>CM062819.1:1786798632-1787998632 GCA_031772625.1 Pinus tabuliformis
TGAACTACTATGATTTCATCTACAATATGCCTTCCCTCTACAAAATCTCGCTTGTTTGGGGGAATCAAAGTATGAATCAAAGGTTTCAATCTTATTCACAATCACAAACGTATGATTTGTTTGTAGCTGTCTAGACTCACAAGCTGACCTTGGTTTTGGTATTAAAGAAATAAACATTGCATTTTAGGGGAGGAGGATGTCCAATGCCCGTATTGATTCTTCAACCACTTCATAAACAGTTGGGAAGGCAATTCAGCATTCCTGGTTAAAAATCATTTTTAATCCATCCAGACTAGATTCCTTATTTCTTGGCATACTCTTAACCATTTCCTCTACTTCCGTGAAAGATATCGTTCACATTAGTGCGCTATTTTGCTCCTCAATATTTTGACTTAATCAACTAGAACTTTTTAGTTCATGCGACTTTTTTTTTAATTGATGCAATAAATCCGAAAAAATGCTATTGAAATGAGAATTGTGTGACAATCTCTCTTTAATTCTCACCATTTATGCTTTCCTAGTTGGAAAAGTTGGATTCCTGTAACTTGTCTACTCCACTAGCTTCCAACTTAGAACTTCTTGTTTAGAGTTCACTGACTCATTTTCTTTAGTTTCATTCCTATTATCACAATCTATAAGATTGTTCTAATCATGGGAGATTTTTCTTCAAAATTCTAAATTTAATATTATTTTTGTTTGGAATTCATGTGATTTTTTGTATTTAATTTTTGTTTATATGAAAACAAATTTACACCATTTAATTAATCATTTAGTTGACGTCCAATTACTAACTTCATTTGTTATAGGTATTTATTTCCTTGAAATCATCAAACAATTCCTTTTTAGTTAATAGATTTAATTTATACAAATGAAATATGCTAATTTTTTTTAATGAATAAGGATGTCAAATCTTACATATTTTAAATCATAATAAACATAAACACAAACATATATATCTATTTATAACATTTGAATCGTTGTTTTTTGGCACTATATTTGTATTATTGAAAATTAATTTTGATAAATCAAACAATGAAAAGAATATAGGAAAAGGAAACTTTGTTGTTTATGTAACTTAAACTACCAAATTATCATATTAACCTAAATCCAAAAGATGCAATATAACAAATAATTAATTGAAAATTCTGGATACTACAAGGAGTTTTTTATAATTTAAAAATATAAAATACTAAGATGCCACAAATTTCCTTAAAATATAAAATTTTAATCTTGTTCGTACAAGTAATTAATTTCACAACTACTCTTTTACCACATATTAAAATTTTAAAATCAAACCCACTAAACTAACAAATAATTAATAGAAAATTCCCAATGACACAAAAATTTTTATATTTTAGAAATATAAAATGTTAAAATACCACAAATTTCCCTAAAATATAAAGTATTAATCTTGTTCTTACAAGTAATTAATTTCACAACTACTCTTTTACAATATCTTAAAATTTTAAAATCAAACCATAATTATTAAAAATAAATATGCTCACGTATCTCAATCCAACTTGAAAATTTTGAAATAAATCAAATCCCTTTTGACATAAAACGATTTTTTGAATAGCGCGGTATTCAGTTTAAAAGGAAAGGCATTTCTTAGGTAGGCAGAGGATTCTTGAAGTTTTGTAACATTTGGCTATTTGTAAATCTATATTGATTATTATGTGAGCTCGTGATATGCATGAACTTATCTGATTGTGACTTTGAACATATTTCAAAAATCTGATTTACACGGAACGAGTTCAAAAACTAACTAACCGTTATATTTTGAAATATTCCCATATAAAGCATTAGATTTTGAAAAATTCCAATATCCAATCACCCATCTTCTTTGGCCGACTATTTGACGAATAAACTCGGCATGGATAACTCTATTTTATTCTGTTTGTAGGTAAAGTTTTCCTCTAGTCCTATGATCTTTTTGTTTCTTTGAATGGAAGCAAAGAAAAATGTTTAGTGATTCGTCATTAAATCAAGACGTGGCGAATTACCTTTAAACCAAAATAATATTCCTCCCTGACGAATATTGAGAGTACGAGTGCCACGATCTTATATATTAGGATAAGGAGGGACAATTTATTAATTGAGGTGAATCGTCCGTTTTCCTTGTCTTAGTTTTCTCTTCGTTTTGAATTTGTGACAGAGATCTTCCTTTATCTCTCTGCTCTCTTTTTGTGGATTTTCTTCTGTAAATTGTTTGTTATCATCAGTAAATTATACTAGAAATTTTAGAGTGTTGCAAGATGTGCGGAAAATGGTTATTAAACTGCGGATGCACATCAGAAGGTCAAAATGGACTGTCGAAGCAATCGTGAAGTCCACAGTGAATCCAGTGGGACATGGGCCGCTTCCAACCGTTTCTGGCTCCCGTTCCTTGGCTTCGGCGGCAATATCATCTGATAAGAAAGAAGCAAAGGGTACTTCGCATGAAGATATTAACCAGGCTGCAGATGTTTTCATCAACGAGGTCCACAAGGGTTGGGAATTGCCGAGGACGTTGTCTGAGATTCAATACTATGGCTACCTGGAAAGAGCTACTTAAATATAAGTTATTGGCATGCGGATCAGTCAGACACCCAATCCGTATGGCGTTGCCGAGTGTAGTTTAGTGTTGCCTAGTGTAGTTTAGCAGTATTTTATTTGTAACTATAAGAATAGAGGGATCTTTATGTCAAATAAAGAAGTTGAAGATGCATAAATGATTTTTCCAGGAACGTATATGAAAGATGTGCCATCTATCATATATATATATACACTCAATCTGAATGTTTACCACACTCTGAACTGTGTTCGATCGACTCTGTAGAATCGTCCAGAAATTGAAATTTGCATTTAAATTTAAATGACTAAGAACAAACACGTGTATGCAATTGGTTACTTTTTTATGCTCATATATCAGAAATTCATAATTCAGTGTATATCAGAAAATCATAATTCAGTATATCTGAACTATCGTCTCTGGATAATTTTTTTAGAAATTTAAATCTGCATCTAAATTTAAATGACTAAGAACAAAAATTCACATGAAATTAGTTATTTTTTAGGTTTATATCAGAAACTCATATTTGAGTATATATTACTGATATATTGAATTTTAAAGAAAATGATTTCCTTAACTCAGAAACTCATAATTCAACCTAGGACCTAAACATCAGTAGCCACACTAAAATAGATCCAAAAATCTAAACGCCAACGAGACAGCTGTCCTTCCAGCTTACTATATAGATTTGTTAGGCAAATCCATAGGGTAATCCATTTGAGTTCTATCTGAGTGTTTTTAACGAGACAGCTGTCCTTCCAGCTTATTATATAGCTTTGTTAGGCAAATCCATAGGGTGATCCATTTGAGTTCTATCTCAGTGTTTTTAATTTGGTTAGGGGGTTATAATTGGGTATGCATGGAAATTCATTAACTTTTTTTTCTTGTAGTGGGTTTTTATTTTCAGTGAAAAGAATGTCATAGTTTAACAAGGTCACCATTTTTCCAGAAAATTATAGAAATTTCAGTAATATTTTGAAATAGCAAGAAAATTTGGAAATCTAAATTATATCAGTCAAACTTCACAATTTTAGGTGCTCTAAAGATTCTAGATAATTTTGAGCACCTAAAATTATCTATATATATATCTATATATCTACACGTTTTGTTGTTGGATAAGGGAGAAAAACCAAGTAGCTAGCTCAGAAGATCAAAGGGTTACAACAGAAAAGATATAAAGGAGCAAGGTAGCATTACTTTTGTGATGTGTCCTAGAGTTTGTCGGTGTATTGTAGTGTTTAGTAGCATTAAAAGGTATTAACGAGCATGAAACATGAATTCGTGAAGTAAGAAAGAAAGTAACACATAAATGAATTTTCCATCAAAACATAGCTTTATGCAAAGAATTTTGTTTATAAACTATAAGGAAAACCATTGAAGAATTGATGAATGGAAAGAGAAGATGAATATCTTTTATATAAAGCTATAACAGAGAAAAAGTAACATCACAAACTTATTGCACATGAATTCCTAGATAATAGTTGCAAACTGTGTCCTTTGATTTCCAGAAAATGTCCAAGTCCCTACAAGAAAAAAGGTCATTGGTGAGGGCCATGCCTGTGTCGGACTTTTAAGGTCCATCACCAATGTCACATATGGTGACAGTCTTTAAAAAAACATTGTTGTAAGTGTATATAGTGATGGTCCTTTAAGGTTTGTCACCAAAGCCATTTTCAATCACACTTTTGGTGAGGGTTGTTAAAGGCCCATCACTAATTCTCTCTTTGGTGACACTTTTAGTGAGGGTCGTTAAAGGCCCATCGCTAATTCCCTCTTTTTGACACTTCTAGTGACGATCTTTTATTGACCCTCACGAATGATCTTTTTGGTTACTTTTGGTGACAGTCAATAAATGTTTGTCATCATTGATCAATTCAATGATTTTTTGATAACGCTTCATGCCTGTGATGGACCTTTAAGGTCCATCACCAATGTCGCCTGTGGTGACGGTCTTTAAAAAATCATTGTTGTAAGTGTATATAGTGATGGTCCTTTAATGTTTGTCACCAAAGCCATTTTCAATGACACTTTTGGTGAGGGTCGTTAATGGTCCGTCACTAATTCTCTCTTTGGTGACACTTTTGGTGAGTGTCGTTAAAGGCTCATCACTAATTCTCTCTTTAGTGACACTTCTAGTGATGATCTTTTATTGACCCTCACCATTGCAATTTTTGGTTACTTTTGGTGACGGTCAAAAATGTTCATCACCATTGATCATTCCAGTGAGCTTTTGATGATGCTACGTACCTGCTACTATATTTTTTGTCAAAATATAATGATTTAAGACCATTGTTGTACAGTCATTTTCATTATGTGTCCAAGGTCATAGTGGTTATAATAGTCAGTCAATTTGTTAAGAACTAATTAGTGTGTATCATTTCCCTCAAGTCATAAGAATATAGTCTTCCTATGTGTCAACACATGAATCATCTCTATTAGGTTTATTATCTAGCAAATTTTATTTAAATAAAGTCCACTAGTGTGTGTAGGAACTATATTATTTAATACATAATCAAGCTCTGTCAATTCTATTAATGAGAAAGACCTAGCACTCCTCAACACTCATGGAACACCTTAACATTCTTTGGAATAGTACACTAACATTCCTTGGCACCTCGCATGTCTTGGAACATCTTTGTACCTGGAACATCTTTGTACCTAGAACATCTTGCCATGAGTAGGACACCGAACCACATGTTGGCATGCCATAGCATAGCATACCACTCCACTATCATGTGTTGGCATTCCCTGTAGTCCCTAGCATGCCCTGGAACTCCTTGGCATAATATTGCATTGACAAACATTAGCACTTGGTGCACATTGGCACTTGGCATGTATTGAAACATATTATTAGTGTGCCTAGAATGCCCATTTTGAAAAAGATAAAGTCCCAACTTATTAACCCTCTTATGTGTTCATTTCCTTGCATTTTAGCTTGGTTATTCCTTTTTTTGCCTTGAAACTCTTTGACGCATATTGGCATAATCTGGCACCCTACGCAACCTAGCATGTCTTAGCACCTGGCATGCCCTGGCACTATTTGGCACATGTTAGCACACACCAGAACTACCTAGCACACTCTAGCACTTCTTTCCATTCCCTGATATTCCCTAGCATGCCTTACCCATGCTTAGAATATCTTGTCACTCCCTCCTTGGCATGGCATCTAGCACTGATTGACACTCCCTCACACACCCTCATATTCATTCACTTCCATGCATTTTGACCTAGTGCTCCTGTGTGTTGTCCTATTACTCCCTAAAACTCCTCAACATGCATTGGCACTCTCTAGCACACATTAGCACTCATAAGTGAAGAATGAAACTTGTAACCAATGTTACCAGACTCTAAATAAACAATAAATCGGCAAGGCAAAAGAGCTAAGAGTTTTAATCGGATCGGGGAAAAATCGGGAAAAAATGGGAAAAAATCAGTGAATTCAATAAATAAAAATATACACATATATTGAATTAAAAAAAAAAACATTTTTCATTGATATTCAATAAATCCAAGTCCAAGCAATTAATAATATCAATAGATGTCCAAAATATCATGAATCCAGTGGGACATGGGCTGCTTCCAACCGTTTCTGGCTCCCGTTCCTTGGCTTCGGCGGCAATATCATCTGATAAGAAAGAAGCAAAGGGTACTTCGCATGAAAATATTAACCAGGCTGCAGATCTTTTCATCAACGAGGGCCACAAGGGTGGGGAATTGCCGAGGACGTTGTCTGAGATTCAATACTATGGCAACCTGGAAAGAGCTACTTAAATATATGCTATTTCTATGCCTAGTGTAGTTTAGTGTTGCCAGTGTATGCCTAGTGTAGTTTAGTGTTGCCATTGTAGTTTAGCAATATTTTATTTGTAACTATAAGAATAGAGGGATCTTTATGTCAAATAAAGGAGTTGGAGATGCATAAATGATTTCTCCAGGAACGTATATGAAAGATGTACCATCTCATACATATATATATATATATATATATATATATATATATATATATATATACTTGTATATTTATATTTCTACACGCAAACTGAATGGTTATGACACTCTGAACACGTGTATGCAATCAGTTACATTTTTATGCTCATATATCAGAAATTCATAATTTAGTATATCTGAATTATTGTATTTGGATAATTTTTTGGAAATTTAAATCTGCGTCTTGTCTAAATTTAAATGACTAAGAACAAAAATTCACATCGAATCAGTTATTTTTTAGGCTTATATATCAGAAAATCATAATTGAGTATATATCACTGATATACTGAATTTAAAAAAAAAAACTAATTTCCTTGAACTCATATAACAGAAATTCATAATTCAACCTAGGAGCTAAACATCAGTAGACCACACTAAAGTAGATCCAAATATAAAATCTAAAAGCTAACGAGACAGTTGTCGTTCCAGCTTACTATATAGCTTTGTTAGGCAAAGCCATAGGCTGGTCCATTTCAGTTCTATGTGAGTGTTTTTAATCCGGTTAGGGGGTTTTTAATCCGGTTAGGGGGTATGCATGGAAATTAATTAACTTTTTCTTGCTTGTAGCGGGCTTTTATTTTGAGTGGGAAGAATGTCATAGTCTAATAAGGTCACTATTTTACCTAGAAAATTATAGAAATTTCAGTAATATTTTGAAAAAATCAAACAAGAAAATTTGAAAATCTAAATTGTATCAGTCAAATTAAAGTGTTCTAAAATTTTTTAGATAATTTTAAATCTATCCCCACCATTAAAAAAAAATTCAAAAACACACAAACAAAAAAAATGATTTCCCAATATGACGAATCCCAAAAAAAAATGATTTCCCAATATGACGAATCCCAACGAAATTATGTACTCGGTAGACAACGGCATTTAGTTAGCATACAATGGCCAATATTTACTTTAAAGTATTCTATGTTTGTCAGAGAATAACTTCACCTTGATTTCACTTCGCTAAACGTACTCTATATTAGCGTGCGTTATTTTTGGGTAAACGATCATTGTTGAAGTTTTACTTCTTTCAAAGCTGTTTAGTTTATTACTGACTCGTTTTCTTCCTTTTACAGTGAGTAATTTTTTTTTATGTGTAATTGTTAATTTTACTTTAAAATTTATTATTTATTATTTTATGATATTTAATTGGATTTTTTTAATATTAGTTTTGGTGCAACTTAATGGATATAAGTGGGTTTTAGTATTAAGTAATTTCTTTAAAAAAAATTATAATCAGCGTTATGTCTACTTGTTTTACATGAAATTGATAATTTGAAATTTAATGAATAGTTTGTATAATCTGAATAGTTTTATTAATAAAATTATCAATCATGTAATTTAAGAGTTGCATTAAAAATTTGTTGAAATTAAGAAGGTGAGTAATAGACAAAAAAAAATAAAAGAATGCATATAATTAATTATAGATAGATTATTATGGTTTTTTTAATCTATATTGTTTATCTTTTTTTAATACAACATATGTCATATGTCTATCTCTTTACATTAACCATATAAGAAAGGAGGTCAAAGAGATAACCCTTCAAACCCCCATTGTAGTAAATGTCATAAATTATCTTCCTTTCTTTCTAATTTTAATGGTTTCTCTCTCTAATGTGAATCCTTGCGGCTTCATTGTTCTTGTGCATGATCCCTATATTTCCAAAGAGTCTTTCCCATAGATTTACCCACTAATTTGTGAGCAACAATAATTTATCCACTTACTTACCATTAATGACCTAGACTCATGCACTTGTAAAATGGAATGAGTTGAGTAGGGACACACCGTATTGTTGAAGGCTAGTCGTGGCTTATGTTGATTGGCATTGTTCTCCAATATTTTCTACCTTAGCTCCTAGCACCTATTAAATGCAAACATAGAAATAAAATGTATTGAAAATTTACTTTCCTATGCAAATGTGAGTACTAGAAGCCAAATCATCATCACATATATTAAAGGAACATTGATTTACATACAATAAGGAAAAAATGACATGAGTAAAAGTATTGGTATTTCTTTATATAACATTAATTACAACAGATTCAATACCTTTAGGCTTCAATCAGTGGCTCTTTCTTTAACCTATATTTTCAATTAGGCTCATTGTAGGTAGGCCTATCTCAGGTTAGATTACTCTAGTCACTCGAATAGCATAACACTGGTTTCCCTTTTTCTTTCTCCTTTTTTCTTCATCGTGGATGTTTATTTAGTTGATTTGGAGATGTGGAAGGGATGAATCTAGACATATGTGGCTTGATTTGATATGGTATCATCATCCTTATCCTCCCTTTGATCAATATTTTTACCTTTTCAAACCTTATCCTTTCACTCCAAAAACCCTACCCGCATCAATGCTCTCTCTCCAAAGGATAAGAGCATTCAACAATTTTTATTAGGTTAGTGGTATCATTGTAGCATTTTTTGCTAGGGTCTTAAGAGTATTATAGGACTAATTTGCACTATTTTTAGGTTTATACACAAGGCATATGCAACCTCAAGTATGATTTTCAATGTTTCTCTAATGATCTTAAGGGATTATCAAATTGAGATATAATATATTTCTTCTAATGTATAAGTACTATCAGAAAAATGAGTCGCTTAAATTATGTTACATTCGATTTGTCAATACTAGATCGTAAACTTAAAAATACTATATTGTGTGTATAAAAATAATACATATATGATTCTAAAATTAAGAACTAATTTCTATGATCTGTTGCTTTTAAGATGATCATTTGCCATAAAAATCAATCAGACTGTAAACTGAAAGAGTACAACTTAGGTTTTTTGGACCATTGGGTATATGTTAACAAGGAGACTTGAATCGTATTGACCATAATCCTTCATTTGGCACAAGGAGAAACTAGAGGTCTACAATTCATGATGCCTTGAAAAGTGCTCTTATTCTTCAACCTCAATGTCTATCTTATATAGGTGAATTTCACAGTTTGAAATAAAAAAATAAATTTCAGTTAGGCATAAAGTAAATGCTATAGGGGTGTACTGGACCATTGGGTTTATGTTAACCTAGTATTGACCATAGTCCTTCGCACTGTGATTCACAATCCTTTGTGAAGCACTTTTGTTTTCCAACCTCAATGCCTCACCATTATAAGGATGCCACAATTTGTAGTGAAAGACATGCAATAATTCAAACACTGAAAACACTTGCATTTAGATATCATAATCTATAAAATAAAAACACAATACCATGTTTTATCCTCACTAAAGATAAAAATGAATTTGCAATGCAAGCTAGGTTTGGGCCCTACCTATTAATCTACATTGAAAATAAAGCTTACAATATAAATCTCTACTCAGAAAACAACATTTTTATCAAGAAGTATAGTTTTACATTATAGTCATTAACAATTATCCATAAACCCTTGTCATCAAGTGAAAATGCACACCGATATACAATCTTCATATCAAGTCGATTTAATACTCCATAGTAGTTTGTATGTTTCATAAACTAATGTGGCCAATCACCATGGAACATTTACATACACTAACTATTGATTTACCTTCAATTTTCACCCTAGTTAATATATATTACATGAATATTACATAAAAATAAAGGCAAGCATGTTGAGGAACAACTAACCCTTATTTTTTGATTTTATAAAATGTTATAGTCTCAAAATATAGAGGGACGTAACTTGGGGACTTGTTGACTTGGATAAGCACGCATCGGGTAAATTTATGACATGGAATGCATGAGAACACCCATGCCATATGCCAAAATGAAAAATAATTATAGTTTTTGAATGATGGCTCTGTGTATTGTCTCTATTTTGACATGAGCCATTGAAATGACATGGCACTTCCTCTATCCAACTTGAGATCTCTATGACCAACATTTATCCATGTCAAGCCACTTGGGAACAAAACTGAACTGGTGGATTTCTAGGTTGGTTTGTGTACATTTCGAAATTAATTATTTTGATTACTATATTTTACTATGGTTACAAGGTTCACCACCCTTTTTATAAAAGTTATATCTTTAGCTCAATTAACTCACTAAAAATAATGAATATCACTAAAATGAACGAAATCATACCTCATGAGTTTCTAATGATCATGACACAGTGAGTGAATAAACGGGGGATGGTAATAGGATATAAGAGTGGAAAGGGAAATACTAGCATTTTTAACATAGTATAGGCCTCATACCTTAGCATATTATTCTCATGTATTGGGTTCATATAAATGAACTATGTTTCACATATTATGGAATTTAGTAAACATACGATGAGGACATGAGCTATGATGAGTCATGAATAGAAACAAATCACCTATATCAATATCATTTGGAGAAAAAAGGTAACTAAAAATTTTCACTAAGCCACTACTAAAATAAATTAGACAACTCCTAGATAATCCTAAACCATATCTTTACTAGTGGGATGACCAATAGACAACCATCTCATCGCATGAAGGTTTTCCATGATGTCGGCATGAAGAGAAATAAAACAACCACCACAATGAGGAAGATGCTATGCTTCATATAATGTTACATCGACAAAACATATATTACTTTATATAACTAAGATAGTGATATGTATCCCTAAAATATATTTCAATAATTATAATACTATATGGTACCTTATCCTCCACTAACATTGACTACACCAAAATGAATTTATTGGCTGAGAAATTGAGTATTAATTCTCCAAATTATTGTTGATATATATGTGTATAAGATGTTACATCACTCCCAGAAAACTCAAAAGTTGTTTTTCTACATCATGAATTTCAACACAAAATCAAGTACAAAAATAAGATGATTGATAGTTGGTAGTTCCATGGAGATAAATATTACTAAATTAAAGTGAAAACCACAACAAATTTTTGTTACCTAGTATTATCATGTTAAGAAACAATGCTTATCAAAGGGAACAAAATGGATGGACACAATCCCGTTTTTAAATTTACAAACATATGGGAAAGTTAGTCATGTATTATTTTCTTCAATAAATCGATTATATATCCAAATAATAGTAAATCATACAAATTCTCAATTTCAATTTTAGAAACAATTGTTCCCTAATCTTGAACCAGAAAACATAAGGGTAAAATATCCTTCAATTTTAGAATTCATGGCTAGTATATACCAATAGATACTAGTCACAAGCATACAAAATAACAATCACATAGATTTTAATGAATATTTTATAAAAAAATTGGCCTTTAAACATAATTTAAAATACTTTTTTCACTTTTTACTATTAAGTACAGAATTTGCATTAAGGATACTAAGAATTTATCTTGAGAAAAGAGGATCGGCCACAAACCTATTGAGACCAAGTAGTTTCCACAGAACTAGATGTAGTTAACTATGGCACTTTACCCACTACTATATACCAATAAGGAAAAATAATAAAAACGACACTCTGAGTTCGACCTGAATGTGGTCCAAGGAAAGACAATTCTGACTGCCAAATTTTCTTGATGATAGTAGGTCTAGGAACCAACATTGCATTGCCAACACATCACAAGGAGGACTCTTTTCATGTAAAATATCCGCAATTAGTTCCTTCATCTAGTGATTTTCATTGTGGACATAGATGGTGGGGTATGCTCTCATACTCAAAACCAAAGAAATAGAGAATATAAAAAAGAACCTCATGAAATATTAAAAAAAAGAGAACATAATGTTTCAAGATGATAGGTTGTCTCTAGAGACACCCTTATATCATTGAGGCACAATGTGTTATGATTATAAAAGCATAATGCATAATGGACAAGAATATGATTCTCATTGTCATATCACTCTCTCTATCATGTTTGAATAATAGGGTCCTTCTTTTATAGGTCCAAAATCTAACTAATATCTTTGAATTACATAGAATTTAGTTGAATTATGAGGCTCAATAGTTACAACTATTTGCAAAAAATAAGCTCGATATATGTATTTATCTTCATTTCAGTTGGTTGAAAGTTCAAGTCAATAGAAATCTAGTAGATTCCTTTGAAAATTCAATTAGTGGTCCTCCCAATTGAACAACATTATGATTGCTTGCTTGACCAACTCGACAACCACTTAGTCAACTATCCCATAAAGTGATCATTATCAGATTCGCACTTATAATGAGAGGGGGAAAAGGGGTGGTTTTTATTGAATCAATATAAAAAAATCTTATTTATTTAAACATTCATTAATCATAACCAAACAATCTCATATATGAAACACACGATATAAATGGAAAATTCTTTATAATAGATCTTTGTAGACACTAACCTATTTTTATAAACTTTGTACTCACCAACCTACTATTACAAACTTTATAGCAACCAACCTACAAGAGACACCAGTCCCCCCTGTAGTAAGATTTGTAGGCACCAACCTATGAGAGATACCAATCTCAAATCTTGTAATATTTTTAGGCATTAATCTATAGGAAATGCCAATGCTAATTTTTCAAAAATTCGTAGGAATCAACCTACAAGATACACCAATCCTCTCTATGGTAGATACAAACCTATAGGAGACGTTGACCCCCTATTGTTGCAATATTTATGGGAACTAACCTAAAAGAGACACCAATCCTCTATATTTTAATATTTGTAGGCACTGACCCACAAGAGGCACCAATCGCCTCTATTACAAGATTTGTAAGCACTAGCCTACAAGGGACAACAATCCCCTATGTTACAAAATTTGCAGTAACCAACATACTAGAGACACCAATCCCCTCTACTGCAATATTTGCAGGCACTAACCAACAGGAGACACCAATCCCCAGTGTTGCATATATTCATAACCACCAACCTACTTCATTGAGTCTTCTTGGTACGTCCTCCTTCACCAAGTTTGTCAAATATATTTTCCTTCAAAAAGACCATTTGTCAAATATTCTACCTTAATCAAACATATTTGCTACTTCTTCATTCACCGAATCTACTTTATTCTTCTCCCTTCACTAGGCCTCTTCCTACCCAAAACTATTATTTTTGGCCTCTTCCCAAGAATAAAATACTTGGAGAACAATGAAACATATGAAATTTTGCAAATATGATTATGGAATTTTTATGTAAAGAACTTTTATATATCGCCTTAGATACCTAAAAAACTCACATTGTTTAAAGTTATAGAAAATAAATTACTATATACATCCATGTATTGTGATAAATGGCAACAATATCATACATGGGAGATGTTGTCACTCACTGCAAAACATGTTTTTAGTTGTCAAAATGGTCAAAAAGAATAGAAACATTTGTAACCATCTTCCAAGACACAAAAGTGCTCAGAGTTGAATAAGACCCTACCCATTGGATAGTGCTAGGAATGAGATTTCCAATAGTATATGGAAGTGCAAAAATAGACATCTGGATCGGAAGATATGGTAGGTAGAAGTTGAGGGGTTTTTTTCCATTCGAAAGAAAAGAAAGAAGAGCATATCATAGGTCTAGGAGATGTCCAAAATTATGATATCGAAGTTCACATATCAGAGGTTTAGCAACATGGCACATCGACGCATCACATTATAGAATTGCGATATCAACTATCATAATCAGAGGTCCAACAACACAAAACATTGACGATCGCAATTGGAGGTCTAGTAGCATCGAACATCGAAGATCGACAATCGGAGGTCCAGCATCACACAATATCGTAACAGCGTTGGAAACGTTGCAAGTTGACAATTGGCAATCCTTTAGGGACCACTGTAAAGGAATTGTGGGGAAAAATTGTTGAAAGTGTAAACTGCCAAGAGAATGCCTTGAAACATTTACAAAGGAATTCATGTGCAAAACCCGGAGAGGGCGATCATTTTCTCTCTCCTTGAGAGGGCAATGTGGTTGAATACCATTGGTCCCGATAAAGCCATGTGACATTTGATGTCACGATGACATGGCAGTACAGAGGACACATGGCATGCAGATCTCGCATTTTCAAGGGTCCAAAGAGGGAAAAATAGGGTGACACATGTCACCATTCAGGGAGTGCCACGTGGTGACGATGATGTATCATCAGAGGTCGCATATCAGAGAAGTGGGAAGTCGCAACCCCAATGTTATTTATATAATTGGGAAGTGTGATAAAGGGGCTCTGATGTGGTGGCTTGCGAAAGGGCTATCACAATCAGAGATTGCAAACATGTTGGGAATCCAATATAAAAGCCCCGACTAGAAACCTTCGATGTAGAGGAGCTCTGATATTTGGCTAAGTGCGTAGTTTGTAGAGGAACTTAAAGGAAAGGGGTGCAAAGCACTTTATAAAGGGAAAAAGGCCCCTTTAGGCACTTATCCCTAAGGCCTCTAGAGCCCCCGATCATAACCCCCGGTCATATGAAGAGAATTACAGAAAGGGGCTAAAACAAATGGGGCATTTCATGGCTCTGATACTATTATAAAAGGAGTGTAGAGGAATGGATGAGTTGACATCTATGATTCACGAAGCAACACAAAGGCCATCACAATGATCTTTCTTGGATATAGTGAGTGTGAAGTCAGGCAGTTAAATCGAAAGCGACAAGAAACTGACCGAGAGCGTAGAAGGGATAATGTGGCCAGATTAGAAGTCATCACAGGATGGTAGGGAGATATTTTCTTCCATAATAATTCAATTTTAGCTTATTTCTATTTTCCTGTAATTTTCATATTTTAAAGAACGGAATAAAATCCAATCGGAAAAATTTTTGGTAGCAAGCCTTCACACGCCGAGACAACTAGTGTATGGGACAACTGGAGCTCAAGCAGAGATATTTTTTTAAACTTTTGATTCAAAGCTTCCCCTCTCCTTATAAATAGAGGGAAGAAAGACTTAAGACAGGTTCTAGCATTCTTCACCCGAGGGGTCCAAAGTCTTTGATTCCACTTTTGGTTCTATTTGCTTGTTCATGAGGGACTTGAGCTAAGTATTGCTAAATGTAATGGACTGGTGAATTGGACTCATTTTGAGGATTAATTAAACTATTTGGTGATTCCTATCAGAGAAATAAGTAGTATGTTTTACTCTTTGTATTTCACTTCATGTATGTTTCTCTTCTACTGAAATTGTGTAATGATTTTATCGATCTCATTCTCTCATGGTTATATGTATGCTGCTAAGTAGTAACAATACCTATGTTAATTAAAAATTTAATTATGTACCTTTAAGAGCACAAATTTACTTATACTGATTTGTGATACGTGCATCCATGAGGTATAGCACATGAAACCTTAATTCGCGCTCCACAATTCCTGTCATTCCATCTCTTCAGTATTCCATCCTTTTGTCAGAATATTGTTGCTTAGGATTATGTATTGTTCCCAACCCTATGCATAAAATTCCTTCATTTCTTTCATCCTATTCACTTTATTCAACGATAATATTAAAGCTGCTTGTTTTTGTCTGTGGGTCACCAGAACCAAACATTTCTTTTTGAGATCAACCCAATTTACCCATTGTGCATTTAGACCAATGTATTTGATTGAGTTTACCTTGATGAAGAACTATTGAAGCAACCCCATTCATTATATTTTTCAACTACATGACAACTGGAGTGCAATAGAAATCCCTACACATAATTTTCAAAAGCACTCCTCTCTTTAAGATGTCGTATGCACTGGTCTCTTCCTTCAGCCTAAGGCTATCTCTAGGAAGTTGTCATATCTCTTGAGGCACTCGTGCTCCAGGTGCTACAAAAAGTGTCAACATCTTTTTGGCGTCGTTGTAGGGGGTTGAACTAGAAAAAAATTTCCACTATGTACGACAAATCTTTGCATTTCGTCTGTGAGGTGAGCAAGAGAAGTGCGGGTTGAAGATCTCTCACCTTGGTGACTTCACTATCTGAATTCATTTATAAACACCTTGGTGACTCCACTGTTTCAATGTTATGGTAAACATCATGGCGAATCCACTTTCCTTATATGTATTTGATCATCCTAGTTTTCAAGAGGCGTCATACTCACTCTGATGCTAAACAACTAAAATTTTTCCCTACCTTTGAACTTGAGATCACTCACCTAAAGGGGTTTTCAAAATGGCCATTCCTACATTCATGGCCAACAAATTTGCCCCACTAGATTTTTCTTCTATTGATGGTTATCCCAATCATGTCCCCACATTTCATGAACGGAATATCTATTTGCGTAGATTCAGTGGAAGTACAGATAGAAGGCCTCACAAATACCTTAAGGATTTTCATGAATGCATGAAACAACAGGGTATTATTTTTGAAGATGAGCAAAGGAAATTGTTCATGTACTATTGAGAAGACAATTTTAGAATTTGGTACAGAACAATACATCGTGGAAACATATCCTTCTTAAAGAGTTTTCGCATGGAATTCAATTATTATTGCAAAATATCACATCCAGCAGATGCTATGTTTGCAGATTGTTTTATATTTTAATTTTGAAAATATTCTGGAGGTAAATGATCCTGTTGAAGATGTATGTGGAGCTCCACCCCGAAAAGACATGTACTGGCATGAAGAAGCATCACCCAGTGATCAATAAAGAGAAGAAAGAGACATCATCAAGTTGTAAAGAAACCCTTAGAGATATTATTCTACCAAATTTGATGATTCTTATTCTTATGATTAGTATGACTCTCATCGGAACTCGAGCAATGCAGAACTACAAGAGTCCCAGTCACGGGAATGTGCACAGAAAGAAAAGGCTCCAGTTTAAGATTCACATCCTTCACCTGGAAAACAAGTTCAAGAACCTCCTCTGATTTATGATTCATATGATTGTAAGAAGGATGAGATGGTTACGAATTGTCAAAGGGGTCTACTTACAAATGAGTGGAGAGAGGACATCTAATGACAATTTTTTCAAGAAGAGCCCAAAGTTGAAGAGCCAAGAAAATTTTGTGGTTGTCTGTTGCAGAAATATTCCTCCCTGGAAACTGTTTAAGAAAGGGAGACAACTACAAATTTTCCTCATCAGTTCCATGATCCAGTAGTTGACTACATGGTATCTTTCTTTTGCCTACAATAGTATACATCAATTCCATGGTATGTGTCAAACATTTGGTCTGAAGCTCTTATGGGATGCATGCACATGCTAACCACTATTTTCATGAACATGGACCCTTAGAATATTTATGGAGGAAATTATAAGAGTTGAGCATCAACGACCAAGTTGGGGCCACATCAATTTTTTTGTCGAAAGATATGTCATGTGAATACTTGTTTTAATTTTAAAATTTTAGTAGCATGGATGCATTAGGTCTAGCACCCAAATGTTGACCTAGTGCCATTGGAGGGTTGACCTCACTTGGGTGAATTGTTTCCCTATACATAAGTAGGAGTTGTATACAAATAAGCTCACTAGCTAGGCATTTAATTTCAAGTTGTTAGAATTTATATTTATGTATTTCAGTTTGATGAGCAAAGGACTCCCTGTAAATAAAGTTCCATGAATATTTTATGGTTTTATAGATTCATTATATTTTTGACTCCATTCCCAATGGTGAAGGATACTGGTCTGCATGTTCTCAGCACCTTGCCAAGAAGGCACTATCCTCGGTTGGAGTCAATGTTGTTACTCACTACAAAACGTGTTTTCAGTTGTCAAAAGGGTGCAAAAGAACAAAAAAAATTCTAGCCATCTTTGAAGCCATAAAAGTTATCAAAGTTGAACCGGACCCTATCCATTGGATAGTGCTCAGAATAATATTTCCAACGGTATACGGACGTCAAAAAATTGACCTCTAGATCATAAGATATGGTCAGTGACGTTGAGGGCTTTTGCTGCCTTTGAAAGGAAAGAGAGAAGAGTATATCAGAGGTCCGAGAGATGTTGCAAATCGCAATATAGGAGATCACATATCAGAGGTTCAGTAACATGGCACATCAGCGCATCACATGACAGAAGTGTGATATCAGTGATTGCAATCAGAGGTCTAGCAACATAGGATATCGACAATCGCAATCAGAGGTCTAACATCATAGAACATTGGAGATCAGAAATTGGAGGTCCAACATCACGCAATATCGCAACAACGCTCAACATGGTGCAATTTAGGAATCAATAATCCTTGAGGGACCACTATAAATGAATTGCGGGGAAAAAGTGTTGATATTGTAAATTGTCAAGAGAACACCTTGAAACATTTATAGAGGAATTCATCTACAAAACCAGAAGAGGGCAGGCCCTTTCTCTCTCCTCTAGATGGCCATGTGGCTGAATATCATTATTACCAATAAATACACGTGGTGATTGATGTCACCATGGTGTGGGAGTATGGAGGACACGTTGCATGCAAATATGGCCTTTTCAAGGGTCCAAAGAGGGAAAAATTGGGTGACACGTGTCACCAATTAGGAAGTGCCACATGGTGATGATGACATCATTATTACAGGTCGCATATCAGAGAAGTGGGAATGTTGCAGCATGTTATAGATCCATTTGGGCACATCAAACCCTAATTCAATTGCTACATGCCCTAGACGAGTCACCATTTTGAATTCCTCCTTCCCTAAGAGTTTCTTGGCCTGAAGCCCTCCAGAATTACCTCATTGAGGAACCAGCGCAGCCTTGGACAAGGATTAATGTGCTTCAGTGCAGGTAGGCCCATGTCAGGGTGCTCTGCAGAGCACCTAGGCCCACTTTGACATGCGCTGGGTGAGATTGAGCGAAATTCATATAGGGTTTTGGGAATATTCTTATCTTCTAGAGCCATCTAGAAGATTCCCGCACTCATCATCTCCTATGAGCTCGAAAATGGGCGAGGAATGAGTTAAGTAACCTCTTATCCTCTCATCCCTCCCTCCATGGAAACTAACTCTAGGTATGGAAGGCCATTCAATACCCCCATTTATGACAAAACCTCATCCATCTTCCTATAAATTGAGCACTCATCTAAGTGATCAGGGACTAGACTTTGAGAATTTGTAAGGAGATACTGTTAGTGTGATAATTGAGAGTATAGGCAAGTGTTGTTATGCTATCAGAGTGTTGTGATATTGATGTGTTGTTGGTTGGAACCCAAGCTAGAAGAGTGACAATGGATCAAACTTCATGGTTGTAATTGTTCCTTCTACTTAGTAAAGTTGTTTACACCTTTTCCCATATACTTATCTTGATATATGATGTTTATATGTGTGAATATATATGATTCCATTTAGTTTTATTCGATAGATCTCTTGCTTTGATTGGTCCTTTCTCTTCTGTTTATGCTTGCACTCACTTTTGGAGTGAGTTAAGTTCAAGAATGAGTGAAGGGAGTCAAATAAAGGAGACAAAAGGAAAGCCAAGGAATAAGTAGGTCCTTTGATTCCTTTGTCTTATTTATCATTTATAGAAAAAGGATAAGAGATTTAAATCTGTTGTTATAGGTATCGCTACCTACCCAGGGAATTAGTATTTATCCATAGATACCAAATTCCTCATAACACAACCCTAATGTTATTTCTCCGATTGGAAAATGCGATAAAGGGGCTCTAATTTGGGGTCTAGTCTGCAGTCGCAAAGGCATAAAAGATCAAAGGTGAAGCATTGAAGGGCTATCACAATTAGAGATCATAAACATGGTGCGGCTACAATTTAGAAGCCCCGAATAGAAACCTTTGATGTACAGGAGCTTTGATTTTTGGCTAAGCGTGCAGTCACAAGAGGCACTTAAAGGAAATAGGTGAAAATCACTTTATAAAGGGAAAAGGTCCCCAGACAAGATTCAAAAGTCTCTAGCCCCTTAGGGCTAAGCACCTGGTCATAGCCCCCCTTCATATGAGGATAAGTACAGAAAGGGGCTAAAACAAAGGGGGCTAAAGATCCCATAACTCACATGTTTTGTAAGGTTTCTATGTATAATGTGTCAATAATGAGAATGTATGATATAAGAATTACGATACTGTTACCGGGCATTTCATGGCTCCGATAGTGTTATACATGGAGTCTAGAGGGATGGATAAGTTGACAACCATGATTCATGAAGCAACACAGAGGCCATCACGGTGATCGCTCTCGGCTTTAGTGAGTGGGAAGTCAGGGAGTTAAACCGAAAGCAACAAGAAACTGATTGAGAGAGTATAAGGCATAACGTGGCTTGATCAGAAGCCATCATAGGGTAGCAGGGAGATATTTTCCTGCATAATCATTCAGTTTTCCCTTATTTCTATTTTCCTGTAATTTTCATATTTTAAAGAACGAAATCAAATCCGATCGGAATGACTTGGGGAGCAGAGCTTCGCACACTGAGAAAGGTAGTGCTTAGGCAGAGATACTTTTGTAAATTGTTGATTCTAAGCTTTCCCTCTCCCTATAAATAGAGGGAAGAAATACTTAAGACAAGTTCTATAATTCCACAACTAAGGGGTCCAAATTCTGTGATTCCACTTTTGGTTCTATTTTCCTGCTCATGAGGGACTTGAGCTAGGTATTGCTAAATGTAATGGACTAGTGAATTGGACTCATTTTGAGGATTCGTGAAACTCTTTCATGATTCCTATTAGAGAATTAAGTAGTATGTTTTCCTCCTTGTATTTCACTTTATTTATGTTTCTCTTCTACTGAAATTGTGTAATGAAGTTGTCAGTCTCATTCTCTCATGGTTATATGTATGTTGTTAAGTAGTAACATTACCTGTGTTAATTAAATATTTACTTGCGTACCTTTAAGAGCACATATTTAATTATCCTAATTAGTGATAAGTCTATCCATGAGGTATAGAGCATGAAACCTTAATTCACACTCCACAATTCCTCTCATTCCATCTCTTCAGTCTTCCATCCTTCGGCCGAAATATTATTGCTTAGGATTATGTATTGTTCCTAGATCTCTTCATAGAATTCCTTCCTGTCTTTCCTCTTGTGCACTTTACTGCAATGAAAATATTAAAGCTACATGTTGTTGTGCGTTGGCCACTAGAACCAGACATTTCTCTTTGAGATCAGCCCCATTTACCTCGTGCATTTAGACCCATGTATTAGATTTATTTTACCTTGATGAGAGACTATTGAACCAACCCACTTTCATTATCTTTTCCAACTACGTGACAATTGGAGTGCAGCAGAAAGCCCTACACTTAATATCCAAAAACACTCCTCTCTTTAAGATGTCCTATGTACCTGTCCCCCCTTCAACTCGAGGTTGTCTCTAGGAAGCTTTCATATCTCTTGACACAATCATACTTTAGGTGCTAGAAAAAGCACTAACAAGGCATAAAAGCCATAAAAACCCAATTAAAAAAACCTAAAAAAAATGTAATTTACAAAACCTTTCAATCAACATAAACCTAATCAATATTGAAAACAATTACTCTCTTCTAACAATACCCTTTTAATATTCCTATAAAATAAAAAAAGTCCATAAAATATAAAATAACCCACTAATCATTCCAAAATATATAAACTAGCAATTGCACCAAATGTTGCAATGGAAACGTCGTAAGGCATGAGTGTAGGAGAGCGTAGGAAAGAGTAGCATTAACAGTGAAAGTGACAACTACAACATCTGGAGAAAAAATCATGGATGTGGTTAATGCTCAAAACCAATTCAACAATTTGAAACATTTTTAAAGCATACAAAAGAGTAGGAAATAGTAGCATTAACACTGAAAGTGGCAACTACAACATCTGGAGAAAAAATCATAGATGTGGTTAATACTCAAAACAAGTTCAACAATTTGAAACATTGTGAAAGCATACAAACTATTAAGAGCTTTGTTTCTTTGTTGTATAATTCAAAAAATAAACAAAAGGGAAAAATAAAAAAAGTCAATAAATTACAAAAAGTCAGTAAATTAAAATCGTAATAGATACTGACCAACAGCGATTGCACCATGTCATCCTACTTTGGAATCCTACACCATGTCATTTGTTTTGTAGGATTTCGTTTTCCATCCTTAATTGAGAGGAGATGCAACATTAGCATATTCAATTCCTTCTAACCCAACTTATTATATATGATAGATTTTGGCAATAAAAGCCAAAATCAATTGTCCTAAATAAAGTGAGAAAATTTTTGAAATGACTTTCCCAAAAACAAAAACATAGATTTTTTCTAATGTAACAATCTAGTTTGAGCATGTAGGATCAAATTTGATGAGATCTAGAATTTCATGGAATGCATCTTAAAACCCCACACAAATGGAACTTCTATAGCACATGAATAAGGGATATCAAAGCTCGATTTCACAATTTCTTTTCAAAATAAGATGAAAATACAAATAATAGACTTACAATCAAAGTCATGGAAGCAATTTTAATATGTTAACGCGAAAATTCTAAAATTGAGAAAAGTCATTCCAAAACAATTTAATGAAAATGATCTTGAGTTTCATACCGGTCGTTGAATGCAAATACGAATTTGTACGAGGACCATATGATAGGTAGACCCTTGTTGTTCAACATCCTTGAGTTTAAAAGATTCAAGTTTCGAGTAGGTCTCTTGAAATCCAAGACAATGTGCATAATTCATATCAACATATTTAGTTTCATTGTTTTCTTTTGGTTGAGGAATTTGAAGACTCTGGATACTTTTGAAGGGTTATGCTTTCAAAGAACATTTCTTTATCCGAGGTGTTGAGAAAGGTCTAGTGAGTTTTGTTATTTGATTATTTCTATGCTTTGGATTTGAATGGATCATATTAGTCACATCATAATCCATCACTGTTCATGCAAAAACATGTGGCATCTTCTATACTTTTGAAGAGTTGTGCTTTCAAAGAGCATTTCTTTATCCATTGTGTTGAGAAAGGTCTTGTGAGTTTTGTTATTTGATTATTTCTATACTTTGGATTTGAATGGATCATATTAGTCACATCATAATCCATCACTATTCATGTAAAAACATGTGGCATATTTTAAACCAAATGTAAGACCACTTATAAAATAAAAACCTATATTAAAATAGTTAACCTACAATTTATTTCCTTCTTTCCTTTTGCAGAAGTAAAGAGGTCCCTCTTGCCAAATTCACTGCCCATGTGTTGAGTTCCTGGTGACGAAGAAGGATGTTCACTGCCCATATCAATTAAAAAATTAAAAATCCTAAATTGTATGAAAAGGACAATAATTTCTTTTATAAAATTCTTTAAACAATTATTAAACATAAACCCTTAACTATGATTGTACTCTTTAAGTACAGTTAAACAAAGGAGGGCATCTTGAAGTATTGTATATGAAGAACTTCATTATGACAAGGTCTCTTGAGACCCAAGACAATGTGCATAATTCATATCAATATATTCAATTTCTTAGTTTTCTTTTGGTTGAGGAATTTGAAGACTTTGGATACTTCTCAAGGGTTATATTTTCATAGAAATTTTTTTTATCCGAGGTGTTGAGAAAACTCTGGTGGGTTTTATTATCTGATTATTTCCATGCTTTGGATTTGAATAGATTGCATTAGTTGCAACATCATATGCTCTTTATCCGAGATGTTGAGAAAATTCTAGTGGGTTTTGTTATTTGATTATTTCCATACTTTGGATTTGAATGGATTGCATTAGCTGCAACATCATCCATCACTGCTCATATGTGGCATTTTTTAACCAAAAGGTAATACCACTTATAAAATAAGTACCTAGTTAACCTATTGTGCCTTTCCTTTTTTTTTAAACCAAAAGGTAATACCACTTATAAAATAAGTACCTATATAAAAATAGTTAACCTACTGTGCCTTTCCTTTTTTATAATTAAAGAGGCCCCTCTCACAAAATTCACTCACCATGTGTTCTCTTATTCCAATATCAAAGCATCTTGTGGAAAAGCATTTGGGAAACATATTTAGGTTAGTGCCTCCCCCTTTGCACCATGGATTGCAACAATATTGATGTCTATCGACATATGGATGTGTGTGTTAGCTAATTAACGTATGTAAATCATGATACATGCTTATTACGTTTATAGGCATGTATATATGAGACATGAATATTTTGGAATAGGGGTTTCAAAATTTTGATTTAATTACTAATCATTATATTTAATCTCCACACAATATTCTAAAAAATTCTTCACTTTTTTTCTATTTTAATTGAATTTATTAATTAGAAAAAAGTTATATGAACATTTGTAATGTCATATCAAGAGGTATGTGGTAAATGTTTTGCCTCCTTTTTTCAGAATGAGACTTCCATAATTTTCATTTATTTACCAATAATTATTAAGTGGATGGTAGGGATTTAATCTCTATGAAATATTCTAGAATATTCTCAATAGTAGTTTTAATAGTAATAACACGAGATTTATCTCAAACATAATTATTCTCTTTTACCCTTTTAATTAAATAAATTAATTAAAAAATGTCATATATGAACAAGTGTCATAGGAATATGAGTTATGTTTTTTTGGGCATGTGGTATCAATAAGCCATAGCATTTTTTTAATTAATAATAATAATTGGATCCTATTTCTTCTTTAAGTTTTTATTTATTTATCTTCTTAAGTTTTTATTTATTTTATAATTATCTATATAGTAAATTGAGAGTAAATGTAAAATGGAGTTGAAACTCCATAGTTAAGAGTATTGTTACATGTTTTATATATATGTTTAATTGATATATATATATATATATATATATATATATATATATATATATATATATATATATATATAGATATATATATATATATATATAATTAACAATAGATTTTTATTATTTTATAAGTATCTATATAGTAAATTGAGAGTAAATCTAAAATGGAATTGAAAGTCCATAGTTAAGAGTATTGTTACATTTTTTATATATATTTTAACTTATATATATTAATTTTTTAATTAACAATAATAATGGGATCCATGTTATTTCTTTTATTTATATATATATATATATATATATATATATATATATATATATATATATATATATTATATATATACATATATATATAGATATATATATATATATATTAATTAACAATAGATTTTTATTTATTTTATAAGTATCTATATAGTAAATTGAGAGTAAATCTAAAATGGAATTGAAAGTCCATAGTTAAGAGTATTGTTACATTTTTTATATATATTTTAACTTATATATATTAATTTTTTAATTAACAATAATAATGGGATCCGTGTTATTTCTTTATATATATATATATATATATATATATATATATATATATATATATATATATATATATCTAATTTCTTATTTTTTATTATTTATTTGAATTTTTATCTTGACTAGTAATAAATGATTAATTAATTTTTCTTCTTTATTATTGTTATTATTACTTAGTAATTTTGATCTAAATATTATTTTTATTTTAGTGTTATCATTATCTAGGTTTGAACCAAATATTTTTATTTAAAATATATCATTTATTATTTTTTATTTTTTTAGAATTAATTGTTTTGATTAATTTATTATATTGATTTTATTAATTGTTTTGATTATATAGCTTTGACATAAATATTATTTTTATTTTTCGATATTCGTTTTATTTTTATTTTTCGATATTCATTTCTTTTGATATCACTATGATTCTAGGGATACTCAATTATAGTTCAATTTGTCAATAACAACAATTATTGTTACATACACTCTTTCCAATCTAAACATAGTTACACAATTTAAATGGAACTATAATTGCTGGAAAAAGTTAAATGGATGGTGAAAATTTTATTTTAAATTTTTAGAAAACAATTATAAATAAAAATATTTTGTACATAGAATTAAAAAAACTTCCTTTTGACATTCTCATTGCTTTGACTATTTTAAATCGATGAAAATTTAGATATAACTAAATCCAAAAATCTTTATTACCTATAATTTTAATATTGAATGAAATACACCTTATCTTAAACTCTTTATGAGAATAAATCTTCCCCGTTGAAAATACAACTGAGTCGAACAAGTTAAATTTTTAGCAACATAGAAAATAAGAAGTTTGCTCAAACACTTTTAAACTCCATCCAAAACCAATGCAATGCTAAACCTAGTTTGAATGTAGGTAAAGACTCATTTTACAAAACATAAATAATATTAAAAAAATATTAAATGAAAATTAAAAGAATTGTAATACAATAAAAGATTATAGAAAAAACAAAATTATTGAAGATGAATAAAATTTTTTATCACTTTTTTCTCTGATATATTTTTATTTAAATTTAATGAATATGAACACAAAATCTATTTTAAACATTATAATATAATAATTTCTTAAATTATCAATAATTATTTTTATCAAATTTTTCTATCAAATATTTTTATTTTTATTTAATAAATCTATCACATATATATCCTTTGTTTGGCAAACTATCATCTATTCTATCAATTCTACTGACCATCCAATTTTATTAACAAATTTCTTGAGAAATTCAACCATAAGTTTCTATTAATTTTATTTTACCTTTCTAAAATCCATTTTATAAAAATTCATCAATCCATTTTATAAAAAGTCAACCTATTTATTGATTTTATTTTACCTTGCAAAAATCCATTTCATAAAAATTCAACAATCCATTTTATAAAAAGCCAACCCGGCGTTACCTGTAATTCTGATTGGAAACATGCTCCAATGTCTAAACAAAATACGCTGAATCTCATTCCTTTACTGGAAAGTTATATGCAATTTCATGGATGCGAAAGGGTTTATGAAGAACCGATGATCACTTGGAAAACTGTTATGCCTCTAAACAAAATATGCTAAATCTAATTCCTTTAATGGAAAGTTATATGCAATTTCATGGATGTGAAAGGGTTTATGAAGAGCAGATGGGCACGTGGAAAAGAAAACAGTTTTAATTCAGGAAACGAATTGAACCCCGGTATTTTCAATTTTTTTCTTCCAATTTCACCAAATTTGGTAACTATACTGCACAGGAAAAAAAGAAAACAGTTTTAATTCAGGAAACGAATTGAACCCCTGTATTTTCAATTTTTTTCTTCCCATTTCACCAAATTTGGTAACTATACTGCACAGGAAAATACGTTACATTAAAACTGTACCAGGAAAATGAAATTTAACAGAAAAAAAGAAATGCATTGCATTCAATTGAACCCCGGCATTTTCAATTTCTTTCTTCTAATTTCACCAAATTTGGTAACTATACTGCATCAGAAAATACGTTACATAAAACTGTACCAGGAAAATGAAATTTAACAGAAAAAAGGAAATGCATTGCATTCAACGATGTCCAGCAAGTAAATGAAATTCAACACAAAAAAAACACATTAAAAGATGCTAAATATTCTTTCAAGAAACACATTACATTGAAACTGCGCTACCAAGAAAATAAAGTTCAACAGAATAAATAAAAGCATTGCATCCAACGACCTCCTGCAAGTAAATGAAGTTCAACACAAAAAAAACTCATCAAATTTTTTCAAGAAACACATTACATTGAAACTGTGCTACCAAGAAAATAAAGTTTAACATAATAAAGAAAGTATTAAAGAAAAGTATTGCGTTCAAGGGGTTGAATATTTTTTCAAGAAACACATTACGTTGAAAATGTGCTACCAAGAAAATAAAGTTCAACAGAATAAAGAAATGAAATGCAACATTGCATTCAAAGGGCTCCTGCAAGTAAATGAAGCTCAACGCAAAAAGAAACATAGAATTTAGGGGCTCCAAGAAACACATTACATTAAAACTGCACCACCAAGAAAATGAAATTTAACAGAAAAAAAGAAATGCGTTGCATTCAACGACTTCCCGCAAGTAAATGAAGTCCAACACAAAAAGAAACACATCAAATTTTTTCAAGAAACACATTACATTAAAACTGCGCTATCAAGAAAGTAAAGTATAACATAATAAAAAAAAGTATTGCGTTCAAGGGGTTGAAAAAAAGTATAGCATAATAAAGAAAAGTATTGCGTTCAAGGGGCTGATTTTTTTTTTCAAGAAACACATTACGTTGAAACTGTGCTACCAAGAAAATAAAGTTCAACATAATAAAGAAAAGCAATGCAAGAAAATAAAGTTCAACAGAATCAGGGAAAGCAATGCATGCACATTACATTGAAATTGCGCTACAAACAAAATACAGTTCAACAAAATAAAAGAAAAGCATTGCATTCAAGGGGCTCCTGCAAGTAAATGAAGCTCAACACAAAAAGAAACACACAGAATTTAGCGGCTCCAGCAAATATGTGGAGATCAGCACAGAAATAAGCCTAGTTTAAAACACACCAATAGTTGGATGGAAAAATTTACAAAGACAATATACTAAATAAAAAAATAAATTTCAATTTTTTTTTCTCTCATATGCAAAGAGAAAATCAAATACATAATACCAATTCTGCAAACTATAATATATAAAGTATAACTCACAAGAAAGCAGTGTAAGTAGACTAAAATTATGCTAGTGTTAAAAAAATACTCAGAAGCATACTCAGAAAATCGCCCTGCCCTCCTCCATTACATACACAGTTTCAGGCTCTTCCTCCACTACACACGCAGTTTCAGGTTCCTTTTTCAGGCTCAGGCTCACGCTCACGCTGTAAGGTTGCCGATGACAGACCATGTCTCGAGGGTAACCGTTTTATCGGAATCAAACCAATACCAAGGAGGATCACATTCAACGTTTGGCTCAGGGTCGCAACAGAGACCTGCAAATCGACCTTTTATGTCAAACATACCTTGTATATCAAACATTTGGCCCAGGGTCGCAATAGAGAGCTGCAAATCAACCTTGTCTATCATAGCTTGGTGCAAGAGAGATTAGCTTAGTACGTTAGTTATTAGTTAGTTGTACAAATAAAAGTGAAGTGATTGTGGATCTAATGGCCTAAATTTTTTTAATTATCTAACATTCGATCTGATGGTGTAGAGAGTGACACATTGACAATCAGGAAAGTTGTTTCCAAAGGGAAACGCCTTACACAGTAAATATAAAATAACCAACTAATCATTTCCGCAACTATTGTAAAAACTTATATTTTATAATTCTTTTTTGAACATTAAAAATTTAACTATTAAGAAAATACACGGAACAACTCCACATCCTTGAACTACTTTCACAAACCAAATTATTTTAACAATACCAAACCATAACGATTAAAAAAATAAAAAAAATCCTCACATTCCACAATCGAACTCGAACGTTTTGAAATAGATCAAATAACTTCAAATATAATACTATGCAATAAAAAAAAAACATAAAAAACACCATGTGTTTTTTAAGTGAAGCTTAGGAATAGACTTATCCAATAGGAACAGCGTGCAAGAAAAAAAAATATCTTTGAATGGTATGCAATTTAATGCCAAATCCACTTGGCAATTTGTGAGAGTATAGGAATAAGGAACTTTAAATGGACAACTCGGTATTCAGTTTCAAAAGAAAGTTAATCCGAAGGAAGGCAGAAGAGTCCTCAAGTTTGGTAGCTTTTTTGACTTGGAAACCTATGTTGACTGGTATTCAAGCTCGTTACAGATTTTATTAGGCATAGTAATTTTAGAGGAATATGCTTCGCATGGATTACTCTGTTTTATTCCGTTTGTAGACAAAGTTTTTGGGAAGGTAGGCCAAAGACCCCCACAGTCCTGCTAAGCCTTTTGTTACTTGGAACGGTACCAAATCCGAATAGTTTGTGGGTGGTCAATAAATCAAAACGCGGGAATCACCTTTAAAACAAAATAATATTTCTGACCAGTGAGAACGACTCTTTCGTCAGCAGCTCCTAGGTCAAGGATTCGAATAATGTTAGGCAGGTAAGAATTGTTCATTGCGCTCAATCGTCTATTTTCCTTGTTTTATTTTTCTCTTTGTTCTGAATTTGTGAGCGAGATCTTCTTCGTTTATTTCTCTGCTCTTTCTAGGTTTTCTTCTGAACTTAGTAAATTGCTTGTTATCAATATTTTGTATTGGAGATTTTAACGTATTGCAAGATGTGTGGAAATTCGTTTTTGAAGTGCCGTGGCAGATCGAAGGAGCAGAATATTGGATGAGAGAACAAACCAACTCCAGGGTGTTTCTGGCTCGTTTTCTGCGGCGACAACATCGGATAAGAGAGAAGCACAGTATATTTCTCATGAAGATTGTTGGAGAATCTAATTTCAGGCACTTTGTTACTTTTCAAAATTATTTATCTAAGTGTCTAAGTTTAGCTTCAGGTTGTCCAGTTTAGTCTAGTTTCACTCCAGTGATTTATTACCGATTTTTCCAATGTAATCTTATTTATCTGATTGATTTATTACTGATTTTTTCAATGTAATCTTATTTAACTGATTCGTAATATTGAAAAGAGCAATCTATGCTCCACGATTTCTCTCCATTTTTTTCATGGTATCAAAGTGTATCCTGCATAAGACTTTTTGAGAGCAGGAGAGAGAAGAGGGCTGGTCACATAAAACTCCAGAGAGCAGCGATACAGATTTTTTTCGGCTCAGAAAGAAGAAATAACGGTTGCGAGAGACCAAAGAGAAGGTGCAAAAGCAGCTTGAATTTCGCAGGCTGTGAATAAGAGAGAGTGCGTCTGTCAAGAGAGAGCACTGGATCAATTTCACATCCCAGCCCAAAAAAAGCATCACTAACTTTTGAAATTGTAGAAAACATAAAATCCCCGCAACCTGTGAGTTGAAAGATTGCACAAAATCACCCATAAAAAGCCATCGAAACTGCGCAAACCACATGGGAGAAATTTTAATTAAAAAAGGGGGAGCAATTTCCGTTTATGCTTGGTTCACTCATCAAAGATGAGCTTGTCAGGGTGAAAGACCTCGAGCGGCACGAGGGAACAAATAAAAACGAATGCCAAGTGCGAAGCACTAAACCCCACTAAGCACGAAAAGTCAAGAGCATTGTGTAAAGGTTCGAGGGTTGAAAATAAATAACTTGCAAGGCAACCACCGTTTTTCAACGAAGTGTTGTTTAAAATTTTATTTTATACAAAAAAATGATGAGTCAATTTTTTTATGAAAATAATTTTGTTATTAAAGAGGAGCGTCTACGTGACTTTCAAAAGGGTTAGTAAAAAACAAAACCCCATTACTCATGTTTCAAAGTTTCTTTTTGAAAAAGTCAATGATTTTTTCAAAAGAAACTTCATTTTTTTTAAAGAAGGGTGTATTAAAACTAAATGGCACGTTTTTCAAATCAGTTGTGAGTATTGTTATGGTAGAGAATTTATATACAATCGGTTTTTTTGGAAGTTAAGTAGCAAAAAGCCATTGTTGAGTTGTAGGCGTTATCTTTGAAGTTTGAATGGTTTGTTGAGTCGTAGTGAGTCAACACTCAACAAATGAGAAAAGCCAAGAAGTTAAGAAAGTCAAAGTAACAACTAGAGATGTATGCAGTTTTTTTTAAGGAATTGGAAGTGAAGAGGAAAAAGGATGTGTTCACATTAAAATGCAGAAAAGAATTTGTGGATGACAACATTCTTCCTTTTATTTCAAATGCCTAGACAGCCAAGGAGGCGTGGGATACCCTTCAGAGGATTTTTGGTGTAAGGGGAACATTGAAGTTGAATATAAAGTGGATCTATAGCGAACGATCTACAACTAAGTAAAAAGCTTGGTGAATTCCACTATTTTAAAGCACAAGTAGATGATGATTGTAAAGAAGTTGTAAAAACAAAAAAGAAAAAAATATAGATGCTCATCAACCCTATTATGCACACCGACAAAGTAAATAGTAAATCCAACTGCATAGCTTGGAATTTCCAATTGCAGAGGACGTTGTCTTACGCTCAATACTATGACTACCGAGAAAGAGCTACTAATATATAAGTTAATTCTACACTAATCACTTGTCCTAATCAGACGCGTTCCGTCAGAGAGAGTGTACTATGGCGACTGGGAAAAGCTACTAAAATATAAGTTAATTCTACACTAATCACTTCTCCTGATTAGAGGCGTTTTTTGTACAGAGTGTGTGGGCCACTGTAGTTTAGGAACACTTTATTTGTAACTATATAAGAGGAGAGAGATATTTATGTAAATGAAACGAGCTTAAGATGCATAAATGATAGGTATATATTTTTCAAGGACGGTACATGAAACATGTACCAATAAATACAATGTTTATGTTTTTATAATTATGTAGAGATATTAGTCTCAGTGCTAGTTAGATATTGGTTAGGTGTCATTTTAATTGATTTCTTGTTTGCTAAGTGTTATAAGAAGATTAGTCTTCAACGTAACTTATTTATTCTTTCAAAATATTGAGAAGAGCAATCTCTGCTCCACTTTTCAGTTTCATTCTTTGTCATGGTATCAGAGTTTAAACTGCATAAGACTCTTTGACAGAGCAACAGAGATCAGAGTAGAATGCATAACACTGGTTGAGAGCAGCATTTCATACGTGTGTGTATTAAAAAAAAATAGAGATTCTCTACAAAGATCGTAGCAAAGTGAAGCAACTGTGAGACGAAGGTTGCTGCGAAGTTGTTTGAAGAAAAACCTGATTTTTTTGTGCACGGTGTTCAAGAGTCAAACCAGTGCGTTAGTAACACCACTAACGCTGGACAGTGAAAGGATCAAACGCGTTAATTGCCTGTTCCTTGCACCGATTTCGATGTAATGCTCCTTCTTCTTGACGAATAGAGCATTAGTGTTATAACGCTAGCCTTCAGCTATGACAAAGGCTTTAGCATGCTGCCCTTCACCGTCAAGAGAAAGCTTTAGTACGCTGCCTACACATTCTTTCTGCTGTGTTCGCAAAAGTCAAACCAGATTCAAGGTTTTTTGATTAACCAGGTCAACGAGGTATTTTCGTTTCATCCGTGGGCGTATTCATTTGTATTTTAAAAAATAAATTAAAACCCTATGATATACCTTACGAGATTATGAGGTAGGCCTGAGTTGAAAGGTATTTTTTGAATAAAACTTATATTCAAAGCGTTTGTTATTTTTTTTTTAAGTTTCTTTTAAATAAAAACTTGGAAAGAAAGAGGTGTAGTCCGTTTGTATTTTTTTTTTAAACTTCGATATTTGTTTAAAAAGTATATTTTTTTAACTTTGAAAGTAAATGTAAGAATTTTTTTAAGTTTTTTTATAAAAACTTGGAAAGAAAAATGATTTTTTAAAGGAAAAGGCCGATATTTTGCATTCAAAGAAATGGCTTCCTCCATTCTTTGCCACAGAACCCGACTTTATTTGGCAAAATTTTTGAGTTTTGGTTTTTGAGAATGATGACATTCTTGCAAGCCCAAGAGTGTTGGGATACACTTCAAACTGCATATGTAGAGCCGACTCAAGAAGCATGGGCGACCATGACTAATAATCAGAGGAATGCAACGAATGAACTCAAAAAGAAAGAACACAGAGCCAAATGTTGGATTCAAAACTCAGTAGATGACTCTATTTTCGACAAGATAACAGGTGCATCCACAACACATGAAGCTTGAGAAATCTTGAAAGTTGCGTATCAAGGTAATGATACAGTGAAGACAGTGAAATTACAAACATTGAGATCATAGTTTGAAACCCTAAAGATGACTAACATAGAAAATGTGGATCAGTTCATGACTAGAGTTGTGGGAATAGTAAATCAGATCAAGCTCATTGGTGAAACTATTTCAGATGAGAAAATTGTTCAGAAAGTCCTTCGAAGTCTACCCAAGAAATATGACATGATTGTAACAGCCATTCTGGAATCCAAAGATCTTACAACTTTCTCAGTAGAACAGTTTACTAGATCGCTTCTAGCACACGAAACAAGACTCAACTTGATAGAAGATTCCATGGAATGAGATTTCAGAGCACAACTCTCTTTTGAAAGTGGTAGAGGCAGAGGATATAGAGGCAAAAACAAGCGAGGCAGAGGCTGAAGCAAAGGCGGATCAGATCATCATCATGCAGTAGAGTAGTGGAGACCTCCACAAAATCAAACTCAAAGAAGCAGACCTTGAAGAAAATATAATTTCTAGCATTATTACTGCAAGAAATTTGGGCATTATGAAAATGAAAGCAAAAAGAAACAGTGAGATCAGCACAGAGGCAATGTCCATCTTTCCAACAGTGAAGGAGAATCCTCAGAAACAATGCTTCTTTCATGCAATTTTTCTTAAGACACTCACAACAAGGATCTTTGGTTGTTGGACATTGGCTGCATCAATCATATGACAGGTAACAAAAATCTGCTTTATTATCTAGATGCTTCCATAACATCAGAAATTACTCTTGGAGATCATTACTACATTAAAGTTGAAGGAAAAGGTATTGTTCCTATTCTTACTAAACAAAATCAGAAAAAATACATTCATGATGTTTATTATGTTCCAAATATGAAGCATAACCTGATTAGTGTAGGACAACTGATGGAACATGGTTATGATGTAATATTTCAAGGGAACACATGTTATATCTATAAAAAACCTCCCAATAGAACATTGATAGCTAAGGTTAAAAAAAATAAGAATAGGATGTTTCATTTGACTCTTAGAAGTCAAAATCTTTCATAGTCTTTTGTACACAATGTGTCAAGAATAAATGAGCCTTAGCTATGGCATTACAAATATGGCGACATACCATTCAAAAGTTTAAGTCAGCTTCAGAAACAATCAATAGTCATTAGTCTCCCTACTATGAATGAGAAACACTGTAATTGTGAAATGTGTGTTATGTCCAAGTATAAAAGAGACAACTTTCCCACATTTTCCTCTAGAGCAAAAGAGCCTTTAGAGCTTGTCCATACAAATACATGTGGTCCTATGCAGACACAACCAATTGGTGGTAGTCTTTATTCTCTAACATTCATTGATGATTATAGTAGGAAGACATGGGTTTATTTTCTGAAAAACAAATCAGATACATTCTCAAGGTTCAAAGAATTCAAAGCAGAAGCAGAAAATTAGAGTGGAAAGACTTTGAAAGTACTGAGATCCGATAGAGGAGGAGAGTACAACTCCAATCACTTCAAAGCATTTTGTCAATAGCAAGTTATCATAATGTAGAACACAACAAGGTATACTCCATAACAAAATGGAGTAGCAGAAAGGAAAAATAAGTCAATCATGAACATGGCCAGATGTATGCTTAACGAGAAGAAGTTGTCAAACAATTATTGGGCTAAAGCAGTTTCGATGGCAGTGTATGTTCTCAACAGATCTCCAACAACAACTCTCTAAGATACATTTCCTCAAGAAGCATGATATGGTAGAAAGGTAAATGTATCTCACTTTAGAATTTTTGGATCAGTAGATTTTTCACATGTTCCCAAGAAGCTAAGAAAGAAACTTGATCATATGAGTGAAAGATGTATTTTTGTAGGCTATAGTGAGCAGTCAAAGCCCTATGGACTTTATAATCCAATTACAAAGAAGTTTGTTTTAAGAAGAGATGTAATTTTTTTTGAAAATAAATCTTTGTCTGATGAAGTTTATGAAGCTTCGAGCCAGTCTTTTTATCTGCGACAGCCACCAAAGATTGTAAATTGAGGAAGAGTCATACCATTCTGAAAATGGTACATCTTCAAGCAGTGAACCCACTAGTGATTCAACATCTTTAGAAGACAATCAGAAAACAAGAAGCGTCAGATAAATATATGAGCAAGAGCATGAGTTTGACCAGCATAATATGTTTGAATTTCTTTCATATCAACCAACTCATTTTGAAGAAGAAGTGAAAGAAAAGCATTGGGTAGATGCAATGAACCAAGAAATTAATTCCATAGAGAAGAATCAGACTTGGGAATTAGTTGATCTCCCAGGAGAAAAAATCATAATTGATGTAAAATGGGTATATAAGACTAAGTTGAATGAAAAAGGAGAGATTGAGAAACATAAGGCAAGGCTGGTTTCCAAAGGATTCTCACAATAGTTTGGTGTCGACTATGGTGAAACCTTTGCTCCAGTAGCAAGGTTAGACACTGTCAGAACCATTTTGTCCACAACAACTCAACACAAATGGAAATTCTATCAACTTGATGTAAAATCTGCTTTCCTAAATGGTATATTGCAGGAAGAATTTTATGTAGAGTAGCCTCCTGGTTTTGAAGTTCCAGGATAGGAACATAAGGTATACAAATTGAAGAAAGCCTTGTATGGTTTGAAACAAGCTCCAAGAGCTTGGTACAGTCGCATTGACACCTATCTCATCAAAAGTGGTTTTTTCAGAAGCAATCATGAGCCAACTTTGTATACCAAAACGCATGAAGGTAAAATTCTTATTGTCTGCCTTTATGTAGATGATCTTCTTTATACATGAAATATGATGTTAGAAGATTTCAAAATAACAATGCAAAAAGAGTTTGATATGACAGATCTAGGAGTCATGAAATACTTCTTAGGCATTGAAATTCACCAATCCGCAAATGGAATTTTTGTCGGTCAGCAAAAATATGTCAGTGATATCATCAAAAAGTTCAGAACTACCAATTTCAAACCCGCAGATACACCAATGTTCAAGGCACAAAATTGAGAAAAGAAGATGTAGCACCACCAGTTGATTCCACACTATATAAAAGTCTAGTTGGTAGCTTGTTATATCTCACTTCAACTAGACCTCATATTATGTTTGCAACAAGTTTTGTCTCTAGGTTTATTCAGTCACCTAAGATTTCTCATTGGAAGGTTGCAAAAAGGATCTTAAGGTATATTCCCGAGAAAATAGATTATGGTTTTTTTTATACACATTTTGAAAATTGTTCACTTTTAGGTTATACAAACAATGATTATGCAGGGAGTTTAGAGGATCACAGAAGCACCTCAGGGTATGTTTTTCATCTTGGAAACAATCTGATTTAATGGGCATCCAAAAAAAATCAATTCAATATCTTCTACAGAGGCAAAATATGTAGCAGCAAATTCAGCAGCTTGTCAAGCTGTGTGGTTAAGAAGATTATTGAAAGATATTTCAAATATTTAGAAGGAGCCAACTCCAATCTACTATGATAACAGTTCAACTATTTCCTTATCAAAAAATCATGTATTCCACAAAAAGAGAAAGCACATTGACACTCGTTTTCATTTCATTCAGGAGCTTGTCAATGATGGGGACATAGTACTTTCTTTCTGTGGTTCAAAAGATCAACTAGTAGACATTTTCACAAAGCCATTGGGCAAGAATGTATTTGAATTTCAAAGAAAACAACTTGGCATTGTAAGTGTCACTACATGTAACAATTGAGATTAGGAGGGGATGTTGAGATATTAATCTCACTGTTAGTTAGTTGTTGGTTAGGTGTCATCTTAATTGATTTCTTGTCTGCTAGGTGTCATAAGCAGTTTAGTCTTACTTGAGTTCTACTCCATAGGTGTCGAGTTTTACTTCAGTTATTTATTATTGATGTTTACAATGTAAGCTATTTAGTCTTTAAGAATATTGAGAAAAGTAATCTCTGGTTCACTTTTCAGTTTCATTCTTTGTCAAATTTCATATACATATATATAACTTTGCATGTGTATTTCTATTTTCCACCTTGTCTAGACAACAAACTAAATGTTTATCACACTATGACCTGTGTGTTTGATCACCCCTGCATAATCTTCGCAAATGTAAATTTATGTTTATATATAAATGAGTAAGGACAAACATTCATAGAATCAATTACATTTACGTTTATATATAAATGAGTAAAGACAAACATTCATAGAATCAATAATTGAGATCAAAAAATATCATGGTTGAAATTCTCAAATTCTTCTTATAGAAAATTGTACTAAATGTAGCTCTTACTTTCTTTGAGTTTACAACTTTCTACTTTCATATGCAAACTTATTGTTGTGTTTCTCTCATTTATGCAATCAGTCTTCGTCCTTTTAGCTTTGCAAACTTCTCTCTGCTCTGCAGCTCTCGGGTTTCGTCTTGGCTGGTTTTAGGTTTTTTTTGCTTTTTGAATTGCCACAACCTCAAAGTCGGTATTTCCACCTATATCTAACCTTTTGTTGTAGTCGTTGCCAACGGTGTCCGGATATCTAACCATTCGTTGTAGTATTTTACCAACGGTGTAACTTCGTGTTGCTCCTTTGGTAACTCGTGGGAATTTAAAGTCTGGTTCGAAAGAGCTATACATAAATTCAAATAAAATGATTTAAGAAAGCTGTAAGTTTTTGTCAGCAACATCTTTTAAAACATTGCCATCGAAGTGGAAAAAAAAAATATATATTTATAAGAAGGCTAAAAGTTAAACTAATTGATGTGGAGATGCTTTACATGGTTTTATTATGCACATTCTCTTTTATATAAGCATGCCACGTGGATATTACAAATTAAGCCTGCCACTGTATATTACAAACTTAGGCAAGTGAAACGTGTTCGCTATTTTAGTATCTCCAAAATAATTATGATGTGCATACTTATTTTGAAATATAATTTAACAAAAAGTCTTTTTTAAGTGATTATTATTTGAAAGATTTCTCAACATTCATAATATGGATCTCGTAAGCCTAAATTCATAAAATTTAATGATCAAAAATGATTAAATACATAGTATGGATTTAACTGTCATGGAATATTATAACATATTTTTAGTAATATTACATAAATTAAAGGTTGATATTTATCTTCAAAGTAGGTATATATTTTTTCCTCTTATAGTTAAATTAATTAATTAAAAAAATATAAGCGTCATATAAAATGAGTTATGGCTTTTTGGGAATGTGGTATTGATAAACATGGTACTGGATATTGTAACATAACATATTTACAGATTAAGAATCTTCGTTGTAATATGGGGTTAAATAGCGTTAAAAGGGATCAAATCTCTTTTCAACCTAAAAAGATTTGCATGTTATGAGATTCATTGGCAGTTAAGATGGATCTATGTTGGTTTAATTTCTCCTTTAAATAAGCTATATTCCACATGAACACCTATTTATATTTATATTTTATTTTGACCTAGTTAAAATATTTACATTACATTACAACATCTCTACCATATTGGGCTAGAGAGTCTCTCTCGGTACAATTAATTCCTTTTGATAAGAATAAAATAATATTGATAGCGATGTTTATTTCATAATATCAACATGTTTATTTCATAACAGGTCTTCTAAATTTTAACTTAACCAACCTATGTCCATCTTAACTTTGGATCTACCAAGTACCAAGAGTGATCAAATCTCTTTTCACTCTTAAAGAGGTTTACATCTAAAGAGATTTGATTCTTCTGAGCAGTTAGTAGATCCAGAGTTAAGATGGATCTAGGCTAGTTTAATTTCCCGCTTTAAATAGACTATATGGACCATATGAATACCATGTGTCATTTTAATTTAATTTTAATTTATTTTTATATGCGTATTTTTATTTTTATTTTCTTATTTTATTTTTACCAAGTTAAAATGTTTAGATTACATCAACATCTCTACCATACTTGGTTGGAGAGTTTCTTTGGGAAATTATGAGTAATTATTAGGTGGATGGTAGATATTTATCCTACATAGAATATTAGTTATGCTCTTTTCATTAATTTATCTCAAATTAATTAATTAAAAACATGTCATATCAACACATGTCATATGCATATATGGTATTGATAAGCCATGGTATTAGCCCATGGCATTATAGCAAAGTTATTTGCAACCTGACAATTTTCATGATAAAGTTGGGGTGAATTTGTGTTTTTATAACCATACGTTGATGCCTGTCCCCATTTACCAACAAATTAATTTACATTATTTTCCTAATTTAAAATAAAATTATAATTTAGTTATTTATATGATCATTTTAATTTTAACAACATGAATCACACTAAATGGTTGAAAATGAGTATATAAATGAATTATGGCTTTTATTATGATTGATGCATATGGGCATTTACCATCTATTTAATTTATATGGTTGAGCTAATATTCTCATGCAACCATATAATATGATTGGTGATATTTCTTTTCTTGTGTTTTTAGCATGGTCACAATGTTATAATTATGTGGATAGGTGAATTTATTTTGGGAATAGGAATTTTAAAAGTTTTCTTTTTTAATTAAAAAAAAAAAAAATCTTTACCTTCTAAATAAAAAATTGAAGGCTCGGATTTAATAAGGAAGATATATTCTTATACTCTGATTTTAGTGTTGATAGTTAACAATTTTTTTGTTAAGAAAGTGAATATTTCCACAGTTCAACATGTTAAATATAATTTTGGAATACTTGTGTAATGGTTTTTTTGGTAAGTAGATTAAGGAATAAACACTAAAAGAATTATAATTTGATGTGTTAGGTCAAACATTTAACAAATTCAAAGTAGTTTTTAACTAATGGAATTAAATTAATATAATTAAAGAAGAAGAACACTTTTTGGTTCGAAATGGGTCACCAAAAATAACTCTTATGTGATTTCTACTGAAAGACTTTGCTTAAGAACAATAAATATTTAAGATTTGAGGAAATAATTAAGAGATTAAAAATAAATATTGAGAAAAGGAATGGGGATGTATAAATTAAAATTAATTAAATGAGAATCATGACTTCATAGAATTGGTTATCAATACTATCCACAATTATATCATTGGGTGGAATGAGATGTTTCAGTACAATGGTAAAATCTTGTTTTGGAAGTCCTATTTTAAAATCAATTAAGTTGCTAGGAAGGAAATTATAATATATTTGACTTCTATTCATTTGTATTTCGAGTAAGATACAAAATCAATGTTTGACCAGTGTCTTAAACATTTATAACAAGAATAGATAGTTGTGTTGCCTAAAGGTCGAATTTTGATTGAGGATAATAACCTTGGTTTGGGTATTGATTTCTCAGACGATTCTTTACCCTACTAAGGATTTATTAACATCTTTATTAAACCAATTTGGTTTATTGGATGTGTTAAGCCCCTTTTAAAGAGTGAAACCAACTCCTAGACAATATTCATTCAAATTTCTTCTAGCGTTTTTTGTATTACTCTATTTATGTTACGAAGCTTTGGTGGAGGGTAGTCAGAAAGGTGAAGAAAAATTGAAAAGGAACTATAATAAATTTTTTAATAAGATAGTCAGAGCAGAAGGGATTGGTTGCAAGTCATCTAGGTCTTGTTCCAGTTCATTATGATTGCCCTCTTTACATTGTTATAGTATTTTGAAGTATGTTGTAGTTTACTTTAAAGAAAATACACCATGAGACACCATTATATCTCTATGAAATGACGTTATTAGGATGGAAACTTATGAAACAGAAATTCAAGAATCAGCGCATAGAAATCAAGTGAACAGGGGGAAATCAATTCTTAGACTTGAATCTATGCCATAAAAGTAAACAAGAGGACACAATAGCTTAACAAGCAGAAACTAGCAGTTGTACTTTTGCACACATTCAAGATATTGAATCTCTTGGACTAATAAAAAGCCCGTATTATGACCATAATATTTGATAATTATACAAACCTCACACTCCACCCCACCCCAAAATATATTTACTATGACGGGTGCATTGAAATATAGAACAAGAGTAACAAAAGTAAGGTTTTTGATAAATAATTAGAATTTAAACAGCTAGCCAAGGAGACATAACCTCATTTCAAAAATAAATATGCTTGATAGCATAACTCTCACTACATGAAGCTAGAAAGGTTTACCAATGTTGAATGAACTTCATATTTTTAATGATTTCTCCAAGGTTCATTATTTTGTACTTATTTTTTTCGAAATCCAGAAGGAACCCCAACTATACAATGTCACATAAACTGGACTTATCCAGATTATAAGAATAATTCTCACCCGAACTCCAAAAGCGCACACCCATGCCATGATAAGAAATGTAAGCCTGAAGTAGTTAGGCCCCAAACAATAAACATTGGTGGCACTAATTATTTTCGGGTAGGAATATATAGGTTTCCTATAAGCTTCTTGATCATATATGTATCTAGCAAGGAGGCCAAAAAAGAGGAAAGCTCTGAGTGGATTCCCTACTGTTAGAAATTGTAAATCTTTCCAAACTGCTTCAATTCAAAGAGATCAAGAGTTGTAGGCACCATTACATAGAATTGTTCTCAATATCAAATTTCCAATTCTAAAGAAGAGATATAAATAGATCATCGAAAATCTGGGGCAAAGAATAGAAAATCCCCTATCATCAGACCTTGTGAGGCTGTCATCCAAACTGTCCGATAAATGGCCTTTTGCCTACATGTTTAGCATCCATTGTTCTAATAAGAACTAAAACTAATCGCATGAAATAACTCCTTTCTACTAATTATAAAAGTAGTATGCCCATCTTACTGATTAACATATGTTCATAAACAAAACAAAATGAGAATCCCAAAATAGCAAACCTAGCATAACATTCTGAGACAACCCCACAACCAAGATGCCCAACAAAGTTGCAAAAACCAATTATCCCTAATAGGATTGTGATATTTTTATAAGCATTCAACCAATCCTATTTGTGCCAAATTATTAATAAATGTACCCCTAGAACCAACCCCACAGAAAAAGACTACAAAAAGCAGCCAAAAGTCAGCTTTCACCACAACTCAGTGAAAATTGAAATCTTCTCATCGTCTTGGTCTTCTGTTTTTCTAGACATCTCCTTCTCCTTCAAATAATGGAATATATAGGTTCATTTCCTTAAAGTCATGAAACAAGGGTGAACCCTCTAATTATATTTTCAATTCATTGATATTGTCCTTTGACATGCTTGACACTGGGTTATTAAAATATAGAGATTCAACAATGTTTTTATATGCACTAGGCTTCATGTTCTGGACTTTTTGTTCCATATAAAGAACTAGTTTTCTACAAGGGTTCATCTCCAAATGAAGAGAATTTTGCACATGTACATGGTCTTCCTTGATTGCACGTAATTTCAATTCCAAAGGAATCAAAGTGGGTGACAAGAGAAACAAAAGCATTACCACTACAAATAGCTCGGAGATAAAATGGTTTTCTAAAGAAAAAATATCATTTTCTATAGAAAATGAAAGAAGATACAAAGATACAATAATGGTAATCGCTTGGATGAAAACGAAGTACCCTTGCTCTTCTATATCTTCCACAAAAATTGGTGTTCAAGGTCTACTCAAATACATGATAAGGAAGTAGACTACAAGAGGACCCACTACTAGGAAAAAGAGCATATTTACGGATCTCTGGCTAAGGAACCCAGTGAAAACTTTGATGTATATTTCAACGCTAATTCCAATGAAGACCTTGAGGATACCTGTAATGGTACCTATGGGAAACTTCGCGTATCGATATTTGCATCGTGTTGTACTATTTTCACCAACGCATAGTGTGAGCCATATATATAAGGAAAATAAACAAAGGGCTAATGTTAACAATGTTGACAAGAAGTAGCATTCCATTTCTACTTTTCTCTTCAACTATGGTGCATATGATTTCTCTTTGCATGCTAACTTTAGGGACTAGACAATCTCAACAACTTCTTAAAAATTACATAATACAGAGTCCAGAAAAATTGCTTGGTTAAAATAGATCAGATTGTGGTAAGGTGGTGAAATAGGATAGACGGACCTAGGAAAAAGGATATTAGAGAAAAAAGTTACTTTTTAGGTTCTTATCTAGTATAAAAGTGGAGAGAGTTGTTAACTATTATCCACATTTATACAAATGTCTATATACTGAAATTCCTTATATATGGAGAATGTTATCTTCAATGGTTTGGAATCTCATTTGGATAATATAAGAGAAGTAAATAACCACTTAGATAAATATTCCATATTCTTTCTGAGCTTTTAGAACTGAAATTGTTGATATCTTTCGCTTTAAAAAAAAGGGTTCAAACGCTACAAAATCTTGGCGATTTTCTTGTTGCCATGAATTCGCTGTGTGGAAAATATAGGACAAAAAAGTTATTTTCAAGTTCACTATTCAATGAGATTCAAAGAATGAAATAAATTCTTAACATTGTTTTGTTAATCCATATATTCAGAGAACTGAACAATGAGGTTGAATCCTGAGTCCTTATCCACAGGACCCAAAAGGGAAATTGGGAAATGGATATTGTTTTAATCTAGAGATGGCTCTGTTCAGGAATCCTTCAAATTAGTTTTTTAATGGCAACCTTCACTCTCGGGATTACAACTATAGTACAATTGTTAGTTACAAATATGATATTTTAAAATTGTAAAAGAAAGGAATTGAGTCGTAAAGACTTGACATACTTAAATGGTTTTCTGAGTTTTTTTTTGCCTAGGAGATTAGAAGAAGTGGCATAGCCTTACTATGTATAAATGTATTTTTATTCCACTCTTGGAGGACTTCTGAAGCTTGGAGTCACAGGATCACTTTTTGTCTTTCCAGGTGGCTAGAGTAGAGATCATTTATGGTCTTTGAGAGTCAAGACAGTTATAGACCTTGATGGTATATCCGTTGGATAGTACAAAATGCACATGCACATAAAAAAATGTATATCTCTCATGTTTTATAGTTAGAGTTTGCACCTCTTTTTACTGTGCTAATTGTATTCTATCGACTGTTTGGTTTGTGTGAATGGTATTGTTTATATTGGAACGTATGGAGTGGATAGTAGGGAGAATGATTCCAAAAATCATGTAGCAAACTTGCCCTCATATTTTCTATGTGTATTTTTACACAACTTGGTCTCAGTAAATATAAAAACTACATTTTCTTACTAAGAAAATAAAATCCATCCTATAGACCATGCTTTTGAAAAATTGGGTGATTGTTACATGTCTGTGTTTATGTTCTCAAAAACAAGAAAATGTTATTCTGTCTAGGCTTCAAAAAATGTTCCCATACTTCATTCTTAGGCTCAACGACATTTTTTTAACACGTTAGTGTCATCCCAATATAATGAAGCCATTTTTTATAAATCGTGTTCCCTTACCAAAGCCCACACTGATACCCTAGAACATTAGTGGCCTTAGGAAAAGAGTACTTTGTCATCTTAAAAATGTACCCTTAAGTTTCACCAATCAAAGGGAGGTCCTTTAATAGCCCATGGTATGGGAGATATTATGTGTGTGTGTGTGTGTGTGTGTGTGTGTGCATTTTAGTAATAATTAACCTAGAAAAAATTTCACATCCAATGCGTAATGGAAAAAGTAATTTAGTACCAAGAAGTTTTCATCTGGGATTTTTAATCCCTTGCATTGATTAATAGTTCCATGGTTAAGACAAACCTATGTTGATTTAGTATAAATACCAAAAAGGGAATTTTATAAAATCTTTTCTAAAATGTTGGAGGTTTTATGGTGTGAGATTTTCTCATTTATTTATGGGTAGATTATCACAGTTAAAGCTTGAAAAACATCCAATATTAAAAAGGATAGACAATGTCCACAAGCAATCCTGGCTTTTTTTGTTAGCAAAGCATTGATGCACTTAATCATTTTCTCATAGATTTAAAATAAAATGTATTAAACAAGAAAAAAATCCTCAAAGTAGTTCCCAATTCAGTAATGTGGATGGAAATCCATCTCCTATATCAATCAATTTATTTAGAATATAGCTACAAACAAGCAGTGAACCCCTACAATGTAGATTAACTAAATATTAGACATGTACATTTTCTTATCTTGATACTAGAGCTTGTAACTTGATTTGCATCTTTCACCTCTTATATCTGTAATGAGAGATAAGCCATGACGGGAGTACACACTTACTCAACTCACAACCCAAATTTCAGTGAGTCAAATGACACTTAACCAAACATGATCCTTGGCCAGTTTTAAACCATATATCAACATAGATTTAATGACCCAGGTTAGTGTCCATGTTAACATCTATATCTACAATACCTAAAAGCTTTTGTTAGGATGGGGTTGGAGTTTTTCTTGGCATGATTTTAGTTTATTACAATGAAGTGGGTCAAATATTATCACTCTCCTGACTTATAAAATATTTCTATCCACCAATTTTATAATCTTGTATATACCTAATATAATATATAGAGTATAGTTTGATTTTCTCTCACACTTTCCTTCTTGTGTCATTGTTCTCATTACCCTTTCAATTCATACACATATCAATGTAGTATGAGTTTTTTTTTGGGTTGAGGTATTATTTTGGTTTCTTCTAATAAAGTGTATTCATATTTATTCAGTTTAGTTTTCTTGCGTTCAATTATTCCAATGACTGTGTATTGGCTATAGGGTCCGCATACAGAATAGTGAAAGTTTTTTATCTATGCAAGATAACCAATGCTTTGCATACCTTTTCTTGTCACAAGTATATGATGTCTGGTTCTAATTCATTTTCTTGTTTATGGAAGTATCATCCTGAATTTCTATGATGTATGTGGAAACTTGAAATGTTATATCTCTTTATGTGGAGGTACTTTAACATTGAAATCTAAATGGATTTCTTAAAGTAGAATATAAGGAATTAAATATTCATTTATTCTTCTCAAAATGCATTGTAAAGAAGAGAGTTTTCCTCTTGGTATTTTTACCATTTTATTTGGTAGAACACATGGTAGAGAATGATGCAGTACTCCTTTTCTCATTATGTTTGAAATTTATACCGATTGAATTAGTATTTTGTGTAGCTTCATTGTTGTTTGTTTTATATGTATAACTTGATTTCTATTTTATGTAGTTACTAATAGAAAGTAAGCTTCATTATAACAATAGAAATTAAGCTTCATTTTTCTTTTTATACCAATAGCTTCATTTTTTTTGTACATATAGTTAGTTTTGTGTAGCTTCCTTCTTGTAAAATGTTGATCATAAGAGAGTATTAATTCCTATGGTTCATGTAAAATATGAATGAGCATTAGGATCTGGAGATATTGGGGTTGCTTTTGTTTTTTAAACGAATATTTTTTAGGATGTAAATGAATATTAAAAGAGAAAATCAAGTGGGTACATTTGGTTAGATACATTGGAAGCGGGTATAAATGACATAGTTTTAAAAACAATTACAAAATGCCTTTTGTTTGGCATATATGACATTTTTTATAGGTACATGGAGATAACATGTGAAAATGATACTATGGAGTAGAGCTAGTTAATGATGGACATATTTTTATTTTTTGGACTCACAAAGGAGAGGCAAGACCAAGATGCAACCAATCAATCTGATGCAGGAGCATCGGACCTGGCCAGCAATGTAGAAAATTGTCCACATGTTGTGGCCTGACAGGGTGAAATTTATTTCTGTGTGGTTACTAAAGAATTCGATTTCCTAAATAATTAGTTATTACTGTAAGTGGGTGTGTTACAACAGGTGTAAGTGAGCGCTATTAGTTAGGAGTTTTACTTGCTAGAATTTTAAATTAAAAGATTGTGTATTTGTTTGTAGACAATGTAATAAAAAACGAAGATATTTGAGTTAGTTTTAATGTGTGATCCTCTGTTAGCTCAGATCAGATTAGAGCGCCGACAAATTACAAGTGTAAATCCCCGGAATCGCGGCGTGCCCACCGGTGGCTGGACGGCAATCCGTTTCAGAACTGACAGTCTAGGTGTTTGGTTCATGTGTTGTCATCTGGAAGTAAAACACAATGTGGGAACTGAAGATAGCGTTTGCTGTGGAGAATGGAGATGGACCAACCAATCTATTTTGCCTCCTCCGAAGGACGTTCCAAAAATGCTGATTATTCCGATGATGGACCAGCCATGCTTGACGGTCTCGTTCTTCACATTCTTCTCGTTTTAGTTGCGTCGGGACTTATTTCAGAAAGGGGATCCAAATCAACGTTTCTCTCTCTCGTTTTTGGGTAGTATTAGAGCGTTTAACGCTGATGTAAACGGACTTGGTATATTATTATATTGTGACAGATGTAACGTATTGTATCGGTGGATACAATGAGCGGATGGGTTATGTTCATTTGGTAATTGAACAACGCCAACGCAGTTGGAAATAAAATGTTTTCTGTTTGAAATAGAATGTTTTCTGTTTTTGTTTGAACCCAACGGTGTTATTTTGTTTATGTGTTGGGAAACGAGTATGATGGCTGTGCCTATATGATACCAAGAAGAATCCAGTTGATGTAAAAAAAAAACAGAGGTTCTACTTTGGTAGTCCGGCGTTTTAAAGCTAAAGAATATCGTTTTATTTGTTACTGAAGTCTGTAGTTTGAAGTCTAATAGATTGATCTCAGTCTCAGGTGCATTATTTGGTATCAGAGCCAAGTTAGCAGATGTTTGCAGCAAAGATTCCGCCAAGGAGAGGAATTGGTCGAGGGAGACCAGAACCAAATGCAGTCCTAATAGAAGAAGTGTGAAGACTACGTGAACGCATGGAGACAATGGAAACAGCCCAGAGAAGAGCACCTGATGTGGGAGTTGAAAGTTCTTCAGAAGGATCTAAGGAAGAAGCGGAAGTAGGAGAAGAGAATGAAATTGCCAAAGTCCTCAAGATGCTGGCAAAAGTTGGAAGCAAACCCAAGATAGAAATTCCTCTGTATGAAGGGAGTTTAAATGTCGAGGAGCTCATGGATTGGATCAGATCCATAGATCAATATTTTGACTATGAAGAGGTTGAGGAGAATAAGAGGGTGAAGTTTGCAGTCACTAGACTGAGGGGCCATGCAGCCATCTGGTGGGACGAGTTACAGACCTAAAGAACGAGGAAGGGAAAATCTAAGATCAAGCAGTGGGATAAGATGGTAAGCAAACTAAAAGCTAAGTTTTTGCCTAAAGACTATCATTTGAATCTTTTTAAGCAGATGAAAAATTTGAAATAGAAAGGAATGTTTGTTAAAGAATATACTGAAGAATTTTACAGGATAAATATCAGAACAGGGCATGTAGAAGATGATCTGGAGAAAGTAGCCAGATATGTTAATGGGCTAAGGTATAAGATCCAAGACGAGATTAGCCTGTTAAGTTTGAAAACTGTTGAAGATGCCTATCAAGAAAGTTTGAAAGCAGAGGAGAAAATATTGCGGAAACAGAGTCAAAGAAACAGAGGAAAGAGCTCAGCAAGAGGTAGAGGATCAGTCACATCCAGAGGAACACAGCATCAGTTTGAAGCAGGAAGTTCAAGCAGCAGATCACCACAGATGGGTGACTCTAGTAGAGGGAGATTCGCGCCCAGAGGAAGAGGGCGGGGAAGAAATGTTAGGTGTTATACCTGTGGAGAATGGGGACATATGTCGTGGGATTGTCCTCATAACAAATCAGCAAGCCAAAGGGGTGCAAATGTGGCTGAGGCAAAGCCAGAACCACCTCGACTTGTAGAGAAGGAAGAACCACCAGAGGAAGGTGAATCGTTGCTGCTCAGAAGAACTTTGCTGAGATCAGAAAAAGGGATTGGAGAACCTGTGTAAAGGAAGAACTTGTTCAGAACTACATGCAAATCGAAGGGTAAGTGTTGTAAGGTTATAATTGATAGCGGGAGTACTAACAATCTTGTGTCTACAGAGATGGTGGAAAAGCTTGGGTTAACAAAGAAAGCGCATCCTGCACCTTATAAAGTATCTTGGCTTCAGAAGGGTCACCAAGTCATCGTGACAGAACAGTGTAATGTGGAAATGTAGATGGGCACATACAGAGATGTGATTTTATGTGACATAATGCCCATGGATGTATGTCACGTGTTATTGGGGAGGCCTTGGCAATTTGATAGAAAGGCGATTCATGATGGAAGAAGAAATACATACACTATAGAAAAGGATGGAGTTAAGCATACGTTGCTGCCAGTGAAGAATGATGTTGATAAAGAGCTGCCTGAAAATAATGTTATGCTGATCAGTGGCAAAGAATTTCTACAAGAGGTGGATAAAAGCGCAGAGATGCATTTCGCTATCGTGGGAAGGCCAAAGGTAATTTTAACCTCCACAAATTTACATGATTTGCCTAAATAAATTCAATCTGTGTTAAATAGTTACATGGATATCATAGTGGATGAATTGCCAAATGAATTACCACCGATTAGAAGTATAAGTCACCATATCGACTTAATACCAGGAGCAAGTCTACCTAATAAAGCTGCATATAGATTAACTCCTCAGGAAAATGCAGAAGTTGCAAGACAGGTTCAAGAGCTGACGGACAAGGGGCTGATTCGAGAAAGTCTGAGTCCGTGTGCTGTACCAACGGTGCTTAGTCCGAAAAAGGGAGGAGAATGGCGCATGTGTACTGATTCCAGAGCTATCAACAAGATAACAGTCAGGTATAGATTTCCTTTGCCCAGGATGGATGATTTAATGGATTGTTTAAGTGGATCCAGGTACTTTACTAAGATAGATCTGAAAAGCGGGTATCATCAGATCAGAATTCGGGAAGGTGATGAGTGGAAAACCGCTTTCAAAACCAACAGTGGATTGTATGAGTCGTTAGTGATGCCTTTTGGGCTCACTAATGCACCCAGCACATTCATGAGACTAATGAATGAGGTTCTGAAAGAATATACAGGTAAATTTGTTGTTGTTTACCTTGATGATATTCTAGTTTTCAGCAAAAGTAAAAAGGAGCATTTGGAACACTTGAAGTTAGTTTTGAAAAATCTGCAGAAAGAGAAACTACTAATCAATCTGAAGAAATGTAGTTTCATGAAAGAGGAGCTGGTATATTTGGGATTTGTGATTTCCAGAAATGGTTTGAAAATGGATCCGGAAAAGGTACAAGCAATCAAAAACTGGCCTACTCCCAGGAGTGTCTTTGAGGTAAGAAGTTTCCATGGACTTGCTAGTTTCTACCGAAAGTTTATAAAGGGATTTAGTCAAGTTCGTGCACCAATCCTTGAGACAATTAAGGAGGTCAATCGGCCATTTCGATGGACAGAAGCAGCTGATATGAATTTTAATTTTTTGAAAAGAAAGATAACAGAAAAACCTATTCTAGCCTTACCAAATTTCGAGAAAGTTTTTCAAGTAGAAACCGATGCAAGTGGAGAAGCAGTTGGCACGGTGCTAAGCCAAGAGCAAAGGCTGATAGCATATTTCAGCGAGAAGTTAAATGATGCAAAGAAATAATATTCTTCTTATGATAAAGAATTTTACGCTATTGTGCAGGCATTAAAAAGGTGGAGGCATTACTTGCTACCGAAGGAGTTCATCTTATATTCAGACAACCATGCTTTGCAGTTTATTAATAATCAGCCAAAGCTAAATCAGAAGCATGCCAAGTGGGTGGAATTTCTGCAAAGTTTCACTTTTGTAATAAAGCATAAAAGTGGTAAGTCTAACAAAGTGGCGGATGCATTGAGCAGAGTAAGTTTTCTTTTGCAAGAATTTAAAGTGGGTGTTGTAGGATTTGATGAAATGATAGAAATGTACAAGGATGATGACGATTTTAAAGACATTTACACAACAGTGCAGAATCCAGTGAGCAATAACATAAGTCAATGGATGGATTACCTTGTTCAAGGAGGACTATTATTTAAAAGCAACAAATTATGCATTCCTAAATGTTCCATGAGAGAGAACATCATTAAAGAGAAGCACAGTGGAGGATTGTCTGGTCATTTTGGACAAGACAAAACTTTCGCTCAGGTGAATGCTTTTTATTATTGGCCTAAAATGCAAACTGATGTTAAAAAGTATGTTGAGAAATGCAGGGTATGCCAGTATGCCAAAGGAAGGAGTCAAAATACCGGACTATATCAGCCATTTCCCATACCAGATCGACCATGGGATGCAGTGAGTATGGACTTTGTTTTGGGATTGCCAAAAACTCAGAGAGGAAACGATTCTATTTATGTTGTTGTAGACAGATTTTCTAAAATGGCTCATTTTATAGCCTGTAAAAAGACTAATGATGCCACACACATAGCAAATTTGTTCTTTTCAGAGATTGTAAGACTGCATGGTTTACCTGTAAGTATTGTATCAGACCGAGACATTAAATTTGTAGGGCATTTCTGGAGGACACTTTGGAAGAAACTAGGAACTAAACTCAGTTTTAGTTCAGCTTACCATCCTCAAACGGATGGTCAAACTGAAGTTGTAAATAGAAGTTTGGGGAACATATTAAGAAGTTTAGTACATCAGAATCCCAAACAGTGGGATTTGGCATTAGCTCAAGCTGAATTTGCTTACAATGACACACCAAACCAAAGCACTGGAATGAGTCCATTTCAGATTGTTTTTGGAATGCATCCGAGAGGAGTATATGAGCTAATAGACTTGGGGAAACAAGAAGCCAGAAGTGCAAGTGCTGAAGATTTTGCTGCACAAATGCAGAAGCTACAGGAAGAGGTTAAAGGTAAACTACAGGAAAGCAGCAAGAGATACAAGCAAAGAGCAGATTTGAGAAGGAGAGAAAAAGAGTTTCAGGTAGGAGATTTGGTCATGGAATATTTGAGAAAAGAGAGATTTCCTACAAAAACTTACAATAAGTTGAAATTGAAGAAGATAGGGCCATGTAAAATCAAAAGGAAATTTTCAGCCAATGCATATGAGATTGAGTTGCCGGAAGGGATCGGAATATCTCCCATTTTTAATATTGCAGACTTGTATCCATTCAGAGAGGCAGAAACAGAATTGCAGGCTGAAGCTATAGGTGATGAAGTTCAAACTGTGGATTGGAAAGAACAGGTACCAAAAACATTCAAGAAAGAAGTTGAAGTTGTTTTAGATCAAAAGATATCCAAGAAAACTCGAGGACAAACATATTTTCAGTATCTTGTCAAGTGGAAAGAGTAGCCAATGGAGGATTCTAGTTGGTTGACAGCAACTGAATTGCAGAAATACGGTATAAATCCTGAAAATTTGAAGAACCAATCTTTTCTTCTCTGGGAGAATGATGCAGGAGCATCAGACCTGGCCAGCAATGTGGAAAATTGTCCACATGTTGTGGCCTGACAGGGTGAAATTTATTTCTATGTGTTAATGTCCAGTTACTAAAGAGGTCGATTTCCTAAATAATTAGTTATTATTGTAAGTGGGTGTGTTACAACAGGTGTAAGTGAGAGCTATTACTTAGGAGTTTTACTTGCTAGAATTTTAAATTAAAAGATTGTGTATTTGTTTGTAGACAATGTAATAAAAAACGAAGAGATTTGAGTTAGTTTTAATGTGTGATCCTCTGTTAGCTCGGATCAGATTAGAGCGCCGACAAATTACAAGTGTAAATCCCCGGAATTGCGGCGTGCCCACCGGCGGCTGGACGGAAATCCGTTTCAGAACTGACAGTCCAGGTGTTTGGTTCATGTGTTGTCATCTGGAAGTAACACACAACGTGGGAACTGAAGATAGCATTTGATGTGGAGAATGGAGATGGACCAACCAATCTGTTTTGCCTCCTCCGAAGGACGTTCCAAAAATGTTGATTATTCTGATGATGGACCAGCCATGCTTGACGGTTTCGTTCTTCACATTCTTCTCGTTTTAGTTGCGTCGGGACTTATTTCAGAAAGGGGATCCAAATCAACATTTCTCTCTCTCGTTTTTGGGTAGTATTAGAGCGTTTAACGCTGATGTAAACGGACTTGGTATATTATTATATTGTGACAGATGTAATGTATTGTATCGGTGGATACAATGGGTGGATGGGTTATGTTCATTTGGTAATTGAGCAACACCAACGCAGTTGGAAATAAAATGCTTTCTTTTTGAAATAGAATGTTTTCTGTTTTTGTTTTAACCCAACGGTGTTATTTTGTTTATGTGTTGGGAAACGAGTATGATGGCTGTGCCTATATGATACCAAGAAAATCCAGTTGATGTAAAAAAAAAACAGAGGTTCTACTTTGGTAGTCCGGCATTTTAAAGGTAAAGAAGATCGTTTTATTTGTTACTGAAGTCTGTAGTTTGAAGTCTAACAGATTGATCTCAGTCGCAGGTGCATTACAATCATTATGTTAGTAGGAGGTTTACTTCCTCTGGACCCTAATGATCATGGCATATTGGGACATGTTACCCACCCACATGTATGGATAACCATAGGAGAATTTTTTTCTTCTATGATGCAATTTTCCAGCTAGATGTCATACATTGTTTATTATATGTTGTCTTTTTTCTTTTCCATTTGTTTTCATAAGATATCTATAAATTGGTATTTTTATATTGTAACTTAGCTGACATGATTGTTATTCAGTTCCCAAGGTGTTCTTTTTCTATATGTTGATTCTTTATTTTTTTTATATAGGTCATCTAGCCACATAGTGGCCACTATCACCCAACTGAAGAAAACTTTTTCACGTTTCTTTCTTTTGTGGGGAAAAATTGCATCGACATAGTTGATGTTAAGGTATATGTCATATAAATCCTTTGTATTCTACTTTAGTTTATATTCTATTGTTCATCATATTTCATGTCTTATACTCTACATTATATCATCTTTCATTTCAGAAGAAAACTCAGTATTAATGGTAAAAAACAAGAATTGAAGAAAGAGGATAATAATAAAACTAGAGTGACAAATGTAGAGAGAGAGAGAGAGAGAGAGAGAGAGAGAGAGAGAGTAGAGATAATCGGTCTAGTTATACCCTAAAGAAATTATTTCGCATGAGACTCATACACAGATGCTCATGATCAAGTCTTCAAAGTTAGTGAATTCACCTACAATGTCTTGGCAACACAATGATAATGTTTTGAAGTGATGAAACAATATTTCATGTGTAAATTGTAGTGCAACCAATATTAAGTTGGAAACTTGTATTGTAATACTTGACATTTCATATAATATAATTTATGTGGTTGAAGTTATTTATAGTTTCACTTGATATTATTTAGTATTGTAATTAGCATATGTAACCTTGTGTGGTGATATTTTTCTGAGTCATCGCATCTATATTTTTTGTAATCAACGGTTCGAAACAACTTCCGTGGTTCATCATCAGGATTAGATGAGTGAATAAGTCAGAGATTAGTGGGGTAATAAATAGAGGAGAGGGTGGGTATGGAAATGCATGGAGTTGGCAAGTTTGATAAAGACATGAAATAGATTTTTAATTTATTGATCTTATCAATGTTTATTAATTTTTTATTAATGATTATTAAATATTGACAATTATATTTATAGTTATTGATGAAAAGTTAAATGCTATGACTTAATATTATTAATGATTATTAACTAACTAATTGTTTTCTGTAAAATTAATTAGTTTTTGTTAATTACAATATTTTTAATGACTAATTTTCTTAGTATTGAAAATAATATTTAAATTTAATATGAATTAAAATTTTAAAATTATAATTAAAACTTGATATGTATATGCATTGTTAATTGCATATTTATTATTATTATTATGATAGTCAACTATCTTGATTTAATGTTCTCAAATTTATTGAAATATATAATATTCTAATTGATAGTTATTAAAACATTTTGTTAGTGAGGTTGCTCTATTAAGATATTTTGTTAATGATGTTCCTAAGTCTTTGATGTTTTTATATTATTAATATATCTATATTATTAATTTTTATGTATTGATTTATAAAGGTTTTTCATTATACTTGATTAGGATTGAGTTAGCGAAGGCTTAAATAAAATTAAAATGATTTTAGTTTTAATAGAAATTTAAAGATTGAAAAAGTAAATAGATACATTCTCAATTATTGTTATTAATTCAAATATTATTTTAATAATTTTAAGGTTTAGGTAAACCATAAGGAGGACCAAGGGATAATGGGGCAAGGAGCATCTAGGTGAAGGTAGAATCCCTAGTTAGAGTGGGAATCCAATTATCATTTATTTTCCAACCATCATCGTGGTTGAAGTTGTTAGGGTGTTTTCTTATTTCGATGGCTTCCCTAAATTTTCTATGGTGATAATGATTAATTTTGGCCATAGCACAAGAGTTTTCAATACAAATTTGATGATTGGTTTTGCTAGAGTGCTCGACCAAAGCTGAGGTTTTGGTCGAGCTCTCTAGAAAAACCAATCATCATATTTGTATCGAAAACTCATGTTTTGGCCAAAATTGATCATTATCACCATAGAAAATTTAGAGAAGCCATCGAAATATGAAAACACCATAACATCCTCAATCGTGATGATGGTAGGAAAATTAGTGATAATTGGATTCCCACTCTAACTAGGGATTCTAGCTTCTCTTAGATGCTCCATGCCCCATTATCCCCCGGTCCTCCTTATGGTTTACCTAACTCTAAAAATGATTAAAATAATATTTGAGTTAATAACAATAATCAAGAATGTATCTATTTACTCTTTCGATTTTTAAATTTATATTAAAATTAATATCATTTTAATTTTAATTAAACCTTAGTTAACTCAATCCTAATCAAGTGTAATTAAAAAAATTTATAGATCAATACATAAAAATTAATAATAAAGATATATTAATAAACTAAAAGCATCAAAGGCTCTAGAACATCATTAACAAAATATCTTAATAAAGCAACAACACTAACAAAATATTTTAATAACTATGAATTAGAATATTATATATTTCCATAAATTTGAGAACATTAAATCAAGATAGTTCATTATCATAATGATAATAATAAATACGCAATTACCCATGCGTATAAATATGAATTTTTAATTATAATTTTAATAATTTTAATATACAAAATTTAAACATTCTTGTTAATACTAAAAAAATTAATCATTAAAAATCCTGTAATTAACAAAAAAACTAATTAATTTTGCAAAAACAATTAGTTAGTTAATAATCATTAATAATATTAAGTCATAACATTTAATCTTTCATCAATAACTATAAATACAACTGTCAAGATTTAATAATCATTAATAAAAATTTAATAAACATTAATAAAATCAATAAATTAAAAATATGTTTAATGTCTTTATCAAACTTGTCAGCCTCATGCATTCCCATCCCAGCACTCTCCTCTATTTATTACATCATTAATATCTGACTTATTCACTCATCTTATCCAGATGATGAACCGCAGAGGTTGGCTCGAAACGTCGATTACAAAAAACATAGATGCGATGACTCCGGAAGATATCACCACACACAATGCATATCACAAAAGTCTCAAATATACGATATGTAACTTTGTTTTTTCATATTAGATGAACATGCACATTGTATGACATTTTTCTTAATTTAGTAGCAAAATAATACTAATTAATTTATGTTGATTAATAATGAACATAGAAAGTCAATCTAAAACTACTAAATTAGTAGTTTATATTGATTAATGATGAACACAAATGAAATAAATATACGACTAAATTAGCCATTTATAATTATTATTAATGAAAGAAAATGAAATGAAGATAAACTACTAAATTAGTCTTTTATATAACGAATATGAAACTACCAAAAAGAGATAAATGACTACTACAAATAATAAATTTGTGATTACAAATGATGACTAAATTTTGCATATATGCGACTACTAGTAGGTAATTTACAATTTCTTATAACATGACCACAATTTACTGATATTTCTTTGGTCATTAATTGGTTTCAAACGATGACTAAAATTTGCATATATATGACTATTAGTAGCCAATTTACAATATCTTATAACATGACCAACATTTCGGTCATTAATTTGTTTTCTTGGGTGATCATATCGTAATATATTTTGTCCCTAATTGTGGCAATTAATGTCTAAATCAATAACTAAATTAATGACCAAATTAAGGACTAAATATACTACTAGAGGATGAAATTAAAAAAACCAATTAATGACTAACCTAAACACGACTAAAAGTTGGTCACATTATAAGATACTGCAAATTAGCTACTACTGGTCACCAACTGAAAAATGGGTGTTTATATGAAAAATTTATTTATTTTTTTAGTAACTAATTATTCATTTTGTATTAGTTCTCTGGCTGCAACCTCCAACACTTTTCCTATATATTACCATCAATGTTACAATGGTTGTAGTGGTTGCTAGGACCATTCCATTGTTGTTCTATGTCGCTATCTTTTTCTATTCCCCCCATTTTACGTTCCTCCTCCCATCCTTAGAAGTGTCTTGCTACGCTTACTTCGAACCATTTGATTTCTCTTTCTTCATGCCTGCATTCTCTAGATACAAAACCTATACACAAGCTTTGTCCACTTTACCTACTTCTACAATCATTGTGTAGATGCCCTAGATATTTAAGGAGTACAACTTGCTTCTTTGGGGAGATACATAACATTATGACCATCTTTCTAAATTCTATGGTATACTCATGTACACTCTTCCCCTCCTTTTACTAGATATAGTACCACTAGATCCACTAGTCCTCTACATACCCAATATGTTGAAATTTTGATTTAGGATGGTTTTAAAGTCCTCCCACATAATCACATGAGGATCTCCCTCCACCCTAAGGCTTTTTTTTGTGGCTTTCCCACTAGGTTTGGGCCTAGCCATCTAATTTTAGCCACACAAATAAAATATTTTGTTCTTACTCTATATGATGAACACTTAAATAAACTTCTAATTTTTGTGACTAGTGATTTAGCTTTAAAGCATCAATATCACCTTAACAGAACTTGATATCAACCATAGCTTCCATTTTGAACAGGGACTATGAATTGTTCATGGCACTCTAATTAGGTTGATATCTTTTTCCTTCATTTTGTGGTTCCTTCATTTATTCCGAATATCCTAGTCTCCCTATTAATCAAATGTTTGTGTTAGAACCACCATATTCTTTGAATAGCCTGAGCTTATTGATGAGGGCCAACATGAGGATATTATGGTTACAATTTATATATGTAGCTTGTCCTTCTAGCAACGAAAATCTATACTTTACAGGATTAGGAGGGTTAGTCATAAATTTGTTGGCCATGACTGGGGTTTTTATGACTTCTAGCTTAGACGATCTAGATCTCCTGTAAATATCCACAATATGACCAAATAAATCTACTCTGGTACTTATATGATCTATAAATTGTTGTCGATATTCCACTAGAGAGTTCATCACAATATATATGTGATAAAATTATACTTAAAAATCTAAAATATACACTATGAAATTGTTTATTTCTATTTAGATTTCTAGATTTGCAAATTACAGTTTATTGCATATGCATGCAAATTGTAATTATGCATAAAACAGTGAATATCAAAATAAAAAATTAGAAACCATGATTGACACAACATATAACTTGGGAAACCCTCTTGGGAGAAAAACCAACTAGAAGGTGAGGTTGCAATGCTCTCTTTCTCTAAATAAAAAAAGGTTGTGAGTACAAAGAAGTAAGCTCTATGTTATATGGGTTATGATAGTACAAAAATCTTCTATGTGTGTTCTCTCTTTATCTTGCTAGGAAAATCTATGTATTTATGAACTAAATCTGCTTGAAAAGAATGAAACCCCTTTCCTTCTAGTGGCCAGGTTATAATACACCTCGATAGCCTAGTAGTGGTTAGGTTTGACTGTTTCAACTCTTAACTAGAGTTATAGAATTAACTCTTCTAGAGTCATCTTCATCATGATCATGTGGCTAGCCACTTTTCCGTGAGTAATAGAAGCTGCATGGTATCCTCTCAAATTAGGGTGGTCAAAGATAGGAAGGTCAAATTCTGAGTGTCATGAATTTTTCTTATAGAGTCTCATTGATGGAATTATTGTGTTGTTGGAAAGGTATTTGTGCATAAAATATAGAAAAAATATAATTTTCTAATGTTGAAAATTTCTACACCTAAAGAAGTCATTTAATGCCTTTAATTTCTCCTGAGACACTTTAAATACTGTGAAGATAGGTCCTTCCAATTTCAAAGCATTGAGATGGATGACAAACAATATAATGATTTAATTTGGATCATGGAATAAGATTATTAACCATGAAGACTTACCTACACTTTACCATGGAAATTATTAATGCCTAAAGTGATTTTGTTACAAGACTACCACATGCCCAAAAATCTATGACACAATTCATATGACAGTTGTTCATATAACATTTTTTTTAATTAATCAATTTAATTAAATAGGAAAAAAATGTATACATTTTTTTAATTGATAAATTTATTTAAATGGACAAAAAAATGCATCACTACATTGGAGATAAATCTCAATTTTGGATTTTTGTACACTATTATGAGTATTCTAATATAGGATGATCCTGAAATTCTGGAGGCGGAAAACGAGTGGAGAGAGCTAGGGATTTCAGAAGAATTTAAGCGTTGGGCACCATGGAGAGGCGAGAGGGGGGGAGTTCCACTCCCTCCTACAGTCAGGAAGTCTCCAATTGATTCAAGAAACCTCTGGAGGTTGAATCTGGAATTTTAAGAGGAGGGAAACATGACAATAGAGCTACACAGGGGAAGGAAAATACACAAGAAGAAGTCAGAAGATAAAAATGAATAGAAGGAGAAAATCAGAATGCGGACACCAGAAATTGGACTGGACCGTGTAAGCTTAAGGAAACCATCACACCTAGAGTGGTGTTAAGTGATTCAGCGCTACAGGTGCATAGGGAACACATGGCAACTTATGTAGTCATTTGTAAATTCATGGGGTTATGGCCAACGGAGAAGGCTTTACAGGAATGGATAAAGAATCATTGGAAACCTAAGGGGGATATTGATCTTCACCTTGGATCAAAGGGTTTCTTCATTGTAGTTTTTACTAACATTGAGGATAAAGACAAGGTGTTTGAAGGAGTGCGCTACTTTTATGCTACTACAGGCCTCTATATGTGGCCTTGGGTGATGAATTTTGTCCTGGAGTGCGAGGGATTCACTTCGGTCCTAGTTTGGATAAGGATCTACTCTTTATCACTAGATTATTGGTAGCCATAATCATTAAAATCAATAGGAAATAAACTAGGGCATTTTGTAAAAATATCGGAGGCCACTAGGCGGGGAAAGTATACCTCCTCTGCCTGTATATTCGTAGAGATAGACCTCTCTGAAGCTCTACTGGATGAAGTAATTCTGAAAGTTTTTGATGAAAAATGGATAAAAGTGGTGGACTATGAGCATGTTCCTTTTAGATTCCACAAATGCCATGAACATGGGAATCTATTCAAGGATTGCCCCTTAAACAAAATGGAAAGCAGAAATAAAGCTACCTCAAGGAAAGAAACTGAAAGCATTAACAGAGTGGGAAACAGAGGTAAAGGAGGGAGAAAGTACCAAAAGAAAATCAATGAGGAAATCAGCTAAGTCAGAATAGGTACAAGGTACTAGAAGAAGAAGAAGAGCACAATAAATCAAAACACACTCTAGAGGATAGCCCTGTGGAGAAGGAAAAGGAAGAGAGTATGGAGGACACACATGACAACAACCAACAAAAGGAGGATCTGCTGAACACTATGGAACTTGATAGGGACCAAGAGATGACCCCGAGAGAGGTGGGAATGGAGGATCATGAACTACAGGATATTCTTGATAGTGAGCATCTAGATCTAGAAACGTTCCTAGATTAGGGAACCACCAAAGGAATGGATTCGCTACCACAAGAGGAGTTCAATAGACTGCAACAATTGTTCCTATGGAGAACTCAGGAAAAAGGTTCGGGAGTCAAAAGAAACCATGATAGTCAGGACAACGAAGGGGTGAAAACAATGAAGGCAACATTAAGACTAGCTCCTAGGAATCCAAGCAGGAAAAGAGGTAGGAAAAACCAGAACGAGTTGTTGATAGAGTGTGGAAAACTCATGATCGATTCAGGTAAGATGAAAGACCTAACTAGTTACTCATTTACAAATATTTCTTAATGAAGCTCACAACATGGGATATTAGAGGTCTAGGGAGTAAAAGGATACAAAGAAATCTTAGCAGTAGAATGAAAGAAGAAAAAGCAGATATGATTTTCATCTAGGAAAGAAAATGTTCAGTAGAAAAAAAAAGAGAAATACACAGCAAATGGATGACTAAATATGAATATGAAGAAGTTAAAGCAGACAAAATAGTAGGAGGAATTCTCACACTTTGGAACCGTCGGAAACGAGGAATTCTAGATGTTGAAGCATCTAGGAACTACTTATTAGTGATTATTCAACCTTTGGGGGACAAGGAAGTTTATTTAATCACAAATTTTTATTGTCCACAGAAGCCTAAAGACAAACTCAGGCTTCTTACTTCAGTGGAGGATCTAAGAGATAGACAATCGGGCATCCCTTGGATTTTGGGAGGGGACATTAACATGATCAAGTCCCTGTTAGAAAAAGAAGGTGGAACCAGATCACTAGGCTGAGACTCCATAGAATTTAAAGATTTCATAAACAATATGAGGCTAGTAGACATAGAGACAAGTAATGGCATCTTTCCCTGGAATAACAAATGGGGAGGAGAGTCTCAGGTTGCCTCAAAACTAGGTAGATTTAGTATCTCAGAGGACCTTATCCAAACACGCCTTGACTTGTTAGCGATGATACTCCCTTTTGGTGGCTCAGATCATTGGCTTGTTCAACTTGAAGCATCCTTTATAGTAACTCCAAAGAACATACATTTCAGGTTTGAAAACATTTGGCTGACCCATCTGGACTTTATCAGCAATATTGAAAAATGGTGGACAAGGGATTTGCAAGTTCAGGGCACTAAAATATTTCTCCTACATAAAAGATTGAAACATATCAAAATTGGGCTTAAATATTGGAAAAAGAATGATTTTGGCAACATTTATGAAGCCAAAAATGTTGCTTAATGGAAGCTACATGAAATTAACCAGATCCTCATTAGATATGGCTTCAACGAGGGAAGAAAGGAACAAGCTAACTACTATCAACATGAATGGGAAGAATTATCCAAACAAGAGGAAATATTCTGGAAATGGAAATCAAGGGTACAATGGTTAAAATAAGGAGAAAGGAACACAAGGTTTTTCTTAAATCTACCATGGATCACAGAACTCGTAACAAAATCTCAAAAATCAAAGATTATCAAGGAAATCAACTCAATACCCACAAAGAAATAGAAGCTGCACTAGTTCAACATTTCCAAGGCATAGTAGAGGAACCTCTCTTAGACATATCACAATTCATCAATGACTTTACAAAGCACATTCCTAAGCTTGTGACAAGAGAAGACAATTATAATTTAAACAGGTCTGTGAAGGAAGACGAGGTCAGTGAAGTCATCAAAGAAATTCAAGATGGGAAGGCACGAGGTCTGGATGGTTTTAATGTAGACTTCTTTAAAGCATGTTGGGGAATTGTCAAGCAGGATATCCTCGATGTGGTGGAGGACTCTAGGAAAAATAGAACTATTTTGAAGGCGCTCAATACCTCTTTCATATCCTTAATTCCAAAATAGGATAATGCTATGACAACGACAGATTCAGACCAATAGCATTATGCAATATGCTGTACAAAATAATTTTTAAAATAATTGCCAACAGGCTTAAACCCCTTCTTCCAAATCTCATATCTGAGGAACAAACTGGGTATGTGGAAGGTAAACAAATTCTCAACAATATCATTCAAGCACATGAGGTGGTTCACTCACTTATAAGCAATAGGTAGGCAGGAATGCTTATGCAACTTGACCTAGAAAAGGCTTATGATAAGCTAAGTTGGGCTTACATAAGGAGAGTTCTTATAGCATATGGATTTGACCATAACTGGGTAAGCTGGGTAATGGTCCTTGTAACTACCTCTAGTTTTTCAATCCTATTAAATGGTTCACAATCCAAGCCCTTTAATCCTGCAAGAGGTCTATGTTATAGCTCTGATACCACTTGTTATAGATGTGATATGAAAATACAAGACAATGCAAACAAACCCAGAAACAATAAGATAGAAATAGATAGAAATCATTCTTTATTAATCAAACGCTTAAGGTAGGGCAACACCATACATTCACTCCTCAAGGACGGAGAACACTCCACAAGCCATATGTCTGTTCATACAATAATCATTTACATCTCTCAATGGGGAGTCTCTAGCCTCTATATAGGCCTCATACATACAATACCATGGGTTATTACCATGGTTCCCCCAATACCATCTATCTAATACCATGGGCCCATTACATTATTACTAACTACTTGTGGTCCCCTACATGATACATGTTAACCACCTTATTTATTACTATGTCCCATCCCATATTCACATTATTCCCTTGGGTACCTCCCTTTGTACCCCATATTATCCCCCCTAGGTATATAACATTCCACGCCTTAGCATCTTTCGTCCCCGAAACATGGGAAGAACACAAATAATAAGATCCACTCAAAAGAGTAGTCCACTAGTACCATACACGTGCATCTAGCTATCCAAGAGAAAGGTGAACCATCGATCTCACTGGTGGCTTGCTCGCTTGAGATGGAAGTTGACTGTGGCAGTGCTTCTGTGTTGTTGTGTAGTAGGTGGATCTTTGCTCCTCTCTATCTGTCATGTGGGGGTTGTTGTCCTTGTGGCTAATTGGTTGCCATCTTGTTGGTCGTTGTCTTGCGGGGTGATGTGGGTGATGATATGTTAAAGTTTTACCCACGGTGTATTTTTCTTTAATTCACCCCTTACTAGAGCCTGACTGTTATCTGGTGCATGTTGTGGTGCCTTCTGTGGTGTTTTATCTTCCAATATTACTTCAACCACTGAAACATCATTTGATGTATCAGCACCTATATCATTTTCTACTTCAACCTTTATTTGTGTTTGATTGTCGATCATCAATGCCTCATCATCTAATATGTCAATCCCTAGAACATCTTATGCTTCAGCCTCCTTGGACTCTACCTGTTTATTAATGGAAATATCCTGTAACGTAATTTTCTTCTTTTTATACCAGAGCTTCAAGAATTTCTTCTTCATATTAATATTGATAGTATCCACTGATTCCATCCAAGGGTATCCCAAAACAACATCCATGTTATCCATATCTGAAGTATAAAAATGAGGTACCCAAGGGAATAATGTAGTAATGGGATGGGCCATAGTAATAAATAAGGTGGTTAACCTGTATCATGTAGGGGACCGCAAGTAGTTAGTAATAATGTAATGGGCCCATGGTATCAGATAGATGGTATTGAGGGAACCATGGTAATGACCCATGGTATTGTATGTATGAGGCCTATATAGAGGCTAGAGGCTCCCCATTGAGAGATGTCAAGGATTATTGTATGAATAAACATATGGCTTGTGGAGTGTTCTCCTTAATGCTGACTCCGATTCGACTGATTTTGTTTTTTTAAATTGGGTATTTTTCACAAAGAATCCAGATTTGCAATTAGATTTTATAGATCTTGCACCATGATGTCCAGATCTGATCTGCAAACTTGCCGCCCCAAAAGGTTCTTGCAAAAAAATAAAAAAAATTCCACTTTTTCCCAAAAAAATGCTCTGGTACCACTTGTTATAGATCTGATATGAAAATATAAGACAATCCAAATAAACTCAAAAAAAAATAAAATAGAAATAGATAGAAATGATTCTTTATTAATCAAACCCTTAAGGTAGGGCAACACCATACATTCACTCCTTAAGGAAGGAGAACACTCCACAATCCATATGTCTATTCATACAATAATGCCTGACATCTCTCAATGGAGAGTCTCTAGCCTCTATATAGGCCTCATACATATAATACCATGGGTCATTACCATGGTTTCCTCAATACCATCTATCTAATACCATGGGCCCATTACATTATTACTAACTATTTGTGGTCCCCTACATGATATGGGTTAACCACCTTATTTATTACTATGGTCCATCCCATTATTACATTGTTCCCTTGGGTACCTCCCTTTGTACCCCATATTATTCCCCCTAGGTATATAATAGTCTCAAACAAGGAGATCCCCTCTCAGCCTTCCTCTTTATTCTCATGATGGAAGGGCTAGGCAAAGCTATCAAATCTTCCAAAGAAGAAGGAAAAATCCAAGGTCTCAAACTCACCATGAACGAAGATGCTTTGAGCCATTAACAATTTATGGATGATATTATGCTACAGGGTACAGCTATGGTGAAGGAAGCTCTAGCCTACAAAAAAATCCTAAAAGACTTTGCAATGCCTACGGGCATAGAGGTAAACCTTACCAAATCAAAGCTTTTCTTTTTTAATACTGACATTGATATTTAGAGAAATATATCCAGAATTCTAGGCTTTCAAAGTGATATGCTACCCTCCAAATATTTGGGAGTACTGCTAATAGACAAACCTTCGAGAAATATGGTTTGGGAGCCTGTGATTAATGAGCTACAGGAAAAAATACAGAAATAGAAAAGTAGGTCTTTGAAATTAGCAGGACGACTAGTGCTCACAAATGCTGTCCTACAAATTGTCCCCATCTTCATGTTTTTAGCCCTTCTAGCTCCTAAAGGAGTCATGAAACTATGCAGAAATATCCAAAGAGATTTTCCCTGGTGCAAAGGGGAAGAGAAAAGAAATGGGCCTTGGTAGCCTGGGAAAAAATATGTAAACCTAAGACACATGGATTTTTGGGACTGGATGATCCTGAAGTGCTAAACAAAGTTTTGGGGGAAAAACTATGGTGGAGATGGCTAAAAGATTCATCTTCCCCTTGGGGCCAAATTTGGAAAGAGAAATATGCAAACAATTGGCAAGACAGGGATCACATTAGAATGTCTGGGATCATCAAAGGCTCCCACATTTGGAACAAAGCTTGGGAGAATAGTGCCATTGTCTAAAAACACAGGTTCTGGGAAATTAGAGATGGAAACCTTGCATGGTTTTGGGAGGATAAGTGGCAATAGAAACCTAAATTGTTAAGAGAAGAATTTGCAAATATCAAGAATGATGCTGACAAGAAAAGGTTACTCAGAGTAAACGACTTTTGGGATCAGGAAAAAAGCGAGGGAAAATGGAGGATATTGAAGAACCTGGTATATAGTGATAACTCCCCCTTGAAGGCACAGGCATAAGCTCTAATAGTTGTCCTGGGGCAGAGAAAGATTATGATATCAACAGATTTAGACCAGTTGGGATGGGGCAATAACAATGAAGGCACCTTTAACCTTAAATAGGCCAAGTGCATAGCCCTTGGACTTGAATTTACAAACCCTGATTGGGTATGGAAGGATTTATGGCAGAACCAAAGCTGGATGAAAATCAAACTGTTCATGTGGTTAGTGCAGCGTACAAAAATTCTAACTAGGGAAAACATTAGGAAAAGAAGGATATCTAGTCCATCTAAATGCCAGCTATGTGAATAACAAGAAGAAAGTATGGATCACTGATGAGCCCCAAAAATGTACAATTATTTGGGTTCATTCAACCTCCTAATTTGGCTTAGTCCACCATTCTCATTTGTTTATTGCATGTTTTTGATTATTTTTATGTTAATAGAGTGAATTTGGTTAGTCATTATGCCAACAAGTCTAATGGGTGCTTTGTGTAGCCTTTTTGGTCAATTTGGAGACAAAATTGAAGGTCTTAATGAGCACTTGGCAGCCAAATTCGTGGGAGAACAAGCTAGAGGATTTGTAGGAAGGTGTCCCCCTCATTTATGGACCCTTACCTCGAATTCTCCACCATCAGCTTGGAGTTCAAGGGCCACCGAATCAATCAGCTCAAGGGCAGCCAAGCAAGTCAAGTTGGACTGCTGTTAACTCCAAGTCTTGGGCAGCCAAGTCCCTAACTTTTAGGAGGATTGTTGGGTCCTCAAATTGTATAAATAAGAAGGCTTGGGGCCTCATTTTGGTTAGCTAGTGGGTAGTCATTTTGTGTAGCTAGTTAGTCATTTTGTTTTAGCCATTAGTTAGCTAGTTTGTAGTTCGATTTTTATGCAATAGATTAGCTTTGCTTTCAGCTCATGTTCAAGTTCTCCTTGTGGACAATTTTGATGTACTTTTCATTTCTTGATTAATAAAGATGGATCCAGCTTTGCACCAGCTCTAAATCGTTCATGGGAGGCTGTAGCTCTTGGGGTTGGGCCCATCTCAAGCGCCCAGTACCTCCCTTGTTTATCTTTATGTGTTTGTTGCGTTCTTGAAATAAAATCTGCTCTTTAGATTTAATTCGTGCTTTGTTACTTAGGTTTCTTTTGATGGTTCAAGTAGCTTTTCATGTTTATAATAGATTGGTAGGAGTTTGTTATGCATTTATATCTTTTGGCATGTTCTTTCTCACGTGATGTATATGGTTCCCTTTCCAAACAAAGTTGTTGTTTATTCATTTCATTGACAGTTGGATTGAGTTAGCTAGGACTTGGTTTGTTTGCAAGAATTCATTGATTCATTTGAATAAGCATTGTGCAGGGCATCTTCATCACCTCCTCGTTCATTTGAGCCTCGTTCAGATCAGCTCCTCCATCACCAAGTCTGTTCCCTCATCTCCCATCTTCTCTTTTTCCAAGTAACCTTACCTTCTTCCCCATTGTTGTCTCAACCACCTTCAAACCAAGTCAGCTTTCCACATCACCTCACCACTCCATCCATCAGTCCCTGGGTCACTTCAGACCCCCATCCTACCTCCATAACCATCCATGCATCTTCCATCAACCATCCATCCTCAAACATCCCATTTCAGAACATCCTGTAGAAGAATTGTAGACCTTCCTGTAGAAATCCCTGCGTTTCCTGTAGAATCCTCTGCAGACATCTTGTAGGAGGCCACTCACTCGGTTGCTGAGCCTCTGAACGTGAGGAACCTCTGTGGACTGATGCTAAGGATCTCTGGGGACCTCTCCTAGCCTCCCCAACCTTTCCCAAGCTTTCCTTCCTTCCGCATCACATCTGCACAACCAAACCCTAATAAGCACAAAATCATAATCACTCCAACCACTTAAGCAAAAATACAAAAACAATGTTCTTTTCAATGGAAGTAGTTTAAGTTCATGCATTTCATATCACTAGCAGTAATGGCATCATTGGTAGAAGTTTCCTTCACATTCTTTGCATCATAGAGGTTAGACTAGTTAAATTAGGGTTTCCTAGGGTTTCCATGTTTTGATTTGCTTTCAGTTCATTTTTGCCAAGTAGATTAGTCTTCTTTGAGCTAGCTTTCGTCCATCATTTAACAAGTTTCTTCTGAGAGCCTATAGAAGTTGGCTTGAGCCCTAGCGGACCTGTGCCAGCTGACCAAGTGACAGCTGCGACAAGAGCTAGTACTTGTGCATACAGCACCGTCGCTTCCAAGTTTGTACGAACTACCGGGTTGATAAAATTAAGAGACAGGAAGCCCCAGGAGTTGTAGCATTATTGCTACAATATTGGAGCTCACCATCTTTTTGGAGCCGTTGCCGGGGAAGCGGCAGAGTATTGGTGATTGTTGCTATTCTTCTATTTTCTACTACAACCTTCTGCTAAGTAGTTTATTTCATTTCCATTATGCAATTTCCTTTATGCAAAAGTAGATTAGCATTTCTTGCTTCCATAGATTAGCATTTCCTGCTTTCATAGATTAGCATTTCCTGCTTTCATAGATTAGCATTTCCTTTCTGCAAGCGTAGACTAGCATTTCCATTCTTGCAATTTCATTTGAGCAAAGTAGATTAGTTCTTTCCTGCTTTCATTTAAATTCCGCATTTTCATTTTCGCAAGATAGTTAGTTGCAGTTCAATCTATTTCATTTTTGCAAGTAGAAGTAGGAAAAAGAAAAAAACAACCAAAAAGATTTCATTTCATGCTTTGTAGGAGTAGAGATAAGTTAGAAAAATGATTGCACAACACCCCCACTGCTTCACACAGCCAACGTTCTTCTTCGATGGTTGTGATGAAAGAACCCCTGGGTGGACATCAAGGCATATTTAAAGAACCTCTAGGGGAGAAGAAGAAGAAAACATTCCTCTGGAGCAAATGGCTACAAGCAGAAATGTTGGGAGCAGTCCCTTATCCAAAGATGAATTTGCAAATCAGATCGAAGATTTCAAGAGTGACATGAGGCAGTTTCTTGCCATGCAACTGGATACCTTGCGGATCCAAAAGAAGCAAGAAGAAGCCAAGAGGGCTTTGGTCATTTTTTGTCCTAGGTGCACTAGAAAGCATCCTTGGAATGAATGTCCAATGCACTCTCTAGAAGTATGTTTCATCTGTGAAGAATACCATCCTACAGATCAGTGCCCTTCCTTGCCCAGAATCAAAGCTACATATCAAAGAGCCAAGGGAGCCACTGAATCACTCTGTTATATGAACCAAAGGAGGCCACATGGACCCGTACCCTACCAGCAGGAACTACAAGGGACACCCGAGACCTATTATGACCCTTACCAAGCCACCTTCATGCCTTCTTGGGGTCCCCCTGCTCATCCTTCCTGGTCTACACCTCCTCCTTGGTCATATCCTCCTTGTTCCTTCACAGATCCATATTATGCCCAACCAGTTGCTCATTCATTTCACTCTTATGCTCAGCCACAGCCTCAATGGAATGCACCTTATCAGGAGTGGAGGCCCCAGTACAACTGTCATCCCACTCATTATCCTCCACCACCTGCTCATCCACAACCATCGCCTCCTCCTCCTCCAAGGCAACCCCAAATGCCTACCCAACCGCAATGCCATCCATCTCCATCTCAATTTCACACCCCCACTCAGTTACCCGTACCATTTCAAAAGCCATGCAATGGAGTAGCTCAACCTAATTGCAAAGTTGAGGCACAACATGTGCAAATGACTCCTTTTGAGCTCAATGATGTTCACCAAAGCTCAGGAAGAGTGTTGCAAAACAAAGATTATATTGACGACATTGAAGGACCAAAGGAAAAAGAAGATTCAGAAGGGGAAATCAAAGAACCATGGGCTGCACTTGATCAAGTGAAGAGATCAGAATCAGAGATCAAGCAAGCTTCCTCATGGTTACCATCAAACCCTCCATGTAGTCAAGAGAAAGATCAGCAAAAAGAGGAAGAAGAGAAAGTCATGTTAGAAGGTGACATGAAACATGATTCAGATCAGAAAAAGGACCAAGGATATCAAAGCTATATTGAGACATGGTTCCAGACAGTCACTAAGTTGCAGCAATACTCTCTTCCTCAGCTATGTTTTGTACTTTCAAAGTCAGATCATTTTGTCTCTGAAATTTGGATAGTTGTCAAAGCATGCATTCCGAGCCTTCACATCATTTTGTCTCTAATCTTGATGTGCACATGGCTCCATTGGAAGTATTCTTATACTTGAAAATGATTGTGTTTTTTTCAAGTAGGGTAGGGTAGAAAAAAAAAAAAAAAAGAAAAAAAAGAAAAAGAAAAAATGAAAAAAGAGGAAAATAGAAATCTAAGGTGAAAACCTCCTCGGAGGCGCCTTAGATTGGCTCATTGATTGAAAACCTCCATGAGGCGGTCAATGGGTTGGAAAAAAAAAGAGAAAAGAGAAAAAGATCTTTGGGTGAAAACCTCCCTTGGAGGCGCCCAAGGCAGGCAATTAGGGTGAAAACCTCCATGAGGCGCCCTAGTTGTTTTTCAAAAAAAAAGAGAAAAAAGAAAAAGAAAAATAAAAAGCTAATCTCCATTGAATAATTTCATGTTGCAGCAATGACATTGCAGGTTGCAAGAAGGACATTGTAGGTCAGGTGGATCACTCAAAACAAAGACAAAGGAGTTTTTGTGCCTTCTACAGGAAGTTTCGTATCTTCTACAGGAAGCTTACAAAAAAGCCAACTTGATCTCCGAGGAGGACCTGAAGGCTTGGAATATGTCCATGAGGCCTACCCACATCCATGTTTCCATTCCTCACCCCTTTTCCATCATTTTTTTTCATGTCATTATGCTTCTTTCCTCAAAACTGTGTCTTCTACAGGAAGCTCTGTATTTCTACAGGAAACATCCTGTAGAACCTTGGGACGAGCCAAATCCAATTTCAAAAGTGAATCTAATGGTGGGAATCTGTTGATTAGGCCTACAAGCACTTGTGTGTCCATTCCTTGCCTTTCTCCATCATTTTTCCACCTCCTTATGCTTCTCATTGTGCTTCTACAGGAACTTCCTGTAGAAATTGTGGGAAACTAGGCATGCATTTCAAAAAGTGGTTTGGCGAACATGCTAGCTTCCTCAAGGGTTTAGAAGTCCTCATGCAGTCTTCCAACTCATCCTCCATCATCTCCACACCTGCATCACAACCAAAATTCATTCTGTCATACCATGCAACCAAAATGCAAAAGGCTTTGAAGCAAAAATACCTAGAGCCAAATTTGTTTTTGCCATAACTTGAAAACCATGCATCCATTTGACAAACCGTTTTATGGGGTATTGTACAAGGTTGATGAAAACATGCCTGAGCAGTTTCATGCAATTCCGATGCACGGTTTCCAAGGAATCAGCCTCCATCACCATCAGCCATTTTTGCCTTTCCTCCATATCCATGCATCTGTTTCAAAACCTGTTTCATGGGGAGATGCACATGGGTGATAGTAACCTACCCAAGCAGTTTCAGCCGATTCCGATGCACGGTTTCCGAGGAATCGAGCTCTGAATTCTTCAGCCATTTTCCATTTTTCTCGAAATTCGTGCATCCATTGATCATGCATTTTCTATGGGAGATGCATAATGATGGTAGGAACATGCTCACCGAGTTTCAGATCAAACCGATCTACCGTTTGGGAGAAATGGCAAAAAGAAGTTCTGGTCCTGTGAAAATTCAATGGCAGCAGTTTGAGGGTGCAGATCTGAACGTGGAAATGAACTCTTGTTGCATGCATCTGGCCAGAGGACACCTGCACAAGGAAACCAGCCATGAATCAGCAACCAAGCCATCATGCAACCATAAAATCAAGTGCATGCAGCAATGACAGGCCACAGCAGCTCACGGCAACCATTCAACTTCGAGGTATGTGACTAATCTCATTCTTCTATTGCATAGATTTAATTGGGAACTGCATAAACGAATGGGATGAGGGATTAAGCCATGAATGTAGCAAGGCTCAACTGATTTTCTACTTCAGAACTCCGCTGGTAGCCACGCAGTGCACTTGGACAATGGACTCACGTAAAAATTAAAAAATTTAAAAGAAAAAAAAGCAGAAAGTTTAACTCTAGTGCAGTTGATTAACGGGGAGAGGACATGTAGCTTCACAGCACTGCCGTTTCATGTGGCCACGTACACTTGGCCACTTCACTCTCTCATGCAAATCACGCAGCAATTAATGACGGCTCGGCTGAAGACTCGCGTTAACTGCTGATTCACTTACACTTGCACACCTGTTCAGCCGAATCCTCTGCCTCTGAATTTTGTTAAACTGACGTCCTTCGCCAAGTTTTTCAGCTTGTTAAAAATCCTCCCGCATGCCAAGATCATTCAAAGACGCAGAGACACCCTACAGGCGTTTCTACAGGAAGTCTTCCACAGGAAACGCAGAAAACTGCCCTGCAAAAAGAAAACAAGCAGAAGAGAAAGCAATTGTTCAAGACAATACTGAGACAGATGTTGAAGCATATGATGACCACAAACATCAGCCTGAAGTACGTGATTCAACTGCAGGTCAATCTAATGTGACTGGCGATAAAAAGAATGGAGTCTCTAAGGATAATGGAAATATGTCTAACTAGCATTTGACAGAGTTGAAATCACATAGGCCTGGTTCAAGTGTTCTTGGTAAAGGTGGAAATCCTTAGTGAGGTAGGCCTGAACATAACTTTCCCATGCAAATAATTCAAAAGGTGGTGAATTCGATGTGTTGAGGGGGTAAGGAAAATGTGAATGGGAGTCTGTCTACGAATTCAAAAGTTGTTTTTATTATCGCTGCCTGGAATTGTCTTCATGGTCTGCATGTGAGATTTTCTCCAGGGTCTTGAATTAAAATCTCTCATGTAGAAAAATTAAAACCGCTGTAAGGCTCACCTGTGCACATATACATGTTTTTCTTTTGTGACTGCTATATGGTTAGTATGAAAATTAGCTCTGCACTCTGTTTGTGAGAGCCATATTTCAGTTTAACCGTCAAGTTTTGGGGCAGCAGCAGCAATATAACCAGACAGACCACCAAAGGAAAAGCTACAGGTAAAAGAACAAGAAAGGCTAGAGGAAAAGCAAGAAAAACGACAAGCTGCTGAGGCCAAAGCTGTGGGTGGAGTAAAAACGCAAACACCAAGGGAGAAATGGTTTCAAACACGGGCAGAGAGGACTAAAAATGTCAAAACAAGTAGGGACACACCCAAGGCAACCACAGCACAGGTCGAGGAGAAGGCACCCTCAGCCAAGCAGGCCAAAACAGCGAACTGTTTCTACAGGAAGACAGAAAAAGCCACTACAGGACTATTTCTACAGGAAGCCAGCGAACAGTTTCTACAGGAAGCTTGGAAAAAGGGCAGCAAAAGGAGAAATCGGCCGGGATTTTAGCTAAGGAGGCAGCACCTGTGTTGGCCACCCTAAGCACATCCATCCCCTCCATGAACACTCATTTCTTTCAAAGTTCGGGCACAATTTAGTCACGGTTCAACCTTCTACAGGAAGTTCTGTATTTTTACCAAAAACATCCTGTAGAAGCCTTTTGGCAGGCCAGAATCAACTATGGAGAGGGATTTGAAGCTTGAAGTCTATTGAGGAGGCATGCAACCACTCTTTTCTTCCATCCTCCACTGGTTTCATCTCCTTTCACCACAATTTCTACCATCAGATTGAATACACTTACACAATCATACCCAAGCTGAGAATTCTTTAGGAAAAGGAGCAAGTAGTGGGAAGAAGCAAAGAAGCATGGTTTCATGACAGAGAAGAGGACATCACTTCAGAAGCTTGGCATGACAAGGAGGCCATCAGGGCCATCAAAGACAGGGAGAGAGATTGGTTGCTCAGAGGATGAGCAACACTTTCAGTAGGGGGGTGATGATGAGCCCCAAAAATGTACAATTATTTGGGCTCATTCAACCTCCTAATTTGGCTTAGTCCACCATTCTCTTTTGTTTATTGCATGTTTTTGATTATTTTTATGTTAATAGAGTGAATTTGGTTAGTCATTATGCCAACAAGTCTAATGGGTGCTTTGTGTAGCCTTTTTGGTCAACTTGGAGACAAAATTGAAGGTCTTAATGAGCACTTGGCAGCCAAATTCGTGGGAGAACAAGCTAGAGGATTTGTAGGAAGGTGTCCCCCTCATTTATGGACCCTTACCTCGAATTCTCCACCATCAGCTTGGAGTTCAAGGGCCACCGAATCAATCAGCTCAAGGGCAGCCAAGCAAGTCAAGTTGGACTGCTGTTAACTCCAAGTCTTGGGCAGCCAAGTCCCTAACTTTTAGGAGGATTGTTGGGTCCTCAAATTGTATAAATAAGAAGGCTTGGGGCCTCATTTTGGTTAGCTAGTGGGTAGTCATTTTGTGTAGCTAGTTAGTCATTTTGTTTTAGCCATTAGTTAGCTAGTTTGTAGTTCGATTTTTATGCAATAGATTAGCTTTGCTTTCAGCTCATGTTCAAGTTCTCCTTGTGGACAGTTTTGATGTACTTTTCATTTCTTGATTAATAAAGATGGATCCTGCTTTGCACCAGCTCTAAATCGTTCATGGGAGGCTGTAGCACTTGGGGTTGGGCCCATCTCAAGCGCCCAGTACCTCCCTTGTTTTTCTTTATGTGTTTGCTACGTTCTTGAAATAAAATCTGCTCTTTAGATTTAATTCATGCTTTGTTACTTAGGTTTCTTTTGATGGTTCAAGTAGCTTTTCATGTTTATAATAGATTGGTAGGAGTTTGTTATGCATTTAGATCTTTTGGCATGTTCTTGCTCACGTGATGTATATGGTTCCCTTTCCAAACAAAGCTGTTGTTTATTCATTTCATTGACAGTTGGATTGAGTTAGCTAGGACTTGGTTTGTTTGCAAGAATTCATTGATTCGTTTGAATAAGCATTGTGCAGGGCATCTTCATCACCTCCTCGTTCATTTGAGCCTCGTTCAGATCAGCTCCTCCATCACCAAGTCTGTTCCCTCATCTCCCATCTTCTCTTTTGCCAAGTAACCTTACCTTCTTCCCCATTGTTGTCTCAACCACCTTCAAGCCAAGTCAGCTTTCCACATCACCTCACCACTCCATCCATCAGTCCCTGGGTCACTTCAGACCCCCATCCTACCTCCATAACCATCCATGCATCTTCCATCAACCATCCATCCTCAAACATCCCATTTCAGAACATCCTGTAGAAGAATTGCAGACCTTCCTGTAGAAATCCCTGCGTTTCCTGTAGAATCCCCTGCAGACATCCTGAGCCTCTAAATGTGACGAACCTCTGTGGACTGATGCTAAGGATCTCTGGGGACCTCTCCTAGCCTCCCCAACCTTTCCCAAGCTTTCCTTCCTTCCGCATCACATCTGCACAACCAAACCCTAATAAGCACAAAATCATAATCACTCCAACCACTTAAGCAAAAATACAAAAACAATGTTCTTTTCAATGGAAGTAGTTTAAGTTCATGCATTTCATATCACTAGCAGTAATGGCATCATTGGTAGAAGTTTCCTTCACATTCTTTGCATCATAGAGGTTAGACTAGTTAAATTAGGGTTTCCTAGGGTTTCCATGTTTTGATTTGCTTTCAGTTCATTTTTGCCAAGTAGATTAATCTTCTTTGAGTTAGCTTTCGTCCATCATTTAACAAGCTTCTTCTGAGAGCCTATAGAAGTTGGCTTGAGCCCTAGCGGACTTGTGCCAGCTGACCAAGTGACAGCTGCGACAAGAGCTAGTACTTGTGCATACAGCACCGCCACTTCCAAGTTTGTACGAACTACCGGGTTGATAAAATTAAGAGACAGGAAGCCCCAGGAGTTGTAGCATTATTGCTACAATACTGGAGCTCACCAATCAACTTCTCAACCTCTGCCCATTCACATCCACATTGTGGAATTGGATTGCTTCAATATTCAGACAAACAGATAGGGACATGGATAGCATTACCAGCATCTTAAAGAACTGGAGGAAAAATTTCTCTGATAATGAAACAATCAACAAAGCTTGGGATTTCACTCCAATCTTTCTAATCTGGGATGTCTAGAAAGAATGCAACAACAAAATATTCAAAAATAGGAAAGGTTCTTCCCAGAGTATCATAGCACAAATTCTAAGACAGCTCAATGAGACGGGAGGAAAACTCATTAAAAACCCCCCTGAGAACCACCCTAAAGATATTTATGTGCAGATACTACTACAGTTGGGTTTGCAGGGGCTTATCCCACAGTGAAAAAACAAAAATGCAAATCATATAATTGCTAATAAGGATTTCTGGCAACATCCCCCTAAAGGTTTTATGAAATGCAATATAGATGGGGCCTCAAAAGGAAACCCAGGCATGGCTGGTTATGGAATAGTGCTAAGGGATGAAAAGGGTTGTATAGAAACCATCTTTCATAGTAATTTGGGGAAGGCCATAAACAATATGGCAGAGCTCATGGCCCTTGAACAATGCTTAGAAATCCTGAGGGACTCAAATCTTCATAACATTATAATTGAAGCTAATTCCAAATTGATTATCAATTCGGTCAAGAAAATTTGTTAAGGCTCAGCTCTGGAAAAAATTTCGAGACATTGGTGGCTTTTACAAGTCTATCAAAGGATTCAATGCCACTTGCAGAACATGAGAACCCTGAGTTTCACTCATGTGCGTCGGACAACCAACAAATTAGTGGACATCTTAGTTAATGAAGGCATACTCTGTGCTAAAAGAAACAATAAATATAAATGGATAGAGACCCCCCAGGGTAGATTGAGGGAAGAGTGTCTCAGACAGGCGAACGTGGACCAGGAGCTCTATAAGAGCAGGGGATACTAGCAGGTTGTAGACTTCTAGAAATATTTGAATTTTAGTCCACATGAAGCAGCAGTTTAGGGATATATACGAAAGGAATGTCCAGTCCTTAGGCCAGAATATCTGCCCAGAACTCTACAAACTGAAGGTTCTCAGGTGGGTTTCAATTGACAGCACAAGTATTTACATGAATTTGAATTATACTACAAATCGCCTTTCATTGGCTACGGAGGGAGCTTGGTTAAAGTGCGAGTAGATAGGAGAAATAGCAACAATCTTATCAATTCTGGGTGGCAAATAGCAAGGTGGTTACCAAGCCAAATAGACCTGAAATCAACTTTAACGGTAGCGTTATTAAGCTTCGGGTCTGAAAGCAATGTTAAACTTCAAGCAAGTTACTCAAACTGGCGTGAATTGCTTGCATCTAGTGGATTTCTGGCTGAATAAATGCACGAAGGTTATCAGCCAAAATGGACCTAAAATTTTTATAGAGCAGTCTTTAAATGCTTATCGGATCTGATTCAAGAGTTAAAGGGTGTACTTGTTAGTGTTCTGATATTATTCTTCACCATTAGATCTCTGATAACAGATCGAATAGTCTTGGCATTCGCTTATCTTTTGCGGTTTCGACGTCATGTTTTGTGGGCCTTGGGCCTGGACAGTGGGCCTTAGGCTCGGTTTCCTAGGCTTTATGTGGCCCACATCTCATTTGTACATTTTGTAACATGTTTCTTTATCTATTTGAATAGAAGGTCCGACACCTAATTCAGTAAAAAGAGTATTCTAAAATATTTCGTGGAGGTGAAATCGTGATATCCACTTAATAATTATTGATAATAAAATGAACATTTTGGAAACTCTATTCCAAAATAGAAATTGCCATCAACAAACAATTATACGTCATTGCATTGAGAAATAAAATTATCCGTGCAATAAACCAAATAATGATTATTAAAAATGAACATGGTGACGTTCCTAAATCTTACATTTTGAAAAGATAAAATTCATTAAATAAAAGAAATTAAATGATAATTAAAAATATTATGAATAATAATTTGAGGTTTTAAAAAAAAAAGAAATAGACTTGTGGCAAAGTAATGATGGAAATCTCTGGTAATTTCCAACACAAAAGAAATTGCATAGAGAACAACGCTCTATCTTTAATGCAGGATCTTAATCATAACAAAAAAAACTGTTACAAAATAGTCTTCCTCTTCAGAGGGGTCACAACAGGAACGCTTCAGTTCTAGAAACTAATTTCACTATCTCAGCACTGCTGTGCGTTTCAGAATTTTTCAAACTCTCTCACATTCTTTTAACCTTTTATAAAAGGCACTACTGTTCATTACATTTATATATTAAAAACACATTTGATTTTAAACAATAAAATAATAAAAATATCTTACCTATATTTACCAACCCCAGTAAATATCATTAATTACACGGCTAAACATATCTTACCGGAATTTAATGCGTGGCCCATCACAACATCACACCATCGCATCGGAGGAAGAGAAAAAATGTGCCACCACTTTCATATTTGTTGAATCATGCGATTTGCGATATGCGATCAGATCGCAGCACGAAATCGTAATCACAGACAATCGAAGGGACGCAGAGAAGGTTGACAAGGAAATGTGCGATATGCGATCTACGACTTGATCGCATCGCAGGGAACTCAAATGGAGGTTTTACGGAAACAAAACGCTGCGGTCGATGTCGCTCCACGATAGTTTAAATTATCATTCCAACACTCCCCTTTAATTTCAACTACTGGGTTTTTCTGCATACACAGGCATTTGTTGAAATGATCAAAACTTTTCTTTCCCAATGGTTTTGTCAATATGTCAGCTAACTGATCCTCTACTCTGCAGTGCTGCAAGACAATCTCACCATTGTTAACCAATTCACGTATGAAGTGAAATTTGGTGTCTATGTGCTTTGTACTTTTATGAAAAACAGAGTTTTTAGACAATGCTATTGCCGAGCTATTGTCATAGTAAATGGTTGTGCCATTTTCTTGTTCATGACACAAATCTCTGAGAACTCTTCTGAGCCACACTATTTGGCATGCTGCTACTATTGCTGCCACATACTCTGCCTCTGTTGTTGACAAAGACACAACTGGTTGCTTCTTGGAAGCCCATGAGATGGCTCCCGATCCCATATGAAACACATATCCCGATGTGCTTTTCCTATCATCAACACTTCCAGCCCAATCACTGTCACTGTAACCTGTCAACATGAAACTTTCAGAAGAGGAGTATAAAATACCAAACCCCTTCGTTCCATTCACATACCTTAGAATCCTCTTGGCTGCCTGCCAATGAGTCTCTTTCGGTCTTTCCATAAATCTGGAGATTAAACTCACAGCGTGCATAATGTCCGGCCTAGTTGCAGTCAAGTACATAAGGCTGCCAACTATGATCTTGTACAATTTTGGATCAAAATCCTTGCTATTTTCTTCTTTGGTCAATTTCAACCCCATTACATTTGGAGTCACAGCTGCCTTGTTGTTCTGCATGTTAAATCTCTTTAACACTGCTTCTACATATTTAACTTGAGAAATGAAAACACCATTTTCACTTTGGTCTACTTCAATTCCAAGAAAATATCTTAAGAAGCCCAAGTCAGTCATTTCAAATTCACTTTTCATGACTGCTTTAAAATCAGCAATGAGAGAAACATCATTGCTTGTAAAAATCAAATCATCTACATATAAAACAACAATAAGAATCTTACCGTCATTCTCCTTTATGTAGAGTGTGGGTTCACCATCACACTTATCAAACCCATTCTCAATCAGATAAGCATCTATTCTATTGTACCATGCTCTTGGAGCTTGCTTCAGCCCATAAAGAGCCTTCTTTGGTTTGCAGACTTTATGCTCTTGGCCTTTAACTTCATAGCCTGGAGGTTGTTCAACATAAACCTCTTCTTCTAACACTCCATTGAGGAATTCAGATTTAACATCCATCTGATAAATCTTCCATTTGTGTTGTGATGCAATAGACAACACTGTTCTGACTGTTTCCATCCTTGCTACTGGTGCAAAGGTTTCATCATAGTCTTTTCCTTGTTTCTGCTTGTAGCCTTTCACAACAAGTCTTGCTTTGTTCCTGTCAATCTTGCCTTCAACATTGCTTTTGGCCTTATAGACCCACTTAACTCCAATGGCATCTTTGCCTTCAGGGAGGTCCACTAACTCCCATGTTTTACTCTTCTCAATTGCACCTATTTCTTCATTCATTTCTTCAATCCATTTATCTTCATTTACAGCATCTTCAAAATGAACTGGGTCATCAACATGACAATACAAAGCAAATAATGAATTCAGACCAGTATTGTCACTTACCTCTCCTTGTTCATAAATCTCATTCAGATTTTTGAATCTTAGTCTTCTTGGTGTGCTTGGAGTTCCATCCGAACTTGAGGGTATTTCTGATCCCTGTGATGTTCTTGGAGAATCACTTCCTTGACTTCTCAAGGCTGTTTGAATTCCAGCTTGTGGTGTGGTTTGTTGTACTTGCTGTGGTGGAGGAGGTGCCACCAAGGAAGGATTATTTGCTGCTATCCCTTCCTCTTCTTCTTCGTGAGACTCAATTGTCTTCACATTCACCGTCTTCTCTAAGCTTCCATCGCAGGCTTCATCTTCAATGAACTGCACATCTTTGCTTACTATCAATTTCTTGGTGGATGGATTATAGAGTTTGTATGCTTTTGACTCATCACAATAGCCAATAAAGACACACTTCTCCCCCTTACTGTCAAGTTTCTTCCTTAGCTGATCCGGTACATGTGCATATGCTACACAACCGAATACTCTCATGTGAGTGACAGCTTGCTTTCGACCACTCCATGCTTCTTCTGGTATTTTGTTCATGACAGCTTTAGTTGGGCATCTATTCAAGATTTAAACTACGCAACTGACAGCTTCTGCCCAATACTCATGCGGCAAGTGTTTTGCCTTCAGCATACTTCTGACCATGTCAAGAATGGTCCTATTCTTCCTTTCGGTAACACCCTTTTGCTGAGGTGTATACCTCGCGGTGAACTGCTTTTGTATGCCATTCTCTCTGCAAAAACGTAGAAAGTCTTTGGAGATGTACTCTCCTCCTCTATCTATTCTGAGCACTTTGATATAATGCCCACACTGCTTCTCAACGAGAGTTTTGACGTGGCGGAATTTCTCAAACACTTCACTCTTCTGTTTCAGCATATACACCCATATCTTTCTGGTGTAATCATCAATGAAAGTTAAGACATATTTATTTCCGGCAAATGATGGTATTTGCATCGGTCCACACACATGAGAGTGAACAATTTCCAAGGGTGCTTTTGCCCTTATATTCTTTCCTGATGGAAAGCTTTCTTTGTGTTGCTTTCCCAAGATGCAGCCTTCACAAAGGTTGTTCGGTTTCTCGATCAATGGCAATCCCTTTACCATTCCCTTTCTATGCAATAGATTCAAGCCTCTGAAATTGAGATGTCCAAATCTCAAGTGCCACAACCAATTCTCATCTTTCACTTGTTCCTGAAAGACTTCTTGAGTTACAGCTGCAATAGTTCTTCCTTCCTTCAAATCTGCCCTGAGTTTGAGAGGAAACATTGTATTGTTGGTCATCTACACCTGTGCGATGATCTTCTTACTTGGAGGTATGTCTCTGATTGTACACATATCATCCTTGAAGAACACATTGTAACCTTTGTTAAAAAGTTGTCCAATGCTCAAAAGGTTACATTTCAGACTAGGTACATAGTATACCTCTGGCACAATCATTTGTTCTCAATTTCTTGCTTGGATACTGACTCTGCCCTTACCCTTGACAGATATCTTACTATCAGTTCCTGTTGTTACCTCAGATTTCACATTTTCATCCAGATTGGCAAACATTTCAATATTTCCAGTCATGTGATTACTACAGCCTGAGTCTAAGAACCAAAAATATTCTTGTTTGTCTTGTGCAATGTTACATGTTAACAACACAATCTTTGGATTCTTATCTTCTTCATTTGCAAAATTAGCATTCTGCCTGCTATTCATGTCATTTTATTTTTTTTTACATTCATTGGCGTAGTGCCCATATTTCTTACAATAATTACATTGGACTTGGGATTTGTCATACCTTTGTCCATGAGCTTGTTGTTTGCTTGAACCTTCATCTTTGTTCTGATTGCAGCTCCTTCCACTTGTGCTTGCAGGATTATTTCTTCCTTTGTTTTGGCTTCTTCCACGACCTCTGTTATTTGCTCTACCTCGACCTTTTCCTTGGCCAAAGGACATCTGAGTCTTGAATGCTTGCTCAAAAGAGGAATCTGTTCCTCTACTCAGTCTTTGTTCATGAGACATAAGAGAAGCACTCAGTTCATCTACTGTGAACTGTGAGAGATCCTTTGTTTCTTCTATTACTACCACAATAGCTTCAAACCTTGAGGGTAAACTTCTCAAGATCTTCCCTACAATCCTTCTTTCTTCAAGAATCTCACCATGAGACCTTATCTGGGTTATCAACCCAATAACCTGAGTGAAGAATGAATCTATTGTATCAGATTTCTTCATGCTGAGTGTTTCAAAATCTCTCCTCAACATCTGCAACTTTGCAGTCTTCACTTTTTCCATGCCTTGATAGGCAGTTTTGAGAATATCCCATGCCTCCTTGGATTTGGTTGCTGCTGCAATCCGTGGAAAAACACTTTCATGTACTGATTGGAAGAGAAAAAAGAGGGCTTTGGCATCCTTCTTCCTGTCGCTCTTCAATTGGTCCCTTTCTGCTACTGTCAAAGTAGCCAACGTTGTTGCATCTGCAGGTTCAGCATAGCCAGTTTCAACTAGCTCCCATATTCCTTGAGAAACAAACAATGCTTTCATTGTTATGGACCAATAACTGTAATTTTTCCCATTAAACTATGGTAGTTGGGAATTTGTTAAACCAGTTCCAACATCTGCCATCTTAACCTGTATAAGTAAAGAAGAGATACTCACTGTATAATTAGAAACAAGCAAAAAACTTTCTCTGCTGGAGAAAATCAGCTCAATAAGCTTCTTACAGCTCCTACAGTGAAAACCAAACTCTGTTTTTGACTCACTAAGTGCCTAGACCAGCTCCAAGACCATGATGGAAATCTCTGGTAATTTCAAGCACAAAAGAAATTGCACAGAGAACAACTCTCTGTCTTTAATGCAGGATCTTAATCATAACAAAAAATACTGTTACAAAATAGTCTTCCTCTTCAGAGGAGTTACAACATGAACACTTCAGTTCCAGAAACTAATTTCCCTATCTCAGCACTGCTGTGTGTTTCAGAATTTTTCAAACTCTCTCACATTCTTCTAACCTTTTACAAAAGGCACTGTTGTTCATTACATTTATATATTAAAAACATATTTGATTTTAAACAATAAAATAATAAAAATATCTTACCTATATTTACCAACCGCAGTAAATATCATTAATTACACAACTGAAAATATCTTATTGGAATTTAATGTGTGGCCCATCACAACATCGCACCATCGCATCGAAGGAAGAGAAAAAATGTGCCACCGCTTCCATAACTGTTGAATCATGCGATTTGCGATATACGATCAGATCGCATCGCGAAATCGCAATCGCAGACAATCGAAGGGACGCAGAGAAGGTTGACAAGGAAATGTGCGATATGCGATCTGCGACTTGATCGCATCGCAGTGAACTCAAATGGAGGTTTTCTGGAAACAGACGCTGCGGTCATTGTCGCTCCACGGCAGTTTAAATTATCATTCCAACAAGTAATAGCATGCAAAGAAAAATCGTGTATTTAAATAGTATGGAAGTTTAAATAGTATGGAAGTTAATGGCCAATTTAGTTAGAGAAAACAATTTTACAGTATAAAAATGAGTAAGGACCTTCGCAAGGACAACTCAATGTATAGTTTGAAAAGAAAGTCATTCCCACAGGAGGCAGAAGTCCCCGAAAGGCTGGTAGCTTACTTGCAAATCTATGTGATAGCCTTTTGATAGTTGCAGATCTATGTCGACAACTCGATATTCAATTCCAAAAGAAAGTTATACCCCTCTGGTAGCTTTTCGATACTTGCAAAATCTATATTGTCTACCATGCAATCGAATGACAATCTTCTTCGACACACTAATTATTGGGTTAGATGCTTCACATGGATAGCTCTATTTTATATGGTTTGGAGAGGAATTAATTATTGGGTTAGATGCTTCACATGGATAGCTCTATTTTATCGGGTTTGTAGAGGATGTTTTAGGAAAGCAGGGCGAAGAGCCCAGAGGTCATCTAATCTTCTTGTTTCTTGGAAGGGAAGCAAATCGAAAATGCTAGTGGGAATTTAACAAGGTTGTAACCCGTGGGAATTTAACGTCTGATTCAAAAGTAAGAGTACATAAATTCAACTTAAATGATTAAAGAAAGCTTTTTTATATATTTCTGATACAATGTTGCCATCAGAGTGTTGAAGAAAAATACATTAATTAACACGCTTAAAGGTTAAGTAAGTTATGTGGAAATGGCTTTACGTGATTTTACAATGTTTTTTCGTGAAGGTATGTGCAACTAGGAAAAGCAGGAGGCCGATTGGTTCGGGTTCTGTGGTTAGAGGGCTATAATTGGGTATGCACGGAAATTAATTTATTCCTTTCGCCCTGCAGTTGATTTTCATTTTTCCTTTCTTACCGACAGATTTTCTTCCAACGTACTGCTCACGGTAGCCATTGCCAATGAACTTCAATAACCTAATGCTACACAACTTTTTAAAGTTTTTTAATTACACTATTGACATTTAATATCGTTGGGCATTGACCAGGTGGTCAACCCCGTGTGGTCAGCAATGCTTTCCAAGGCGTGTTACTTACGGTCACCGTTTCCAATGACCGATAATCTCTATTTCAACACTACACCAAGTTCTTATTTAATATATATGTTATGGTGTTAGAGACATTGCCCAATAGTTGAAGCACTTGCTCTGTCAAACTGCCAGTGGAGTTGAGTCTGCCTAATTAGCAATATTTCTTTGTTTTACTTTACTTTTTGAAAGAAATAGGAAACTGTGTTGCCCCTGCTGCCAACCATGGCAATAATGGCCGAGATGAATAGATGCCCAGAGACAAAAGCGACGGTGAAGAAACAAATGATTTGGGTTCTCCGAAATCGGTGCTTTCTTGCGAGAAGACAGGAAAAGGTGTTGTGCGGGTTAAATTGGTGATCAACAAGAAAGAACTAGCAGAATTTCTAGCTAATGGTTTGACCCAGAAGAAGGCCATGGAGGAGTTGTTGGTTAAAACCTGTGGCACTGCAGCGCGGATGAGCACGAGTCACTGTGAATGGAGGCCATCATTGGAGAGCATCCCCGAAGACAAGAATAATACATTTCAAAGGAGCCAGCATAGCGACAACATGTGAATTTGTAGCTTCATAATTTGAACTAGATTTCACTCTCATTGCATGCATGGAAAACACTGTAATGGGAAGCGTGTTGTATCTCAAAAATGGTGCCTCGTCCCATATGACGGGGAATAGAAACATCTTTAGTGACTTTGAGATGAGGAGAGATATAGCACTACTAGATTCAGTATAGTTTCCTTTCAGAGGGAGGATGGCTCCCTTCTCATAATCACATATGTGATGTATGTTCTAGGACTAAAGAAGAATATTGTTTCTGCCACAGTATTGGAAGACCATGGAAATGATGTGATTTTTAGTAAGGGAAAGGTTTTCCTTAGATACATCACCATAGGATAGGTGAAATAGATCGTTGTGCGAGTCAAGAACCCATATGCTCTCGAGGTTGAAGATGCTTGCAAAGCCTTTAGGAGCAAGGCAAAGGTTAGAGACTTGATGGTTGAGAGGGAGAATGAATTACCTCTCAACATGTAGCCCCAGAGGAAGCTTTAGAAGCAGTCTTAGAAAGTAGCGGAGCAAATACAATTAGAGAAGCAAAGAGGAAACTGAGTGGAGAGATCCACTCAAGCAGAGATGAAGCATCCTCCAAAATTTATCGAGTAGCCACAATTGGAGAAGCAGAGAGGAGACCGAGTGGAGACATAAAATTAAGAAGATACCTCCAGTTAGTGGAAATTTCGAGCCAGGTGGGCAGAGGGAACACATGCAGCCATACCTCCAGGTGAGAGGTGGGGTGATGTGAAGTATTAGTCCCAAGAGTGAAGAAATTTGGGCAGGACCAATTGAGAGTTTTTGTCTCATGGATCATTACCTTTGCTACGGGATCCCATAGTACATAGTAGCAGGATGGATCAGTGGTAGTTGATGTAGTTAGATGGCAGAGTGATAGAGGCAGAGCCTAGTAGCAGTCAAATACTGGAGAGCGTAGAGCAAAGTTAATAGCAGTGCAGATGGCACAGAGGAAAAGTTAATGGAAGCATAATTTTTTCAACCGATAGAGGCAGACCTTGTAGTAGTCAAAGACTTTGGTGACGGATGCATCATACTGATTCAGGTTGGATGTTTTCTTTTTCAATTTCAGAAGTTACAGTAGCAAAAATAGTAGAGAGAAGCATTACTCAAAAGGTACTAGATCATAATAGAGTTGAATTCCTTTCTTACTGAGAGTGAGTGTTGAAATTCACAACAAGAAATGTTAAAATAGGATCTATAAATTCCAATTTAGTTTGTCCTTGAATTAAATTGTAATTCTATTCTCATAACAACTTGTAGCAGTTAACTAAGTTAATTTGTCTTAATTGGCTTTGGAAATTTCAGTTGGAAGCCTATCTAAAGTCATGTAGAGTGATCCATAAATTTTAGGGACCCATATTGAGTTCTTTTGAGTTGTAATTAGATAACTCAGTCTAATTAATTTATAGTTAGTTAAACTAGTTTTAACTATTAAAGGAACTAGTAGAGGTATAGTACTGGATTAGTGCACCAATGCATAACCAGTACCACACTAGTTAATTGAATATTCACTTATAAATAACTCATGGATGATTGTTCAGAGGAAGACCTGGTTGAGATTAGATTTCATGGACAATGTATTATTAGTTGTATAATTTTCCGAGTTGTACAGATGGTGCATGCAATCAGTAGAAGGCCTGTGATGGATTGTGAAGTTATGAGTGAGGAATTTCCCAATAAATATGGGCTAATTATCTCAGAAATATAACAAGGAATAAGAGGCTTGGAGGCTTGGAAATTTGGCTAAGTATTGGCCAAAGGAAGTTAGTTAGCTAGAGGATAGAAAACACTAGTGCAGGTTGAGCTCAAGGTTTATCAGATCATATTTTATTCATCCAGATTATTTGACTAAGAAGTGTAAGGAAGTAGGGGCTATGAAGGCTAATATATTGAATAAGTGTTGGCCAAAGTCAACCTAGGAAGCAAAGAGATAAATTGTATTAGTGCAGGAATTGTTCAGGATGAAAAAGAATTGTATTTTCTTCTTAGATGTTCTAGTTAATACAATATAAATAGTCAGGCTTCTTAGAAGTTTCCTTCCAAGAAAAATACTATGTTATGTGCGATTGAAATACTTCCTTTTCTGTTTATTGTTTTCATTGATCAATTTTGGTTTCTACTAAAGCGTAGGGTAGAGTCTTGTCTTTTGCTTTAGAACATCACATAATTTGTTGAATCTACAATAAAACTCTACATCATTTTAACCTCTTTAAACCTATCCACTCACTCCCTAAATCCAATCCACATTAGTTTTCTTTGTCTAAAGTGTAGGAGTGGTCACCATCTTTTGTCAGACCAATAGGTGTGTCAAAACATTTCTTTCCATTTCCCTTGGAGTGTTTGATGACTAATTTGAGTAAATTAATGGGGTAGATGCACTGATGGTTACTTTCAAATACTTCTCTAAGTATCTTAAGGGAGTGCCATATTGAGCTATAACATTCATGAAGGCTCATGAAGAACCCCACTTATGAAACTAATAGAATGTGGCTTGCATAAAGCCTACTTATATAGGTGGAGGAAATATCGATCAATGAGAACACTAGCACCTATGGATGTACTTGAGATTCTAGGAGACTACAATTTTAGATAATGTGGCCCTCTCCTACAAATTAGTAGGTTCTTGTGCTAAGTAGAAGTTTGAGAAGTGAGACTTTATATATTAGCTCATCATTTGCATTTACCCTATCTAGGCCTCTTCTATTGGATATGTTGGAATGATGTGATATTTTTGTCATGATGCTACCTCTATTGTATGATTCTACTTCTATTGTGATTTAGAACTCAAGAAAGCCATTTCCTTTAATTTTTTTAATGTGATAATGACATTAAACATTTAATTGATTAAATATTAGCTATTAAACTATATATTATTTTACCAAATGTAATGATTTTGTTACAAATATATTTAATCAATTACTTTTAAAATAGTAAGAAATATTTTAGTGCATCCTTCTTCCACTATAAAACCTATGAAATCAACCAATTTATCTATGTAAAACCACTAAAATGAACACATTGTATTAAGAATAATGGGGAAAACAATATAATAGAAAATTAGCGGTTTTACAAACTCTAAAATCTAAGAAATGTGACGAAATCCATGTCATTATCATTCCCAAAAATTATCATGTCCCTTGGATTTTGACTTAATCAACTAAAACTTGTTAGTTCATGTGATTCGAATTGGATCCAGGAAAGTTTATCATATTTATATGACTGTATCAAATCATGATAGACTTCAAGAAACTTGTGAACAATGATCCATCAGGAAGACCTCTTGATGGTGGCAGTTTGTAGCCAGCAAGGACCAATGAGGACATCGGTCAAAGAGCACTGACCGAGGCCCATGGAGACCGCACAGGATGCAAACTAGAAGTTAGGAAGTCTAGATCGGAAAACGGAGGTGCACATCGCTGGGAAAAACCCCTCGAAACGGAAAGGGCCTGAGCACTCGGTCACAAGGGAAGCTGAAAACCATGGCAAAAGCGCTAAAGCCAAAGGTGGGTCCGGCGCTCCAAAACCGGTGGAATATCGGAGGCGTGCTGGGCAGTAAGTGGAATTGTCGAGAGACCCAGCGATGCCATACAGCGAATGACGCATGTCCAGTGAATGAGAGAGAAAACTGCTCTCATCACAGACTAACATCTGAGAAAGTCAACCGCACAATAAGAATGAACACCATAGGATCTGGGGGCTCCATATGTAACGAGAGAGATTATAGCTTATGTATAACTGGATCTAGAGGGAGAGTTAAGCTGCAACATATAAAATATTGAAGTCCTATTTGACCGCTGAGTTGGCTGATGAATCATTACACAAAGTAATCAAAATATCGAACCATTTGAGGAAAGAGGTTGCACAGTTCGTAAGAGGACAAGTGGCCACTTCCCTGTAAGACGTTACATAGTGGCAATGATGCAGATGGAGGGAACTCCAAGCAAGAAGCAACAGGTGATCTGAAGGGATGGAAGAGGAAGCGAACATTCATGAGACAAATTGGCTTTAAGCCATGAACAGACAAAAAAAGCAGAACAAGAAAGGGGAATAGTGAAAAGGAAGAAGGAGACAGTGAAGCAAGCAGAAAACAGAGAGCCAAGATGACCTGCAGAGTTAAGGCAGCATCGAGCAGATAGAACGAGGCTTGAGAGGTTCAGGCGATCCCTGTGAGAATATCTATTGGGAGTCGAGTACCAAATTGGACTCATCCCATTAAGACCAGTGAGGTCAAGACTTGGTAAGGAAGCGTCTATGCACTCTAGTGGCTTGGGGAATCAAAGAACCACCCTACTAAGCATTATCTGCTTTAGGAGACTCAAATTGAGCTCCTCATTGTAAAAACTCTTCTTTAAAGCCACAAAAAAAATAAGGCCACTAGTGAATGCTGGACCAGAGACGTAGCCTAGGAGGATTGGGTGAACTCCTTATTAATTTGTTGTATTCTTGTATTTGCTTATTGTGTTTCTCTTACTGTTTTCCATTTTCCAGTGTCTATGTATTTTGCAATCTAATCGATCCATTGCCTAAGATAACATAGACACACACCAACACATGAGTCTATAATACGTTAATTGATTAATTAATTAACTGTGATCACTCACGAGTGATTATCAGATCATCATGTGACTCTATTTTTTGTGAAACATGATGCCCTAAATCCCAAGAAATGCCATAGAAGTGGGAATTATGTGACCTCATCTCTTGAGTAGCTGAGTTCTCATCATTTATGATGTTGGATTCCTGTAAGCTATCTACTCCATCAACATCTAATTTAGAGCTTCTAATTTAGGGTTCCACTAGTTCATTGTTTTTAGATTCATTCCTATGATCACAACCTGTCACTATTCAAATGATTCGAACATATTTTTCGAATTTGCAAATTTATTAATTTCTTGTTTAAAAGTTATGTAAATATTTTTATTTAATTTTTGTTTCTATGATCATGATTTTATACCATTTAATTAAATATTTAGTCGCCTCATTACTAATTTCATTAGTTATAGGTACTTATTTTTCTTAAAATAATCAAACATTTTCTTTTAGTTTATCAATTTTAGTCTATACAACAAAATGTGTAACTTTTTTTAATAGATAAGGATATAAAATATTACATATTTTAAAATTTAATTTGTTCATTGAGGTGAATCTTCCATTTTCATTGTCGTAGTGTTCTCTTCATTTTGAATTTGTGACAAAGATATTCATTTATCTCTCTCCTCTCTTTTTGTAGATTTTCTTCGGTAAATTCTTTGTTATCATCAATAAATTGTACTAGAGATTTTAGAGTGTTGCAAGATGTGCCGAAAATTGTTATCCAATTGGGGAGGCACATCAGAAGAGTGGAATGGACAACTGAATGCATTTCCATCTAGTGGATTCACTGCCAAGGTTTCTCGTACATTTGATATTATTTGTTCTTGTAACATATATGACAGTCGACTTCTACCTTCAAACACCCCCATATTGCATTGCTTCCATAAATTCGAAAAAGAGAAGGCCATACATAGATGCCATGTTGAAAATACCCGTGGATGCTTCAATTTATTACTAAGCCAACCTGATAACCAATTTTTAACATCCACCGCATTAAGTGATTTTTGATTAAATAAAGCATAAGCAGAGTGTTATATTTCCTGTGAATAGGCACAAGATATTAGTAGGTAGGTAGCATTCTCTTCCTCCTATAAACAAAAAGAGCACCTGGTGGGACTTGCAAATCCATTCCTTTGTAGTTGATTCCTTGTTATCGCATGGCCCCATGCTATAAACTAGAGAAAAATTGACACTTTTGGCCAACCTCTTGAATCCCATACATCTTCGCATAATTGAATGTCCTCCTAATTATTTTCTAGAAATTTTAAGTATGCTTCCTTTAAAGAGAATGTGTCACCCATGAGAAGAGCGGTTCATGTTCCAATAGTCATCTACTTTATAGTGACTTGAAGATTGAGTCCATTCTTTTATCTCGTAGAGATTGTTATTATCAGCTAGAGGAGGGGTTTGCTTCCATGACTCTTACAAGAAAGAGGTTGATTTACCATCACATATTTCCCATAACGTGAGTTGTTGACCTTTATTCTTGCCTCATAGGCCCAATTCCAAATGCTAGATCCTTTTATTAGAACATCCATATTCATACTTTCCACCAGAGAATTTGTTGACATATATCTCGTATTCCACAACTTCTTCCAAACATGGGAACCGCCTTGCACCCATGACCACCACAACTTCATTGCATAAGCTTTACTAAAAAAATGGGGATCCCTTGGTCCCAAACTTCTGTTTGACATTGGTAGTATTAGTTTTTCCCAACATATCAAAGCCCATTTATTCAATGTAATCGGCCCCTTCAATAGAAAATATGACCAAAGAATTCTAAGAGATTGGATAACATTGCTTGGGATGGGCGTGAGTGATAATTAATAATTTGGGAGCACTTGGAGAACAATGTTCATCAACACAAGGCTGCTTGGAAAATTGAAGGTTCAAAATACCCCATTATTCATTCAAAATTGTGTTTTCTTCACTAACTCTTCCCGTATAGAAGCTTTTGATAGTTCCCAACTAGTAGAATCCCCAAATATTTTGTTGGTAGCATGCCCAATATAACCCAAGGTGTTAGAAAATCTTTGTTGTATGTGTTTTGGGTAGTTGAAAAGGAACATTTGTGTTTCCTCTTTATTCACCACCGTTCTAGAGGCAAGCATAAAAATGTTAAGTATTTCCTCCATCCTGACAACCTTTCACCTGATAGGGTGACCAAACAGTATAAAATCATCGACAAACAATCAGTGTGTAATTTGAAAATCCTTCCCATATAGACATAGGCCATATATGTAATTCGACTCTTGAACTTGTTTAAACATTCTTCTAAGAACTTCCGTTGCCAAAATTAAGAGAAAAGGTGACAAAGGGTAACCTTGTCTAATACATCTAGATGGGTGAATGGTCTGAAAGGGTGATCCAATGACTAAAATTGAGAAAAGGGATGTGGAGGTGAGGGAATTAACCCATTATAGCCAAGGCTTAGTAAAACCAAACACTAGTAAGACTTCAAATAGAAAATACCAACTAATTATGTCATAAGATTTAGAAAATTCCAGTTTAACAAACATACTTAGATGTTTCGTCTGCTTGAGTGAGTGTATGATTTTTTGAACTACTATGATTCCATATGCAATCTGCCTTCCCTGTATAAATCTCGCTTGTTCGAGGGAATCATAGGATGAATCAAAGCTTTCAATATGTCCACAATCATAAAAGTTATAATGTTATAAATTACATTACATAGTGTGTTTGGTTTGTAGCTGTACGGACTCACAATTTCCACTGCTTTTAGTATTAAATGTATAAACATTTCATTTAGGGTGAGGAGGATGTCAAATGCCAGTCTTGATTCTTCAACCACTTCATAAACATCTTTGGAAAGGCAATGCCGACATTACGGGTAAAAATTGATGTTTAATTTATCCATACCAGGTGCCTTATTTCATCGCATACTCTTAACCATTGCCTCTACTTTAGTGAAAGATATCATTCGTATTAGTGTGTTATTTTGCTCATCAAGATTTTGACTTAATCAACAAGAACTTTTAATTTCATGCGATTTTCTTTTCTTTTTTAAATCAATGCAATAAATCTCAAGAAATGCTACTGAAATGGGAATTCTGTGACAACCTCTCTTTAGTTCTCACCATTTATGCTCTCCTAGGTTGAAAAGTTAGATTTCTGTAACTTGTCTACTCCGCCAAATTCTAACTTAGAACTTCTTGTTTAGGCTTCACTGACTCATTTTCTTTAGTTTTATTCCTATTATCACAATCTATATGATTGTTCTTATTATACGAGCTTTTACTTCAAAATTCTAAAAAAAAAAATCTGAATTCATGTGATTTTTTGTTTTTTATTTTTGTTTATATGAAAACAATCTTACAACATTTAATTAATCATTTACATGATATCCTATTACTAACTTCATTTGTTATAGGTAATTAGTTTCCTTGAAATAATCCAACATTATTTTTAGTTAATAAATTTAGTCTATACAAGTGGAAGACGCTATTTTTTTTAATGAATAAGAAGGTCAAATTTTACTAATAAACATAAATATATATATATATATATATATATATATATATATATATATATAGATTTATTTATTTATATAACATTTGAATCTTCATAATCCTGTGTTATTTTATTAGCTATAGAGGTGTATATTATTCAAAAATAGTTTTGATAAATCAAAACAATGAAAACCATATAGTAAAGGGAAACTTTGTTGTTTATATAACTTAAACTACCAAAATTATCATATTAAACCTAAATCCAAAAAATCTAATTAATTGAAAATTCTAGACGCCACAAATAGTTTTTTATATTTTAAAAATATAAAATACTAAGATACTAGAAATTTCCTTAAAATATAAAATATTAATCTTGTTCGTACAAATAATTAATTTCACAACTACTCTTTTACAATATATTAAAATTTTAAAATCAAACCCACTAAGCTAACAAATAATTAATTGAAAATTCCCGATGACACAAAAATATTTTTATAATTTAGAAATATAAAATGTTAAAATAGCACAAATTTCCCTAAAATATAAAATTTTAATTTTGTTCTTACAAGTAATTAATTTCACAATTACTCTTTTACAATATATTAAAATTTTAAAAATCAAACAATAATTATTAAAAATGAATATGCTCATGTATCTCAATCCAACTTGAAAATTTTGAAATAAATCAAATCCCTTTTGACATAAAACGATTTTTAGAATGATTCAGGATGTGAGATGGAGAGCGCGCGCGGCGAACCATAGGGTTTCTGCCTTCGGCCCTGGTTGCTGCCTGAGCCTGCGGCGGCAGGACCTTCCGCGGGTGGGGGTTCTGGTCGCCCTCCGGGCTTCCATCGTTGCTGCAGCGGGTGGTTTCGTCGGTTCCGGGGGTCTCGTGGGCTGCCACCTGCGGTGTTTCTCTGCGGTTTCATCTGAGCGGCGGCGGCTTCTGTTTTCTTCGTGCTGCTCATAACATCAACAGCCCTTTGCTTTGGCGGTTCCGGCGGGGGTTTTGGCTCTTTTCTAGTTCGCGGCGGTGCTGTGTGGGGTCTTGTGCTTCGGGCCTGACTCCTTCTTGGGGGCGAGGTGGCTGCCCTAGCCGCCTCTGCCCCCGTATCGACCCGACTCTGCATTGGGACCTGTTTGGGCTCCATTGCTGTTGCTGGGTTCTTTTTTTGGGTCCTCTGCTAGCCTTCCATTGCAGTTTTGGAGAGTGTTGAGGGATCTGCAGCGATTCGTGCCCCTCTTCTATGGCTGTCTATGATTGGCTTCTTACTGGCTACACTGGATAGATGTGTGGATTTTTGAGGGTCTTTGGTGGAGAGTTGAGGGGATGGGGGTATGGCCCCATTTCGTGCCTCTTCCCTCTAGTTGCATCATTTCTGCACATCCCACTGGAGCTATAGTTTATTTACTGTTTGTATTAGCTTGTTTTGGGTAGGAGTTTACTCCTGTTGGGGTTTGCATACCCGGTTTCTGAGCTAATGTTTTATTTACTGTTTTTATTAGCATTTTGGGTAGGAGTATACTCCTGTTGGCAGTTTCTGGTTGCCCCCTGTGGGCTTTACTCGCCTTGTTTCTGGAGGCCCTATCTGAGGGCTGTATTTGCTTACTTCCCAGAAGTATTGGTATTGTAAGTGGTATTTACCACACTATGGCATATGCTTTGGCATCTACAACATGTAATCTCTATTATCTTCTTTTTAATAGAAATTACGAACTCTATTTTCCCCGGAAAAAAAAACGATTTTTAGAATAAATATGCTCATGTATGTTAGACATAAAACGAATTTTAAAATAATAATTTTTGATGTAGAAGTAGGCTTGGAAAAGAGAGACGAAGAAAAGGAATGTGAATTGAGGATTATAAATAGACTCATGGAAGGAAAAATCCTATATATTTGAATGGTATGCAAGTTAATGGCATATCTACTTTGGCAAAGAAATTGGAGCGTCTACGAATGAGTAAGGAACTTCAAATGGACTTCGCGGTATTCAGTTTAAAAGGAAAGGCATTTCTTAGGTAGGCAGAGGATTCTTAAAGTTTTATAACATTTCGCTATTTGTAAATCTATATTGATTATTATGTGAGCTCGTGATATGCATGAACTTATCTGATTGTGATTTTGAACATATTTCAAAAATCTGATTTACACGGAACGAGTTCAAAAGCTAACTAACCGTTATATTTTGAAATATTCCCCTATAAAGCATTAGATTTTGAAAAATTCCAATATCCAATCACCCATCTTCTGTGGCCGACTATTTGACGAATAAACTCGGCATGGATAACTCTATTTTATTCTGTTGGTAGATAAAGTTTTCCTCTAGTCCTCTGATCTTTCTGTATCTTTGAATGGAAGCAAAGAAAAATGTTTAGTGATTCGTCAAAAAAATCAAGACGTGGCGAATTACCTTTACACCAAAATAATATTCCTTCCTGACGAATATGAGAAGGGTTCTTAGAGAGTACGAGTGCCACGATCTTATATATTAGGATAAGGAGGGACAATTTATTAATTGAGGTGAATCGTCCGTTTTCCTTGTCTTAGTTTTCTCTTCGTTTTGAATTTGTGACAGAGATCTTCCTTTATCTCTCTGCTCTCTTTTTGTGGATTTTCTTCTGTAAATTGTTTGTTATCATCAGTAAATTATACTAGAAATTTTAGAGTGTTGCAAGATGTGCGGAAAATGGTTATTAAAGTGCGGATGCACATCAGAAGGTCAGAATGGACTGTCGAAGCAATCGATGTCCAGAGTGAATCCAGTGGGACATGGGCCGCTTCCAACCGTTTCTGGCTCCCGTTCCTTGGCTTCGGCGGCAATATCATCTGATAAGAAAGAAGCAAAGGGTACTTCGCATGAAGATATGAACCAGGCTGCAGATGTTTTCATCAACGAGGTCCACAAGGGTTGGGAATTGCCGAGGACGTTGTCTGAGATTCAATACTATGGCTACCTGGAAAGAGCTACTTAAATATAAGTTATTGGCATGCGGATCACTTGTGTTAGTCAGACACCCAATCCGTATAGCGTTGCCTAGTGTAGTTTAGTGTTGCCTAGTGTAGTTTAGCAGTATTTTATTTGTAACTATAAGAATAGAGGGATCTTTATGTCAAATAAAGAAGTTGAAGATGCATAAATGATTTTTCCAGGAACGTATATGAAAGATGTACCATCGATCGACTCTGTAGAATCGTCCAGAAATTGAAATTTGCATTTAAATTTAAATGACTAAGAACAAACACGTGTATGCAATTGGTTACTTTTTTAATGCTCATATATCAGAAATTCATAATTCAGTATATCTGAACTATTGTCTCGGGATAATTTTTTAGAAATTTAAATTTGCATCTAAATTTAAATGACTAAGAACAAAAATTCATATAGAATTAGTTATTTTTTAGATTTATATATCAGAAACTCATAATTGAATATATATTATTGATATATTGAATTTAAAAAAAAATGATTTCCTTAAACTCATATATCAAAAATTCATAATTCAACCTAAAACCTAAACATCAGTAAATCACACTAAAGTAGATCCAAAAATCTAAACGCTAAGCTGTCCTTCCAGCTTACTATATAGCTTTGTTTGGCAAAGACATAGGCTGATCCATTTGAGTTCTATCTGAGTGTTTTTAATCAGGTTAGGGGGTTATAATTGGGTATGCATGGAAATTAATTAAATTTTTATTGCTTGTAGTGGGTTTTTATTTTCAGTAAAAAGAATGTCATAGTTTAACCAGGTCACCATTTTGCCCAAAAAAATTATAGAAATTTCAGTAATATTTTGAAAAAAAACAAAATTTGGAAATCTAAATTATCTCAGTCAAACTTCACAATTTAAAATGCTCTAAAGAATCTAGATAATTTTGAGCACCTAAAATTATCTATATATATCTATATATCTACACGCAAGCTGGATGTTTATCACACTCTGAACTGTGTTCGATCGACTCTGTAGAAACGTCCAGAAATAGAAATTTGCATTTAAATTTAAATGACTAAGAACAAACACGTGTATGCAATTGGTTACTTTTTTATGCTCATATATCAGAAATTCATAATTCAGTATATCTGAACTATCCTCTCTAGATAATTTTTTAGAAATTTAAATCTACATCTTAAATGACTAAGAACAAAAATTCACATAGAATGAGTTATTTTTTAAGCTCATATATCAGAAACTTGAATATATGTTACTGATATATTGAATTGTAAGGAAAATGATTTCCTCAAACTCATATATTAGAAATTCATTATTCAACCTAGGACCTAAACATCAATAACACACTAAAGTAGATCCAAAAATCTAAATGCTACCGAGACATCTGTCCTTCCAGCTTACTATGTAGCTTTGTTTGGCAAAGCCATAGGCTGATCCATTTCAGGTCTGTGTGAGTGTTTTTAATCCTGTTAGGGGGTTATAATTGGGTATCCATGGAAATTACTTAACTTTTTCTTGTTTGTAGGGGGTTTTTATTTTTAGTGAAAAGAATGCTATAGTCTAACAAGGTCACCATTTTGTTCAAAAAATTACAGAAATTTCAGAAATATTTTGAAAAAATTAAGCAAGAAAATTTGGAAATCTAAATTATATCAGTCAAACTTCACAATTTTAAATGCTCTAAAGATTCTAAATAATTTTGAATCTATCTCCACCATAAAAAAACACTTCAAACACACAAAAGAAATTGATTTCTAAACTTTTCTTAACCAAATTCCAAAAAAATATTGCGAATCCCAACGAAATTATGTACTCGGTAGACAACGGCATTTACTTAGCATACAATGGATTTTCATTTTTCGGATACTAATGGTCAATATTTACTTTAAAGTATTCGACGTTTGTTAGAGAATAACTTCACCTTGAATTTACTTCGCTAAACGTACTCTATATTAGTGTGCGTTATTTTTGGGTAAACGATAAGGGTTGAAGTTTTACTTCTTACAAAGCTATTTAGTTTATTACTGACTCGTTTTCTTCCTTGTACAGTGAGCAATTTTTTTTATGTGTAATTGTTAATTTTACTTTAAAATTTATTATTTATTATTTTATAATTTTTAATTGTATTTTTTTTAATATTAGTTTTGGTGTAACTTAATGGATGTAAAGTGGGTTTTAGTAATGGTATTAAGAAAATTTATAATCATTGTTTTATGTGAAATTAATATTTTGAAATTTAATGAATATTTTGTACAATCTCAATAGTTTTTATTGAGTTGAGATTTCTGTAATTCATATTAATGTTGAGAAGTTTAGGTGAAATCACATCATGATATATTTGTCAACTCGTTTCAAACCAACAAGTGTGGCTCATCCTCAGGACAAGTTGAAGAACTAGATTAAGGCAGCAAATTAAATAGAGACAATAGATCATCCAACGGCTATATTGGACCAAGAATGACTATATATGACCAGGAAGCGGCTAAGTTTGACTAGGAAACTGTACTTGGACCAAGGGATAAGGATAGGGAAATTCAAAAGTTAGTTTGGTTAATTCTATTATTAAATTTAATAGTTTGTGAGAGTAAAATAAATCAAGAAGGTTCACTTAATTGGTTAGTTAGAGTGAATTTATTTATTTAATATATTTATATTTAAGAGACTACCATTCCTTGATTTTTTCTATTAAGTTTGAAGCCTATTTAATTATATTATATTACTGATTAACTAAATCTTAGTTTTTATGTGTGTGTGTGTGTTAAAGTTGTATATATTAAATTAAAATTATTAATATTAAAGGAAATAATAAGAAAGATTAAAAAGTTATCCTAATAAGGGTCTAACTTAAGGAAAGGGGAAATATCCTAAAAAATATATGATTTTAAGGTTATTAAGGCTATTAGGGTTATATTCCATTAAATTTTTAATTAATATTTTTATTAATAAAGTTATCAATCATGTAATTCCAGAGTTGCATTAAAAATTTGTTGAAACTAAGAAGGTGAGTAATAGAAAAATAAAATAAAAGAATGCATATAATTAATTATAGATAGATTACTATGGCCTATTTAATCTATGTTGTTTATCTTTTTTTAATATGACATATGTTATATATTTATCTCTTTACATTGATCATATAAGAAAGGAGGTCAAATAGATAACCCTTCAAACCTCTATTGTAGTAAATGTCATACACTACTTTTCTTTCATTCTAATTTTAATGGTTTCTCTCTCTAATGTGAATCCTTGTGGCTTCATTGTTCTTGTGCATCATCCTTGTATTTCCAAAGAGTCTTTCCCATATATTTACCCACTAATTTGTGAAAAACAATAATTTATCCACTTACTTACCATTAATGACCTAGACTTATGCACTTGTAAAATGGAATGAGTTGAGTAGGGACACACCTTATTGTTGAAGGCTAGTCGTGGCTTACGTTGATTGGCATTGTTCTCCAATATTTTCTCCCTTAGCTCCTAGCACCTACTAAATGCAAACATAGAAATAAAATGTATTCAAAATTTACTTTCCTATGCAAATGTGAGTACTAGAAACCAAATCATCTTCAAATATAATTAAAGGAACATTGATTTACATACAAGAAGGAAAAAATGACATGAGTAAAATTATTGGTGTTTATTTATACAACATTAATTACAATAGATTCAATACCTTTAGGCTCTCAATCGGTGGCTCTTTCTTTAACCTATACTTGCAATTCGGCTCATTGTAGGTAGGCCTATCTCAGGTTAGACTACTCTAATCACTCGAATAACATAACATTGGTTTCACTTTTTGTTTCTCCTTTTTTCTTCATCGTGGATGTTTATTTAGTTGATTTGGAGAAGTGGAAGGGATGAATATAGACATATGTGGCTTGATTTGATATGGTATTATCATCATTATCCTCTCTTTGATCAATATTTTTACCTTTTCAATCCTTATCCTCTCACTCCAAAAACCTTACCCACATCAATGCTCTCTCTCCAAAGGGTAAGAGCATTCAACAACTTTTATTAGGTTAGTGGTATCATTGTAGAATTTGTTGCTAGTGTCTTTAGAGTATTATAGGACTAATTTTCCCTATTTTTCGGTTTATACACAAGGAATATGCAACATCAAGTATGATTTTGAATATTTCTCTAACCATCTTAAGGCATTACCAAATTGAGATATAATATATTTCTTCTAATGTCCGAGTACTATCAAAAAATGAATCGCTTAAATTATGTTCCATTCCATTTGTCAATACTGGGTCGTAAACTTAAAAATACAATATTGTGTGTACAAAACTAGTACATATATGATTCTCAAATTAAGAAATAATTTCTATGATCTGATGCTTTTAAGATGATCATTTGCCATAAAAATCAATGAGACTATAAACTAAAAGAGTACAACTCAAGTTTTTTGGACCATTAGGTATATGTTAACAAGGAGACTTGAATCGTATTGACCATAATCCTTAATTTGGCACAAGGGGAAACTAGAGGTCTACAAATCATGATGCGTTGAAAAGTGCTCTTATTCTTCAACCTCAACGTCTAACTTATGTATGTGAATTTCATAGTTTGAAATTAAAAATATACATTTCAATTAGGCATAAAGTAAATGTTATATGGGTGTACTGGACCATTGGGTTTATGATAACCTGGTATTGAACATAGTCCTTAGCTAAGTGATTCACAATTATTTGTGAAGCACCTTTGTTTTCCAACCTCAATGCCTCACCATTATAAGGATGCCACACTTTGTAGTGAAAGACATGCAATAATTCAAACACTAAAAACACTTGTATTTAGATATCATAATCTATAAAATCAAAATATAATACCATTGCGTTATCCTCACTAAAGATAAAAATGAATTTGCAATGCAAGCTAGGATTGGGCCCTACCTATTAATCTACATTGAAAATAAAACTTACAATATAAGTATCTACTTAGAAAACAACATTTTTATCAAGAAGTACAGTTTTACATTATAGTCATTAACAATTATCCATAAACCCTTGTCATGAAGTGAAAATTCACACCGATATACAATCCTCATATCAAGTCGATTTAATATTCCATAGTAGTTTGTATGTTTCATAAACTATTGTGGCCAATCACCATGGAACATTTACATACACTAACTATTGGTTTACCTTCAATTTTTGCGCTAGTTAATATATATTACATGAATATTACATAAAAATAAAGGCGAGCATGTTGAGCAACAACTAACCCTTATTTTTAGATTTTATAAACTGTTATAGTATCAAAATGCAGAGGGGCATAACTTGGGGACTTGTTGACTTGGATAAGCATGCATCGGGTAAATTTATGACATGGAATGCATGAGAACGCCCATTCCATATGCCCAAATGCAAAATAGTTATAATTTTTTAATGATGGCTATGTGTATTGTCTCTATTTTGACATGGGCCATTGAAAATGAGATGGCACTTCCTCTATCCCAACTTGAGATCTCTTTGACCAACTTTGATCAATGTCAAGCCACTTGGGAACAAAACTCAACTGGTGGATTTCTAGGTAGTTTTGTGTACATTTGGCAATTAATGATTTTGATTACTATATTTTTACTATGGTTACAAGGTTCACCGCCCTTGCTATAAAAATTATATCTTTAGCTCAATTAACTCACTAAAAATAATGAATATAACTAAAATGAAAAAAATCATACCTCATGAGTTTCTAATGATCGTGACACAGTGAGTGAATAAAAGGGGGATGGTAATAGGATATCATTGTTGTTGGACCCAGATGCACAGCTAAAACAAATAAACACACAGTAGAATATCAAGCACATATGACACAGTTTTTAACGTGGTTCACCCAACCAATCTGGGCTACGTCCACCAAACATAGGCATCAGGAATTTATTAATCAAACAGGAGATTACATAATGAAAGCATCATAAAACTCTCATCCTCTTAGCAAACCATCCGAATGGTTGCCTGTTCTATAGCATAGAGAATCTAACAGCCTCATTAACTCACTCACATCAAATATAGGAGGCATTAACTCCCTCCCAACAACCTGGAGCTAATCTAGGAACTGAATTTCTATTGTTGTCATCAGCTGAGATTTTTCCTATTTTGCTCCAAACAGAAAATCTCAACAATCTCCACCTTGACAACAATTCGCCTGATGCCCTGTTATTATTATTTTATCTTTTCTGCAAGCCAAGAGAAGCCAAACACCAGCGTAGCTTCTCCAACAAAACTGGTTTCGTGAACATGTCTGCACAGTTCTCCTTTGTATGCACCTTTTGAAGAGAGACTCCCCTTTCAGTGATAACCTGTCTTACAAAATGGTACTTAATTGGAATATGCTTTGATTTACTATGATAGGTTGGATTCTTAGCCAAATGTATTGCACTTTGACTATCACAAAGTAACCTGATGTTGTCCTGTAACCTACCAAACTCACCAAGCAAACCTTTCAACCAAACCGCCTCTTTGCAAGCATGCGAAGCAGCAATGTATTCTGCTTCAGTAGTGGATAAAGCAACAATATTCTGTAGCTTTGACATCCAGCTTATAGCTCCACCTGCAAGAGTAAAGATGTACCCTGAAGTTGACCTTCTCTTATCCAAATCACCTGCAAAATTGGAATCAACATATCCACAAACAAATTCACTACTCTTATTGTAAGAAATACAATAACTACTTGTGCCTCTCAAGTACCGAAGCACCCATTTCACTGCTGACCAGTGTTCTTTACCCAGATTTTCCATGTACCTGCTGACAACCCCAACTGCATGTGAAATATCTGGTCGAGTACAAACCATCGCATACATTAAACATCCTACTACATTGGCATATGGAATTCGAGACATATAATCCTTTGCTTCATCTGTATTAGGACATAAACTCGAAGAAAGCTTAAAATGGGAAGTTAAAGGGACTGATACAGGCTTCACGTTATTCATACCAAACCTCAAAAGTATTTTCTCAATATACTTTTGTTGTGATAGCCATAGCTTACCATTTCTCCTGCCTCTGAAAATCTCCATGCCCAAAATCTGTCTTGCTGCTCCTAGATCTTTCATATCAAATGTCCTTGCCATCTGAGCCTTCAACCTGTTGATTTCTTCTATGCTTTTGCTTGCTAAAAGCATATCGTCAACATACAATACCAAGATAATGAATATGCCATTATTCAACTGTTTAAAATAAACACAATGATCATATTCACTTCTAACATATTTCTGACTCAACATGAAAGAATCAAACTTCTTATACCACTGCCGAGGCGACTGCTTCAGGCCATATAATGACTTCTTGAGCCTGCAGACAAATTTCTCATTGTGATGGTGAAAAAACCCTTCCGGTTGTTCCATATATATTTCCTCATCTAAGTCACCATGTAGAAATGCAGTCTTAACATCTAACTGCTGCAACACTAAATCAAGCAAAGCCACTAATGCTAACACAATTCTAATTGAAACAATTTTAACCACTGGTGAAAAAATCTCATGAAAGTCAATACCGGCTTTCTGAGGAAACCCTTTTGCAACCAGCCGTGCTTTGTACCTGTCTTCCGTATCATTCACACCTCGTTTCAGCTTGGAAACCCATTTACACCCCACAGTTTTCCTGCCTTTCGGAAGCTCAACCAGATCCCATGTGCCGTTCTTACTTAAGGCCATCATTTCGTCCTTCATGGCTGCTTTCCACTTGTCACTTTTCGAACCTTCTATTGCTTCCTGATAGCACAGAGGTTCATTGTCATTAGCAGTAAATGCAACAGAAGTGACATAATCATCATACCTTCTCGGTGGCCGTTTGATTCTTGTCGACCTCCTTAAGGATGTTTCTGGCGCTTCCTCGATTGGCTGACTACCACCTGTAGGAACTTCTTGCCGATCAATATCTGAGACCTGTTCATGATCTAAACTTGAAACCTGTTCATGTTCTGATTCTGAAACCTGTTCATGACTAGTATCTGAACTATGGTTATCATGACTATCATTAGAAATACTATCAAACTGAATGTGCTGAAATTCTGATACATCATCTTGTTTCAATCGACTATCTACGTCTAACTGTACAAGAGAGGATTCATTAAACTTTACATCTCTGTTGATGATGATTTTGCGGGTAGTAGGATCCCACAATCTATATCCCTTTGTTCCAACACCATACCCAACAAAGATATACCTTTTAGACTTTGGATCTAACTTAGTTCGCTGATGTTTAGGCACTAGAGCATATGCATCACAACCAAACACTCTGAGTTTAGAATAGTCACAAGGGTGTCCTTTCCATACCTCTTGCGGAATCTTGCAGTCTATGGCCATCGATGGAGATCGATTTATCACATAAAAAGCTGTTGCCACCGCTTCTGTCCACAACTCCTTCTGCAACCCGGCGTTACTCAGCATACTCCTTGCTCTCTCGAGAAGAGTCCTGTTCATGCGTTCAGCAACTCCATTTTGCTGAGGAGTATAAACCGTGGTCTTATGCCTCTCGATCGCTGCATCCTTGCAATAGCTATCAAACTCCTTGGAAGTAAACTCACCACCATTGTCAGTTCGTAAACATTTTATTGTTCTGCCAGTGATGTTTTCTACCAATGCTCTAAACTGCTTGGAAACTGAAAAAACATCAGACTTTCTTTTCAACATGTAGACCCAGACCTTCCTAGAAAAGTCATCAATGAATGATACAAAATAAGACGAACCACCATATGAAGTTGTAGGAGCTGGACCCCACACATTTGAATGGATATAATCAAGTATGCCTTTACTAGTATGTTTGCCTGTTTTAAACTTTTGTTTACTTTGTTTTCCAAACAGACAATGCTTACATAAATCTAACTTTCCACACTTTAGATTTGGAAGTAACTTGCGATCAGCCAAAATTTTTAATCCTCTTTCACTCATATGCCCCAATCTTTGATGCCATAAGTGAATGGAACTACTGTCATGTTCAGACACAGTAGACACAAAATCTGACCTTATACCTCCTTCTAACTGAAATAAATTTCCTACTTTCTTAGCTTTCATAACCAGTAAAATGCCTTTGTAAATTTTCATTACTCCACCTTGAATTACAGTTTTATATCCATTTGAATCAAGTGCTCCTAATGAAATCAAATTTTTCCTTAAATTTGGTACATGCCTCACATCAATTAATATTTTTGTTGTCCCATCAAACATTTGTAGTTGTATGCTCCCAATTCCCACAATATTACATGTTACATCATTACCCATGTACACAACACCATCATCTATTGATTTATATGTTTTAAACCATTCTTTATGGATACACATGTGGTTTGATGCACCGGAATCTAACAACCAATGTTGACCATGATTTGACACATTAACTGATAATACTTCATAACTCATACCTGAACCAGATGTCGAACATGTATCTGTCGTATTTGCCTCCTTCTTCTCTGTCAAAGAATCTGCTTTTGAAGTTTGCTGCTGTCGCTTCCAACAATCCTTCTTTAAATGCCCTGATTTGCCACAAAACCAACACTTTAGCTTACTCTTCTTCCCTTTCGACTTTGAACGTGAGTCGCTCGGCCTCCTGGAGTGTCTTTCTTTCGAACGACCTCTAACCATCATAGCTTCTGATGTAGAGGTTTCAGAATGCGACCTTCTCCTTGTTTCTTTCGATAATAAGGATGCAACTACATCATCAAACTCAATAGTTTCTGATGAACTAAGACTTATAGAAGTAACAAAATGATCCCATGATTTGGGCAACGAGCACAATAAAGTAATAGCTTTATCCTCGGATTGAATTTTTACTTCTATACTTTGTAATTGCACAAGAAGAGTATTAAAAGCATTTAAATGATCATCAATCGATGTACCTTCCTTCATTCGCAAACTGTACAACTGTCACTTCAGGAGAATCCTATTGGTTAAGGATTTGGTCATGTACAGTTTCTCCAGTTTCATCCACAAACCAGCAGTTGTTGTCTCCGACACAATATTAAACAGGACATCATCAGCTAGACATAGTCGAATAGCACTTATGGCTCTTTCATCCATCTCGGCCCACTCATTATCTGTGATGTTGTAAGGTTGTTTGGACTTGCCCAACAACGCCTTTGCCACACCATGTTGGACAAGCAAATCGTACATTTTCACCTTCCAGATCTCAAAATTATTCTTTCCATTAAATTTGTCAATTTCAAACCGGGCACTTTGAGTTTTCGCCATTTTTGTATCAACAAAAAAACACAATAATCTCCAATATCCAACTTTAAATACCAGCAATTTAAAAAACAAACTGCCTATGCCTTTGTTTTTACACAACAAAAAACTGACTTATTGCTGTGAAAAAATTGCAGTATATAAACTGAGCATCCTCTGAGCAATTACTCAATGGGTTAATTACGGTTTCGCAGAGAATTGCAAGGGCCGCACCGAGGCTGTGGCCCATTAAAGTGATACACACTTCCTCATCCTTGTAAAGCTCAAGAAGCCTCTTGATCTTCCCCAAGAACAGATCCCTGGCGCTGGTTTTATGTAATACGCACAGCAAACCATAAAAAACAACTTCACGCAGGTTTTATGTAACACTTCACGCAGGTTTTATGTAATACTGCACGCAGGTTTTATGTGATACTTGGCACGAACAGCAAACCATTAAAAAACTTCACGGAGGTTTTATGTAATACGCACCAGCATTCAATTACAAATTCGCTTTGCAGTTTTTTAAAAACAATTACGGTTCTGTGTACGCACCAGCATTCAATTACAAATTCGCTTTGCAGTTTTTAAAAAACAATTACGGTTCTGTGTACGCACCAGCATTCAATTAGCTATCCCACGCTGCCTGGAGTACGCACCAACAGTTCCAGCGCCCAGCAACGTGCTCTCCAATTTCTGTAACTCAAGACAGCGTGCTCAATCCATGAAAAAAGATCCACGCAACAGCTCTTCACGCAACAGCTCCGGCAACAGCTCTTCACGCCGAAATTCACCAGGTGACTGTATCTCTCCACGCAGGTTTTGATCAGCTCCAGCAACCAACTCCGCGCTCCACCTCCAGCAGTTCCAGCCGCTCCTCCAACGTGCTCTGATACCACTTGTTGGACCCAGATGCACAGCTAAAACAAATAAACACACAGCAGAATATCAAGCACATATGACACAGTTTTTAACGTGGTTCACCCAACCAATCTGGGCTACGTCCACCAAACATAGGCATCAGGAATTTATTAATCAAACAGGAGATTACATAATGAAAACCTCATAAAACTCTCATCCTCTTAGCAAACCATCCGAATGGTTGCCTGTTATATAGCATAGAGAATCTAACAGCCTCATTAACTCACTCACATCAAATATAGGAGGCATTAACTCCCTCCCAACAACCTAGAGCTAATCTAGGAACTGAATTTCTATTGTTTTCATTAGCTGAGATTTTTCCTATTTTGCTCCAAACAAAAAATCTCAACAATTGTGGAAATGGAAATACTAGCATTTTTAACATAGTATAGGCCTCATACCCTGCCATGTTATTCTCGTGTATTGGGTTCTTATAAATGAACTATGCTTAACATATCATGGAATTTAGTGAACATATGATGAGGAGATGAGCTATGATGAGTCCTGAATAGAAACAAATCACTTATATCAATATCATTTGGAGAAAAAGGGTAACTAAAGTTTTTTAGTAAGCCACTACTAAAATAAATTAGACAACTCATAGATAATCCTAAACCATATCTTTACCATTGGGATGACCAATAGACAACTATCTCATCTCATGAAGGTTTGCCATGATGTTGGTATGAAGAGAAATAAAACAACCACCACAATGAGGAAAATGTTATGCTTCATATAATGTTACATCGACAAAACATATATTTCTTTATATAACTAAGATAGTGATATGCATCCCTAAAATATATTTCAATAATTACAATACGATATGGTACCTAATCCTCCAATAAAATTTACTACTTCGAAATGAATTTATTGGTTGAGAAATTGAGTATTAATTTTCCAAATTATTGTTCATATATATGTGCATAAGATGTTACATCACTCCCACGTGACTCAAAAGTCATTTTTCTACATCATGAACTTCAACACAAAATCAAGTACAAAAATAAGATGATTGATAGTTGGTAGTTCCATGGAGATAAATATTACTGAATTAAAGTGAAAACCACAACAAATTTTTGTTACATAGTATTATCATGTTAAGAAACAATGCTTAACAAAGGGAACAAAATGAATAGACACAATCCCTTTTTCAAATTTACAATCATATGGGAAAAGTTAGTCATGTATTATTTTCTTCAATAAATCGATTATATATCCAAATAATAGTAACTCATACAAATTTTCAATTTCAATTTTAGAGACAATTGTTCCCTAATCTTGAACCAGAAAACATAAGCGTAAAATTTCCTTCAATTTTAAAATTCATAGCTAGTATATACCAATAGATATTAGTCGCAAGCATACAAAATAACAATCACATAGATTTTAATGAATATTTTAGAAAAAAAATTGGCCTTTAAACATAATTTAAAATATCTTTTTCACTTGTTACTGTTAAGTACAGAATTTGCATTAAGGATACTAAGAATTTATCTCGAGAAAAGAGGATGGGCCACAAACCTATTGAGACCAAGTAGTTTCCACAGAACTAGATGTAGTTAACTGTGTCACTTTACCCACTAGTATATACCAATAAGGAAAAATAAGAAAAACGAGACTCTGAGTTCGACCTAAATGGGGTCCAAGGAAAGACAATTGTCACTGCCAAATTTTCTTGATGATAGTAGCTCTAAGAACCAACATTGCATTCCCAACACATCACAAGGAGGACTCTTTTCATGTAAAATATTCCTAATTAATTCCATCCTCTAGTGATTTTCATTGTGGACATAGATGTTGGGGTATGCTCTCATAGTTGATACCAAAGAAATAGAGAATATGAAAAAGAATGTAATGAAATATTAAACAAAAGAGAAAGTAATGTTTCAAGATGATAGGTTGTGTCTAGAGACACCCTTACATCATTAAGGCACAATGTGTTATGATTATAAAATCATAATGCATAATGGACAAGAATATGATTATCATTGTCATATCACTCTCTCTATCATATTTGAATAATAGGGTCCTTTTATAGGTCCAAAATATAAAAAATGTCCTCGAATTACATAGAATTTAGTTGAATTATGAGGCTCATTCGTTACAATTATTTGTGAAAAATAAGCTCCATATTTGTATTTATCTTCATTTCAGTTGGTTGAAAGTTCAAGTCAATAGAAATCTAGTAGATTCCTTTGAACATTCAATTATTGGTCCTCCCAATTGACCAATATTATGATTGCTTGGACTAACCACTTAGTTGACTATCCCATAAAGTGATCATTATTGGATTCACACTTATAATGAGAGGGGACAAAGGGGTGGATTTTATTGAATCAATATAAAGAAAATATATATTATTTAAACATTCATTAATCATAACCAATCAATCCCACATATGAAACACAAGATATAAATGGAGACTTCTTTATATTAGATCTTTGTAGACACTAACCTATTTTTATAAAATTTGTACTCGCCGACCTACTATTACAAACTTTTTAGCAACCAACCTACAAGAGACACCAGTCCCCCCTGCATTACGATTTGTAGGCACCAACATATAAGGGATACCAATCCCAAATGTTGTATTATTTTTAGGAATTAATCTATCGGAAATGCCAATACTAATTTTTCGAAAATTCGTAGGAATCGACCTACAAGATACACCAATCCTCTCTACTATATTATTGGTATATATAGACCTATAGGAGTCATTGATCCCCTATTGTTGCAATATTTATGGGAACTAACCTACAAGAGACACCAATCCTCTCTATTATAATATTTGTAGGCACTGACCCACAAGAGAACCAATCCCCTCTATTATGAGATTTGTAGGCACTGGCGTAGAAGGTACAACAATCCCCTATGTTACAACATTTGCAATAACCAACATACTAGAGACACCAATCCCCAATTTTGCATATATTCATAAGCACCAACCCACTTCATTGAGTCTGCTTGTTACGTCTTCCTCACCAAGTTTGTTAAATATATTTTCCTTCCAAAAGACTACTTGTTGATTCTTCCTTTATTAAGTCTTCATGTTGATTCTACCTTAATCAAGCCTACTTGTTACTTCTTCTTCACTCGATCTACTTTATGCTTCTCCCTTCACTAGGCCTCTTTCACCCAAAAATTATTATATTTGGCCTCTTCCCAAGAAAAAAAAATTGGAGAACATAAACATATCAAATTTTGCAAATATGATTATGGAATTTTTATTTAAATAACTTTTATATATCGCCTTAGATACCTAAAAATTTCACATTCTAAAAATTCATAGAAAATAAATTACTATATACATTCATGTATTATGAGAAATGGCAATAATATCATACATGGAGGATGTTGTCACTCACTGCAAAACATGTTTTCAGTTGTCAAAAGGGTGCAAAACAATAGAAACGTTTGTAACCATATTCCAAGACGCAAAAGTGCTCAAAGTTGAATCAGACCCTATCCATTGGATAGTGCTCGGAATTCGATTTCCAATGGTATGTGGAATTCCAAAAATGGACTTCTGGATCTGAAGATATGGTAAGTTGAAGTTGAGGGGTTTTTTTCCCTTTGAAAGGAAAGAAGGGAGAGCATATCATAGGTCTAGGAGATGTCCCAAGTTGTGATATCGGAGGTCACATATTAGAGATTTACCAACATGCCACATCGACACATGACATTACAGAAGTGCAATATCAATGATCACAATCAGAGGTCCAACAACATAGGATATCAACGATCGCAATGAGAGTTCTAGTAGCATCGAACATCGGAGATCGACAATCAGAGGTCCAACATCATGCAATATCGTGATAGTGTTGGGAATGTCACAAGTCGATAATTGGAAATCCTTGAGGGGCCACTATAAAGTAATTGTGGGGAAAAGTGTTAAAAGTGTAAACTACATGGAGAATGCCTTGAAACATTTACAAAGGAATTCAAGTGCAAAACTTGCAGAGGGCAATCCTTTTCTCTCTCCTTGAGAGGGCCACATGGCTGAATACCATTGGTCTCGATAAAGCCATGTGACATTTGACGTCACGATGACATGGCAGTACTGAAGACACATGGCATGCAAATCTCGCATTTTCAAGGGTCCAAAGAGGGAAAAATAGGGTAACGCTTGTCACCATTCAGGAAGTGCCACGTGTTGACGATGATGTCATCATCAGAGGTCGCATATCGGAGAAGTGGGAAGTCACAACCCTAATGTTATTTATCTAATTGGAAAGTGCGATAAAGGGGCTCCGATGTGGGGGCTTGCCAAAGGGATAGCACAATCAGAGACTGCAAACATGTTGGGAATCCAATATAAAAACCCTGACTAGAAACCTTCGATGTAGAGGAGCTCTGATGTTTGGCTAAGTGCGTGGTTTGTAGAGGAACTTAAAGGAGAGGGGTGCAAAGCACTTTATAAATGGAAAAAGGCCCCTAAATAAAGGGAAAAAAGGCCCCTTTAGGTGCTTATCCATAAGGCCTCTAGCGCCTTTGGGCTAAGCACCTATTCATATCCCTCAGTCATATGAAGAGAATTACAGAAAGGGACTAAAACAAATGGGGCATTTCATGGCTCTAGTATTATTATACAAGTAGTCTAGAGGGATGAATGAGTCGACATTGGTGATCTCTCTTGTCTATAGTGAGTGGGAAGTCAGGCAGTTAAACCAAAAGTGACAGGAAATTGACCGAGAGCATATAAGGCATAATTTGGCCTCATTAGAAGCCATCACATGGTGGTAGGGAGATATTTTCTTCCATAATCATTCAATTTTCCCTTATTTCTATTTTCCTGTGATTTTTATATTTTAAAGAATGAAATAACATACAATCAAATTAATTTTGGTAGCAATCCTTCACACGTTCAGACACCTAGTCTATGAGATAACTAGAGCTCAAGTGGAGATATTTTTTAAACTTTTGATTCAGAGCTTCCCCTCTCCTTATAAATAGAGGGAATAAAAACTTAAGACAGGTCCTGGGATTCTTCACCAGAGGGGTCCAAATTCTTTGATTCCACTTCTGGTTCTATTTTCTTGTTCACGAGGGACTTGAGATAGGTATTGCTAAATGTAATGGACTGGTGAATTGGACTCATTTTGAGGATTAATTAAACTATTTGGTGATTCCTATCAGAGAAATAAGCAATATGTTTTCCTCCTTGTATTTCACTTCATGTATGTTTCTCTTCTACTGAAATTGTGTAATCAAGTTATCGATCACATTCTCTCATGGTTATATGTATGCTAATAAGTAGTAACAAAACCTATGTTAATTAAAGATTTACTTATGTACCTTTAAGAGCACAGAATTACTTATACTGATTAGTGATAGGTGTATCCATGAGCTATAGAGCATGAAACCTTAATTTGCGTTCCACAATTCCTGTCATTCCATCTCTTCAATATTCCGTCCTTCTATCGAAATAGTGTTACTTGGGATTACATATTGTTACCAACCATATGCATAGAATTCCTTCATTTCTTTCCTCTTCACTTTATTACAACGACAATATTAAAGTCTCTTTTTGTTGTCTATGGGTCACCAGAATCAAACATTTCACTTTGAGATTAGCCTAGTTTACCCCCTGTGCATTTAGACCCATGTATTTAATTGAGTTTACCTTGATGAAGGACTATTGAACCAACCCCTTTCATTATATTTTCCAACTACATGACAATTGGAGTGCAGTAGAAATCCATACAAATAATTTCTAAAAGAATTCCTCTCTTTAAGTAGTCGTATTCATTGGTCTCCCCCTTCAACCTAAGGCTAGCTCTATGAAGCTATCATATCTCTTGGGGCACTCATACTCCAGGTGCTATAAAAAGTGCCAACATCTTTTTGGCGTCGTTGAATGGGGTCAAACTAGAAAAAAATTTCCACTGTCTACGAAAAATACTTGCATTCCCTTTGTCAGGTAAGGAAGAGAAGTGTGGGTTGAAGATCCCTCACCTTGGTGACTTGACTATCTGAATTCATTTATAAACACCTTGGTGACTCCAATGTTCCAATCTTATGGTAAACATCATGGCGACTCCACTTTCTATATCTGTATTAGATCATCCTAGTTTTCAAGAGGCTTCATGCTCGCTCTGATGCTAAACAACTGAAAATTTCCCCTACCTTTGAACTTGAGATCACTCACATAAAGGGGTTCTCAAAATGGCCATTCCTACATTCCTGGCCAAAAAAAATTCCCCACTGGATTTTTCTTCTATTGCTGGTTATACCAATCATGTCCCCTCATTTCATGAATGGAATATCTATTTTCCTAGATTCGGTGGAAACACACATAGAATGTCTCACAAATACCTTACGGATTTCCATGAATGCATGTGAAAATAGGGTATTATTTTTGAATATGAGCAAATGAAATCTTTCATGTACTATTTAGAAGAATGTTTTAGAATTTGGTAAAGAACAATACATCGTGGCAACGTATATTTCTTAAAGAGTTTTCACATGGAATTCAAATATAATTGCAAAATATTACATCCACCAGATGCTATGTTTGCATATTATTGTGTATATTTTAATGTTGAAAATATTATGGAGGTCAATGATCCTGTTGAAGATGTATGTGGGGCTCCACCCCAAAAAAACATGTACTGGCATCAAGAAGCATCACCTAGTGATCAATAAAGGGAATAAAGAGACATCATCAAGTTGTAAACAAACCCTTAGAGATATTATTCTACCAAATTTGATCATTCTCCTTCTTATGATGAGTATGACTCCAATCAGAACTCGAGCGATGCAGAACAATAGGAGTCCCAGTCATGGTAATGTGCACATAAAGATGAGGCTCTAATTTACAATTCACATCCTTCACCTAGAGAACAAGTTCAAGAACCTCCTCTAATTTATGATTCATATGATTCTAAGGAGGATGAGATGGTTCCAGATTGTCAAAGGGATCTACTTACAAATGAATGGAGAGAGGACGTCCAATGACAATTTTTTCAAGAACCTAAAGTTGAAGAGCTAAGAAATGTCTATGGTTGTCTGTTGAGGAAATATTCCTCCTTGGAAACTGTTCAAGAAATGGAGACAACTACAAATTTTCCTCATCAGTTCCATGATCCAGTAATTAACTACATGGTATCTTTCTTCTACCTACAATAGTATACATCTATTCCAAGGAATGTGTCAAACCTTTGGTCTGAAGCTCTTACGGCATGCATGCACTATTTTCATGAACACAGACCCTTAGAAGGTTGATGGAGGAAATTAAAATAGTTGAGCATCAATGACCAAGTTGGGGGCACATATCAATTTTTTTATCAAAAGATATGTCATGGCGCATACTTGTTTTAATATTAAAAGTTCAGCGGGATGGAGGCATTAGGTCCAACACCCAAATGTTGACCTAGTACCATTGGAGGGTTCACCTCACTTGTGTGAATTGATGCCCTATGCATAAGTAGGAGTTGTATATAAATAAACTCACTAGCTAGGCATTTAATTTCAAGTTGTTAGAATTTATATTTATGTATTTCAATTTGACGAGGAAAGGACTCCCTGTAAATAAAGTTCCATTAAAATTTTCTCATTTTATAGATTCATTATATTTTTGACTCCACGCCCTATGGTGAAGGCTACCAGTCTATAGGTTCCTAGCACCTTGCCAACAAGGCACTGTCCTCGGTTGGAGTCAATGTTGTCACTCACTCTAAAACGTGTTTTCAGCTGTCAAAAGGGTGTAGAAGAACAAAAAAAAAATTCCATCCATCTTCGAAGCCATAAAAGTTGTCAAAGTTGAACCAGACTCCATCCATTGGATAGTGCTCAGGATAAGCTTTCCAATGGTATGTGGAAGTAAAAAAATCAAATTCTAGATCAGAAGATATGGTCAGTTGATGTTGAGGGGTTTTGTTCCCTTTGAAAGGAAAGAGAGAAGAGCATATCAGAGGTCAGGGAGATGTTGCAAATCACAATATCATAGACCACATATCGGAGGTTCAGTAACATGGCACATTAGCGCATCACATGACAGAAGTGTGATATCAGTGATTGAAATTGGAGGTCTAACAACATAGGATATCAATGATTACAATTAGAGGTCCAACATCATAGAACTTCAGAGATTAGCAATCAGAGGTCCAGCATCATGCAATATTGCAACAGTGCTCGACATGGTTTAATTCGAGAATCAATAATCCTTGAGGGATCACTATAAAGGAATTGCGGGTAAAAAGTGTCGATACTGTAAACTATCGGGAGAACATCTTGAAACATTTATAAAGGAATTCAACTGCAAAACCAGAAGAGGGCGGGCCTTTTCTCTCTCCTTTAGAGGGCCATGTGGTTGAATATCATTATTACCAATAAATCCACATGGTGTTTGACATCACCATGGTGTGGCAATACGGAGGACACATTGCATGCAAATATTGCCTTTTCAAGGGTCCAAAGAGGGAAAAATTGGGTGACACGTGTCACCAATTAGGAAGTGCCACGTGATGATGATGACATCATCATCAGAGGTCGCATATCAGAGAAGCGGGAATTTCACAACCTATTATAGATCCATTTGGGCACATCACTCCCATCATTCAGATCAGTAACATTAGGGCTCATCAAACCCTAATTCGGTTGTTGCATGCCCTAGATAAGTCACCATTTTGAATGCCTCCTTCTGTGAGAGTTTCTTTGCTTGAAGCCCTCCAGAATTTCCTCCTTGAGGGACCAGTGCAACCTTGGACAATGGTAAGTATGCTTCAGTGCAGGTAGGCCCATGTCAGGGTGCTCTGGAGAGCACTTAGGCCCACTTTGACCTACACTTGGAAATATTGAACAAAATTCACATAAGGTTCTCGAAATATTCTTATCTCCTGGAGCCATCTAGAAGATTCACACTTATCATCTCCTATCAACTCGAAAATGGATGAGGAATGAGTTAAGTAACCTCCTATCCTCTCATCCCTTCCTCCACGGAGACTAACTCTAACTATGGAAGACCATTCAATACCCTCATTTATGACAAAACATCCTCCATCTTCCTATAAATTGAGTACTCATCTAAGTGATCAGGGGCTAGAATTTGAGAATTTGTAAGGAGATACTACTGATGTGAGAATTGAGAGTATAAGCAAGTGTTGTTATGCTGCCGAAGTGTTGTGCTATTGATGTGATGTTGGTTGGAACCCAAGTTGGAAGAGTGAAAATGGATCGAACTTCATGGTTGTAATTCTTCCTTCTACTTAATAAAGTTGTTTACACCTTTTTCCATATACTTATCTTGATATATGATGTTTATATGTGTGAATGTATCTGATTCCATTTACTTGGATTTGATAGATCTCTTACTTTAATTGGTTCTCTATCTTCTATTTATGCTTGTAGGTACTTTTGGAGTGAGTTAAGTTCAAGAAGGAGCGACGGGAGTCAAACAAAGGAGACAAGAGGAAAATGAAAGAATAAGTAGGTCCTTTGATTCCTTTGTCTTATTTATCATTTATAGAGAACTGATAAGCACTTTAAATCTGTTGTTCTAGGTACAGCTACCTACCTAGGGAATTAGTATTTATCTATAGATACCAAATTCCTCATAACAGCACCCTAATGTTATTTCTCTGACTGGAATGTGTGATAAAGGGGCTCTGATTTGGGGTTAGTCTACAGTGATAAAGGCATAAAAGACCAAAGGTGGAGCACCGAACAGCTATCACAATCAAAGATTGTAAACATGTTGCGGCTCCAATTTAAAAGCCCCAACTAGAAACCTCTGATGTACAGGAGCTCTGATATTTGGCTAAGCATGCAGTCGTAAGACGAACTTAAAGGAAAGAGGTGAAAAGCACTTTATAAATGGAAAAGGCCCCCAGATAGGATCCAAAAGCCTCTAGCCCCTTAGGGCTAAGTACCTGGTCATAGACACCGGTTATAGACCCCCGTCATAGCCCCTAGTCATATGAAGATAATTACAGAAAGGGGCTAAAACAAAGGGGGCTAAAGATCCCATAACTCACATGTTTTGTAAGGTTTATAAGTATAATGTCTCAATAATGAGAATGTATGGTATAAGAACTACGATAGTGTTACCGGACATTTCACGGCTCTGATAGTGCTATACAGGGAGTCTAGAGGTATGGATAAGTCGATAGCTATGATTCACGAAGCAACAAAGAGGCCATCACGACAATCGCTCTCGACTTCAGTGAGTGGGAATTCAGGAAGCTAAACCAAAAGTAGCAAGAAACTAATCGAGAGAGTATAAGGCATAATGTGGCTTGATTAGAAGCCATCATAGGGTAGCAGGGAAATATTTTCTTGCATAATAATTCAGTTTTCCCTTATTTTTGTTTTCCTGTAATTTTCATATTTTAAAGAACGAAATCAAATCCGATCGAAATGACTTGGGGAGCAGGGCTTCTCACAACGAGATAGGTAGAGCTCAGGCAGAGATATTTTGTAGATTGTTGATTCTAAGCTTTCCATCTCCTTATAAATTAAGGGAAGAAAGACTTAAGACAAGTTCTAGAATTCTGCAACTAAGGGGTCCAAATTTTGTGATTCCACTTTTGGTTCTATTTTCCTGTTCATGAGGGACTTGAGCTAGGTATTGCTAAATGTAATGGACTGGTGAATTGGAATCATTTTGAGGATTCATGAAACTCTTTCGTGATTCCTATCAGAGAATTAAGTAGTATGTTTTCCTCCTTGTATTTCACTTTATCTATGTTTCTCTTCTACTAAAATTTTGTAATGAAGTTGTCAGTCTATTTCTCTCATGGTTATATGTATGTTGTTAAGTAGTAACATTACCTGTGTTAATTAAATACTTACTTACGAACCTTTAAGAGCACATATTTAATTATCCTGATTAGTGATAAGTCTATCCATGAGGTATAGAGCATGAAACCTTAATTCACGCTCCACAATTCCTCTCATTCCATCTCTTCGGTCTTCCATCCTTCTGCCAGAATATTATTGCTTAGGATTATGTATTGTTCCTAGATTTGTGCATAGAATTCCTTCCTGTATTTCCTCCTGTGCACTTTACTGCAAATAAAATATTAAAGCCATATTTTGTTGTGCATTGGCCACCAAACTCGGACATTTCTCTTTGAGATCGGCCCCATTTACCCCCTGTGCATTTAGACCCATGTATTTGCTTGAGTTTACCTTGATGAAGGATTATTAAACCAACCCCCTTTCATTATCTTTTCCAACTACATCACAATTGAAGTGCAGCAGAAAGCCCTATGCTTAATATGCAAAAATACTCCTCTCTTTAAGATGTCCTAGGTATCGATCCCCCCCTTCAACTTGAGGTTGTCTCTAGGAAGCTTTCATATCTCTTGACATAATCGTGCTCTAGGTGCTAGAAAAAGCGCTAACTAGGCATAAAACCCATAAAAACCAATTAAAAAAACTTAAAGAAACCAATGTAATGTACAAAACCTTTGCAATCAATATTGAAAATGATCACTCTCTTCTAACAATACCCTTTTAATATTCCTATAAAATAAAAAAATCCATAAAATATAAAATAACCCACTAATCATTTCCAAATCTATAAAACATAAAATAGCCAACTAATCATTTCCACAACTATTGTAAAAAATTATAAAATCAGCTATAAAGAAAATACATGGAACAACTCCACATCCTTGAACTACTTTCAAAAAACATATTATTTTAACAATACCAAACCATAACTATTAAAAAAATTTAAAAATTCCTCACATACCACAATCGAAATCGAACGTTTTGAAATATATCAAATATCTTCAAATATAATACTATGCAATAAAAAAAAAAAAACCAAAAAAAAAACACCATGCTTTTTTTAAAGTGAATCTTAGGAATAAACTTATCCAATAGGAATAGCATGGAAGGAAATATATATATGTATATATATATATATATATATATATATATATATATATTTTTGAATGGTATGCAATTTAATGCCAAATCCACTTGGCAATTTGTGAGCGTATAGGAATAAGGAACTTTAAATGAACAACTCAGTATTCAGTTTCAAAAGAAAGTTAATCCGAAGGAAGGCAGAAGTGTCCTAAAGTTTGGTAGCTTTTTTAATTTGTAAACCTATGTTGACTAGTATTCAAGCTAGTGACAGATTTTATTTGGCATAGTAATTTTAGAGGAATATGATTTGCATGGATTACTCTGTTTTATTCTGTTTATAGACAAAGTTTTTGGGAAGGAACGTCGAAGACCTCCAAAATCCTACTAAGCCATTTGTTACTTGGAACGATACCAACCATTTGTTACTTGGAACGATACCAAACCTGAATAGTTAGTGGGTTTTCAAGAAATCAAAACGTGGGAAACACCTATAAAATAATATTTCTGACCAGTGAGAATGACTCTTTCGTCAGCGACTCCTATATCAAGGATTCAAATATGACTTAGGGTTCTTCTTAGAAAGAATTAGTGTCATTGCGATATATAATGTTAAGCATGGACGAATTGTTGATTGCACTCAATCATCTATTTTCCTTGTTTTATTTTCTCTTTGTTCTGAATTTGTGAGGGAGATCTTCTTCATTTATTTCTCCTCTTTCTAGGTTTTCTTCTGAATTTAGTAAATTGTTTGTTATCAGTAGTTTGTATTGGTGATTTCAAAGTATTGCAAGATGTGTGGAAATTTGTTTTTGAAGTGTTGTGGCAGATCAAAGGACCAGAATATTGGATGACAGAAGCAAACCAACTCCAGGGTGTTTCTAGTTGTTTCTTGCTTGTTTTCTTTTTCTTCGGCGGTGACAACATCGGATAAGATAGAAGCACAGTGTTATGCCCCTATACCAATAGGTGTCATATATCATGATTAACTTGTTTTAGCTTTGAAATATGTTCATACCTTTACTTGTTGCAAAGGTTTTCCACACTTGTAAGAAATAAAAAAATTAAAAAATGTAAAGAGTGTATACCCTAGAAAAAGAATAAAAGGCTGAAAAGAACAAAAAAGAGGTTAAAAGAAAATGAAAGAAAATGAACTCCCAAAAAAAGAAAAGACCAGAAAGTGTGCAAGTTTAAATGGCACTACCTTTTCTACTTTTGTATAATAAAAATTGTGTGTAGCTTGTCACCTATGCCACAATCCATGCATAGTCAAATAGTTTAATCTTTACTAGTTCATATTTTCAATTTCATGTTGTAGAAATAGAGAATAAAGATCTGACCAAACAGTTTAATCTTGGTAGATAAGTAGATAGGTAGAGTGAATAAAATGAGCTGAACAGTTTAATATGAGCGCTTGGATGTAATAAGGTTAGACTTAGATAGATATATATATGTAAAAAAAAAAAGAAATTTTGAAAAGGGTTTGCCAGTTAAACTGCACCCTAATAAAGAAGTAGATGATGGTTGCAGAATAAATATGTGGTGAATGATAAGTTTAAATGTTTAAATCCTTTACTTTCATCACTAAGCAAAGGCATGTATCACATGGAAAGGCAATTCAACATTCAAATTCAAAATAATTAACTTTCCTACTCATTCCCCAAAAAATCTTCACTAATTCCCTAAGCACTAAAGGTAATTACCAAAGTTAGAGGGGCTCAGAGCATTTCTCTAACTTTTGGAGGGACCGGACCGTCGTCCCAATAATTTATAATGCCTAAGTGCTTAAGCCCCTTCAACAATATTCACCCCTCTTCATAAGTTATTCATTTCCTTAATAAAGCTTTTCCTAAGTAAAATCCTATTTTACTTAGGAAAAATAAAAGACTCTCCATAAAAACCCTCATATTCCCTTAGCCTAAGTTTTAAATGTGTATGATGAAAATGTTTTAAACTTAGCATGCATTTCACACTTCATAAAGTCATATTAACTACCAATGTTTGTTATATAATTCCTCTATAAAACAACATTACCCACACCCATATTATTATATTATACAAAAAACCCCAAATTTTTACATATCTTGCCAAGATGGTTAAATATAACCGTAAATCAAACAATAAACATGATTAATTAACTAATATGTAGTTAATTAAGAACCCAACCCTACCACCATTTAATGAGGATTAATTATGTCATTTGGACTAACTAATAACTCAATAACCAATTGAATCACGCCTGATATGATTAATATCTTTAAAATTATATTGGGCCCGCCCTCCATATCGGCCAGTCATTTCAGCTCCACAACAACTGTCTGATTGGATCCTGCAGATCCGATGGTGATCGCACACATAGCACGGACCTCTATGGTTGACTTTTAGTGCGTGATGTTGAGTGGTTTCGTTAATAGTACCATCACTATGTGTCAGGCATCATATGGAATCGCACAGTCTCGCCCAAATACCACTTACCCTCCATTAGCAGTGCGATGAAACTCGCTTACCGCCTCCTGCTAAAGACAAAATTTCAAGTCACCTCCCCACTGGCGCCACCTGTCCATATCCCGAACCCGCCAAAAGCTTTGACTTTGCATAAAAACAAAGTTAAAATAGGTTTTTGTCCTTATTCTAAAAATTCATGCATGCAACCTGAACATTGAAGTCGACTAGCTCATACTCCATATCGTCAGCCACCCTGAAACTTACAGTTCGACGTCATTCTAGTCCACCATTTGCACTCAGTGAACCTGCTCTCCATTTCCCATCACTTAAAAATAGGTATTTACTAGTTTCCTTAGAGAAACCCTGTAAATACTTGATTTCCTTTGCAATTACTTTGAAAAACCCAAAATTCCTTACAATTCAGTTGCTGAATTTAGAATTGAAGACTCCCAACACACTCTGTTTTCACCAACTCTACTTGAAAACCCCATTTTCCTATCTGAATCCACAAGAACCATAATGGAAACCCCCGTGGCCCTCATTATAGCTCCTATCACTACCCCCCATAGAGATTTGGTTTATCTATCCTTAGCAAATAAAGATTTTCGAATAAAAGACCTTGTAACTGAAGAAAGATCCTTGAAAGTATTTTTCCAATGCCGAGACAATTACTTGAATGAATCTGATACCATAGGACTTTGGAAATCAAATTTCCCAAGGTACATGCTCCCCTCTGTGTGAATTTTCGCTGACATTATCCATTAATGTCACGCCAATTATAATCCTGCCTTAAGAGCAATAATGTCCTCCAATCAAACTATTCTCTTCACAATTACTGTAGATTCAATCAATGAAATGCCACAGTTTCAGCCAAATCAAGACCTCACCCCCATTTCCCTTTGAGAATTACTAGAGAAATCATCTAAATTGTCCCAGTCTACACTCAGTCACCTTTGCCAGGCTTTTATGGATAAACAGCATCAACCCAAAGATCCTCCTCCCTATGCGTCATCTTTCTTCACATAGATAGGAAACAATATAGTCAATATGATAGTTGCAGTCATGGGTTCCAATACTAGTGAGTACATGGATGAATTAATCCTAGTTTTAATGTCCATTTTTACCCCTGGTCAGCCTCCTGCTGTCAAATATAATTATGCTGCTTTCATTGCTGAGAAAATCCACAACCAGTTCATGAGGCTAGAAAATGAAAAGGTGTTCAAATATTCTACGGTCATATATTACCTTTTCCTTTACTATTAGTCTGACAAGTTCCCATTCTTTGTAAATAAACTCGATAGAAAGGGTAATCCCAGATCAGTCATTTTTTGGACGTCCATCTTCCATTATTCACATACTTGTCTATATTCATACAATGAATTCATTGACCAGTTTTTCCACCCTGTGACCACCATGTTGACAGGAAGTCCTCCTCCTAGGATTAGTGATGAAATCAAAAGAATCCTTTAGCTGTCTAAGTAGTACAAGATAGCTGACTGGTACTTGTACTAGAATCACACAGAGATTAGAATTTATGGTTGTGAAATTCCTCTGTTCAAACTACCAAAGTATGTTCCTATGAGGTTGTTTGCCTTGGAATATTATAGGCAAATGTTAAACTCTAATCAGACCCATTTCATCAAGGCTAAGAAGAAAGAACAATTGAGTATTAAAGACCACTTATGCCCATTTTTCTGCAACAATAGAGAAGTAGGCAAAAGAACAGAAGAAATCCTATAAAAATTGAGATTGAAGAAAAGCTTTGCTTGGAGATATGATCCACAAGGTTTCATTTGTGATAGGAGAATAAAACATAAGCTGTCAGCATATATCCATCACAAAATCCCTAAAATAAAGCAGTATCCAAATATGGATGAATGGAGGGAAGGAACTCTAGCTGAAATGGATAGTGATCAAGTCAATGTAGAGAATGTGATGAAAGGCTTAGAAAAGAGACATGACCTAGATTGTTGTGAATAGGTGCCAGTTGAAACTACTCAAAAGCCAACACTAGAGCCTAGTGCCTCTACAACAGAGACTTCTCAAAGGCACACATAGGAAACTAGTGCACCCCCAGCAGAACCACCACAGGAAAAAGACCAAGGAACAAACACTCCAGCATCAGGGAAACTAGAGATGTCAGAGTAGCCTGAAATCTCTCAAGAACAGGCCCCACCACAACCTCATACAGCTCAGGTTAATATGGAAAATCCCCCTATTTTGTAGACTCCTCTGAATGAGGAAAAGAACTTGAAAAGAGACAGAGAAGTAGCTACCCCTACCAGTAGTCCTTCATACCAACCTGGTGATAAGAGGCATAGGCTAAATCCATATTCAGAGGAAGAATTCTTTGAAGAAACAACAGGGAGTTTGAGGAAAGAAGGTGAGGATAGTCTACATACATTCCCAACGGGTGGGACACCTTCCGGTTCACAAAGACAAGATCTTGAAAGATAGCAAAGTGTCGAAGTTTCATCTTTCAGATCTTCATCTAAGGAGTTCATAGACATAAATGGAAAATTCAAGGAGATAAAGGCCAAGAATGAGCAGCTAAAGGCCCAAGCCTATACTCAATACTTGAAGGTGGCCCCCACAAATCAAACCAGATTGATTTCAGCTTATGACATCAAAGAAAGTAAAATGCATATGACCTTTCTAAAGCCTACAATACAATAGCCCAAGTTAATTACAGACTATCTCAAGGTTGATTTTGAGGTATTAGCTAAAGATGTCCACCCCATAGATCAAATAGAACTGCATAAGAAAACAGGGGAGATGGTTTATTCTACATTGACAAGCAAGGCAATAATGGCACATAGGTTGCAGAATTTACTGAACAACGCCACTACCCAATTTCAACTAGAAAATCCCTCCTCACAGGCAAAGGACAACATAATTAAAACATTGGAGGATTTGATTATTGAGTTGGGCCATAACCCAAAGGATATAAAAGCTGTGGAGAGCCTAATAAAGAAAAATAATGAATATATAGTTGCACTAAGAAAGCAGTGGAAATTGCCACCACTCATGCACCCACAGACTGATGAAGAGATTGAGAAGAAGAATGAAGAAGAGATGATGGACTTGGTCCTTAAGCTAAATGAACAACTAAAAGAGACAGAGCAAGAATTAGAGAAAACACTACAAAGCAGGCAGAGTGAGTCGACCTCTCATCCTCAAAATGTAGTGCCCGTGGTTTCTACATCAGTCCCTTCTACGTTGGCAACTGCGCTAGCACCAAATGTCCCTTTCGCAATAGCTGAAACTATAGAAGTAACAGGTACAGGTACATAATAGGTAGGAACCCCAAATCAGAGCATAAAGGAGTTGATCAAGTCCATGGTGGAAATGAAGCTGCAAGTCTTTGAAATGCAAAAGGTAAAAGAGAAACGCATTACTTTAGAGCAAAAGTATGATGTGTCAAAATTCAATTTTGCCGAAGAGGTGAGAAAAAACAAAGGCTTGTCTCAACAGGTTAAAACACTGGAAAAAGATCCTACATTTGAAAAGCCTTTGAGTAATATCAGAAAGATATTGTGGACCAATATCATTGAATCAATAAATGATATTTTGTCATCAATTCAAATCAATTTTCAACAAATTGACTTAGTGAAAGTTGCTCTTCAGGAGATTGAAAAAAACCAAGGAAGAACTAGGAAAGAAGCCTAAAGAAGCTATCAGATTAATAAACTTTCTGAACAGTAGAAATAGGCATTAGTTGGAATAGTTAAACATCAAGGATAGGACTGGTACCATCCTTGAAATAAAGAAATTATTGAGCAAAAGGAGTCTAATGCAAGGCCTGGATCACAAATGTGAAAATATGCAGGAAGACATAGATGAATCTATGCGGAAATTTGGCATCTTACAAAGCAAAGGAATTCCAAGTCCTTTAGTCATCAATGACAACCTAATGTTTCAAGATGATTATGTCAACAAATTATATCAACAAGCTAACAGTCAAGCCAATTCATCTACCAGTTCAAGTGCACCCAAGGCTTTTCCCACGGGGAGAGTTCTCTATGATAGTTTGGAGAACCTTTTTTATATTGAGCATGAAGTGAGGCACTTGTTTCCAATACAACCAAATTTTGTAAAATACACAGAAACAGATGAAATTTACAGAAAACTAACAAGGACAAGAATACCTATAGATGATTGGTGGGCCAGCATGATAGACATTTTATGATTTACCATGCAAAAAGGTGAACTAAATTGAAGTATTTACCATATTCAATTTTGGTAAAAAAGGATGAATAATGGTAAAACATGTAAAGAGTATCAGTCACAGGTAAAAGAGTATCAGTGAAAAGCTAAAATCAATGAGCCAGCATAGAATTATGAGCAAGACAACAAGATGCACATTCATAGGACCTGCCTCCAGCTCCTTCAACAAAAATAGGGACAACAAACAAGCAGTTCACATTCAGTTTCTACTTTTGAGACCATCTGTCTCTACATTCATGTAAAAAATATTTAGTTTTCCTAGAATATATCTCTCTTAGTTAGGAGATATTGTGATGTAAATTCTGTATAAGTACTTCCTCACTCGAAGTACTAAGGGTGGATTCTTAGACATTTATGAAGACAATATATTTTGGAAGAGAAGTGTTGTTGAACAACTATTGTATGACTCGCTAAACAAAGTAATAAAGCAGAGGACTTTTACAGGATATCTGTGTAAAACGAGAAACAAATAAATATTATATATCTTGTGTTTTTCCAATTTTCTGGTTTAAATATTCATATGTGTTTCATATTCAAATGATAAATGAAAAATTATATTTTAGAAAGAGCTTTACTGCATTCTATCTTTAAAATCTTTTATTTTCTTAATGTTTCCTTCCAAGCTATTATAGGTAGGGAATTCTTAATTGCTCCCTACTTTCATAGTTTGTCACTGTGACCATTTAACAAAGAATTCTTAATTGTTCTTTGTTAATGAGCACCCAATTTCCCATATCTTGAACTTTGTTGAAGGATTCTTAATTTCCCTTCCTCCCTTTTCAAGACCATTTCACCCTTTTAAGCTATCATTTGTCTTTTGTTTAGCTATCTTGCCCTGTGAAACCCTCCTTTGTTAAATCAACCTGATCCAATTAAGCCATTTTCAGTTGACTCCATAGCCCAATGGCCTGAAATACCTTGTTCTATCCATCTGCTCCTGAATTCCACCACCAAACAAAATCAAAACACCCCAAACTTTCATAACTAGCTTAATATCCATTAAACAAAGCTAAATCATAAAGAGAGAGCCCTCTCTGAGTACAGATTGGCTAGATTCTGTACTTAAAATACTGGTTTGTGGTTACCTCAGACCCCTTTCCTTCTTCTAACAACTTCAAGGAAAATACGAGTGATAACACACAATATATTTCTCATGAAGATTGTTGGAGAATCTAATTCCATGCACTTGCTAGGCTTCAAAACCATCTATCCAAGTGTCTTAGTTTAGTTTCAGGTAGTCTAGTTTAGTCTAGTTTCACTCCTGTGATTTATTACCGATATTTCCAATGTAATCTTATTTACCTTATTGATTTATTATTGATTTTTTCAATGTAATCTTATTTAACTAATTCATAATATTAAGAAGAGAAATCTATGCTCCACAATTTCTCTCCATTCTTTGTCACGTATCAAAGCATAGGCTGTGTAAGACTTTTTGAGAGTAGCAGAGAGAACAGGCCAGGTCACATAAGACTCCAGAGAGCAGTGGTATAGCTTTTTTTCGGCTAAGAAAGAAGAAATAAGGGTTGTGAGAGACCGAAGAGAAGGTGCAAAAGTAGCTTGAATTTCACTAGTTGTGAATAAGAGATAGTGTGTCTGTCAAGAGAGATCACAGGGTCAATTTCACATCCCAACCCAAAAAAAGCATCACTAAATTTTGAAATTGTAGAAAACTTAAAATCCCTGTAACCTATGAGTTGAAGGATTGCACAAAATCACCCATAAAAAGCCATCGGAACTACGCAAACCACATGGGAGAAATTTTAATTAAGAAAAATGGGAGCAGTTTTTGTTTATGCTTGGTTCACTTATAAAATATTAGCTTGTCGTGGCGAAAGATCTCAATTGACATGAGGGAACAAAAAAAAAACGAATGCCAAGTGCAAAGCACTAAACCCCACTAAGCATGAAAAGTCAAGTGAATTGTGTAAAGGTTTGAGGGATGAAAATAAATAACTTCATAAGGAAACCACCATTTTTCAACAAAGTGTTGTTTAAAATTTTATTTTATAAAAAAACTGATGAGTCATTTATTTTATAAAAATAATTTTGTTATTAAAGAGGAGCATCTATGTGATTTTCAAAAGGGTTTAGTAAAAAACAAAGGCCCATTGCTCAGGCTTGGTCTAGAGACAGAGTGTTGCAAAGAACCCTTCGCTTGATGACAATTCTATGAAGTGCATTGCCTCCCATTCAAGGCTGTGTTGATCCTACTTAGGACAAAAATCCCTCCTTCGAGTTGATTTTTTGCTAAATTTCCTTCTATTTCTGCTTCCTGAAAGGTCAATAATGCTTGTTTCCTTGAAATCAATTTGTGTTTCCTCTGCTAGCCCTACTTTGTCTTGATTGTTTAGTGTTTCTTAAATTATTTCGTTATCACTATCAATTCATTATCTAAGTTAGTTTATAATCAAACAATCTTTGTTCAAAGGAAAGTGTCGTAAAAGTCTTCTTTTCGCTTGAAGCAGAACTATCATAAAGTCTTCATTATTGCAAAAGGATTGATTGACTATATGTGCATTGGTTTCCTTTTGTTCATCATAACATTAAGGGAATTGAACAAAAAAACTCGCATTATGCATTGAAAGAGTTTGTGTGTGCTCATAGGAATATTTTAGAGAAATTGCATTAGATTGTGCTCTTTGCTCTTTGATTGAAAGAAATTTCATTGTTGTATGCCTATTAGCTAAGGTTTTCATTGTCAAAATTGAATGAAAAGGATGCTTATCATATTAGTTTCATTCTCGGAATTGAAAATACATCACGTGGTGAACCTTGAAAGGAAAATTCTTAATCAAGATCAACTTAAAATTAACATCAATTAACCTAATGGAGCATTGTCATCTAAACCAAAACATTTAGAGGTTCTAGGCTAGAGACGTGTTCTGGCATCGTAAAACATAGTAGTTCTCGCTAACTTGTCTACGATACATTCCGAGTGTGATACCTCATTCCACGTACATGAGTATATCGTAGCTCATCCATGTACCTTCGGGTATATATGGCGGTGTTACAGTACATAAAGTATATGGGAATGCTCTCACTGTGCGGTTTCACATTAGACAACTAATACAGATTAGGCCTCCACATACTTTCAGGTATATATGGAAGGACAAAGCTAGGTTGCTATCCATCCTTAGGTAACCGAGTCACTCGCCTTGTACATTGTGATACAACAAACACATTATTCAGGGTGATTGCATGCCCATACTTCTTTGTTCACCAGGAGGTATTCTGCACTTCACAGTGGCTTGGTAAACCTTTTTGCCTAGCTTACCCCTTTTTGTTTATTTCTTTTTTGTAATAAAATCAGTTAGCAATCGTAGAGGAAAATCAACCCTTACCCCGTCGTTTGCGGAGAGGAACGAGTAAACCGCCTTTATTGCCCGAAGCTACACTTATCCGGTCAAAGTTATCTCGTTTGACTGGATCCAATACTTTACAAGCCTCTAGTTTTTCATCTAAATTACCAGAAACACCTATATAGGTAAGTACTATAACCCCAGATACCGCTACGATTACTGGCACATCTGTTACTGAAGTGGATCTCCACAGTTACGTGAGGAAACTAGAACTAAATCTAGTGAAACAGTAACCCAAGTTATTCAAAAATAAGTTGATTCTCAATTGAAGTTGTTCAACAAAAAATTACTTCTGAACCTCAATTTGTTCAACTAGAACTAGATATTGAACCCATCACTGTTCAATCAGAAGTTCCTTCTGAACCAAAAGTTGTCCACGAAGCCCAACCTGAACTTGTTCCTTTACCAGAAAATTTGGATCTTGTGGTGGAACAATTAGAAGTTGTTACCTTACCAGAAGAAGATTGACCAATACATCCTCATACATCTATAACTGTCGAGACTTCCTCTTTACCCCAGCTACAAATACCAAAAATCTATTACAGACCAGACGATGAAATTCTTCACCTTGTTTGATTTCGATAGAAGAGGAACCTGAGGTAGAATCACCTAGAACTCCATTCCATTTTGGAACTGGACTTAATATGTATCCTTATACTCCTCATTTCGCTGCTCCTTTTGATCCTGATTACTTTCAGACACCTGTTGATTCGTTAGGAAACTTATTTGGTCATTTGACTATGGCAGAGTCAACATCCCAGACTATACCATCTGTTACAGCTACGAAAAAATCTTCTCTCGCAACCTCTTTGATGTTTACTAGACACCTGAGTCACACTTGTATGGTGTTCCATCTGTCCCATCGGGTTACCAATCTTCACCAATAACCCACTCAGGTGTTGCTTCTAGCCCTTGGTATTCACCAATGTCCTCTACGAGAATTTTCTCTAGTTCTTCATTAACGGATATCGAATAGCTAGACCCATCAAGTTCATGTCAAGCTGGTTCTTCTGGTTCTTGTCCTTTGTATCCACTCAACACTAGACTACACCCATATGGAGAACAATATGCATATTCTCCTTATCCTCCATTTTCTTGGGGGAAACCATATGTCGATATGTCGTCGTCTTTAGGTCAGCCTGCAATGACTATCTGTCAGTGGTAGCCAACCATGTTTTTTAAACCCTAGTTGAGGACAAAAATCAGGGTTTAAAAAGGGGAAACAAAATTAGGTTTTTTAAAAGAATGAAGCCCTAGGTTCTAGCAAATTGTGGTGAAATTCAACCCTAGAAGTATAGTTTAGAAAAAAATTAGAAAGAAATGAAACTAACAACAACCATACAAGTAATAACTCAGGATTTACGTGGTAAAACCCTGACAGAGTGTCAAGGAGACATCCACGGGGCAAGGGATTGGAATTTATATTCAATCAATGAAATGATTCTCCATCACAATAGTTCGGGAATTCATCAGTTTTATATGAGCCTCCTCAGTTACATAACTATTGATTCGGTATGAAACTGACTTGTCAATAACTAATACAATTTACCCAAATTTACATTTACATTACTTTGTTGTCAACTACCAACACATTCAACCTATGCTTGTGTATCCATCACAACCTATGCAATATGTCTCATCCATACCTACAACACTTGTTGTTACTATTGTACCGTAGTCACAAGTTGAGATTGTTGTATATCAACCTATGTAAGCTGGTCGTTCAACCTCAGACCCCCAAGTTTTAGGTGTACAGATCCAACCTTCACAAGCATTTTTACCACAACCACTTGTGTCTAGAGTTCAACAACTTCAGGCTAGTTTACCCTTTACTAGAATGACTGAGACTTGCACTGGTTTAGTGTATTCACAACCTGGTCACCCTTACATTGGTGGGCAATAACAACCTTTAAATCAAGACCCGTTGTACCAACAACAATAGTTGATTCAACAACCTTGGCAGCCCCAAAATCAACAAAAGCAATTCTAGCAATACCAACCTCCACATGGACTTGGTCAACAAGCTTATGCTAGGTTTAGTCAGCAACAAGTTTATCCAGCTCCTGGTCAGCAAGCCTATGTTGAGTTTGGACAACAACAAATGTATCCCAGTGCTCAACAACAACCTTATGCCGGATTTTCTCAGCAAACATCCCCTTATCAAGGTTACCAATAGCAAATGCCTTATGCTGGTATGCAAAGGCCTATTGCATAAGTAATCTCATCTTACCTTGGATATGCTCAACCTGATCTCAATAGACAATTTCCTTTCGTTGTGACACTTGAATTACCAGATCTAAACTGTCTCACCAATAACCCAATTCTTTATGCACCTTGGTAGCTAGTGATTCCTCATAATTTACCTTTTGATATTCCAAAATTCAATGGAAACCCTGGAGAAGACCCATCCAACCATGTCGTGAATTTTCATTTATGGTGTTCATCAAACTCCTTGAATGATGATTCTGTTAGAATACATATTTTACAGGGAACCCTTACTAGTCCGGCTGCGAAGTGGTACATTCAGTTACCACGAGCTTCTTTTCATAACTTCACTGCCTTAGCTACCACATTTTTAACCCACTTCCAGTTACCCATACGATATGAAACTGGAACGGAACTATTAATAAACTTTAAAAAGACTATTGCTACTCATATCTCTGATAATATTCATGCGTGGCGTCATCATTATCGAATGGTTAAAATTTATGTTCCTGATGAGTTTATAGTTGAGTGGTTTATAAAACCCTTGTTGTCATCTATCACTGAGGATGTGGTGAAAGGTGGAGTTGTCACTGAAGAGCAAGTAGTTTCTCGTGCCCAATATTTGGAATTTATTCGTGCACAGTCTAGCACGCTTTACGACAATATCTCGAATGCACCCCAACCAACTTTCGTTGTTTCTCCTCCAGCATCGAGTAGACTCTCTTGCTGGTGATAGTGTGATTGGTTCTTTGAGCACACAAACAGTAGGTAGACCATCTGGTCAAACACTTTCCATTTCCAATCAAACTACAAATGCACCTGTTAACACTCTTACTTCCGAAATCAATGTCATGTCATCTCACAAGGGCAAGAATGAAAAGCAACCAGGATTTAAGAAGTGGGGGAAAAGCAAGAAGAAACAAAATAATTCCCCTCAAGAGAAATCACCTGTTTCCTCTCCTTCGACTAGGAAACCTCGTTACCCATGTTTGATTTGTAACGATGAGCATTTTACATGAGATTGTCCTCACCACTCCGAAGTCTCAAAGCTTCTAAATATTTCTAATACATCCACAGCATTGACTGATCCTTTTCCAAAATCAGAGACAAATATGGTTGCTACAGACCATGCTTCCACTTCCCATGTGCTTATGCTATCCGCCTCTAAGCCTAAAATTGAAGTTTTGGTGTCAACACGAAGTAAATATTATGGAAATCAACTGTCATAATCGAATAACCAAGCTGATCAACCTAACTCTTTGACCTCGAATTTGAATGACCCTATTCCACCACCTATTGCACCAGAGTTATCAATAAAACTGCCTAAGGGAGTTGTACATAAATTGACATTTAACACTCAAGCTCGAGCGCACAAAACTATAACATATTAGAAGATTTGGATCAATCACCTTCTGATATGTCAACGCTCGAGGTACTTCAGAATTGTCCCTCCCAAAAGCAGGATTTGTTGCCAGCAATTGGTGGAATCGATCCAACTCATTCCAATCTTATGGTTTTCAACCATGCAAGTTATATGCCACATTTACGAGCACAATTAACATTCCTGATTGTTAGACCAGGAGGTAACTCCTCAAAGAAAAACTCATATCATTCATTCAGGTTGTTCATTATTATATACAAGAGGGAGTGACTGTTCGGTTCATCTCCCGATGAATCTCTATCTTCTTTATTATTTCTTTACATTAATTAAAGTTGTACACCCAATCCCTCTGATTAGGTGTCAACATTCGCCCCCTTAATCTGAAGGGATGTTGGTGAGTCTAAGCATCGTTCTAAATTTTTCAAGCTTTGCTCTTCCAAGTGCTTTGGTGAAGATGTTTGTAATTTGCTCATTACTGGAACAATGGCACAGATGGATTGTTTTTGCCTTAACATGATGTCGAATCAGATGATATTTAGTATTGATGTGCTTTGTTTGATCATGGAACTTTGGGTTCTTGGCCAACTTTATTGCAGAGGTATTTTTAATCATGTGTGGAGTCAATTGTACTTGTTTTACCTGCAAATCTTCAAGAATGTTCTTGAGCCACACAATTTCTTTCGATACCTCAGCTGCTGCCACATATTCTGCCTCTGTTATGGAATCTGCTGGAACTAATTGTTTGCATGATCTCCAAGAGATAGCTCCTGATCCAAGACTCATAGCATAACCTGAATTAGATACTCTAGTTTCTTTGTCTCCATCGAAGTCTGAATCAGAGTATCTGGTCAAGCTAAAGTTGCCCACCTGTGTATACTTGATTCCAAAGACTCGAGTTCCCTTCAAGTACTATAGAACTCTTTTTGCAGCAGATCAATGTCCCTCACAAGTCTTTTGCATAAATCTGGAGAGGATTCCAACAGCAAACGAAATGTCTGGTCTGGTAGTAGTTAGGTAGTTAAGACTTCCTACAAGTTGTCTATACTTTGTTGCATCGTCAAATTCTTTTCCTTCGATGGATGTGAGCTTTAAGTTTTGTTCCATTGAAGTAGTCAGAGGATTGCATTCAGTCATGCCAAATCTGTTCAAAATATCTCCAATTTATTTCTTTTGAGAAAGGAATATGGACTTCGGATGTTGAGTTACTTAAATACCAAGATAGTAATGAACATAGCCCAAATCAGTCATTTCAAAACCTTTCTTCAATTCCTTATTTATGGATGCAATGTAGCTTTCCTTGTTCCCTATCATCAAAAGATCATCTACATATACCAGAAGGTATACAACTATTTTTCCAACTTTCTTGAGAAACAAAGTTGCATCATCAAGATGATAATGTTTGAAAATGAGTTTCAGAAGATGCTCAGTCAATTTTCCATACCAGGCTTGCGGTTCTTTTTTGAGGCCATACAAGGATTTCACAAGTTTTCATAGTTTATGTTCATGTCCTTTCACAACAAATCCTTCAGGATGGGACATAAAAACATTTTCTTTTAGATCTCCATTCAAGAAAGTAGTTTTTACATCCATTTGATGGACTTTCCAACCGTTCTAAGCTGCTAAGGAAAAGAGTGTTTAGATGGTAGCCCATTTTTCCATGGGGGGGGGAATTTTCCTCATAATCGACCCCTTCCTTCTGTGCAAAACCTTTTGTCGCAAGCCTGTCTTTGTGCTTGTCAAGTGAGCCATCAGCTTTATATTTATTCTTGGAGACCCACTTGCAGCCAATTGGTTTAGTTCCTAATGGAGGATCAACCAACTTCCAAGTGCCATTCTATATCAGGGCATCATACTCCTTTTGCATTACTTCTCTCCATTCATCATGAGAAGCAACTTCTTTGAAGAAAGTTGGTTCAAAATCTGTACATAAATTGAATTCACAATCATAAGAAACATCCATATCAATAGGTCAATCAGAGTCATCTACATTACCTCCATTTTTCCAGTTTGAATTTCTAGTTCATGTCTTTCCAATCTCATCAGGATGTACACTTTCAAGTGTCTTTGTTAGCCACTTTGGGGGACCTTTCTCAAATGGTCCAGGCTGCTCCATTTATTGTGTTGGGACTGAATCAAGATTGAGTCTCCCAATTCTATCAATCACATCACTCAAAGTATCATCCGTTGTTGGAGTTTCATGTAGGGAAGAGAGTGCTTCAGAAGAAGATTCCACAGATTGATCTAGTATAGGAAAATCCCCATCAAGATGTGGAATCTGATTATCAAATACTTGAAATGATTTTGTATTTGTGAATCTATCCAAGTGATCAAGTTTCCTTTCAAAAAAATTGTCAGTTTTGGATGATTCAAGAAAGATTACATCTCTAGATACAACAAACTTTTGTTGACTTCATCATAGATATGGTATGCTTTGGATGCATTTGAATACCCCAGGAAGATACACTTATGAATTCTTTCACCAAGTTTGTTTCTATTTACCTTTCATATCAAGGCATAAAAGGTGGAACCAAACACCCTGAGATGCTTTACCAAAGGAATGTGCCCATACCACATTTCATAAGGAGTCTTGTTTCTGATAGCATTATATGGACATCTATTCTTTATATATACAACACATAGAACTGCATTAGCCCAAAACATCATTTTTACATTTTTGAAGAACAACATGGAGCGTACCATATTTAAGATTGTCCTATTCATTCTTTTAGCTACACTGTTTTGTTGGGGACTATAGGGCATAGTTGTTTGATGTTTGATCCCATGTTGGCAAAGATAGTTTTCAAATTCATTTGAAGTTTATTCTTTTCCATTATCAGTGTGAATAGAGCCAATATGAGATTGTGCATCATTTTCAATCCATGATATTAAAGTTCTTGAATGTTTGAAATGCATCAGATTTGTTCTTCAATAAATAAACCCAACACATTTTGGTCTAGTCATCAATAAATGTCATCATATATTTATTTCCGTTTTGCAGAAGGAAGAGGCATTGGACCACATAAATATGAATGAATGAGTTCAATTTTTCTATGTGCTCTTGAATGTGAATCATGAAATGACTGTTTTCTATGCTTTCCTAAAACGCAAGCATCACATTACTTAAGCTTCCAAGGAATTGTAGGCAAACCAGTAACACCATTTTTCTTCAATAAGCAGAGGCTTTCATAGTTCAAATGTCCAAATCTATCATGCCATAATAAACTTGATGGAAGTGTACCTTCTTCCTAATGAGAATTATATGAGAAATTTTGTGTATGAATAAAGGTACCCTACAGCTTGAGAAACCTTTCTTCTTCTATACTGGTCATGACAAGTGAGTGGCCAGATGCTTTTCTCACCTCAAGCTTGCCATCAAACATATGAGTGGAGTGACCTTGCTGGTGGATGTGGACTAATGACAACAAGTTTCTCCTCAGCTGTGGGAGATATAGAACATGATGTAGAAGCAAGTCTGGAAAACCGGGCAATTTAAGCCTAATTGTGCTAAGCCCTGATGGCTTGAGTTTTGATTGGTTTGCAAAGTATACTACTCCATCAACATTGTCAGTAAATTCTTCAAAAAAAAAATTCTATGACCCATCTGGCAACTTTCCCCTGAATCAAGCAACCACTCATTTTTCGAAGAAGCAAGTGAAGCATTAAATAAGTCTCCCTTTACTCCAATATTACATTGTGCCACAACATAATGAACGCATTCAAGTGCTTTACCTTTGTCTGTGCCATTATTTTTACCTTTGGGTCGGTTTCTTTGCTGCTCAATTTTGTCCCAAGGTAACTTGCATGTGGAGGTATCATGTGATCCATTTCTTTTGCAGCGTATGCAGTGCAAATCTGAATTTTTTCCTTGAGAGTGTCTACCCCCTACCTTTGAAATATCTTCCTCTTCCTCTTCGACCACCTCTTCTTATGACCCTCATAAATGGGTAATTATATGGGATCATTTTACCTCCTAACCTAGTCAAATCAACCATTCTCTTAGCTTATTGTATGACTTTCTGATTATATTTATGCTTATAGGGTGAGTTGAGTTAGTTATTATGCCATGTGGTCTAATGTGTATTTAATGCAGATTATTGATGGATTTTGAGGTCAAAGTCAAGGTTCTAGTGGCCAAAATGTAGTTTTAAATCGAAGGAGATAGAGGAGAGGACTTATAGGATGGAATCCCCCTCATTTATTGCTCCTCACTTCGAATTCCCCTTCATTCATCTCGGATTACAAGCAGTCGAATCATGCACTAGAAGGCAGCCGAGCAAGTGGAAGATGATTGAGAGTTATCTCAAGTTTTGGGAGCCAAGCCTCCCTGATTTTAAGGAAGATATCGGTAGCTTTACATGTATAAGTAGAGAGGCTTAGGGCCTCACTAGGGTCAGACTTTTTGCTTATGTAAACTCGACTCAAATTTTGGGCTCACTATTTTATGATAGTTTTATGTAATCTTGCTATTTTTTGATAATGAAGATGGAATCCTTTTTGAGCTAGAACTGAGTTACCTCAGAGGGCTAAATCTCTTGGGTTAGGGCCCAATCCAAATAGCCAAGCTCATCTTTACTTGTATTTTTATGCTTTACTTCAATTTGTAGATTAGTTTGTTCTTACATGTATTTCTTTTATGGTTAAGAATAAGTTGCTTTTGATGATTTAGTAGTTTGCTTCCATTTGTGCTTTCTGTAGTAGGTTAAGCAGTTATTAGAGAAGATTCAAAAGGCTAGAAATAGTGCCTTTGCCTCTCTTCCTCCCTCCGGGACCATGATTTGAGGCAAAGACTCTCTTGCTGCCCCAAAAACACAGATTTTCCTCATTCCTAGGACTTCCAGTGTTTGCAGCTCTCTAGTAGATTGATAGTCCATTTTTTCTTTGCTTTAGATCTTCTTTATCATGTCCACTTCCTGATTTACAATATTAATCTTGCATGCTTTCCTTTCTTGTAGAATTTCCCATCATTTCCTTCTATGCATCATAGTTTGGGCCATTTTAATGCAAAACTCTGTTTTTACTAGAATGCATTTATTTCATTGGTTTCTTGATTTCCTTGGTTGGCTGTCAGTTTATATGCAGCCTATCCCTTCCAATAGTAGGCCAGCTTACCAGAAATCACACCCTCCATCTGATCCATGCCCTATAGGTCTCCCAAACCTCACCTTAATTCTGTCCTAGCTTCCTTCAGTTTTGATTGAACTTCTTCCTTTCTCCTTGAGAAAACCCAATCATATTTCTCTCTCCTAGTGATTCATGGTAGACCTTAGGTGCCCTAACACCTCATTCTAGCCTTCATCCACCTTTTCCACCCACTCTCACAGCCTCAGAACAGTGGAAATTGCTCTCGGCCTCCTCTTGTAGGCCTCCTGTAGTTACCATGTTTTCCTCCTGTAGGCTTTCTTTTGAAGGTTGATTGTGGGAAAAGCCTCTATAAGGCAACCTAAGACCTGCTAGGACCCATCCGCACCATCGTACATCCCCCCAAGCTCCAAAACCACCCTCTAACACCACCTATTCACTGCCACACTCACACACAATAAATTAGATGCATGTTAAATTCACCTAAAAACACATAAAAATCCAAAAATATGTTTTTTGCTTATTTACTTCTAGAAATAGCATGATTATATGTTTTTTACTTCCTCGAGTAGGTAATGGCATTTATTTATGGCTTTAATAGTTTTTTTGGAAAAAGTAGAATTAGATTGTCAATTAGGGTTTACTAGGTTTTGCTTTACATTCTAGTCTTTCTCCTTTCTGCAGTTAGAATAGCATCTCTAGAGTAATATTTCTTTCCTTTCATCATACATAGAGCTTCTTCTAAAATCTATAGAAGTTGGATTGAGCTCCTAGTGATCATGTGCCAACTAACCAAGTGACAACTTGCAGTGAGAACTAGTACTTGTGCATATAGCACCGACGCTTCCAAGTTTGTTATGAACTACCGAGTTGATAAAAGTAAAGTTGGACAACTCAGGAGTTGCAACATCCTTGCTACAATACTGGCACTCACCACTTTTTGGTGTCGTTGCTGGGGAAGCGTCAGAGTATTCTATGATTACTGCTTTCTTCTATTTCCTATTGCAACATTCTGCTAATAGTTTATTTCCGCAAAAGTATACTAGTCATTTCTTTTCTTTTAGTTCTGCATTTCTTTGCTTTCATTTTCAATTCTGCAAATTTCCTTTAAACAAGTTTATTTCAGCTAGTTGTAGTTTGTTTTGTTCAATCACAATTTCAGTTTCTACAGGTACTTTTAGTGTGAGGAAAATGAAACAAAAACCAACCAAAAAGATTTCCTTTCATGCCTCATAGGAATAGAGATAACTCAGGAAAACTTTTTCCCAACACCCCCACTGCTTCACATAGCCAACCTTCTCTCTTCTTCGGTGGCTGCACTCAATAAGAACCCTTAGGTGAACAGCTAGACATATTTGAGGAACCCATAGGGGAAGAATAAGAAGAAAACATTCCTCTTGAGCCAATGGCTGAAAATAGAAATGTTAGAGTAAATGGAGAGAGAATAGAGGGTGCCTTCCCCATTCGGGAGACCAATGGGGACACCGAAATGAAGAATATAAGTACTTCACCCCTACCTCACTTCCATGGTATGACTATAAAAGGTCTTGACACCTTCTTGTTCGAGTTTGTTGTCATCTGTCGAACTTATGACTATGTAGAAGATGAGCAAAAGTTGAAACTGTTCCATTCTACTCTCAACGACGCAGCATTGCACTGGTTCATGGGATTACCTGGAAATAGCATCAAAACTTGGGCTCAGATGCTGCAAGCCTCTAGTGACAAGTATCGAGACTATTGCAGGTCAAAAGATACTAAAGAAGAAATCTTTCGAATGACCATGGATAGTGATGAGTCCCTGGAAGACTATGAAGAGAGGTTTCAGCTAAGTTACAAAAGGGTCAGGTGTACACTTGACCTCAAGTCTCTGAAGTTGGTCCTGCTCATGGGAATTCAGGAAGACATTTTAGACACCCTCCATCTACTGGTCGGGGGAGACATATAAAAACTATCCTATGAGGACATAAAGACTATTTTTAGAAACCATTCTAGAGCAGCCAGGAAGAAAGGTAGGGGGAGTCAACCCATAGTCAGTACCTCTTCTTCCAAATCATCCATTAAAGGTGAAATTGGAAACATGTTGGAAGACTTCAAGAGTGAGACGCTACAGACTCTTGCCATGCAAATGGATACCTTACATATCAAAAGAAAACAAGAGGAAGCAGAGAGGGCCTTGGCCATTTTTTTCCCTATATGCACCAAGAGGCATCCTAGGAATGAATGCCCATTGAACTCTATAGAGGTTTGTTCAGTCTATGAAGAACAACATTCTACAGATAAGTTCCCTTCCTTGCCCAGACTTAAAGATGTATACCAAGGGGCCAAAGGAGTCACTAAACAGATCTATTACATAAACCAAAGGAGACAACATGGACCTAGACCAACAGGGGATGCAAGGGACATCTCAGGCATACTACAACCCCAACCAAGTCACCTCCATACCTTCTTGGGGCCCCCCTACTCATCCTTCTTGGTCCATGCCTCCTCCTTGATCCTTCACATCTCAATATCATGCCCAACCAACCACCCATTCGTTCCAATCCTATGCTCAACCGCAACCTCAGTGGAATGCATCTCATCAGGCGTGGAGGCCCCAATACAACTCTCTTGCCACTCATATGCCTCCACTACCTGCCCAACCACAACTGTTACCTTCTGCTCCACCAAGGCAGCCCCAAATGCCCACCCAGACAAATCTGAACCCGAACAACAGACAGGCTCAACAAGTGTATAGTTGGAAACCATCATGCCAAACTTATGTTGTGGAGATTCAAGAAATTAACTTGCAATCCGAGAAAGTTATCCTAGATAGCCAGCCTCCACTCAGGGAGGTTGAGGAAGATAAGAGGAAAGAAAACCTAAAGCAAATACACCCTTTCCTGAGAGACTATCCATGACAATCTAGCCTACCCCAGAAGAAACTGAACTCCTGGGAGAATTGAAACATTTATGTGTAAAGATACCGCTTCTCCAAGCCATAAAAGATGTGCCTATCTATAATAGGTTGATCAAAGAGAAGTGCTTTAGGCATCTAGGAAGGTTCAAGAGAGATGCCCCAACCATCAATGTCATAGGACAACTGTCTGACTTGATGTTTGGGTAGGTAATCTGTCCAAAATATCTGGGCCCTGGAAGCCCACTAGTTGATGCACACATCAATGGTATAATGATCCCACACACCTTGATTAATCTGGAAGTTACCATTAATGTGATGAAAAAGGACACAATGCTCAAACTTAACCTCCAGGGCTCCTTTAGGAAGACCACGACAGTGCTACAACTAGTAGATCGCTCCACAGTGACCCCTGAAGGGATTGTGGAAGATGTGATGGTCTCCATTGATTCTTGGGAGTACCCTACTGACTTTTCAGTTCTCGAGCCAAAGGCAAAGCTCACTGGGTACCCTCTCATTTTAGGAAGACCCTGGTTGGCTATAGCTGATGCCTACATCAACTGCCAAGCTGGGAACATGACCATAAAGAACAAGCACATGTCCAAGCAATTAATCTTATATCCTCCTGCCCAACCCTTGCTAGAAAATGATCTACCTCACTGGATGGAGGAGGAATATGAGGACGAAGTTTATTCTACACCACTTTGTACATTAGAAATCACCATGGGGGCAAAACTACAAGATGAGGATGATATGATTGAAAAGCCGATTCAGAACCCACCTCCCAGTGTATTACCATTAGAACACATAGTAAGAGAAACCCAAAACAACCCTTCAACTGATCTCTGTGTGGCCGACCCTACTTCTCTCCATGTTAAAAATATAGAGTTCGGCCCAGATAGAACATTGAAAATTAATCCATCCCTATCTACGTCCCAGGAGAAGGAGCTATGCAACATACTGAGAAAATATCTAGATGCCTTCGCATAGAGTTATATGGAGATGAAGGGAGTGCACCGTTCATTATGTACTCATCATATATACATCAAGGAAGATTGAAAGCCAGTCAGGCAGCCTCAAAGGAGGATGAACCCAACACTTAAAGATATTGTTAAGGAAGAACTGCAGAAATTGCTTGATGCAGGATTCATCTATCCCATCTCTGACAATGAATGGGTACCTCCTTTGGTGCTAGTTCCAAAGAAAAATGGTAATTGGAGAATATGTGTTGACTATCAAGAATTGAGCAAAGCCACCAAAAAGGACCATTTTCCTTTACCTTTCATAGATCAAGTGTTAGACGGTCTGGCAAGGAGAAAGTTTTTCTCTTTCCTATATGGGTTTAGTGGATACAATCAGATTCAAATTAGCCCAGAAGACCATGATAAGACCACTTTCACTTGTCCTTGGGGTACCTTTGCATATCGGGTCCTTCCTTTTGGTTTTTGCAACGTTCCAACCACTTTCCAAAGAGTGGTATTGAATATATTTTCTGAACTAGTTCATGCTGCAGTATAAATATACATGGATGATTTTACTCCTTATGGCTCTAACTTTCAAGAAGCGTTACCTAACCTAGGAAAAGTTCTAGATAAGTTTATTGATATGTACCTGTCCCCTAGTCTGGAAAAATGTGAATTTTTTATGAGCGAAGGGACCATGTTAGGTCATGCAATATCTCAACAAGGCCTGCAGGAGGACCCCAACAAAATTGCCATCATCCAAAGGGTCCAACCCCTCAAAAGGTGAGAGATGTCAGAAGCTTCCTAGGCTTAGCTGGATATTACAGGAGATTCATTAAAGACTTCAGCAAGATAGTCTGTCCTTTGTTTGGCCTCCTAGGTAAAGATGTTGAGTTCATATGGTGGAAAAATTGTCAAGAATTCCTAGATATTTTCAAGAGCAAGCTAGTGGTTGCTCCAATTCTCAGAGGCCAAAACTGGGCCCTACCCTTTTACATTCACACAGATACCTTGAACAACACAATCAGAGCAACATTAGGACAAATTTATGAAAATTTACCTTATGCCATATACTTTATAAACAAAACCTTGTCAAAGGTAGAGTTAAACTATACAGTGACTGAGAAGGAACTCCTAGCTATCGTGCATTCCTTAAACAAATTCAGACATTATATCACATTCTATCAAACCTTTGTGCACATTGATCATGCTGCAACTAGATATTTAATGAACAAACCAGATGTAAATGCTCACATTATTAGATGGTTGCTTTTACTACAGTAGTTTGGTCTTAACATTATTGATAAGCCTGGTGAAGAGAATGTTGTTGCTGACTTTTTGTCTAGAGTAAATTTGCCTCCAGGTGAAGAAGAAATGGTGGATGAACACCTATTTTCTATATCAGTACTCTCTCCATGGTTTGCTGATATAGCAAACTACTTGGCTTTAGCATAGTTCCCACCACACCTATCCTCAAAAAAGAAGAGCAAGATAGTAAGGAAAAGAACCCCTTTCACCTGGATTGGAGGCAATCTCTTCAAACTTGGCCCAGGTCAGATCTTGGAAAGGTGTGTCAGGGAGGAGGAAGTCTTTGAAATCCTCCTGACCTGTCATGAAGGGTCTTGTGGAGTTCATTTTGCAGCAAAAAGAACTGCTTTCAATATACTGCAAGTAGGCTACTACTAGCCCGCTCTTCATCAGGATGTGAGGAGATACACAAGCGAGTGTGATCAGTGCTAGAGGATGGGGATACCCACTCCAAAGGATGAAATTCCCATGAAACCTCAAGTGACCTTTGAGCCATTCGAGAAGTGGGGCATGGACTTTGTGGGGCCTATCAACCCCCCTTCAAAGCTGAAGAAGTACATCATTTTGTGCACCGACTACCTGACAAAGTGGGCAGTGACAAAAGTAATCAAAGTAGTCACAGCGGAAAAAGTAGCTGAGTTTTGAGGGAAAACATATTCTACAAGTTCGGGTATCCGAGAGAGTTGGTCACAGACCAAGGTAGCCAATTCACTTCCAACTTGATTGAATACCTACTCACACATCATAATATCAAGCATAGGACTTCCACCCCTTACCATCCACAAGCCAATCAGAAAGTGGAGGTCACTAATAGAGCATTGGAAAGGATCCTAACCAAGGTAGTGAACAACAGTAGAAAAGTCTAGGTGGATAGATTAGTTGAGGCCACTTGGGCCTACAACACAACATGGAAGTCCACCACCGGGTTCACACCTTATGAACTAGTCTATGGGAAGAAGGCTTTGCTGTCAATAGAGTTTGAATTCAATACCCTAAGGATAACATCTCAGCTAGACCTAGACCTTAGCCATGCACAGAAAGAGAGATTACTTCATATCAATGGATTTGATGAATACAGATTGCAAGCCCTTCTTTATACACAGGTAGTTCAGCTTCAGAGAAATATATGGCATGAAAAAAATATTAGGGAGAAGTAATTCCAAGAGGGAGATTGGGCATTACTCTATGATTAAAGATACAAGGATTTCAAAGGCAAGTTGCAAACAAGATGGCTGGGACCCTACACTGTAGAGAAATGAGATGAAAATGGTTCAGTTCTGATCAAAACCATTGATGATGAAGCCATCCCCATGCTTGTCAAGGGACATTGGTTGAAAGTCTACAAGGAACCCCTCTCCAAACGAGAGTTTTTTGAAGATATGAATAAAATAGTTATTTTAGTGGAGCATGTCTTAGCTTCCACTTCACCCACTCATTGAAGAAGAAAAAGAGAAAGAAATAAGGACTCAAGTGAAAACCTCCATGAGGCGCTTGAGTCCCATCATTGGGTTGAAAACCTTTTCTGAGGCGGCCTAGTGATGTCAAAAAAAAAAGAAGGGAAAAAAAGGGAAAATAATAATATCCATGGGTGAAAACCTCCCTTGGACGTGCCCGGGGTAGGAAATTAAGGTGAAAAACTCTCTGAGGCACCCTAATTGTTTTCAAAAAAAAAACAACAGAAGGAAAAAATGAATTTTTATTGCATTGTAGGTTTGTAGGAGGACTATAGGGAGCAGGAGAAGGTGCCAAGGGAGCCCTGACATTCACACCAGCATCCATCGTGTCTTCTTCACACCTTCCTCCATCATTTTTGGTATCTCTTTCACCCCACTGTACCTCTTCTTCCAAAACTGTGTTTTCTATAGGAGGCTTCTATAGGAATTAAGAGAGCCAAAAATGTCCACAGAAGGTAGTTTTAGGGACAAGAAAAGCTTCATGAGGAACCTATAATCCATATTACCATCTTCAAACCTCCTTGCAATCATTTCCAAGCTTGCATCACACTCCAAGTATCATTATTATTATTTTCCTCCTTTCGAAGAAAAAACACAGAAATTCAGTTTGGAAAAAAGAACAAAAATAAAAGGAGGGAAAGGCACCATTAACTTCACCTAGAGCTTACCTACTATCTCTCCATCATGCAACTCCATGTCTGGCATCATTCTTGAGCTCTAAGCACAGGGAAATAGCTGAATTTTCAAGGGGAGAAGCAGCTACAGGGGCTCCTGTAGGAATTCCTGTAGCAGCTGATCCCATAGAAGTCCAGCACTAGTAGCAAGGAACATCACATCTGAAGGTTGAAAAGGCACATGCAGCCCAACACCAGCAAAATAATAACCTGCAAAGACACACAACAACATTTCAGCAAGCAGAGGCAGCATGCATGAAGGAAAATGAAGGCATGTAGTAGAGAAAGCCACAACACGTCATAGTCGATGGGAGCAAATACACTTGGATCACAGGTAAGTATCTAAATCACTCCTCTATCTGCATTTGTGTAATTAGAAACCATGCGAAGGCAACGAGATGGTTGCAATCAAAAGAGGAAAGGGTGGCCAATTAACTTGGCCACCTTCATTTAGTTGACTCCACTTAACCGAGACGTCACCTACACATGCGCATAGTCAACTCAAGCAAAAGATGCCAAGGACAAGTAGTGGGAGGAAGAGTTAACATTGATGCAATAATGAGGGATGATTACGAGGAGGGATCATGATGACCAAGTAGGTGGCAACCAACGGTCCTAATCTGGGCAACGTACACCTTGCCAGCTCAACACTCATAACCGAAAATATCCATAAAGGTTAATGAGCACTCCTCCCCAAGCATTCTCACCACCTTTTCTTCAGCGTCTCCTCATAACTAAGCCACAGAGAAGTCTCCCTGTGCCCCAATAGCCTCGTAACCACCATCCTCCATCGATTTCTTCCATACTTTTGCTCTCGGCATTTTCTATAGGAGCACCTATAAGAAATCTACAGGAGGGACAACGGGCTTCTACAGGAGGAGAAGTCAGTTATTTTGAAGGGAGGAAACATGATTTTTAGCACGAATTTTAGTCTGAAGATGTAGGGTTCATGAATGCCCTCTATTGAATATTGAAATATGAAAGATTTAGTTTCAAATTGAAGATAAAAATAATTTTTAGGAGGGTAGAAATACATAGAAAAAAAATCTGTTTAAAAAAAAAAAAAAAATAACACAGTCCCCTCTATTTTTCTACTTCACCCAAAATTCTTTGTCTCCACCTCCATATCTAGTTTTTTAAAAGGAAGTACAGGAAGTATGATAGGGTGGTTTATGAGAAAATAGCCCACTAACTCCACTAGACTCCATGCACATCCTCAAGTGGTGGACATATTCACAAGGGCAAACTGGATGAATTTATTTGAGAATTTTAGAGGGTTTGATGATGAAATTTCCCATGGATTTTCTCTCTCTTTGGTCCCTCACACAAGAACTCGTGCTACTGTAACCATTAGAGGCCTATCCATTGAAATAATGCCTGAATTCATCAGTATGGTCACTACCCTTCCTCTTGGGCTGCCTTGGAGTAAAGATGAGAAACCAATTGGCCAGGCTGCCAAGAAGAAAATTTTCCAACATAATGAAACCCATGTTGAATAAAAAAATGGAATTAGGAGGGCTAGTATACCATATCCCTAGGATGAGGTTAGGTACCAAGTGATCAAATACATTTCTTGTGAGGGGAGGTATAACATTGTTTATGGATATCATTTCAGAATCCTCCAAGAATTGAGATATGGTATGGATACCCCATCACATCAAAAGCTCAGTATCCCTTACTTTCTCCTTCAGTGCCTCATTTACTCCAGCACCAAGGTGCAAGAATGAAATTCATAGCAACTAGCTCACCATGGCTTAATCTAGATCCTAGCAGAAGAAGCCCTCCATCCCCTTACACTCCCTATAGCATGGGAAGTTTTCATAAATATGACAGCTAAGGATGACATCAAGGCATTAACCTATGATGTCAGTCCTATTGTTAGTGAGGAGGGAGAATAGTAAGGAGGAGAAGATGAATCTAGCAGTGACATAGCAGAGCAAGAGAGGAAGAAGATAGAAAAAGAGACAGAGCAGGAGGAGGAAAAAGAGATAGAAAAGGGGGAAAAGGTGGTAGAGAGGGCATAGCAAAAATAAGAATCCCCTGAAACTTTGGAAAGGGAAGCAACAGCTACCCTCAATTCCCTTAGTGCACCAAGCAAGAAGAAGCAAAAGAGGAAAAGAAAAATCTCCATGTATTTCAGGGCAAGGAAGAGTACCAGAAATAAAACAAACAAACCTTAGGCCTCATCAAAGACTCCCGTCCACATTGAAGATTCACCATCTGCGAAGGTGAAAGACTCTCCTTCGAAGACACCTACAACATATGAAAGGGGGGCTACAAGATCTTATATATGGAAGGGGAAGGCAATTCTAAAGGACCCCAAACCAAACCTACAGGAGGCTAAAACAGTCCTACAGGAGACACTGTCCAAACTACAAGAGACTCAAAAACTTGAGGAAAGGATAGGAGGATAGACAGAGGTGAAAGAAGAAGCACAAGAGCTACAAGAACCTGACCCCCAGCCTAATCTTGACTCCTATTACAAAATACTTGAGGGAGGCAAGATAATCCCACAGAAATTTGCAATTCCAGTATTTTTCAAATTGGAAAAAGAGAGAGTGAGAACACATAGATGGATGCAGATAACCAAATCCAAAGGAGTTGAGGATATTGGCCACATGGAAAAAAAACTCATGGAAATGGGCAGGGAATTGAGTGCTCTCAGAGACAAAGAAGCCATCACAAGAAGCTGCCTTGAGAATGAGAATGAAATACTAAGGAGGCAGTTGTAGTAGAAGGAGACTCATTTAGCATACATGGCCAACTTATCCATGGAAGCATTAAAATTCAGAAGACTAGCCAAATCTTATGGCCTCTATCTGAAGGATCAATGGCTACAATTCCAGATAAAAACTTTGGCACAAAGAGGCACAATGCCTTTCCAAGACTACAGACAGTTCATGGATTTGTGTGACCAAATCACCTCCAAGGACAAAGCAAGGATGTAGAGTTCTATCTACACAACATGGCCCTCACGGACTTGAATGTATGGGACCCCAATGCCAAGCTAGGGGATCTACAATTAATTTCCATGGCATCATGGATGAACCATGAAAAATTTATGGCAAAAGAAATGAAAATATTGATGGTAAAAGATAAAAATGAACCATTAATGATAAGAGATAAGCCATCAGATCCTATGGAACTCATCAACACACACAACCTGCTTCCCAATGACCCTCAAATTGCCCCTAAATATCTAGCCAATCATGCACAATCCATTGCACACTTTGAAGATATGCTTAGGTTACTTGGGGATGACTGTGTGCATACATGCATGAGAAGCTGGAGCACTCTAACCCACAACTTGAAGATTGGAGAATACCATTCTCCCATGAGGTTCAGGGAGGCATTGTTCCATTGTACAAGCACTCCATGAAAAAGCTGAAGGTCAACTGGATTGGCCTCAAACTGAGTCCTCCACTCCTATTAGACATGTTGGAAGGAAAAAGAGAAGAAGAAGAGAAGGAGAAGTGGAAGGACATAGGCAGAATAAAAAGATTTTATGGAGAACATGAGTAGATCACATTAGAAGCCTGGAATGATAGGGAGGCCACCAAGGCCATCAAAGATGAAGAGATTGACTAGGTTGCTAAGAGGATGAGTAACACCTTCAGTAGGGGTTGATGATGAGCCTCATAAATGGGTAATTATATGGGCTCATTTTACCTCCTAACCTAGTCAAATCGACCATTCTCTTAGCTTATTGTATGATTTTTTGATTATATTTATGCTTATAAGGTGAGTTGAGTTAGTTATTATGCCATGTGGTCTAACATGTATTCAATGCAGATTATTGATGGATTTTGAGGTCAAAGTCAAGGATATAGTGGCCAAACTGCATCAATAACTAAAAGTAGATAGAGGAGAGGACTTATAGGATGGAATCCCCCTCATTTACTGCTCCTCACTTCAAATTCCCCTTCGTTCAGCTCGGAGTACAAGCAACCGAATCATGCACTAGAAGGTAGCCGAGCAAGTGGAAGATGATTGAGAGTTATCTTGACTTTTGGGAGCCAAGCCTCCCTTATTTTAAGGAAGTTGTTGGTAGCTCTAGATTTATAACTAGAGAGGCCTACGGCCTCACTGGAGTCGGAATTTTTGCTTATGTAAACTCTACTCAAATTTCGAGTTCACTATTTTATGACGGTTTTATGTAATCTTGCTATTTTTTAATAATGAAGATGGAATCCTATTTGAGCTAGCACTAAGTTACCTCAGAGGGATGAAGCTCTTGGGTTAGAGCCCAATCCAAGTAGCCAAGCTCCTCTTTACTTGTATTTGTATAGTTCAGTTTGTAGATTAGTTTGTTGTTAGATGTATTTCTTTTATGGTTAAGAATAGGTCGCTTTTGATGATTTATTAGTTTTCTTCCATTTGTGCTTTCTGTAGTAGGTTAAGTAGTGATCAGAGAAGATTCATAAGGCTAGAAATAGTGCCTTGGCCTCTCTTCCTCCTTCTGGGACGATGATTTGAGGCAAAGACTCTCTTGCTGCCCTGAAAACACAGATTTTCCTCATTCCTAGGACTTCTAGTGTTTGCAGCTCTCTAGTAGGTTGATAGTCCAGTTTTGCTTTGCTTTGGATCTTCTTTATCATGTCCACTTCCTTATTTACAATTTTCCTCTTTCATGCTTTCCTTTCTTGCAGCATTTCCCAGCATTTCCTTCTATGCATCATAGTGTAGGCAATTTTAATGCAAAACTCCCTTTTCCTAGAATGCATTTATTTCATTGGTTGGTTGATTTTCTTAGTTGACTATCAGTTCCTATGTAGCATATCTCTTCCAGTAGTAGGCCAGAATACTAGTAATCACACCCTCCCTCTGATCCATGCCCTATAGGTCTCCCAAACCTCGCCTCAATTCTGCCCTAGTTTCCTTTTGTTTTCATAGAACTTCTTCCTCTCTCCTTGAGCAAACCCAATCATCTTTCTCTCTCCTGGTGATTCATGGTAGACCTTAGGCACCCTAACACCTCATTCCAACCTTCAACCACCTTTTCCAACCCACTCTCACACCCTCAGAACAGCGGAAATTGCTCTCGGCCTTCTCTTGTAGGCCTCTTGTAGTTAGCATGTTTTCCTCCTATAGTTTTCCTGTGTCCTCCTGCAGTTTTTCCTGTAGGCTTTCTTTTGAAGGCCACGTGTGAAAAAAGCCTCCAAAAGGCCTCCTAAGACCTCCTAGGACCCATCCACACCATCCTACATCCTCCCAAGCTCCAAAAGCACCCTCTAACACCACCTATTCACTGCCACACTCGCACACAATAAATTAGATGCATGTTAAATTCACCTAAAAACACATAAAATTCCAAAAATATGTTTTTTTTCTTATTTACTTCGAGAAATAGCATGTTAGATGTTTTTTACTTCCTTGAGTAGGTAATGGCATTTATTTTATGGTTTTTATAGTGTTTTTGGCAAAAGTAGAATTAGCTTGTCAATTAGGGTTTACTAGGTTTTGCTTTACATTCCAGTCTTTCTCCTTTCTGTAGTTAGAATAGCATCTCTAGAGTAATATTTCTTTCCTTTCATCATACATAGAACTTACTCTAAAATCTATAGAATTTGGCTTGAGCTCGTAGTGATCTTGTGCTAGCTGATCAAGTGACAACCTGGAGTGAGAACTAGTACTTGTGCATATAGCACCAACGCTTCCAAGTTTGTTACAAACTACCGGATTGATAAAAGTAAAGTTGGACAGCCCAGGAGTTGTAACATCCTTGCTACAATACTGGTGCTCACCATCTTCCTCTAGAAGAATCTTGGGCAAGATTCTTTTCTTTATGAGCAAGGCACACAGCCTCTTCAGAAGATTCAGGGGCTGTCTTCTTTCCAAAATCTTTCTCTCTTTCATAAAAATTTTTCACAAGAGAGTCAAGGTTATATCTTTGAGTTTTCCATTTTCTTGCAATGACTCAAGATAATTGGAGTAAGTAGGACAAAGTTCCTTGAGAAAAGTGATCAGAGGAATATCTAATTCAACCTTAGTGTCTTTAATATCATGCATTATAGATTTTACTAAGGATGCAAGAGCAAGAGGATCATTATTTTTTAATTCAAGGGCGAAGAGTTTAGTCATGGGTTGAATAACCTCAAGTGCAGAGTGTGAGTCATTGAGTTCCTTCAGCGTTTGTAAGGCTTCTAATGCATTTGAAAATGGAAAAATATTTCAACTCACCTCTTCACTTATTGATGTCACAATCAATGCATAGGCTTTGTTGTTCTTATTTTCCCAAATGGTGAACTCCTTGTCTAAGGTAGGCTAGACTGCCACTTCATCTCCTTATCCAACACATACTCCTTTCGATAGCTCATTAAAAATGAGAGTGTGTTGGATTTTCCGCAACCATTCAGGATAATTCTCCTTGCGAGTGAGAACTATTCCCACAATAGGTATTATTGAATGCATATTGTTATACCAACAGTGTTATAACAACAATGCTCAGCCTGGTATCGCCTTCTTTCACCCATATACTATAGTTTGACGTTTAAGAGATGAAATGGCAGAGAGATGAATAGTGTTAAGAGATGAACGACAAAGATGAGTGGTGGAGATGAGCGGAGGAGATGAACGGAGGAGATGAGCGGAGGAGATGAATGAAGGAGATGAGCGGAGGATATGAATGGAGGAGGTCCATTGATGGTAAGTGATCAACGGTTATTGCAAGCAAAACTCGTTAGGGCGATAACCATGGCTAAAGGTGGATTTCGGGTTACAAGCAACATTTCAGGTCGATAATGAATGGCAAGTGGTATTAAGAGGGGAGTGCCCAATTCCACTAAGAGATTGATAGGTAGCGACTAGGGGAGAGAGAAAAACCATTCGTATCAGGTGGGTAACTCTTGTGCAACTAATGCACCCGAAATTGTTGTAGAGCATTGGATTGCGGGAGTGTTGATCAACGGTGGAGATTAAAGGGAACTTTTTGGGTGGGTAACTGTCATGAAAGTGGTGCCCCCAAAATCAATCTTAACCATCAGATCTGAAGGTTGAGATCAACTGTGGAGAATGAGCCAGATAAAGTGAAACTACGGGAACTGTGTCTGAGCAGGTTTAATGAAGGGAAACCATATGATCACATTGCAAGCATGCAACGGTATTGATCGGGGAAAGGGGACTTGCGATATGCAATTAAAAGTGGATAGGACGATATTTATATATGCGGGTTTATAGCATTTGAGATATGGCCCAAGGGAGGAAACTCAAGTCACTACAGTACCTTCAGCGAATGTATTAAACGATAAATGAATGAAAGCTCTCCTTTGGCTTCAATTCACCATTCGACGCAACAACAGTGAATGAGATTTCACAGGTTTTTGACAAAGATGTCAGCGTGCAAAAGATGAAAAAAAAGGCAAAACAGAATAGGAGTTACAAATTAAAAGGGAAGCCAAAAAAATGGTGCATGCTCTGACACCAGGTCAGACCAAGAGGTAACTCCTCAAGTCAAAACTCATATCATTCATTTAGGTTATTCATTATTATGTATAAGAGGGAGTGACTATTCGTTTCATCTCCCGATGACTCTCTATCTTATCTATTATTTATTTACAATAATTACAACTGTACACCCAATCCCTCTGATTAGGTGTCAACACTGATTCAAGTAAATGTCTTGAATAAACTTTCTCATTGAACCATTATTAACAAGGGGGCATCTACTTGTATTATGTCTATGAATTGCTGGAAAACACTTGGCTCATCACCTTTTTCATGTTCACCAACAATGTTAAATGACTTTGACGGATGCACATATACGCCTTATGGAATATTGAGTAACCTACAAATCGAACTAGGAGGCAAAACAATGATTGTTGAGGTTGAGGTTGTTGATGGACCCCTTGACTACAACATTTTACTAGTAAGACCATGGGTTTATGCAATGGTTGTTGTGGTTTCAACGTACTTTCGTACGATTACATTCCCTCATAAAGGTGAAATCACAGTTATTGACCAACACACCTTCTTCGCCTCAAGTTCATAGGCTATTGGAAGTCTACTATTGGTACACGAATCCCCACTCTCTCTTCAAAACGTTGGTGTAGGTCTCTTTAAATCTCCTTCCCTAATGGGTACTTTTTCACTACCACCACCATCAAATTTGGCAGAAGTGGCAAAAGTTGGGACTTGCAACATGATATCTTCCACTTCATTTGACTTAAGGAGGATTACCAATAGTTTTGAAGTTGATAGTAGTAATGAAATGATTCTGCTAAGACCTATTGAAATAGCACAACAATCAATATTTCTGGCTTGTGCGATGAATACAAATCCATTTTCCTCAATTGTATGGGTGGATCATTCATTAAAATATGGTACTTCCTTCTATCCTTTTTCGCGTATATTTTCTACTAATAAAGGAATCATCCAATCAATGATGATGGAAGGAGAACCATGGGAAGATTATCATCATCATTCCCGTCTTCAGGATCACAGATAATATTATTCAAATGAACATAATCATCCTTTAGTTGTTGATTTCCTTTCGAATTCGGTTTTCATAGATGCAGTGGATTCCGAGAAAAACCTATCAAATATCGAAGAAATGATTTCTATCAATATTTTGACCAAAGCTAACATTGTAGAAAACATTCATGTTGGAAAATCTTATTCTCCATTAGAACTTAATATTTATACTGCTCTCTTTCGTGAATTTTGAGATACATTTTCATGGTGATATGAGGAGATGCCATGAATTGACTCTAGTATAGTTGAACAAGAAATTAAAATGTATCCTGATGTCAAACCAGTGTGACAACATCTCCATCCTGTTCATCCAAAGAAGGTTGCTTCTATTAAAATAGAAGTTGAAAAAATTTTGCATGATGGTTTCATTTACCCTGTTCCTCTTACTGATTGGGTTTCCAATATTATTCCTTTCATGTTCAAACAAGGGACAATACGAGTGTCCATCGATTATAGGGATGTTAATTAGGCTTGTCCAAAAGACAATTATCTTACTCCCTTTGTCGGCCAAATTATTGATGAATGTGTCGGATGCGAAATACTCTCATTTATGGATGGTTTTTCCGGCTACAATCAGATGAATATCCACCTAGAGGACCAATCTAAAACTGCATTTATTTGTCCATGGGGCACATTCACTTATAGGAAACTCCCATTTGGTTTGAATAATGTGGGGGAAACATTCCAGAGGGAAATGAATTATGCCTTCCATGACATCAAACATATTTTTCAACCATACCTTGACGATTTACCTACTCATTCACGAAAGTGGACTGATCACCTACGACATTTGAGAGCGATATTTTTATGGTTTAGACACTACAAAATACGACTAAATCCACACAAATGTGTGTTTTGTGTTGGTTCTGGTCATTTTCTTGGATTCATAGTGTATAAGGAGGCAATTCGACTTGATCCAATTAAGGTTTAGGTAATCCTTTATTTGCCTCCAGCTTCCAATCTACTACAGTTACAGAGACTCCAAGGGAAGGCTAACTTTCTAAGGAGGTTCATTCCCAATTATGCTAAAATGGCTAAAGGATTTACTTGTTTATTAAGAAAGGGGATACCCTTCCATTTGGACTAGGTTGCGTAAGTTTCCTTTGATGCTCTTAAATATACCTTTATTAGAGCCCCATTAATGTATTCCCCAAATTATCAAAACGACTACTTCATGTATCTCATCGCTGTAGATACAACTATTGGAATGGTTTTAGTCCAAGAAGAAGATGGGATTGAACATCTGATATATTATTTGACCCGCAATCTCAATGATACCTAAGTTAAGTACTCTTATCTCGAAAGGTTAGCTCTGGATGTTGTTCAAGGTGTACATAGATTTCACCATTACATCCTACTCTCAAAGACCACTATCATTTTGGATTGCAACTGTATGACATATATTTTGTCATGTCAATTGCTAGGGGGGAACACTCAAAATGGATTGTCATTTTCTAGGAGTTTTATTTGGAATTCATCAAATACAAATCAAAGAAATCTCTAGTCTTCTCTAAGCTTCTTTACGATCTTCCCTTGAATACCATTGATTCAACATCAGAACAATTAATTCTAGATGAGTCTTTGCTCTTGATTTTGTCATCTAACGTGTGGTAGGTAGATATACTTATTTATCTCCAAACCCAAATTTTCCAACTTGGTACCTCTCGCTCGTAATAGTGACGTATCTGATACCAAGCCAAAGATTATCTGATCATTGGCAACACTCTTTATCGTCATGGTATCGATATGATTTTACAAAGGTACCTTACTCATGGGGAAGCCAAGAAAGTTTTGAATGATTGCCATTTAGGTGCTTGTGGTGGACACTTAGCTGGTCATGCTACCTCGCAGACAATTGTCTGTGCTAGTTACTTCTGGCCTCCCATATTCAAAGATTGCATAATTACTATCAGAAGCTATTACGCATGCCAGATATATGACTGTAAAGCCAGATTACCACCTGCACCATTGCATCCTATTGTCACTGTTGGACCATTCGGCAAACGGGGCATTGACTTGATGACATGTAACCCCACTTTGACCGGGGGGCAAGGGTACATTATAGTCGCGATTGACTATTTCACAAAATGGGCTGAGGCGATGTCAACATTAAACAACAATGACGAGATGACTACTCTTTTCTTTTTCAACCCTATGGTTGCCTGGTTTGATGTACCACAGGCTATAGTTACAGATCATGGGTCGCATTTTCACAATCACATGATGGCTGAGTTAACTGCCAAGTTAGGACTTTCACAGGATAGTTCTACTCCTTATTATTCATAAGCGAATGGACAAGCTAAGGCCATCAAAAAAGTGCTGAAGTGAATGCTTCAAAGAATGATAGGGGTTCATAAACAAAACTAGCATTTAATCCTATACTCTTCCTAGTGGGAATATTGAACCTCCGTGGGAAATGAAACTAGATTCACACCCTTTTAGTTAGTAAATTGTCTAGAGGTAATCTTGCCAATACAATGCAAACTTTCATCTCTCAAACTCGCAATTGACCTATTACCCGAAAATTCTGATGAAGAAGCGCGTTTCTCAGAACTTATCCATCTGGATGAAACCCATCGTGAAGCCGCATTGGCTAACGAAGTGCATAAGAAATGAAGCAAAGTGCAATATGATAGAAATTTCAAGCCTCACATTTTCTCAGAAGGTGACTTGGTCTTGCTTTACGATCAGGAAGTTGATAAAATAGGAGCAGGAAAATTTGAACTGCTTTGGATGGGTGCTTATATTTTCAAGTGTGTTTTTGCAAAAGGTGCCTATGGGTTGGTGGATTATGATGGAATTCCATTGTTGTAGCCCTGAAATGGGTTGTACCTTAAATGTTACTATACTTAATTGAGTGTAGTAAAACTCAATGTATATATATATGCTTTAATTGTATGTGTGTGTGTCAGTGTGTCTTTTAGATTTTTTATGTGATTAAGTAATCCGCTTTGTATTTTTTGCAGATGTCGGAACCTTTGGAACTATTTGTTCGTTACGTCGTGGTACTAGTTGTAGTATGCAAAACCTATCTTCTGCAGTATGGGCCAATTTCGCTCTAGGTGGCAAGTTAGTGAGTTTTCAAGGGATTTGTGTAGGTTGATTAACAAACAATATCGCTGAGTATAGCACCTTGATCGAACATCTCTCTGATGCCATTTCACTTGGAATTCACCGAAACATCGTTAGGCTGGACTCACAACTTGTCGTACTGCAACTAACAAATGTTTACCCAATAATTCTTCATATGTTCCTTAGAGTTGGTATTTTGGGAAGACATTTTGAGTACATTCAATATCAACATATTTCTAGAAACTTTAACACATCAACCGACTCATTAACAAACTATGTATTAAATAGACATCTACGACACATGTAAAAGTAAATTTTCAATTCACATTATTTGTTGAATAAGGTTGCACATAACCATATATATAAAAGCCCTGAAAGTAAAAATAGGTAGATGTTTTAAAAAAAAATTACAAAATTTGTGTCCAAGACATGTTTGGTCATCTAATCTAAAACCTCAAAATGCATGCAGAAAACATCCTAAGAAGACCTAGTGATGCTCATGATAACAGGTCACAGCCTGAGCTATCATGCACAAGTGTTGCATCCAATGGTCTAGAACAACAATAGTATGGTGTTGCAGCCTCAAAGGTAACTCCTCGATCTAGACATCCGGAATACCAAGGGTGAATCGCTCTACATGATACTGCAACTTTGCCAGTGTCTTGGCCAAATCCAAATCATGGAGAACTGCTCTCCCAATGTTTCTTTGCACTCGGCCACCTGCTTCCTATCAGTGCCTCATAGGTTGAGCATTACCCGCATCTGCATGCATGAGAATTATTTTTGTTTAGTCTTGGAACATCAAAACACAAAAACATGTAGAAACTTAAAAATCAAAAAACATTTTGGTAAAAAAAAATTATCTATAGCACCCCATTGAGTGCCCACTGGTAGACTCAACTCTGGATCTCCACGAAATTCCATCCCTATGTGTGGATGTTGCTTGATGAAAATGTGTTGTCGATCAAGCCAACTGAAGAATGCCGTGGAAAATGTAGTCGATGACTGACCAGCATGTCTAGACATCAATTTGACTCACTGATGCATCTGTGGATCTCTAGGACAATCTACACCCAGTGTGACATGTTGGGGTTGCATCAATGGAATTATTTCTAAGGTAAAAGAAATTAAGAGTGATCCATAGCTAAATTTCTTCGTCCTACCACTCTCTACCTTTATCAACTGCTCTTTCAGTGAAGAAAGCATTGCCTCGCACCAGTTGAATAAAGTTGGCTCAAGACACTCAAGGGCATATTTTACATATGATCTGTTCGCCAGATGAAGTGTCACTTTTCTTGCCAAGTTTGTGATGGTGAAAAGGATTGCTCTCAAAGGTAAATCATGGATATCTTTGATGATTATCTTTCCATCCTTGCTAGGTTGTGTACCTGGTGTTATTGCCTAAATCTACCTCAGGCTAAGAAAGGTAGGATCTAGGGTAACATCAAACCACGCTTAACCTGGTAGCTAGCCCTACCAGGTCAAGAGAGGGCTCTCTCCTTGTCAATCTGGGGAAAATATAGCAAATGAGGCCTGAGATGACTGATATAAAGACTAATTTTAGGCTAGGTATATGCTCAGAGGAGTTTGATTGAATTTAATGTTGGTTTGCTGGCTCAAATGTGAAAGGAAAATTTGGGTCCGGGGAATGGACACAGTCTTGCAGAGGTTTCTATGGGGCGAGGTAGGAAAATGGTTTAGTACTTTGAAATAAGTGAGATGGAGAGTCTCAAGACTAGTGAGGAGTTGGAGAGGGCATGAAAGTCTTAGGGATCATCTTCAAATAATTGAAAACATAAGTAACTAAACAAACCCTAGGTAGAGCACTGCAACATCAATGAATTCTACCTTTATCCTTGATTCATTTAGTTAAGCTGAATAGAAAGAGATGATGGCATACATAAACACACATAAAATTGTATTAAAGAAGGAAAAACAATACCAAATCAAGTTTCCACAAGAATCCGACAAAGTGCTGCAAACCCTGGTCTATTCCTTTACCAAACTGCAGAGATGAATGTACAATAATGCTCAAAGCGTTCACAAGAGTCCAACCTTTACAAATGATTGAAAAAATACTAGATATAGGCAAAAAACAACTCATTCTGGGCTTTAGGGGTCAAATTCATGAATTTAGGAGCTATTTCAATAAGATCTAAACTAAGATCTGAAAATTAGGCAGTGGAACAGCTTGCCTCTAAAACCTAGGAAACTGATTCATTCAGTTCAAAACTACCTTTTCATGATTTATCTACCTCTATGAGTGAATTTTTAACATTTTACATCAAATTCCATTGAGTTACATCAAAATACATCATGATTTTGACTATGAGAGAGAGAAAAGTCAAACTCAGAAAAGCCTAGGCAAAAAATATAGTTTTTTGGCAAAAAAGTCAATTTTCCATCCTATGCGTCGTACCACTGTCCCTGTGCATAGCGTCTTTTTGTAGCTGATTTTGTAGGCCTTCCCGTGGACCAAATTTTTTTTGAGTGGTCTTGTTGGAAATTTCTATCTATCTACTTTCCGAAAGAGGTGGAATTTCTGAATTTGGTGTCCATCTACCCCTCCAAAGGTGAGTTCTCCCAACACTACTTCCTATGTGGCCAAAAAGGGGCAGAAAGGGCATTTTTGAGGTGTTTTTGACCCTTTTGGAAGCTCAAAACTTGACAAAATTTTTTGGCCATTTCTGGGTATTCATAATTTTGCATGAGGAATCCAAAAATGCTGAGTTTTCCTCTAGAGGAGGTCCCTAGCAACAGCAAGTGCCAGGTGGCGCTGCGCACCAGGCAGAAAAACCTGTGTTTTGCTTCAAAATTTTCAAAATTGTCAAAAGTGTGCCAAGTTTCTTGAAATTTTGGTTGAGTGTCCTACATCAAGTTTTATGTTGGGCTAAAGAAGACTTAGCCAAAATCTTGAGCTTGTCTTGCTCTTTCATCTTCCTCAAAGCTTTCCTCAACTTGGCCTTCAAAGTCCTAATTCTTGATTTGCAAATTTTGTTTCTTGCCAAATAGTGATAGGCCATGTGCCTCAACATCTTTTTCTCTTCATTGGCCTTCTCTAAGTGCATCTTTTCCCTCTCAAGCCAACATTCACGATCAGCTTCAATCTCTTGCTCTAGTGGTTTCAACTTGAGTTTCCTCCTCTTGGCTGCTTGCTGGTTTTCTCTTTTTTTTTGCAGCTCCATGATAGTCTGTTGGTCTTCTAACTGCTTGTTCCTTTGCTCAATATAATTTATTAACCACTTGGCTCCTTCCAGGTTGAGAGACAAGTTATGAATTTCAACTTCTTGTTCTTGGATGATCTCCTTGGGCGTTGAGCTTTGGGAGCCCAAATCAATGTCATCATTCTGAATGAGAATGAAATCTCTCTCTTGACCTTCAGAAGGCCCCTCATCATGTAATGGCTACTTACCTTTGTCTTGTACCTACTTTGCTATAGACGGAAAGGATACCCCTTCCACCCCGGGTGGAGATAGTACTCATTTTGCTACTGCAAACAATCTCCTTTTGCCCTTTTGCTAAGTGATAAACACTGGCACACTGGCGGTTTGAGTCTCATGCACCTCTTACTGATGTCAAGGCTCTCCTGCCTCATGAAAAACTAATGGGGGCACTTGAGGGCTTATGAATATCTCATGTGAAATGAAATCATCCTATGAAACCTTCAGTAAACTAAGCTCATGCAAAACCACATTCTTGATCAATGCAAAGTGATAGATATTGTTGTACTATTGATGAGGAGGTTTCCTTTGCACCAATTTGGTCATTTTCTTAATATTCCAGCATATGAAATATGGGATGTTCATCATCCTCACTATAGTAAAATGCATTAATAATCTGACATGATAGGTTTATAGGCGAGAAAATCTACCTTCACAGCTGAAATATTTGATTATGAGTTTCATAAGGGGAGCATATGTGTCCTGTGGGTATCTGAAAGGGAAGACCCTACTGATATGCCTCTGAAAACCAGCATTGATATAAGTCTCATAATGATCTCTATCCACCAGTTGTCCCTTGTTCCATTGTTCACCCACATTCGGAATGCCTGTTGCTTCAGCCATTGTCTTTGGTGTCAAAGTGAATGACACACCTGCCGAATTGACCTAGCCATTGTGAAGATGGAGCACAAAAAGTTTGGCAAGCTCATGGTGGTATTTAACTCTTTCCACCATCTCAAAAAATTGGTAGCAAGATTGATGTTTGAAACATGCTACAGCAAGAGGGCAAGCTAATAGCTCAGTAAGTGTAGTGGGCTCTTCCCGGATGTGTTTTCATCCCTTGTGGGGCTTCCTTCGTGCATGAATTTCTTTGGAGGAATCACTTACTGTTTCCTCATCTCTGTCATAAGATGAATATGTCTCTATGTTTGCCATTGTTTGATGTTCTTTGATGAGTATGAAGAGATTTTATAGGAACAATAGGTATTTGCTGTTAAATGACAGGGATTCGATGATGGGGGATATTGAATGAGGTATTGTGATGCTGCTTGTAGGGTTTTTGGGAATGGCAAGGTTTGGTTAATAAGGATTATGGTTTAGAGATGCAAATTAGGATTTGGGAGTAGTGGGATTAGGTATTATGGTTTTAGTTTCGGGGATAAGGGAATGGATGAGTGTGAATGTTACAGGGGAGGGAAAATGAAATGAGGGGAGTGTAGTGAAGGGGGTGTGAAAATGGAAAAGGGGGATAAGACAGCAAACACTGCAACTTTGCAAACCGTAAGCTAATTTTCAATATGACTGTGCAAAGAACTAGGGTTTTGTTTTTTACCTAGTGAAACATCATGAAAACTGATGAAAACCCTTGCAATGACAATATGAGATGCTTGACTTACTTGGAAGGATGAATTTCGCAAGTTTGGAGCTTGGAGGAGGCGATTTTTATGAGTTTCAGGTTTTGGAGGGAGGTGCGCCATGCCAACTAACAGGTGCTCCTTCCATCACAATTTGCTATGAATTCACTCCTTCGACTAAAAAATGACTTGGATCTTATTCTCTTTCACTCTTTGGATAGAAATGAGCTTCTTCAATATGAAAAAGACTTTTTATACAAAGGATTTTAATTTTCCACTTATAAAAACCCAATTTGTAATGTTTTCCTTTCACTTGTCTTTTAAAACTCTGTTTTGGCAGTTTGACTTGCTTTTTGCCTTTGATGAACTAAATGCTTTGAAATTTTGGCTCTTTTGTAGGAGCTGGAGTGTAGGAGCTTGGTAATGTGACCAGGGCTGCGTCTTGGAATTATTACATATAGGAAATATGAAATTACATGAAATTTTGTACATAAAACATAAAAAACTTTGTTTTCCCTCAAAACAGGGTTTTGATGAAAAATCAATCACTGAGCATGTGATTATTGAAATTTGTGTTGCTGAGACTTTATTTGACCTCCTCATGTGCCTGCTGACCATTATTGAACTTTTACAAGACTTTATTGACAAAACCATTGACCTAATGAGACCTAAAATCCTAAAAATAACTTTTGCACATGCAAAGACAAAAAATGACTACAAATGACCTGAATGTATGAAAATGGGCTAGTAGATAAACGCCATGAGGGAAAATTAATAATATGCCACTATCATCAGATGATCCATTATCTTAATGGAATGCAGCTGATCGAATGAGACACCTAAAATGCAATGCAACAAGAGTATTTTGATCACTGATGGAGGGATGAAGATACCGACAGTAACATTGGCTCCAATGGGGATGGTAGCTCCTTCGAGGTGCCAAGAACTACAAATCTCTGGAAATCAGATAGTGCCTTCTTCTATTGGGCTATGGAGTCAATAACTTCGAAAAACCAAAACCAATTGTTATCGGGAAATCTAGTGTCCACTCGGAGCTGCTAGTCCCACTAAGACTGGTAGCTATCTTAGAAACAAACAAACTAAAACTAATTTCATTTTCCTTTATGAGAAATATATAAGATGGGAATGCAGGACACCAACTTCAGTATTGTGCTTGGTTCCTTGCTCGGTTCCTCTCCCTTCTAACAGATCCTTGTCGCTTCTCCTTTGTCTACCCAGCTTCAAAGAGCACCTCTGGAATTAAAGCAGCATAATACTATCGAAGAACAAAGATCTACAATCATAAACAATATAGGACTAGACATATATTGACCACACAAATGCATATATCATGAAACATACAAGAATGTGGAGGAAAACTTGAATAGCTTTATTAATATCAAGAATAGCAAAAAGGATTACAACCAATTGTTCTGACCCAACGGCATCCTCCAGCATGAAAGCCCTTCTTTCACCTCATGAAAAGCTTAGATCACCCAACACTATGATATTCGACCAAGAAACCAATAACACTTCCTTACAAGAAACAAAATTCCAGCCTCTGGATCTCTGGGATGAGGGATCCATATATAGATGATTGTAGGGGGTGAGTCAACTTCTGGGATTTTGATTAGTGTCCTCTCTCTGATAGCTCTTGATTCCGGTTGGAGATTGATGATCTCTTACTCATCCCTGGGAGAATTCAAAAAGGAAAGTGTCACAGGAGAAGTTTCTGGAAGATTTCATGATCATCCACCTCACAAACTGTCTCTTCCATTTGTCCACTCTCGCCCATCGCACCCTACATAAGGGCTTTTCAGTATGCATCACACCCTTTACACTGGGTAGGTGGGATGCATCGTACCCTTAGCAATAAGCAACCTGTATGGTCCAGTTTTGACCAGTTCTGACCAGTTTCCTGTGGAGAACTTCTGGGAGATGATGTAATCAGCTGACCTTGTTCTTTTAGGGTATGGAACAACAATTTTGGGGACTTAGGAGCCCTTGGTTTATGGACATGTATGATTGGGGTTGTAGTGCCCAAAAATTTCTATAACAGTTGCCCCCTAAAGCATGAGGTCGTTAATCTTTTGATGTCGGGTGAAATGCTTTATCATGAGGATCCAAAGTTTTTTCGTGTTGGAAGGAAACCTATAATAGGATACAATACACTACATTATCTTCATAATATTTTTCATGATCTAGCTGAGGTGGAATTCCCATGCTCAGCTTTATAAATTCATTTTCATGTACATAAGATAGACAACCGTCTGTGCAGGAGACTGAAGATTCTGATAGAGTCATCATCCTTTGATTCGGATGATCATCTGTGCAACAACAATGTACATTTGATGTCTTTATTTTCCTGAATATATCGCAGCCCGGATGGATGAAACTAGATTCGGGGTCTTCAATCTCGTCCAATCTTCACTCGGAGTACAATTCGATCCATGTGAAAGATGTTCTAGAGTTGAATATGGAAAGACATGGCCTGGTTACCAGCCAATGATGTAAGCTATTAACAGGTGCGAGAGGAACCATTGATAATGATGTTGACCCTCAAGGTACTATAGTACAATTCGTGTGGTGTGAAAACGGACTTGGCGTCAAACACCATGCAAAATATTTTAGTCGAAGGCCATTGATGTAAACCTGTCGGCGGAAGTGAGAAACTTGACATTGAGGCATGCAAGCTTCAAAGTACTGAAAGGGTTGTTCTTAAGTCGACTTCTTGGATAATGAACTGATGTCGACAAGAAGCGACTTGTCGTAGGAGGGCATTAATGAATCCCACATCTACGACACAGAATGGAGTAATTGATTTTGGAGGTGAAAGGATCTGATGATACAGGGTTCAGGGTGGCGGTCATGAAAGAATGGAGCGTGAATGTATTGCAGCGGATGAGACACAGGTGAATTCTCTGAGCGACTTCTCTTGAACATACCGACGACAATGACATGGATTGGTAGCGTTAACCCAAAATATGGATGGTGTGATGGACCAATGGTGATATGACTAGTGAACAGAACAATCCAACCCGACTCGGATGCAGAGTTAAAGTGTCATGTTCAAGAGCGACTTGCTACAACTAAATTTTCTTTAAGTTTTCTTCCCAATTTTTCCCTAGTCATTGCTGACCAGTAGCTCTTTATTTTTTTCAAGCTTGAGGAGGATAACATATGCTTGTTCTATAATTTTCCCTTCGGGCAAACCCGTCGCTATGTTTTAACGAGCCTAGCGGCAATGAAACTCGTTCTTGTCTGTATGGACAAGTTTGTTGGTATTCGATTTTAACGAGTTTAACGACAAAGATAACTCGTTCCTTTTCAATTTTAGACAATCTGAAAGGGACGTAAAGGAAACTCCAATAATCATTTTTCGTCATATAATCCCTTAAGTCCAAAAAAGTATAAAATAATATGAAAGGGATGAATTTTTGGTAATGTTAACAAACCGAACAAAGCAAGCACTCGATCTTTTTGTGTAATAATCCCTCAAGTCCAAAAAGATTAAAATCTAGAGGAGGGATAGCACTTCTAGTAGCTTTAATGAGCTCGAGAGGCCAATTGCTCAGCAATCTTTTCATATTTTATGAGTCAGATGAAAGCAGCTTAAGGGAGACTCGTTTTTTGAGGAACGAGTGATAATTTCAGGTAGCAGCTGATTCCAGGTAAGGTTTGGAATTTTCCAATCACAGCAGTCTCACAAGGATGGCTAACAGGATCACTCTTTACAGTTGTTCCTCAAAAATGGGTAAACAATCAAATGGAGGTGAATGATCGGCTAAATCAGAGTGGAGGTGATGGTAAGAACATGACCATGGCTCAAAAGCTAATGATAATGCATTCACAATGGTTATTTACTAGAAATTGGTTCATTTTTTAATGAGCTTAAACTCTGGGGGAACGTTTGCTCATTGCTTATGTTTAACTTTTAACGAGCTTGAAATCCACATAAAAACTACTCGTGATAATGGTCACCGATTTAATTTCTGTAGGAATTTACAGGGTAAGTTCCTCAGACAGAACACCAAAGGACACCGCTCACAAACAGATCACAGATCAATACACCAGTATTTTGACGTGGTTAAAACCCTCAAAGAGGGAAACAGTCCACGGCCTGAGCCAACGCTACCACTTCAGGTAATTTATTAATAAAAGAATGAAAATTTACATAAGCTTCTCTCATGAACAGTTAACCTACAAATGACCCTCCATGCTCTTTAAATAGATATCATGGACCAATCAGGTGTTAAGCCATGGATCAAGTGTTGGTAATATCGAGGAGAGAATGAATCGTCGGATCACTACATATCATGACAGTCAGATTGTAAGTTACAAAATGTACATAGTAAAGAAACACACTTTACCTAACTCTATACTAGACTAAGTTATACTTAACTACTTCCTATGTGTCGGAATATCCTAACATCCCCCCTTAAGAACAACTTGGGATAGGATTGAAGGATTTACAAATATGACACAATAGGAGAAGGAAGGAGGCAATAGAGCCTATCCCCCCTTAGTGACAACTTCCTGAACTCCAGCCCTAAATCGAAGTTTAGTGAACTTCGCCTCTGTGAGAGCCTTTGTAAAGATGTTTGCAACTTGATCATCTATTGAACAATATTGCACTTCAAGAACATGGTCGTGAATGAGCTTTCTGATGAAGTGCATGTGCAGTTCAATGTGTTTGCTGCGCTGATGTTGGACTGGATCTTTGCATAGCTGAATGGAACTTTGATTATCACACCAAAGTGTAGTCGGATGCTGCTGCTGAAAGCCAAACTCTGACAGGATCTGACGAAGCCACAAGGCTTCCTTACTAGCTTCTATGGCACCACGATACTCTACTTCTGCTGAAGAAAGAGAAATGGCACCTTGTTTCTTGCAAGCCCATGTAATAGGTCCTGAACCAAGAGAGAACACATAACCCGCAGTAGACTTCTGATCATCAGCGTCACCAGCCTAATTGGAATCAGTGAAACCAACCAATAGAGGATATGCTTTGGCACTGTAATGAATCCCAAACTGAACTGTACCTCGAACATAACGAAGTATTCTTTTAGCTGCTTTCTAATGACTTTCATGTGGGTTTTTCATAAATTGAGAAACAAAGCAACCAACAAAGGAAAGGTCAGGACGAGTATGGGTTAGATACAAAATTTTCCTACAAGTTGATGGTATAAGGTAGCATCAACTTCAGGAGAAGTACAAGTGACTGAAATTTTGACTCCAGACTGAAAGGGAGAAGGGGCTGGCTTACAGTCCTCCATGTGAAAATGGCGTAGAATATCACAAGCATACTTGGACTGGGAAAGGGAAATACCTTCCTTAGATTGCAAGACTTGAAGACCAAGAAAATAATGTAAGTGTCCTAAGTCTGTCATTTCAAACTTCCTTTTAAGGCTAGACTTCACATGGTTTATAAGGTTGGTATCACTACCAATCAGGATAAGATCATCAACATAAAGAACAAGAATGATAAGAGACTTGCCCACTTTCTTGGTGTAGACAATATTATCAAAATGACACCTAGAAAAGCCAGATTCTAAAAGAAAGCTATCCATTTTGGCATACCAAGCCCGAGGAGCTTACTTGAGACGATAAATGGATTTCTTAAGTCAACATACAAGGCTGGAGTCTGTTTGTATAAAGCCAATAGGTTGTTCCATATAGATTTCTTCATGCAAGTCCCCATGCAAGAAGGCAGATTTAACATCCATCTGATGGACTTCCCATTTGAAAGAAGTAGCAAGGGAAAGAACAAGGTGGATAGAGTTCATTTTGGCAACAGGGGATAAGGTTTCAGTGTAGTCAATGCCTTCAACTTGGGAAAAACCCTTAGCAACAAGACGAGCTTTATGTTTATCAAATTTCGCATCTGGTCCATACTTGGTTCTATAAACCCATTTGCATCTGACAAGTTTTCGTCCCTTTGGTAGAGGAACAAGATCCCATGTATCATTTGCCAATAATGAATGATATTCTTCATTCATAGCTGCTTCCCAATCTGGATGGCCTGAAGCTTCTGCAAAGGTGTCAAGATCATAATTCACTGAAGCTTGAGCCAGTAAAGAAGAGGCGCTATCGAACTGAGAACGTGTACGTCACTGATCTGTAGGATCACTGACAGGATCACCTGCTGCATCCCGAGTAGCGCGGACCCATTTTGGAAGCTGAGGAGCTGAAGGAGGATCCTGAGAAGGTGGGGGAGGATTGTCATCCTCGCTTTCATCATCTGAAGAAGAAATATTTTCAAAAGTAGAAGAGATAGGAAGAGGTGGCACATCCACCGAACTAGGCTCGTAGGCCGATATATTTTCAACAAACTTTACATCTCTTCTAATGATAAAATTCTTGGACTTAAGTGGAATAAGTCTATATCCATTGACATCTTCAAAACATCCAACAAAGATACATTTTTCACTCTTAGGTTCTAAAGCTTTATGCTTCTCATCTGGAATATGGGCCCATGCTTCACTTCCAAAAACACGAAAGTGACTTACATCTAGTTTAATTGAGCTCCATGCTTCTTCTGGAGTGATATTCTTTAAAACCTTAGTAGGAGTGCGATTTATTATGTAGTTTTCACAGTTAATTGCTTCTACCCAATAATTAAGACTAAGTCCTTTAGATTGAAGCATACAATTAGCCATTTCCTTTAAGGTGTGATTCTTCCTTTCAGCTACACCATTTTGTTGTGCAGTATATGGAACAGTATGTTGCATTTGAATTCCATTCTCAGTGCAAAAGGTTATGAATGTTTTTTTAACATATTCTCCACCATTATTAGATCTTAGCTTAAGAATTTGATGTCCAGATTGTTTTTCAACAAAGGCCTTAAAGGCCAAGAACATGTTAAATACTTCACTCTTGAGTTTTAAGAAGTATACCCAAGTGTGTCTGGAGAAATAATCAATGAAAGTTAAGAAATACTTGTAGCTAGAGAATGAAGCAACTGGAAGTGGACCACATAAATCACTATGCACGAGCTGTAAAGGGGTTGAGGCGTGCCAAGAGGCACGTTTTTCAAAACTGTCCCGATGATGTTTTCTGAGTACACTTCTGGAACAAACACCATCTCTGCAAGATACCATTGGAAGACCTGTCACCATATTTTCTTTACATAGATTTTGAAGAGAGCGATAGCTTAAGTGACCAAATCGCTCATGCCAAAGTTTGTTCACTTCATCATTATGAGCAACAAATACCGAGGGAAGATTTGATGACCCAAAGTTGTGAAACTTATAAAACCTTGTAGAATCATCAGCAATGCCAGTAGTTAAAATCTGTCTAGGATCTCTTAGGTCCATAATTACAACATCGTGAGGTGAAAATTCAGTGATTTTACCTTCACCTGAATGAGTTATCTGATATATAGATAGAAGGTTGCAGGATAAGGTTGGAACACATAATACATAATTAAACTGACCATTGTCTATATGAACAGTTTGAGTCCCTACAACACTAAGAGATCTATCATCACCAACATATATATTTTTGGTGTTACAGTCATTTAAAGAAGAAAACATGGCTTTGTTTTTGGCCATGTGATAAGAAGCTCCAGAATCAATGAGCCACTCATTGGAATGAGAAGGAGAAGATACATTTAGTGAGTAGCCAGACCGAGATGCTTGACAACCACATGCAGAAAGTGCCATTCCTGAAGATGAAGTTGAAGCTGAAGAGTGCTCCAAATGGATGTTATGCTTCTTCATTGCTGCTTCCAAGGCTTCCATCTTCTTGAAGCATTTGGATTCTAAGTGGCCATCTCGGTTACAAAAGTTGCAATTTCTATCAATCTTCTTCCCTTTCTTTTTATTTGTCTTATCATTTTGTTGAAATGATTTTTCATTTTGAGGCTGAAATTGCTTAGGACCCTTTTTTGGTTTAGGACCATTCCTTTTAGGATACGACTTCTTAGGATTCTTTGAATTTGGTTGCTGCTAGGCGGCTAATGCTTTCTTAGAAGAGTTTCCAAGATGAAGAAGACCAAGGTGTAAGAGTTTTTCTTGTTCTTTTATTAAAGAATCAAAAAAGGAATCAAAGGAATGGGACTTGTAGGCTTGTCCTTGAGAAATGAAGGCTTCTCTTGGAGAATGGAAGGTGGAAACAACAACAAAATAGTCTGGTCCCAACTTAGTAAGAATGGAGTAGATAAGGCTACTATCTTCTTTCTTAACCTTAACACCTTCCAAGAGAAGTCTAAGGGTCTTGAACTTGGACAAAAAATCTTCAATGCAAGAAAAATTATTGGGGTCCAATGTAAGAAAATCATTTTCAAGTTGATGGGCTTTAAGTTCATTTTTAATTCCAAAGACTTTAGTAATCTGTTTCATTGCTTCATCAGGAGTATCAAGTTCTGCAATATGGAATCTAAGATCTAGAGAAATAGACATCCCTATCAACCCACGTGCTTGGTCTTGCCTATTTTCCCATTTAGCTGCCTTGTCTTCATCTTTCGGTTTGGTCTCTTGGCATGTGTCTATTCTATAAAGACCTCTACTTCTAAGTAAATCCACAATGTAGGACCACCATTGGAAGTAGTTGGTGCTGTCAAGAATAACTTGGCATGGACTTTCCATTTAAAAAAAAAACTGAAGCTATAGATGCTAAAAGTAAGTGTACCAATGGAAATATCTCGAAAAATTAGGCTATTTAAAAAAAAACGGTTCTAAAAACAACTTCCGGATAAAGAAGTTATGGCTTTTTGAAGAAAATTTGATGATGATGCCGACGAAGTGTGAGAATGTGCGGAAATGAAAAATCCGCCCCCACAAAAAGGAGACTTGAACTCAAGACCTCTACTCTCATAAATTAGCTTTGGACCAAGTGAGCTATACAAAAAGTTTGAGAGAGAGAGAGAGAGAGAGAGAGAGAGAGAGAGAGAGAGAGCGGGGGGGGTTGAAGCTTGCAGCTCGAAGTTAGCTTTAGCCGGAAACTAAATATTTTCCTCAATGTTTCTGATTTTCCGAGATCACACTAAGGCGCAGCAGAAAAGAGCATACGCATGAGAAAAATCCTTCCTTTCTATTTCTGATTTGCCTAGATCGCACAGAGTCGCAGGGAAAAGAGCATACGCAAAAATGAAAGGTTCAGATCCGGTAATAAAAAAAGCTAAATAAACTGAAACCGAAATAAACAGAGAGAAAATAACTGTAAACTGCAAATAAACACTGTATACCTCCAGATCTTAAAAATGACGTAGCTAGGGCTACCGGAAACCTTTTCGCATGAAACGGAAGAGGTTCCTCACTGGAATAGATGCTCCCAACACAATAGAGCAGTCCTCTCGTCCTGAAAGTAGTCAGAAATTGTAGATATAGGAAACGACAGTCAGATGCAGTTCTACCGGCTTCAGATTTGGATCACCAATGGACGCGGCCCTCAAATAGCTCTGATACCATGTAGGAATTTACAGGGTAATTTCCTTAGACAGAACACCAAAGGACACCGCTCACAAACAAATCACAGATCAATGCATCAGTATTTTGATGTGGTTAAAACCCTCAAAGAGGGAAACAGTCCACGGCTTGAGCCAACACTGCCACTTTAGGCAATTTATTAATAAAAGAATGAAAATTTGCATAAGCTTCTCTCATGAAAAGTTAACCTACAAATGACCCTCCATTCTCTTTAAATAGAGATCATGGACCAATCAAGTGTTAAGCCATGGATCAAGTGTCGGTAATACCGAGGAGAGAATGAATCGTCGGATCACTACATATCGTGACCATCAGATTGTAAGTTTCAAAATGTACATAGTAAAGAAACACACTTTACCTAACTCTATACTAGATCAAGTTATACTTAACTATTTCCTATGTGTCGGAATATCCTAACAATTTCACCGCTAACCACTTTGCTCCTTCAGAGGTTGTGCTGCCTGTTCAATTGCTTCATCAAAACGAATAGAAATGAACAATATATGTTTTAAAAATGAGATAAAACACTAATATTTTACTCGAATTACATGAAAAGTAATTTAAAAGTGGTTTTGACCCCTCATTGTACCATTTCATTTGAACCTTTGTTTGTTGGAGCTCTGCAAGTGCTTTTCCCCCTTGATTTTCACTAGCTGATTTTGGGAGATTCTGTGGACAATTCTCGGTGCTGTCTGGACTAGGTAGGAGATAAACCTCAGCTCTTCAGTTGCATTCCTTCCTTCTTGAATTCTGTGCACGTTTCCCTATTTTTCTGAGCCTCTGGGGTTTGAAAAGTTCTCCCTGGCTCCATCGCACCCTTCCTATATGGAAAGGTGCGATGCATACTGGCTTGGCTATTGGCCAGTTAGTATGCATCTCACGCAGTACACTGCTGGGGGTGCGATGGGCGCGAGAAGAGAAATTTTTGCACTGTTTTCTCATGGAATTTTTGCCTGTTTTTTGCCAAATCAGGACCCTGACCCTTCTCTTGCTTGTTTTGTAGAGATTTATAAGAGAAAAATGGTTTTTACATGGTGAGAACACGAACATGAAGAAGAGGACATGCTTGCTTTACATGATCCAGTTATGGTAACTGCACTGCGGAACTGTGGCCTGTTCAAGTTTTTCCGCATCTCTAGCATGAGGCAACAAATCAACTTGTTGCAACATCTTCTCAATGCATGGGATCCTACCAAACACATGTTTCAGATCAGAGGCAAATCTATCCCATTGACTGTCATGGACATCTATTTTTTGACCGGTTTATCGAGGCGTGGTGCCCCTCTTTCAGTATCAGGTTCCGCCCCTGGCGGCGAATCCGTGAGAGATTATATTCATCGGTATTGTAGAGAGGGATCTCAACCAAGTATGGACAGCAAGATCAACATCCGAGATGTCAATGATCAGTCCTTTAGGACCATTCTGCTCACTTTTTCTAGACTGGCTGGTAGTGCGGCTCTTCACGTGGCTAACAGGTGTTACATGCAGTACGCCTTGGAATGCCTTGAACCAAAGGTGTTCAACTGGTGCGATGAAGTACTCTCTGTGATGAAAGAACAACTGACCAAGGTAAAAGCGGAAAATCCAAGAACTTCGGCTATGGTTCTATTTTGACGACTTTTGTCTTGGAAAATATCCCACTGATGCAGCCGCAATACATTTCACTTAGCTTACCTCCACCGACTGAGCCACGGATGCAGAGATGGGTCGACCTTATGGCCCGACATGCTGGTCAGTCCTAGGTTTCCTTTTCTGATACCTTCTTCGAGTGGTTCAACCGCAAGTAGATGGTTTTTTCCAAGTATCCATATGATAGTATGGATTTCCGGGGTGACCCGAATTTGGTGTTGTCGGCTGGTGAGCAGTGCGGTGCTATCGGTAAGTTCTCTAACCATATCTCCATTTATCGTTTCTTTTTATAATGTTCTTGTGCTTTCTTCTATCAGGACTAATCAAAACTCATGTGCTCATGCAGATATTGGACCAGTTCGGCCAGCAGTACGTCTGAGAGTACCAGCTGCCGCTCCAGTAGGAGAGGCTGTGGGGAGGGCTATCCTTCGCAACCTTGATGTGGCCGAGACTCTTTCAGCATTACAGGATCAGATCAAAGGCCTCACTCTCGGTATTTCGGATGTGAGGACCGACGAACTGCCTCTGAGGTTGCACCGACATACTACTGGCATGCTGAGTCGATGGACTAGGCTTTTATGCATGATTGCACAGGCGATGACTTGTTATCACCAACATCATTAGACTAGGGTGCCGCCCAACATTTTGAGTTTTAGGTCATTTGACCGATTTTGTCCTGGTTACAGAACATTATGTATGAACCATAGATAGTTATATATATATATATATATATATATATATATTTGATTTTCGGAGCTTTATTTTTGTTGAGTTATGTGATCTTGATGCAAACATTTGATGAAATGCTTCTTTTATAAATGTTGCAAATGTCTATCCAATGAGTCCGTTAATGTGTTTAAGTTGATGTAAATATGTTGATATTGAATAGAATCAAACTGCCTTTCCAAAATCTTGACCCTTAGGAACATGCGATATATAGCTGGATTCTGTAAGGAGTAGATACTAGTGACTTGTAGGATGATGAGTTGTGGGTCTCACCTGACGATGAGTAGGCATATGCCACGCGTAATGGCATTAGAGAGGAGATCTATCAACGTGATGTATTCAACAATATTGTTCGTTGACCGACCAATACATACCCCTCTGAAACTCACTAACTCGCCGCTTGGATCGAAGATGGCCCAGGCCACAGAAGATAGGTTCCGCAAACTATGACTCGCTCCGTCGGCATATCCAACAAATGATTCGAATAGGTCCAGCATCTACAACAAACGTAAAAGTAGATCACTTAACCAAAATAATTACCCTTAGCAAAAACAAAAATGTAACAAAAGCATAGGGGTCACTATCTTGAGTCAAGCATAGTAACACTTAAGGTACAACCCATTATGAGGTTGCGCTAGTGGAATCCCATCATAATCTACTAACTCATAGGCTCCTTTTGTTAATACACATTTAACAATGTAGGGGCCCATCCATAAGGACTTGAACTTACCTGCTCCCAATTTATCGGATTCCTGGTCGTAAAGTAAGACCAAGTCACCTTCTAAGAAGACACGGGGTTTGACATTCTTGTTGAACTATGCCTTGACTTGTTTGTTATGGGCTTCTTTAGCCAAAGCACCATCACGACAGGTTTCATCCAATTGGATTAGTTCCAAGAAACGTGCCTCCTCTTCTGAAGTTCCGGGGAGAAGTGTTATAGACATTTTTCTGCCTTACAGCTCTAAGCATGAAATGTCCATAAACCAAGGGATCCTAAGAACCTAAAAGTGTTGTTCCTACCCCTAGAGGAACAAGGTCAACCAATTACAGCTTCTCCCAGAAGTTCTCCACCAGAAACTGCTCAGAATCAGTCAAATCAGGATCATTTCAGCTGCTCCACTAGCTAGCTGCGTTGCATAGCACCCAAGTACACTAGCTAGGTGCATTGCAATGCACCTAAATGCACTACCAGGGTGCGCTGAGCGGGAAATGACAAATGGCAGTGTCATTCCGCGAGGTGGACAGACAATGGAAGCTTCCAGAATCTTCCCCAATGACACTTGCCTCACTGAGTTCGACCAAGGATGAGTAAGAGGCTCTTAGTCTCCAAGTGGAAGCAAGAACTGACAGAGAGAAGCCACTAGTCAAATCATAAGCTGACTCATCCTCTTTGCATACACCTATATATGGATCCCTCATCCCAGAGATCCGGAGGCTGGAATTTTGTACATTGCAGAGAATTGGTATTGGTTTTGAGATAGAGATCAGAGTATTGGGTGATTTATGCTTTGTTGGGGGTGAAGAGGGGATTCCTTTGCTGGGGGGTTGATGCTGGATTAGGAATCATCGGTTGTAACTCCTCCTGGACCTTCTTGTTATATCAATAAAACTATTTGAGTTTCTCCTACATGCTTGTGTATCAATGATGTTTTGTTATATTTGCATGTTTAGCTTAAATCTGATCCTAAGCTATTTATGAATATAAATCCATGTCTTTTTGTAGTTTTCTTCTTCTGTGATCTTGCAAGAACTTGGTGAAGCTGGGCAAGTAAGGGAGCAGGTAGCTGGAAGCTGTCAAAGAGGAGAGAGATTGGATCAAAGGACTAACGCAAGACACAGGTTGGTTCATCCTATTCCTCTTCGTTTATAGTTCATAAAGAAGAATACGAAAGTAGTTTTCCTTGTTTGTTTCTAAGGTACTGTCACACTTTAGTGGGATAAGGGTGTTCTGAGTAGACACTTTTCCCGTTAACAAAATGGCGACTCCACTAGGGATCGTGTCTAGTTAGTTTGTTTGTGTTTCTCTTGTTGTTTGTTTCATAAACACAGAAGTAGCAATCGAACTGCATTTGCCATTATCAAATGCAAAGTAGACACCTGCTACTTCAATCCATTCACTGGATTTGTTTATGATTTGAACAGCTGATTCAAAAATGATCTGATTACCCTTTGTGATAGCTCTTAGACCTCCTTTAAATCCACCCTCTGATTGTGCATTACTGATTGCTTTTACTCGGCCAAAATCCATAGATTAAACTGCAAACCGTGACCCAGAACTCGGAAGGAATTCTCGTTTCTGCCCCAGCGCAGGCATAGTGAAGAGATTCTACATTTCAACATAGTTCCCGAGAGGGCTACCTGTGCTGCAATTCAGTTTCTCTGTGTAACAGGTGCGTTGATCAGCCTAGCCCTGTGCAGCTGAGGTTCTTTGCTTCATTTTTTCAGTTTTTTCTCTGATTTTTGCAGCCTGTAATCAGTGTGTGTCTGTTTAAAAACCCCTTTTCTTTGCCTTGATTCCGCCTCCTTTGTACAAAAATACTGTAGATGTTCTTTGTGTTTTTGTTACATCATTTACAGTTTTCCATTGAAAAAGTAGAATAGTCATACTGTCGTCCTTGGATTTAGATCTGTCGTAAGTGTCGATTTTGATCTTAGGAGAAAGTTTATTTGCTGTTGACAGTCGATTATGCTTTTACTTTTGCCTTTGGTTTGAATTTGTCACTTTCTAGTGTCAAAACGAGTGTTTATTTCAAAATCATAAAGTGTCGTAATCTTCTCTACCTTTTGATATCGAAAATAAGCTTGTTTGTGTTTGTCGCTTGAAAGCAAATTCAGATTTGTACATAAACTTTCTTTTTAGGCATCAATATTAAGAAAGTGAAAACAAATACATGCATATGTGCATTTGCATATTGATAGTCTGTTTGGCTTGATTTAGGAAAAGTGCATCTACAGTGTGCTCTTTGCTCTTTGAGAAAAGATTGTGTCTTTCTTTTCCCCTTGTAGCTAGGATTTTCATTGCTGAAAAGAGATAAAAGTTTGCTTCTCATCTTTAGATTGCATTTTAGGATTACATCTACATCTTGTGGTGATCCCCAAAGGCAAGCTTCTAAGAAAGATAAACTTAAAATAAATTGAATGAATCTAACAACGCTTTGGAACTTAACGCACAACATTTAGATGTCTAGGCTAGAGACGTATTCCAGCGTCGTAAAGCCTGGTAACTGTTGTCCTCACTGATGGTTGGGTGATTCCTCCACTTTGAGACGATAAGTGCTAGTATGGACTTGTGCTCCCACGTACCGTCGAGTATATATTGGGATACCCCTATAGGCTTAAAACCTTTTATCCATTGGAAGCCGTGTCGGTCGCCCTACTGATCGCAATGCAACGAACACAGCATTCGGGAAGATTGACTGCCGTACCATAAAAAGTATTCTGCAGTTTTGCGATTGGTTTGGTACTCCCTCTACCTAGATCTCCAGAGCAATCCCTTTCGTTCCTTTTCAGACTCCTTAATGGAAAAGGTCCATCTTAGCACTTGTCACTTCAGGCTCATTAAAAATCGAAGGAGACTAGAGTCATATTTTGTTTTTTCTCGACTCTTAAAAATTGAAAAAACAAGTTGTGTCCAAGCGTCTCAAAATTTATTTTAAACGGAATATTCACCCCTTTTTCTTACGTTGATCTTAGGTTGAGAAAATGGAGTCTACCAACCAAGGAATTCCCCTTGGTGGAAATCCTAGTCCCTTCTCCTCTTGGGGAGATGTTGGTGCACCCCATATGGCCACATTGTCGCTTCTAGGACTGACAATTGGCTTGCCAGTCTGGCTCTTCTCAACCAATGTTGTTCAGAACACCACTATTCCTGAACAATCGAATCAGCAATTAGACGAGTCTAGAGTTGCCCACCAACCTTCTACTTCCTCTAATTCTTCCTCTCCTCCTTCCTCTTCACTTGATGGGGCTGGAAAAGCCAAAAGTCAAGTTCCTAAGGAGAAGAAGGAGAAGAAGAAGAAAGAGAAGAAGAAGAAGGAGCCAAAGGCGAATGGGGGAAAACGAGTGTCGTCTAACGAAAATCCACACACTGCACCATCTAGGCCTAAATCGCCATGTGTCATTTGCAAAGGAGACCACTTTCACAGAGATTGTCCTTGCATCCCTCGGATACTAAGGGACTGGTCTCCTCGTTTGCACAATCCGGTGTCATCAACCTCTGACCATCATGTTGAAAGCACACTGTCAACTAGCGAAAGTGAAGCCCCAGGACAAAAAGGGAAAGCTAGATTTCCTTGTAAACTGTGTGAAGGCAATAATGCCCTCCACCACTGTCCCTTCTTAGACGAAGTGAAAAGAGTTTTGGATGATCATTCGGTTTCACCGTTACGACTACCTCCTGGATATAAAAAACTCTTTCCGAGTCCGTCGCTAGTTGAGAATCCAGCCGGCCCGCTCAAGTGGTCGGCTGAAGCGCCTATCATCGAAGATAAACCATCTGAATCCATACCAGATGAAAGTCAAAAGGTCGAGGCGGCAGTTGACCCAGTCTTGCCTTCAGAGGTTTTATCTTCGGATGATACAGTCACTGAAGAGAACAAGGATGACACCGTCCAAATTCTCTTCATCAACACAGACTCCGACGAACATGGGGGCAATCTACCCATTCCCTTATCGCAGGAGGGAAGTTCGTCAGAGCCATACCCGGCCGTCTACTCGGTCCCACCTCCAAGAAACCTAGTTGTCTCCTCCAAATGGAATCAACTAGGCAGACCCCGTTTACCAGCAAGCATACCATTTCGAATTATCGTTCAAATATATAGAATGGTCATGGCTGGTACCATCATAGATGAGGGGGTTTCTGTGAGTATCCTTTCCTCTATTACTTGGAAAGCGCTTGGTTCGCCATCGCTGTTGCCTAAGATGAGAAATCTGACAGGCTTTGACAAAGGAACCAGTCGACCTTTAGGGATCCTTCCCAATGTGCCCATAACATTGAGAGGGAAGACAGTTCAAATGAATGTAATGGTAGTTCAAGGACCCTTGGATTATAACCTACTCCTTGGATAGGACTATATTTATTGCATGGGAGCCATCGTCTCCTCACTCTTTAGAGTAATTTGTTTTCCGCACGAAGGAAGAGTGGTCAAGCTCGTGGACCAGCTTTCATTTCCTGGATCACGCATAGCAAATAGTCATATACCATCCCTAAATGGTCTCTTCACGCAAGAAATGTCTCAATCTCCAGTCCGTCCTCCCGATGAGTGCGAGTAATTCGGAGGGATATGATTGAAACCCAGGGGGCATGCATCCTGGTCTGCTTCGGCAGGAAAACTTCGGGTATAGAGTAGGTTTCTGCGGGAGAATATGACTATTCTGTACCCCGTCCATGTTTGGAAGAGGGATTATTCTAGAATAAGATTCTTTTGTCAAAGTTATGTGAGTTGACAGAACTGAGTCACTCGACTTTGTTTGTCTCGGTAGACATCGCCGAAGAAGTGTTTTGTTTGCACTGCAAATCGAACAGTCTTTGGGTGACCTGTAAGAGGTAGGCCTCTCCCGGTAAAACAAATGTTTTATTGGACTAAAGAAGGGGTAACCTTGAAACCATACTTTATACCTGGGGGCATGCAAACCTTTTGGAGTGCACGCGAGGGGCGGCTATTTATTTTTAAAATTTTTAGGACCTCTAACCCTTTAAAATCGTAGGATTAGTCGTCACCTAACTTGCATAAAGAAAGGATGTGGGGCAAAAATATAAAAATTTCCATTTTATATGAGACATTCTTATCATATGACTGGATTAATCGAGCAGTTTTAACGCATAGTTTAGGCTCGTTAAAAAATCAACATAAGACATGAGCAAATGTTTCCACCCGCGTTTAAGCTCGTTAAAAAATGAACTATTCCCCGGTAAATAACCACTGTGAATGAAGCATTTCAGCCATTAAAGCCTTGGTCGTGTTTGCACCATCACCTCCACTTTTTCATTGGCCAATCATTCACCTCCATTTGATTGTTTACCCATTTTGAGGAACAGATGCGAATAGTGATTTCACTAGCCATCCTTGTGACACTGCTGTGATTGGAAAATTCCAACCCTTACCTGGAATCAGCTGCTACCCATTTTATCACTTGTTCCTCAAAAGACGAGTCTTCTTTAAGCTCTTTTCAACTGACTCGTAAAATATGAAAAGATTGCCGAGTTTTGGCCCTCCAGATTGTTAAAGCGACTGGAAGTGCTATCCCTCCTCTAGATTTTAATCTTTTTGGACCTGAGGGATTATTGCACAAAACGATCGAGCGCTTGTTTTGTTCGGCTCGTTAAAACTATCGAAAATTCATCCCTTCTATATTGTTTTATACTTTTTCGGACTTAAGGGATTAGATGATGAAAAAGGAATTTTGGAGTTACCTTTACGTACCTTTTCAGGCTCTCTAAAAATGAAAAGGACCGAGTTATCTTTGTCGTTAAACTCGTTAAAAATATTAATAGCAACAAACTTGTCTTTAGACGAGAACGAGTTTCACTATCGCTAGGCTCGTTAAAACATAGAGATGGGTTTGCCTGAAGGGAAAATTATAGAACAAGCATATGTTATCCTCCTCAAGCTTGACAAAAATAAAGAGGTACTGGTCAGCAATGACTGGGGAAAAATTGGGAAGAAACTCAAAGAATCTTTATTGGTAGCAAGTCGCTCTTGAACATTACACTTCCACTCCGTGCCTGAGTCGGGTTAGGTTGTTTTATTCACCGGTCACATCACCATGGTCACGCCATACCATCCACATTTGGGGTAAATGATACCAATCCATCACATAAGTGTCGCCGACATGTTCAAGAGAAGTCATCCAGAGAAGTCATCCATGTCCCATCCACTACCATACATTATACTTCATTTTTTCATGACCGCCATCCTGAACCATATATCATCAGATCGTTTTCACATCCATCAAAATCATTTGCTCCGTTCCGTGTCATTGATGTGGGATTCATCAAGGCCCTCCTTTGACAGATCACTTCTTGTGGACATCATCTCATTATCCAATAAGTTGATCTAGGAACACCCCATTCAGTACTTTGAAGATTGCATGCCTCAATGGCAAGTTTCTCACTTCCGGCGATAGGTATACATCAATGACCTTCGACCGAAAGATTTTGCGTGGTGTTCGACGCCAAGTCCTTTATTCAGACCACGCGAATTGTACTGCAATACCTTGAGGGTCATCATCATTATCGGTGATTCCTCTCGCGCTTGTTAACAATTTACATCATCGACTGGTAATCAAGCGATGTCTTTCCATGTTCGACTTCAAAACATTTTTCACATGGATCGACTTGTACTTCGAGTGAAGATCGGACAAGATTGAAGACCCCGGATCTAGTTTCATCCATTCGGGCTGCGATATATATTCAGGAAAAATAAAGACATTAACATGTACAACATTGTAGCACAGATAATCATCCTACCAAAAGGATGATGACTTCATCAGAATCATCAGTCTACCATCAGACGATTATCTATCCTGTGTACATAAAAATGAATTTATAAAGCTGAGCATGGGAATGCCCACCTCAGCTAGATCATGAAAATAGTATGAAGATAATGTATTGTATTGTATCTTATTACAGGTCTCCTCCCAGCATTGAAAGAACTTTGGATCCTCCTAATAAAGCATTTCACCTGATAAACGGCCTCATACTTTAGGGGGCAACTGTTATAGACATTTTTGTGCCTTACAGCTCTAAGCATGAAATTTCCATAAACCAAGGGATCCTAAGTCCCTAAAAGTGTTGTTCCTACCCCTAGAGGAACAAGGTCAACCAATTACAGCTTCTCCCAGAAGTTCTCCACCAGAAACTGCTCAGAATCAGTCAAATCAGGATCATTTCAGTTGCTCCACTAGCTAGCTGTGTTGCATAGCACCCAAGTACACTAGCTAGGTGCGTTGCAACGCACCTAAATGCACTACCAGGGTGCGCTGAGCGGGAAATGACAAATGGCAGTGTCATTCCGCGAGGTGGACAAACAATGGAAGCTTCCAGAATCTTCCCCAATGACACTTGCCTCACTTAGTTCGACCAAGGATGAGTAAGAGGCTCTCAGTCTCCAAGTGGAAGCAGGAACTGACAGAGAGAAGCCACTAGTCAAATCATAAGCTGACTCATCCTCTTTGCATACATCTATATATGGATCCCTCATCTCAAAGATCCGGAGGCTGGAATTTTGTACATTGCACAGAATTGCTGTTGGTTTTGAGATAGAGATCAGAGTATTGGGTGATTTATGCTTTGTTGGAGGTGAAGAGGGGATTCCTTTGCTGGGGGGTTGATGCTGGATCAGGAATCATCGGTTGTAACTCCTCCTGGAACTTCTTGTTATATCAATAAAACTATTTGAGTTTCTCCTACATGCTTGTGTATCAATGATGTTTTGTTATATTTGGACGTTTAGCTTAAATATGATCCTAAGCTATTTATGAATATAAATCCATGTCTTTGTGTAGTTTTCTTCTTCTGTGATCTTGCAGGAACTTGGTGAAGCTGGGCAAGTAAGGGAGCAGGTAGCTGGAAGCTGTCAAAGAGGAGAGAGATTGGATCAAAGGACTAACGCAAGACATAGGTTGGTTCATCCTATTCCTCTTCGTTTATAGTTCATAAAGAAGAATACGAAAGTAGTTTTCCTTGTTTGTTTCTAAGGTACTGTCACACCTTAGTGGGATAGGGGCGTTCTGAGTAGACACTTTTCCCGTTAACAAGAAGGTCGATCGCGAGTTTGAGGGACAATATTTCACACTGAACCGGTAAGATTGCTTCTAGGCCATACACCAGTTGAAAGGGTGTAAACCCGGTCGCATTCCTTACTAATGTCGGGTATGCCCACAAGGCTGAGTACAAGATCAACTCCTTTTATGGACTCCAATCATCCTTTGCAGCATCCGCTTTAGGACCATGTTGATTGCCTCAACTTGTCCGTTGGCCTGTGGATAATATGGAGTAGAGCTGTGGTGGGACAGCCCTAATTTGGCAGCCAATTCAACCATCGTGTGATTGCGAAAATGTGATCCATGATCTATGACTATGGCCTGTGGAACACCAAATCTAGAGACTACATGATTGAAAAAGAAGAGGGCAGCTGTTTCGTCGTTGTTGTTTAATGTAGGCATCGCCTCGGCCCATTTGGTAAAATAACCTACTACGACTATGATATACCCATGCCCCCCAGTCGAGGTGGGGTTACATGTCATGAAATATATGCCCCATTTGGAAAATGGCCCGACAACAACTACTGGTTGCAGAGGTGCGGGTGGTATTCTGGTTTTTCGATCAAAGATTTGACATGCATGGCAACCTCTGACTGTTGTTATGTAATCTTTGAACATTGTTGGCCAGAAGTATCCTGCTCGTAAAATCTTTTGGGTTGTAGCGTAACCAGATTGATGGCCTCCACACGCACTTGAATGGAAATCATTTAGGACTTTTTCGACCTCCTCGTGGGTGAAGCACCTCCTCAGAACTGTATCGACACCACGACAGTAAAGTTTATCACCAATGATCATGTAGGCTTTTTCTTGGTATCGAATGCGTCGTTGTTCTCAGCGGAAGGTATTAGACCTATATTTTTGGGTTTGGAGATAGATTATTATGTCTCCATACCACGAATTGCTTGAAGATATCAGAAACAAAGATTCGTCCACAATCACTTCTTCTGATGTTACATCGTTGGACAATGATGGGAGATCGAATAGTAACTCCACGAAAACTAGAGATTTCTTTGATTTGGATTTTATATATTCCATATCAAACTCTTGTAGAATTGCTATCCATTTTGAATATTTGCCCCCCAGCAACTGTCGCGACAATATATAAGTCATGGGGTTGCAATCTGACAGAATGGTAGTTTTTCGAAAGAGGACATAGTGTCAAAATATCTGTATCACTTGAATAGCTGCGAGAGCTAGCTTTTCAACGTAGGAGTACTTTCTTTCTATATCATTTAAGTTTCTACTTAAATAATATATAGGATTTTCAATTCCATTTTCTTCTTGAAATAAAACTATTGCGATGGTCGTATCCGCCGCAACCAGATATAGGTTAAAGTCTTTTTGATAATCGGGAGCGTACATTAATGATGCTTTTATTAGGGATTCCTTTAAAGCATCAAAGGAAGCTTGCACAACCTGATCCCGGACGAAGGGTACTTCTTTTTTCAAAAGATGAGTATAACCTTTAGCAAGTTTTGCGTAATTTGGAATGAACCTCCTCAGAAATTTTACCTTCCTTTGGAGTTTTTGAATCTGAAGCAAATTTGAAGGTGGAGGCAAATTAATAATTACCTGAACCTTACATGGGTCGAGACGAATCTCGTCCTTTAAGACCACAAAGCCAAGTAAGCGACCAGAACTGACACAGAGCACACATTTGTGTGGATTGAGTCGTATCTTGTAGTGTCGGCAACGTAGAAATATCGCACTCAAATGCTACAGATGATCGGTTCGTTTTCGCGAATGAGCCGAAAGATCATCGAGATATGGTTGAAAGATGTTTTTGATGTCATGGAAGGCATAATTCATTGCCCTCTAAAATGTTGCCCCTACGTTCTTTAAACCAAAGGGTAGTTTTCGATATGCAAATGTGCCCCACGGACAAATAAATGCAGTCTTTGACTGGTCCTGTGGGTAGATATATATTTGATTATACCTGGAAAATCCATCAATAAATGAAAACATTTCACATCCGGCGCATTCATAAATTATCTGGTTAATGAATGGTGTAGGGTAGTTGTCTTTCGGAAAAGCTTGATTTATATCCCTATAATCGACGCACACTCTAATCATTCCTTGTCTTTTCATTACAGGAACAATATTCGATACCCGATCAGTTAGAGGAACTGGGTAAATAAAACTAGCATGGAGAAGTTTTTCAACTTCTGCCTTGATGGCAGCGGCTTTCTTGGGGTGCACTTGCCGTAGCCATTGTCGTAACAGTTTGACATCTGGATACATCTTAATTTCGTGTTCAACTATGCTTGAGTCAATGCCTGGCATTTCATCATATGACCAACCAAAGGCATCTCTAAACTCGCGAAAAAGAGCGTTATATATTTCCAGTTTTGAAGGAGAACAAGATTTGCCGACATGAATATTCTCTACAACATTTGTTTTGGTCGAGATATTTATGGTGATAGTCTCTTCAATATTGGACAAGTTCCACTCGGAATCCACCATGTTTACAGTATTTGATAGAAAATCAAAAACTGAGGGATGATTAAGGTCACTAGGAGTATCTTCTTTGTAATCCAAAAGATGAGAACAATGGTGGTAATCTTCCCATGGTGCCCCGTTAATCATCATTGACTAAAAAATTCCTTTGTCTGTATAATGTACTTGCGACCAAGGATCTGAAGGGGTACCATATTCCTTAGACCTATCTATCAAAACGGTTGATGACCGTTGATTTGGGTTTGCCTCCCATGCCGAAAAAAATGATTGCTACAAGATTTCCATTGGGCTTGGAGGCAATAGCTGCAGATGATCCATGTTAATATCATTTTCAGAGATATTTTGAATAGAAGATATCATATTGCAGGTTCCCACCATTGTCACTTTCGCTAGATTGATTGGAGGCGGTAGGGCAAAAGTCCCCATTAATATAGGGTATTTTAGTAGGCCTACTCCGATATTTTGAAGCGAATGAGGGCTTCCATGGATCATCAGAATGCTTCCCGTAACTTGTGAACTATTGGGTAGAAATGTTTGTTGGTCGACGATTGTAATTCCTCCTTGAAAGGGAAATGTAATCTTCCTGAAGTAGGTCGACACAATAGCTGCCATAGCATTTATCCATGGCCTTCCCAGTAGGATGTTGTAATCGAGGTTTCTGTCAATTACTTCAACATCTATTTCTACTGTTTTTCCCCCCAGTTCGACTTGCAAGTTACTTAAAATCCCATATGGGGTGTATGTTCATCCATCAAATGCTTTTAATTTCGTCGAAGATCGCGACAAGGGTGGAGATCCTAAAGTTTTCCAGCAACTCATCGACATAATACATGTAGATGCCCTCTCATCAATAATTGTTCGATGAACAGTTTTGTTGAGGGCTTTCACTTGAATGAGGAAAGCTAGTTGAGCTGGTAACTGAGGGTCATATCCTTTGTGATTAAAGGACAAAAGATTAGAATCCGTTGGGTCAATCCCACCTATCGCTGATAATAAAGCTTGCTTTTGGGAGGGGAAATTTTGCAGTACCTCAAGTGTTGACATAGCAGATGGCGATTGGGCCAGATCCTCCACTATATTATAATGCTGTGCTACTCTGGCACAAGGATTAAATGTCGATTTGCGTACTACTCCCTTTGGCGGCTTTATTGTTAGTTCAAGAATGATGGGTGGCACAACTTCGGTCGAAGTTATTGCCGAACTACTGGGTTGATCATTGGCCTTGTTGTCCGACAACTGTGGATTCCTGTAATCTTTATTCCTTGTTGATATCAAAGCATCGTTTTGCTGCTTCGAAACCGACAACATTAGCACTTGGGACAGGGAAGCATTATCACTAGCAACCAGATTTGTTCCTAGATTTGGAAATGGATCAGTCAATACTGCCGAGGTTTTTGAATTCTTGAAGAATTTTCTAAGCTCAGCTTTATACAGACACTCTCTTGTCCAATGATCCTCATCACATATAAGGCATGGACGATTTGGTTTCCTATCTCTAGAAGGGTTTGCAGAAGGTTTTTCAGGGGACAACTCTTCCTGTTTCTTCTTCTTCCCTTTCTTTTTCTTCTTGCCTCTCGGTTGCTTGGTTTCTTTGCCTTAGTCAGTCGATACGGCATTTACTTCCGAGGAGAGAAGTTCTTCATTTGCATTTTGACCTAAAACCATATGGGCTTAGACTTAGCCTTTACGGTTTTCATGCTGGTCGTTCCTATCATTCCATCCCTGGCGTGAGAGTCTTTGTTCAATTTAGGAGAGGGAGGAATGGAAAATTCCAATCTAAGAGCATCAAGGATTTTATCGTAGAGTGTGCTAGACTGAGTATAGATCAAGTCTAAATGTTGCACACGAGCAATTACTTGCTCTTGAGTGACGACTCCTCCCTTTCGCAAATCTTCCGTAATAGAAGGTAACAATGACTTAATAAACCATTCAGCCAATAGCTGATTGGGAACCTATGTTTTTACCATTCTACGACGACGTCACCACTCATTACTATGATCGGATATGTGAGTGGTCGTCGTTTGCTTGAAATTGGTAAGAAGCTCTGTTCCTATTTCGTACCTTATGGGTAGCTGAAAATGGGTTAAGAAGGTTGTGGCTAGGGTACTGAAGTTATCAAAAAAATCTCTAGGCATTTCGATATACCATTTTGTTGCCGGACCAGTTAACGTTCGCTGATAAAGGCGAAGCCTGATCGAATCATCGTTTAGAGTGTTAGATGAACACCATAGATGAAAGGTCACCCGGATTTCCATTAAATTTAGGAATATATGATGGAAGTTTATGAGGAATCGTTGGTCACCAGGGTGTGTAAGCGATTGGATTGTTTGTTAGCTGGCTTAGATCAGGTAACTCTAATGTTGCCACGAAGTGAAACTATTGATTCAGGTTCGGCGAAGCATACCTAGGATAAGATGGGATTGCCTGAGCAGTGGGTCTTTGCATAACAACATAGTGCATTTGATGCTGATAACTTTGATAAGGTTGATGGGCATAACCATATGAAATGGTTGATTTTGTCCGTTTTGAATATATGGCTGCCCATTACTTGCAAATACTTAGTGCTCAGCTCCTTGGTAAACTTGTTGGAATTGTGATTGTTGATATTACACCAGCCATGGTTGTGAGACCATGTGCTATTGTCTGATACTGGCTGTTTGACCGAGATGAGGGGTAATGGTACCCGTTTGAGCCTGGGTCACTCCAGTTAAGGAGCCACTAACCGATGATTGTGGTGACGTTGCAGAGACAAGGGGTTGTTGGATTGCAACTTGAGAGACTTGGGGTTGGCATACAACAGGTAATGCTTGTACTTGCGAAACTGTCACAATAGCCGGTGTAGTGGGGATATTTGACATAGGCATACTTTTTTGCATTGAGTATACAACTCTTGGTTGTTGAGGCAGTATTGATATCCAACCACTGGATGTAATTCCAGCATAACCTGAATTCTATTGTGAACTCTCGTATGTTTGACCTCCCGAAGGAGACAATGAAAGGGCATATTGCTCCCCATATGGCGGTAGTCCGGTGCTTAATGGAATGATTTGCCTTTGAAGACCAGACTACCCAAATTGACACTGCGAAGGATCAATTTGCTGAGACTCAACATAAGAGATTCCAGATATTATTCCAGACGAACAAATGGGAACATACCATATCATCGAAACAACCTCTGGAAGGATTCCAACCAGTGATTGAGAGCTAGTTGTGATAGATGGTACACCAGCGAGCATTGTTGGAGTGGCAGCAGGCAGTTCTACTGCCGCTCTGTCAGATGACACAGTCCTAGATGTCGACGGTTGTTCAGACATATCTAGTCTATCCAAAAGGTTTCCTAGCGATTCTACAGGAACTTTCGATAACGGTCAACTAATTTCTGATGAAGAAGGATATAGAGTGATCCCAACTCCAAAATGGGATGGAGTACTAGATGGTGGATCCTCCACAATCTCTTCTATAGCAATCAAACCAGGAGGAAGAGGTAGGTTGTCAGGTCCGTAAAATATTTCCGGTGCTGAAGAAGGTATAGATTTTGCAGCGACTGATGTTTGGGGAACAACACCTTCCGAATCAACTATAGATGGAGCCAGTTCAGGTATACTAGGATCAATTATACTGTCCTCTAGTGGCTGCGGAACTTCCTCTGTAAAGGCAGGGGTACCAGAAATGTTTGGAGTAACCAAATTCTCCGAGGGCATTGGAACACTTGCCCCAACTAGACCAGGGGATTTTGAGTTGGTTAAACGAGTTCGCTTTGTCCGGAATAGTTTTGATTATGGGGACAAAGACGGTTGACTCGTAAGTCTCCACGAACGATGGGGTTTCAATTGAATTTCTTCCACGATTGCGGATTACTCGATCAACTAAAAATAAAGGGGAAAATGTTTATGAATTCAATGAATTTTAGACGCTTGGACACAACTTGTTTTTAAAATTTTTAAGAGTCGAGAAAAAACAAAAGATGACTCTAGTCGCCTTCGATTTTTAATGAGCCTGAAGTGACAAGTGCTTAGATGGACCTTTTCCTTTAAGGAGTCTAAAAAGGAACGAAACAGACTACTCTGGAAATCTAGATAGAGGGATTACTAAACCAATCACAAAACTGTAGAATACTTTTTACGGTACGACAGTCAATCTTCCTGAATGCTGTGTTCAGTGCATTGCGATCGATAGGGCGGCAGACATGGCTTCCTATGGATAAAGGATATAGCCTGTTGTGGTCTCCTATATATACTCGACGGTACGTGGGATAACAAGTCCGTACTGGAACTTGTCCTCTCAAAGAGGAGGAATCACCCAACCAACAATGAAAGCGATAGTTACCAGGCTTTATGATGCCGGAAGATGTCCCTAGCCTAGACTTCTAGATGTTGTGCATTAGGTTCCAAAGAGTTTTTATGTTCATTGAATTTATTTTACAGTTGATCTTTCTTAAGAAATTTTACTTTCATGTTCACCATGTTATGTAGATGTAAAATTCCTAAAATGCAATCTAAGATGATAAACAATCGTTTAATCTTCTTTTTGCAATGAAAATCCTAGCTACTAAAGAAAGAGAGATGATATTCTTTCAACATAGAGCAGAGAGCACACACTAGATGCACTGTCCTAAATCAAACCAACAAGTAGTCTAAATGCAAATGCACATGCATGTATTTGTTTTCAGCTTTCTTAATTGTGTGAATGGCAAGAAGAATGCTAAGTACAAATCTGAATTATCTTTTCAAAGTGATAGTACTAACAAATTTGTTTCCAAAAATGAAAGGAAGATAATGACGACCCTTTGCTATTTTGAATTGAAAACTTCTTTTGACACTTGAGAAATTACTAATTCAAATCAAATACAAGAGTAACTGTATAATCGACCATCAAGAACAATAGAATTCTTTTCTTTGACTAAAAACGACACTTGCGAAACTTTCAAATCAGAAGACGACATTTTGATTATGCTACCTCTTTGTAAAAGAGAACTGAAAATGGCACACAATACATAAAAACATTCATAGTTCTTTGCACAATGGAGGTGGAATGATGGAAAGGAAGGGGGTTTCCATAGTGGTATGCTGATCACAGACAACAAAACTCCTGAATAAAGCTGAAGAGAGTGAACACATAAACCAAAACCTAAGGGCTTAAGAGGTCTTGTCTGATCAGCACACCTGCAACACAGGGAAAGTGCGATGTAGCGCACCTACTGCACATAGGAGGTGTGATGCGTCCAGATTCCCAAGAGGAGAAAGTGCGATGGTCCACGGACGAGACTTCAACTAGGTTCTGGGTCCCAGTTTGCAGCTCAGTTCAGGGATTTAGGCCGAGCAAGTGATGTACATTAAATAGAAATCACAGGGGCTGACCTAATGGGGTTACTAGAGCCACCACTAGGGCAATTAGAAGGTTTGCAAATCGATTGCTCAGTTTATAAACAAAACCCAGAGATAGACTGAGGCAGCATTGATCTACTTTTCACTTGCATAGAAAATGCAGTTCAAGGCTAGCTGGCTTGTCTTTAGGCTCCGTCAGTAAGTTTATAAAGCAAACAAACATAGAAAAACAAACAATCTATTTGTTCCCCAGTGGGGTCACCATTTTTTTATCGAGAAATATAGTTTCCACTCAGAGCTGCTAGTCCCACTAAGACTGGTAGCTATCTTAGAAACAAACAAACTAAAACTACTTTCGTTTTCCTTTATGAGAAATAGATAAGAGGGGAATGCAAGACACCAACCTCAGTCTTGCGCTTGGTTCCTTGCTCGGTTCCTCTCCCTTCTGACAGATCCTTTCCGCTTCTCCTTCGTCTACACAGCTTGAAAGAGAACCTGTGGAATTAAAGTAGCATAATACTATCGAAGAACAAAGATCTACAATCATAAGCAATATAGGACCAGATATATATTGACCACACAAATGCATATACCATCAAACATAAAAGAATGTGGAGGAAAACTTGAATAGCTTTATTAATATCAAGAATAGCAAAGAGGATTACAACCAATTGTTCTGACCCGGCGTCATCCTACAACATGAAAGCCCTTCTTTCACCTCATGAAAAGCTTAGATCACCCAACGCTATGATATTCCACCAAGAAACCAATAGCACTTCCGTACAAGATACAAAATTCCAGCCTCTGGATCTCTGGGATGAGGGATCCATATATAGATGATTGCAGGGGGTGAGTCAGCTTCTGGGATTTTGATTAGTGTCCTCTCTCTGATAGTTCTTGATTCCACTTAGAGATTGATGATCTCTTACTCATCCCTAGGCAAATTCAGAGAGGCAAGTGTCACAGGAGACGTTTCTGGAAGATTCCATGATCATCCACCTCGCAAACTATCTCTGCCATTTGTCCACTCTCGCCCATCGCACCCTACAGAAGGGCTTTTCAGTATCCATCACACCCTTTACACTAGGGAGGTGGGATGCATCACACCCTTAGCACTGAGCAACCTGTATGGTCCAATTTTGACCAGTTCTGAGTAGTTTTCGGTGGAGAACATCTGGGAGATGATGTAATCAGCTGACCTTGTTCTTTTAGGGTATGGAACAACACTTTTAGGGACTTAGGAGCCCTTGGTTTATGGACATGTATGATTGGGGTTGTATTGCCCAAAAATGTCTATAACACCAATATCTTGACTTAATTTCAAAACTGAAATCTGACTCAAAACTGACTTACTTTCAAGACTGAAATTGACTGAAAACTGACTCAAAACAATCCAAACCAAAACTAAAATCAAACCTTTAGTTTTATAGCCTTCACTTCGGGCCCAAAACTAAACGAATGATAACAGTACACACTTGCAATGAAGGAAATAAAATGGTATATACAATGATACATATGACAGCAGAAAACATTTCAAAGATAGTACCATTTCAGCAGCCGACCATTGACCAACCCACCTAGACAATATTCTCCATCCATTTCTTTCAGTAGGAAAGAATTTTGACCCTGATATGTAGCAATCCTAAACGGTCCTTTCCACAGGTTCTCGAACTTTCCATGCTTGCCTTTGTCTTCATTTTGAGCATCCCATTTCAGCACTATGTCTTCGATCTAAAACTTGTCCGCCTTTTCCTTTCGATCATATATTTTCTTGATTCACTCTTGCAACCTGAAGGTATTCTGAAAAACCTCCTCTCTCATCTGTTGTAAATGGATCATTTGGTTGATTCTTCGTTGTAAATGATCTTCCTCGCTGTCATCTTCCTGCAGAAGTTTAACAACCGGGACTACGTGAGATGTAGGGAACACCGTGTCAACACCATACATGATCTCGAAAGGGGACATACCTATTGATTTTTTCTGACTTACTCTATCTACCAATAGTGCATTGACCAATTTCTTGTGCCAGCTATTCTTGTTTGTTTCCAGCGGCTTTTTGATAATGTTGACCAATGATTTATTTGAGGATTTTGCCAATCCATTACCCTATGGATAGTATGCAGTTGAATGCCCCAAGGTAATTTGATATTTATTACAAAAATCAATCATCTTTTTAGATTTGAAAGCTGCTGCATTATCTGTAATCAGCTTGTTAGGACAGCCAAAACGTGACAAAATATTGTTTTCAAGAAACTGAATTATTACCGAATCAGTGGCCTGCCGAGTGGGAATCACCTCAATCCATTTAGTGAAATAGTCTGTCGCTATGAGGATCCACTTATGTTGTGTTGAAGAAGTAGGATGGATCTCACCAATGAAATCTAAACCCCATTGCTGAAACGGAGCACTTACTTCCACCGGCTTGAGTGGCAAAGGCTGTAATTTTCTCCTACCTTGAAAAATCTGGCATTCGTGGCAGCTTGTAACAGTTTTCTACACATCAGCAAAGAGGGTTGGCCAATAATATCCTGCTCTCAAAATTTTATTGGCTGTTGTATTCCAAAATAGATGACCTCCACAATATCCCTTGTGAAAATCATCCATGACCTGTTTTGTTTCTTCTTCAACCAAACAATTCAGCAAGACACAGCCATGATCTTTCCAATAGAGTGCATTATTCATAATACAAAACTTGGCAGCCTTTAATTTCAGGGTCCTACTTTTGTTCCTGGCCATTCCAAGTGGCGGTGAAAGATTTTGGAGCACATAGACAATATCCAAATACCAAGGAGAAAGAAGAAACATTTCTGATACCTGAATAAGCGAACTTTCTTTATCTTCTTCAGACATAGCAGCAATCAGATTTATGTCCAAGGCATGCAAATTAGACTCCACCATCAGTTTGGCTAGCTCCTAACCCTTGATGAGATTCTTTGGTTTGATCTCAACATCAAATTCTAAGAAAGCTATGATCCATTTTCCTCGTCTCCCTTCCGGATATGTTTGCACTAAGACATCTTTGACGACAGCATTAGGAACGTAAGCAAGAATATGAGAATGCAGAATATAGATGTGAAAATATTTCAATTCTTTTACCAAGGCAAGAGCTTGCTTTTCAATAATATTTTTCTTTAAGGCTGCATCCCTTATTGTTCTACTGAAAAAATAAATTGGCTTCTCAAGCTGGTCTCTTTTTTGCATTAAGACCACTGCCATAGTATGATCCAAAGCAAATGGAAACAAAATAAAATCTTGGGAATAATCTGGGTTGATCAAAAGTGGAGCTGAAGAAAGGCCAAATTTACCAAATTGAAAGACTTGATGGCTTCCTCGGTCCACTTCACTACATTATCTTTCTTTAACATGTTTGTGATTTCCCTCAAATGCTCTGCTAGATTTGACACAAAACGACATAAGAAATTCATCTTACCGTTGAATGCTTGGATCTCCTTTTTACTTCGTGGAAAATCAATCTTCTGAATGGCTTCCACTCGAGTTGGATGGATGTGGATGCCCTCCTTGGATATGATGTGACTGAGAAGCTTGCCTTCATCCATGGTAAACAAGCTTTTCTTTGGATTGAGAGATATTCCATACTTTCTACACCGTTGAAATACAATCTTCAAAAGATAAAGGTTCTCTTCATCTGAATTAGAAAAAATTGTTAGATTATCAAGATAAAAAACTAAAAATACATCTTTCTCATTAATTTTTGAAATGGGATATCCATAGCCTGCTGAAAGGTTGCACCATCATTATTCAATCCGAATGGCATCCTAGCATAATGGAAAGTTCCCCGCAGAGTAGTGAACATTGTTTTGTCCCTGTCATCCTCATGAACCAGAATTTGGTTATAACCAGAATACCCATCGAGTAGCAACATACGGGATGCTCCAACTACTCTTTGAAGTATGTGATCCATCTTGGGCAATGGATAGTTATCTTTCAATGACACCTTATTCAGATTTCTAAAATCAATACATAATCGAATCTCACTTGTTTTCTTGCACACGGGCACTAAATTATAAATCCAATCTGAAAATTTTATGGGAACGATTATACCAGCTTTGTACAATTGATTCACTTCCTCTCTATTGAGGGCAACAGTCTTGGATTTATCCTTCTTAGCTTCTGTCAAAATGGCCTTTGATTTGACTTGATCGGAATGATGTGTTGAATTATACTCTTATCATGTGCCTTCAAATCTGAATAGTCCCATGAAAATACATCAGTAAATGAATATAATAAACTAATGTATTTTTCCTTTACCTGTGGAGGCAACGCTTTTGATAACTTCACAATTTTAGGATTTTCCACTGATCCAATTTTTACATCCTCAACTCCTTTCTTAGTTGGCACCAAGTTCGGTTTCTGGGTTACATCCTCTTGATCAAACAACTCCTCTAAAGGTATTAGACCTTTAGGAATAACATTATCCTTCATCCACAAAACTTCAATCTGATTTACTTCCATGTCCACTTCGACATCATCATGCTCCCCATCAATAGAAATGTCTTTGTACTTGCCTTCATTTTGCAGAAATTCTTCGATCTCTTTATCATCGAGAAACACCTGCCAATATCTTTGATTATCAAGGACAACAGGGTGATGCTTCACATGAATTTCAAACTTATTGTTTGAATTCATCAAAATTTTTAAATTACTTGCAGTTGTTGCAAGGGAATCTGCAATAACATTCTGTACACGAGGGACACATGTCAAAGTGTAATCTGGAAACAATCTCAAAATATCTAATACCGCATTATGATAAGCGCGCATGTGAGGATGCTTAGCCTAGTATTCACCTTTCACTTGCTTAATAACTAACTCAGAGTCACCATATATTGAAATTATTTTAGCATTTAACTTCTTAAGGATTTTCAAACTAGCAATTAAAGCCTCATATTCAGCCTCATTAATTGAACAATCAAAAGCCAATTTATACGAACAAACCTTTACATTACTTGGAACTTTGTTTGGAAGAAATGCAGGGCTGCATATCCAAATGCCAATTCCAGCACCTTCCTTACCAATTGTGCCATCAAAATCCATTCTCCACAAACCGGCTTCGTCCTCCAAATGCTGAAATTTTGTTTGCTCTTCTACTTTTGCTTGCTGTTCATCAATTTTTCGCTACTCTCAGAAGGTTGATTGCTCAGCGGTACTATCAAGCCTTTGTCTTTCTTGATCTAGTACAGGTCTGAAATTTTCAATGATCTTTGGAATATCTTCTACTTCGACTACTTGACTATTTACATCATTAAAACTATCATAATATAGAACAAATGATTCTAAATCAGTATGTACATAATTGATTGGATGATTTAGAGGTTTCTCCTTGCTAATGATCATGTACTTCATATTTTTCTCCCGATATAATTTCCTTAATTGACCAAACACGGGAATAGTAGCATAGGAGAAATCAAGCTGCAATGTCCCTTTGAGTTTTTCTCCCCAAGATCTGGAAAGAAGCATGCCAAATCTAGGAGGAATATCAACCACAACCACATCCACAAAAAACATTCTTTGCCAAAATCTAATCTAATGTGACAACCAAATCTTTGATAAGCCCAATGCATCTGACCCTACCAGAATCAAAGGAATATAGATCATGGTACTTGTGAGCGATATCTAAACCCAATTTTTCCATGATTTCTTTTGGCATGAGATTATAAGAGGCTCCTGAATCAAACATGGCATTGTGCAATACATAATCATGCAATCTAAGGCTGACGTAAAAAGGAGCTACATCACTATCCTTAGATTGACCTTCTAAAACTGAACCAAAAACAAGTTCGGGCTGGTCATCCTCCACATTTACCATATCAGATAATGGATCCAAATTCAAAATCTTTGACACGTGACCTTTATAGTTGCTATTCTTCATTAATTCAGTCAAAGGAATTAACACTTTTAACTTAGCAATTTCATCTTTTAAGCTAAAGGCTGATGTTTTCTCTACCTCTTTGATTGGAGCATCCTTCTTTTCAGTCTTCTCCTTTCATACAATTGGTTGATCTCATCTTTCATTTACTGATTTTGTTTTGCTGGTGGCAGTATCAGCTGCCTCCTTTCCCTTTTTCTGCACTATTGGAGAATTGTTCTTTGGCGGTGACACTTCCTTCCTCTTCTGAACTAGATTGATGGGTACCTCTCTACTCCTAAGTTAATATTTTCATTGTTGGGCTGTCAAAGCATTCATGTATCCCCTCTGATATTCATCAAACTCTTCTTCAATAATTGTTTCATTTGCCAAGATGAAATCTTCATCCTTTTGTATAGTTGGGCTTTCTGAATACTCTTCATCTTCCGTGATATAAATGGGCAAATCATCAGGTGTAAAGAAATGATTCTCCTCACCTATTATGTTGTCATCATCATCTGATTCCAAACCATGTACAAAATTCTGCTGTAAGGGTGTCTTTACTTGCTGCTGTGCTGCTTGGTCTTGCGCTCTTTGTTCTCATTGTTTGATTTTGAATTATGGTTGCTGCTGACCACCGATGTTTGGATTTCTGACTTGTGCTTCAGGCCTATCAGCAATTTTGAGTCTAACAAACATCTTCTCGATCTTACAAAGCAAATCATCTGAGGAAGAAGATTCCTCCTTTATAGTCACCTTCTTTTCGGCCTTTGCTCTAGCTCTCTTGGCAAGTAGATTTGTCTCAACACTGACTGCAATTTTTTGCATGTCCTCCAATGTGGCTAGATCTCTTTATTTCAATTAATATCCCATGTCAGGATTGAAGCCATCAGGAAATTTAATCCAATCCAACCCCATAGGTGGCTTTATATCAACAGGAATTGCATTGTAAATAGTATTGAATCTATCACAATAATCTTGGACACTCTCACCAACATTCCTCTTGATGTTTTCATATTTGGAAAGAATTTGAAGAGGGTTTTTCTTTACCTCCTAGTGATCCAAGAATTTTCTCTGAAGAACAGGCAATGTAGTGATACTTGCAGCCGGCAAAGCTCTGAACCACTTCCGCACTTCACCTCCAAATGTTTGCACAAATAGTATCATAGTCACATTTTCTTTATCAATCTCATGAAGGTCGAAGAAATCAGTCATCTTATCCACATGCTGTTGAGCTGTGATACTTGGGGGGTGCCATCAAACAATGGAATTTTGCTTTGGTAATCAGCGAGCATGGCATCCAAGTTTTGAGGCCACACAAAGGGTGGATATCGGGCAGCCATTACTCTAGGTGGATTTGAAACTGGCTTTGGGGATGTAGGAGGAGTCAAAACAATGATAGTAGCTAATGTAATTGGTGTATGAGGTGTCAAAGGAGGGGAGGAAATATGATATGTTTGAGGTGTTGAAGGAGTTGATGGGGGAGAAGAGACAGGAGGTCTTTTATCTCATATAGTGGGTTGCATAGGAATGGTGGGAATGAAAGCAGGTTCGGTAGGAATTTCTGAACCAGAAGCAATAATAGATGAACCAAGAGTTGCAGAGGCAAATTCTAAGAAATCGAGAATGTTTATAGCCACAATGGAAGTTTGAAAATTCAAAATGTAATCAACAATTGATCTATTGGCCTTTTCATTTTCAAGATCTTCGACAAACTCTGGATTTAGAATAATAGAACCAACAACACTTTTAGATTTAGTATCAAACAACGATAAATCAAAATTCTCGTCAAATTAAAGATCTTCAAGATATTAAAAAAAAACTAGACATGAATGAGATTTGAACACAGGAATCAAAGAACTTTCTTGTCGGAGAATTCTTGGGATGAGATTTGGGTTTTCATACACAGGAGGAAGATCAGGATCAAGATTGGCCCTGGTGTATCGTTTGGAAGCCAGTGTGTTAAATTATTCCCAAAAGTCAAATTGACATTATCAACTTGCTCAGCCTATAAAATTCTAAATTCATCATCCAAAGTATAGAATTAATTTATGATATGGGGGTAATCATTTAGATCAAATGTTCAATCTATAAACTAGATCGGAGATTGAGTGAAGCAGCATTCATCTACTTTTGCTAATGCAAAGCAAGACCATTTCGAAGGCTACCTAGCTAACTTCAGGCTCCGTGTGTAGTCTACAAAGAAAAGCAATGATAATAAACTTTTCTTCCCCAGTATGGTCGCCAATATGTTATGGCCTAAATCTACCTCAGGTTGAGAAAGGCAGGATCTAGGGTAACATCAAACCACGCTTAACCTGGTAGCTAGCCCTACCAGGTTGGGAGAGGGCTCTCTCCTTGTCAATATTAGGAAAATATAGAAAATCAGGCTTGAGATGATTGATATAAAGACTAATTTTAGGCTAGGTATATTCTCAGAGGAGTTTGATTGAATTTAATGTTGGTTTGCTGGCTCAAATGTGAAAGGCAGATTTGGGTCCGGGGAATGGACACAGTCTTGCAGAGGTTTCTGTGGGGTGAGGTAGGCAAATGGTTTAGTACTTTGAAATAAGTGAGATGGAGAGTCTTAAGACTGGTGAGGAGTTGAAGAGGGCATGAAAGTCTCAGGGATCCTCTTCAAATAGTTGAAAACATAAATAACTAAACAAACCCTAGGTAGATCACTACAACATCAATGAATTCTACCTTTATCCCTAATTCATTTAGTTAAGCTCAACAGAAAGAGATGATGGTATATATAAACACATGTAAACATGTATTACAGAAGGAAAAACAATACCAAATCAAGTTTCCATAAGAAGCCCACAAAGTGCTACAAACCTTGTTCTATTCTCTTGCCAAACTGCAGAGATGAATGTACAAGAATGCTCAAAGCATTCACAAGAGTCAAACCTTTACAAATGACTGAAAAAATACTAGATATAGGCAAAAAAAAAACTCATGCTAGGCTTTAGGGGTTGAATTCATGAGTTTAGGAGTGGTTTCAACAAATTCTAAACTAAGAACTAAAAAGTAGTTAGTGGAACAACTTACCTCAAAAACCTAGGAAACTCGTTAATTCAGTTCAAAACTACCTTTCATGATGTATCTACCTCCATGAGTGAATTTTTAACATTTTTACATCAAATTACATCACGTTACATCAAATTACATCATTAGTTTGACTATGATAGAGAGAAAAGTCAAACTCAGAAAAAACTAGGCGAAAAACAAAGTTTTTTGGAAAAAAAGTCAATTTTCCATCCTGTGTGCTGCGCCACTATCCTTGTGCGTAGTGCCTTTTGGCAGCTGACTTTAGATGCCTTCCCATCCACCAAATTTGCTGCAAGTGGGCTTGTTGGAAAGGTATGTCTGTCTAATTTATAGAACAGGTGGAAATTTTGAATTTCTTGTCCATTTTCCCATCCAAGAGTGAGTTCTCCCAACACTGCTCCCTGTGTGGCCAAAAAGGGGCAGAAAGGGCATTTTTGAGGTGTTTTTGACCCTTTTGGAAGCCCAAAACTTGACAAAATTTCTTGGCCATTTCTAGGTATTCATAATTTTGCATGAAAAATCGAAAAGTGCTAAGTTTTCCTCCATAGGAGGTCCCTAGCAAAAGCGAGAGCCAAGTGGCGCTACACACCAGGCAGAAAATATGTGTTTTGCTTCAAAATTTTCAAAATTAATAAAAGTGTGCCAAATTTCTTGAAATTTGGGCTGAGTGTCCTGCATCAAGTGCTATGTTGGGCTAAGGAAGCCTCAGCTAAAATCTTGAGCTTGTCTTTCTCTTTCCTCTTCCTCAAAGCTTTCCTCAACTTGGCCTTCAAAGTCCCAATTCTTTTTTTGCAAACTTTGTTTATTGCCAAATAGTGATAGGCCATGTGCCTCACATCTTTTTCTCTTTGTTGTCCCTCTCCAACATCTTCTCTAAGTGCATGTTTACCCTCTCAATCCAACATTCACGATCAGCTTCAATCTCTTGCTCTAGTGGTGTCAACTTGAGTTTCCTCCTCTTGGCTACTTGCCAGTTTTATCTTATGTTTTGCAGCTCCATGATAGTCTGCTGGTCTTCTAATTGCTTTTTCCTTTGCTCAAGATAATTTATTACCCACTTGGATCTTCCTAGGTTGAGAGACAATTCATGAATGTCCGCTTGTTTTTCCTGGATGATCTTCTTGAGCTTTGAGCTTTGGGAGCCCAAATCAATTTCATCATCCTGAATGAGAATGAAATCTCTCTCTTGAACTTCGGAAGGCCCCTCATCATGTAATGGCTACTTACGTTTTTCATGTACCTACTTTTCTGTTGACAGAGACGAGACCCCTTCCACCCCGGGTGGAGGTAATACTCGTTTTGCTGCTACAAACAATCTCCTTGTGCCCTTTTGATAAATGACAAACACTCGCACACTGGTGGTTTGAGTCTCATGCACTTCTTGCTGATGTGAAGGCTCTCCTGCCTCATGAAAAACTGATGGGGGTACTTGAGGGCTTATGAATAGCTCATGTGAAATGAAATCATCCCATGAAACCTTCAGTAAACTAAGCTGATGCAAAACCACAATCTTGGTCAATGCAAAGTGATAGATATTGTTTTATTGGTGATCAAGAGGTTTCCTTTGCACCAATGCAGTCATTTTCTCAATATTCAAGCATATGAAATAGGGGATGTTCATCATCCTCACTCTAGTAAAATGCATTAATAATCTGACATGATAGGTGTATAGGCAAGAAAATCTACCTTCACAGCTAAAATATTTGATTATGAGTTTCATAAGGGGAGCATACGTGTCCTTTAGGTATCTGAAAGGGAAGACCCTACTGATATGCCTCCGGAAACTAGATTTGATATAAGGCTCATAATGATCTTTTTCCACCAGTTGTCCCTTGTTCCATTGTTCACTCACATTCGGAATGCCTGTTGCTTCAGCTATTGTCTCCAGTGTCAAAGTGAATGTCACACCTGCCCAATTGACCTGGCCATTTTGAAGATGAAACACAAAAACTTTGGCAAGCTCATGGTGGTATTTGACTCTTTCCACCATCTCACAAAATTGGTAGCAAGATTGATGTTTGAAACATGCTACAGTAAGAGGGCAAGCTAATAGCTCAGTAAGTGTAGTGGGCTCCTCCCAGATGTGTTTTCTTCCCTTGTGGGGCTTCCTTTGTGCATGAATTTCTTTGGAGGAATCACTTACTATTTCCTCATCTCCGTCATAAGATGAATCAGTCTCTATGTTTGCCATTGTTTGATGTTCTTTGATGAGTATGAAGAGATTTTATAGGAACAATAGATATTTGCTGTTAAATGACAGTGATTTGATGATGGGGGACAATGAATGAGGGATTTTGATGCTTCTTGTAGGGTTTTTGGTAATGGCAGGGTCTGGGGAATAAAGATTATGGTATAGAGATGCCAATTAGGGTTCGGGAGTAGTGGGATTAGGTATTAGGGTTTTAGTTTTGGGGATAAGGGAATGGATGAGTGTGAATGAGAGAGGGGAGGGAAAATGAAGTGAGGGGAGTGTAGGTAAGGGGGTGTGAAAATGGAAAACGGGGATAAGACAGCAAAAACTACAACTTTTTCAAACCCTAGGCAGATTTTCAATATGACTGTGCAAAGAACTAGGGTTTTTTTTAACCTAGTGAAACATCATGAAAGCTAATGAAAACCCTCGCGGTGACAATATGAGATGCTTGACTTACTTGGAAGGAGGAAGTTTGCCAGTTTGGAGCTTGGAGGAGGTGATTTGGATGAGTTTCGGGCTTTGGGAGGTAGGTGCACCGCACCCACTAATAGGTGCACTGCACCTCTCTGGTGCATCGCGACCGCTACAATTCCTGTGTATTTCCTGCGTTGCGTGCGCCACGCCGACTAGGTGCGTCGTGCCTCAAGAACTTTCACAATTTGCTGCGAATTCACTCCTTCAACTCAAAAACGACTTGGCTCTTGTTCTCTTTCACTCTTTGGACACAAATGAGCTTCCTCCATATGAAAAAGACTTTATATACAAAGGATTTTAATTTTTCACTTATAAAAACCCACTTTGTAATGTTTACCTTTCACTTGTCTTTTAAAACACTGTTTTTGATAGTTTGACTTTCTTTTTGCCTTTGATGGACTAAATGCTTTGAAATTTTGGCTCTTTTGCAAGAGTTGGAGTGTAGGAGCTTGGCAAGGTGACTGGGGCTGCATCTCGGGATTATTACATATAGGAAAAATGAAATTACATGAAATTTTGTACATAAAACATAAAAAACTCTGTTTTCCCTCAAAATAGGGTTTTGGGGAAAAATCAATCATTGAGCATGTGATTATTGAAATTTTTGTTGCTGAGACTTTATTTGACCTCCTCATGTGCCTACTGACCATTATTGAGCTTTTATAAGGCTTTATTGATAAATTCATAGACCTAATGAGACCTAAAACCCTAAAAATGACTTTTACAGATGTAAAGACAAAAGATGACTGCAAATGATCTGAATGTATGAAAATGGGCCAACCGGTAAAGACCATGAGGGAAAATTGATAATATTCCACTACCATCAGATGGTCCATGATCCTAATGGAATGTAACTGATCAGATGAGGCACCTAAAATGCAATGCAATAAGAGTATTTTGATCACTGATGGAGGGATGAAGATACTGACACTAACACCTGGCCGACAGAAATGTCAAACATAGTCCCTCACTGTTTCCCCTCCACGGGAAAAACCTGAAAGAGATACGGTGGCACCACCTCTTAATATCCTTTTAAGAAAGTAAACATCATCGATCACAATAGGGACAAATTTAACTCTTATGTGAAAATCTTGATCTGTCGGATCCCATGCATGAACTAGGAACTGCAATAGTTCTAATTCATGCCTCATTCCGGACAACCTGAAGTATTTGAGCAACCCATAGTTTCTGAGGGCCTCAACTGTACCCGGATCATTTATGACAACCATTTCTTATTCTTCACCCTCTCTTTCTCACCAAGTAATAGACATTCTAGTCCAATGAAATCATGAAATCGAACCATAAGCTTAGTTAAGATCCTTTTCATGCAAAAAACTAAAGAAATTTTGGGTCAATTTGGTGAAACAAGTTTGTGAAACTCACCCACCACAGCCCAGGCAAGGAGACACTACACTGCAGTGTAGAATCCCTTCTATATGGGTCCTCCCCAGTGCAGTTTTCGACATGCAAGCCTCCACTAGTCACAAGGGTAAAAAATTCAAACCCTTGGGGCCCTAAAAGCCCTAAAAACTTGCATGAAATAGTAAAATAATGATATGAAAAGAAAGAGGAGGGGTAGATCTCCTACCTGGTCCGGATGGCATGAGAAATGATCTGTAGAACCTCTCGCAATCAGATGATGAAGATCGAGGTAAAAAACAGGGTCAGAGCACAAAGTGAATGGTAAATATCAAATGGTGAAAATAATATGGTAAATTTTTGTTTTTATGATTATTTCATGAACATTAAATGAATATACTTTAGTATTTACCTATTTTTACCAATGAAACAATTATGTTTGATCCATTTGGTGTTGCTTTGAATAGATTCATAGTTGATTTACAGAATTTGACGTGCACGATTGTGAATTGTACTTTGACCACATAGCATACTTTTATCTCTTTTTTGAGCTCTATTAAACATCGAAAAAGGAATCCCCTTGGATTCCACTTTAAGCTCTTTTCAGACTCTCGAAATATGATAATATTGCCAAGCACTTATCCTTTTCAGCTCGTTAACAGAATGGATATGACATCTACTCAGTATAAGCTTAACCCTTTTTTGGGCTGAGATAGACTATTTACGAAAAAGGAATACGTTGACTGAACATTCTCAATAGGTTCTCTCTTGTATTGTTTTATGCTTTTTCGGACTTGAGAGACAAATATACGAAAAAGAACTTGTGGAGTTTTCTTTTTGTCCCTTTTCAAACTCTATAAACATGAAAAGGAATGAGTTATCATTGTCATTAAACTCGTTAAAACATAAAATAATGGCAAACTTGTCCATGATGACAAGACCGAGTTTCACCTTTGCCAGGCTCATTAAAAAATCACATAGTGATGGATTCACCTGAGTCGTGGAATTATACAACAAGCACATGTTATCCTCCTCAAGCTTGATAAAAATAAAGAGGTATTGGTAAACCACTTTATGGAAGCAGGTCACTCTTGAACATGACACTTTCACTTCATCATTTTGACTATTTGGGTTGGGTTATCTGCTTTATGGTCATCATACCTTGGTCTATCATACTATCCATTAATTTTGTTTTTAGTCAATGTTGCCAATCCATTCAGTGTCGCCAGCATGTTCAAGAGAAGTCACTCAGTTAAAATTCATCCTTTTCAATACCCATAAACCTTCATTTTAATGACCGCCATTTCTGAACCTTGTATTTTCTATCAAATTCCATCTCCAAAATCATTACACTGGTTTCATGTCGTTGATCTGGGATACATCAAGGCGCTCCTATGACGAGTCGCTTCTTTTTGACATCAACACATTATCCAAGAAGTTGACTTAGAAACACCCCTTCAGTACCTTAGGGCTTGCATACATCAATGGCAGGTTTCTCGCTTCTGGCAATAAGTTGACATCACTGGCCTTTGACCGAAATACTTTGTATGGTGTTTGAAATCAAAACATCCATTCACAAAATGCATAATGTACTACAGCACCTTGAGGATCATTATCATTATCAATGATTTCTCTTACATTTGTTGACAACTTCCACCATTGGCTGGTAATCAGACGGTGTCTTCCATGTTCAACTTCAGATCACATATTCGCATGGTTAGACTCATACTTGAGTGAAAGAGTGAACGAGATAGAAGACCCCAGATCTAGTTTCACCCATCCAGGCTGTGATTTCAGGAAATGTACCAAATCATTTGTAAAATGGCTTTACATTGATGGTCATCCTATCATGGGTCTATATATGTAGATGACTATGTATTACTTGTAATGAAATTTTATATGCTGAGCATGGGTATGCCCTCCCTCAAGGATTCATGAGAAAAAGTCAAAATATCATCATATTATGTATTGTAATTGATGCAGGTCACCAACCACTTCGGAACCTCCTCATCACATCGTAAAGCATATCACTCGACATCATTATTTTTTACTTCATTTTTTAGGGGTAGTTGTTATAGATCCATTTGGGCACATCACTTCCATCATTCAGATTAGTATCATTAGGGCTCGTCAAACCCTAATTTAGTTGCTACATTCCCTAGACAAGTCAACATCTTAAATGCCTCCTTCCCCTTGGCCTGAAGCCATCCAGAATTGCCTCCTTAAGGGACCAGTGAAGCCTTAAATAGGGGTAAGTGCACTTCAGTGTAGGTAAGCACATGTCAGGGTAATCTACAGAGCACCTAGGCCCACTCTGACTTGTGCTCGGAAAGATTGAGAGAAATTCACATAGTGTTTTGGGAATATTATTATCTTTTGGATCCATCTAGAAGATTCCCACACTTATCATCTCCCATGAGCTCGAAAATGGATGAGGAATGAGTTTAGTAACCTCCTATCCTCTCATCCCTTTCTCCATGGAAACTAACTCTAAGTATGGAAGGCCATTCAATACCCTCATTTATGACAAAACCTCCTCCATCTGCCAATAAACTGAGCACTCATCTAAGTGATCAGGGGCTGGACTTTGAGAGTTTGTAAGGAGATACTTCTGGTGTGAGAATTGAGAGTATAAGCAAGTGTTTTTATGCTGCTCGAGTGATGTGCTATTGATGTGATGTTGGTTGGAACCCAGGTTGGAAGAGTGACAATGGATCAGACTTCATGGTTGTAATTCTTCCTTCTACTTAATAAAGTTGTTTACATCTTTTTCCATATACTTATCTTGATATATGATGTTTATATGTGTGAATATATCTGATTCCATTTACTTGCATTCAATATATCCCTTGCTTTGATTGGTTCTTTGTCTTTTTTTTATGCTTGCAGGTACTTTTGGACTGAGTTAAGTTCAAGAAGGAGCGATGAGAGTCAAACAAAGGAGACAAAAGGAAAGTGAAAGAATAAGAAGGTCCTTTGATTCCTTTGACTTATTTATCGTTTATAGAAAATGGATAAGTGGTTTAAATTTGTTGTTCTAGGTATAGCTACCTACCTAAGGAATTAGTATTTATCCATAAATACCAAATTCATCATAACACAACCCTGATGTTATTTCTCTGATTGGAAAGTGCAATAAAGGGGCTCTGATGTGGGGTCTAGTCTGCACTCACAAAGGTATAAAAGACCAAAGGTGGTGCACTGAAGGGCTATCACAATTAGAGATCGTAAACATGTCGTGGATCCAATATAAAATCCCTGACTAGAAACGTCTGATGTACAGGAGCTCCAATATTTTGCTAAGTGTGTGGTCGCAAGAGGCACTTAAAGGAAAGAGGTGAAAAGAACTTTATAAAGGGAAAAGACCCCCAAAAATGATTCAAAAGTCTCTAGCACCTTGGGGCTAAGCACCTGTTCATAGGCCCCGGTGATATGAAGATAATTACAGAAAGGTGCTTTAACAAAGGGGGCTAAAGATCCCATAGCTCACATGTTTTGTAAGGTTTCTAAGTATAATGCATCAATAATGAAAATGTATGATATAACAATTATGATAGTGTTACTGGACATTTCATGGCTCTGATAGTGTTATACTGGGAGTCTAGAGGGATGCATAAGTCGATAGATATGATTCAGGAAGCAACACAGAGGCCATCACTCTGATCGCTCTTGGCTTTAGTGAGTGGGAAGTCAGGGAGTTAAAACGAAAACAACAAGAAATTTACCGAGAGAGTATAAGGCATAACGTGGATTGATCAGAAGCCATCACAGGGGAGTAGGGACATATTTTTATACATGATCATTCAGTTTTACATTATTTCTATTTTCCTGTAATTTTCATATTTTAAATAACGAAATCAAGTCCAATCGGAATGGCTTGGGGAGCAGGGCTTCGCACACTGAGACAGGTAGAGCTCAGGTAGAGATATTTCTGTAAATTGTTGATTCTAATCTTTCCCTCTCCTTATAAATAGAGGGAAGAAAGACTTAAGATAGGTTCCAAAATTTTGCAAACTGAGGGGTCCAAATTCTATGATTCCACTTTTGGTTCTATTTTCCTGTTCATGAGGGACTTGATCTAGGAACTGCTAAATGTAATGGATGGGTGAATTGGACTCATTTTGAGGATTCATGAAACTCTTTCGTGATTCCTATCAAAGCATTAAATAGTATGTATTCCTCCTTGTATTTCACTTTATGTATGTTTCTCTTCTACTGAAATTGTGTAATGAAGTTTTTGGTCTCACTCTCTCATGGTTATATGTATGTTGATAAGTAGTAACATTACTTGTCTTAATTAAATATTTAGTTACATACCTTTAAGAGCACATATTTAATTATCCTGATTAGTGATAAGTCTATCCATGAGTTATATAGCATGAAACCTTAGTTCGCGCTCCACAATTCCTCTCATTCCCTTTCTTTAGTCTTCCATCCTTCTGATAGATTATTATTGCTTAGGATTATGTATTGTCCCTAGATCTGTGCATAGAATTCCTTCCTGTCTTTCCTCCTGTACACTTTACTGCAATGAAAATATTAAAGCTACACGTTGTTGTGTGTTGGCCACTAGAACCAAACATTTCTCTTTGAGATCGGCCCCTTTTATCCCTTGTGCATTTAGACCCATGTATTTTCTTGAGTTTACCATGATGAAGGATTATTGAACCAACATCCTTTCATAATATTTTCCAACTATGTAACGATTGGAGTGCAGTAGAAAGACATACACTCAATATCAAAAAACACTCCTCTCTCTAAGATGTCCTAAGTACCGGTCCCCCCATTCAACCTGAGGTTGTCTCTAGGAAGCTTTCATAACTCCTGGAGCAATCGTACTCTAGGTGCTATAAAAATCACTAACAAGGCATAAAACCCATAAAAACCCAATTAAAAAAACCTAAAAAAATAATTGTAATGTACAAAACCTTTGCAATCAACATAAAAAAACGATCACTCTCGTCTAACAATACCCTTTTAATATTCCTATAAAATAAAAAATGTCCATAAAATATAAAATAACCCACTAATAATTCCCAAATCTATAAAATATAAAATAACCAACTAATCATTTCCACAACTATTGTAAAAACTTATATTTTATTTTTTTTATTGAACATTAAGACTTTAGCTATAAAGAAAATACATGGAAAAACTCCACGTCCTTGAACTACTTTCAAAAACCAAATTATTTTAACAATACCAAACCATAACTATTAAAAAAATTAAAAAAATCCTCACATACCACAATCGAACTTGAACGTTTTGAAATAGATCAAATATCTTCAAATATAATACTATCCAATAAAATAAACAAAAAAACACCATGTTTTTTTTTAAAGTGAAGCTTAGGAATAGACTTATCCAATAGGAATAGTGTGCAAGGAATATATATATATATATATATATGAATGGTATGCAATTTAATGCCAAATCAACTTGGAAATTTGTGAGAGTATAGGAATAAGGAACTTTAAATGGACAACTCCATATTCAGTTTCAAAATAAAGTTAATCCAAAGGAAGTCAGAAGAGTCCTAATGTTTGGTAGCTTTTCTAACTTGGAAACCTATGTTGACTAGTATTCAAGCTAGTGACAGATTTTATTTGGCATAGTAATTTTAGAAGAATATGCTTCGCATAGATTACTTTGTTTTATTCCGTTTGTAGACAAAGTTTTTGGGAAGGCAGGCCAAAGACCCCCATAGTCCTGCTAAGCCTTTTGTTACCTGGAATGGTACCAAATCTGAATAGTTAGCGTGTGGTCAATAAATCAAAACGTAGGAATCACCTTTAAAACAAAATAATATTTCTGTCCAATGATAACGACTCTTTCGTCAGTGGCTCCTAGGTTAAGGATGCGAATAAGACTTAGGGTTCTTCTAGGAAATAATTGGTGCCATTGTGATATATAATGTTAATCATGGAAGAAATGTTCATTGCACTCAATCATCTATTTTCCTTGATTTATTTTTCTCTTCGTTCTGAATTTGTGAGGGAGATCTTTGTTTATTTCTCTACTCTTTCTAGGTTTTCTTCTGAACTTTGTAAATTGTTTGTTATCAAATAGTTTGTATTGGAGATTTTAAAGTACTGCCAGATTTGTGGAAATTCATTTTTGAAGTGCCATGTCAGATCAAAGGAGTAGAATATTGAATGACAGAAGCAAACCAACTCCAAGGTGTTTCTAGCTGTTTCTAGCTCGTTTTCTTTTTCTTCAACGGCGACAACATTGGATAAGAGAGAAGCACGGTATATTTCTCATGAACATTCTTGGAGAATCTACTTCCAGGCACTTGCTATGTTTCAAAACCATCTATCAAAGTGTCTTAGTTTAGTTTCAAGTAGTCCAGTTTAGTCTAGTTTCACTCTAGTGATTTATTACTAATTTTCCCAATGTAACCTTATTTACTTGATTGATTTATTACTAATTTTTTCAATGTAATCTTATTTTACTAATTCATAATATTGATAAGAGAAATCTATGCTCCACTATTTCTCTCCATTCTTTGTAATGGTATCAAAGCGTAGGCTGTGTAAGACTTTTTGAGAGTAGCAAAGAGAAGAGGCTAGGTCACATAAGACTCCAGAGAGTAGTAGTACAGATTTTTTACGGCTAAAAAAGAAGAAATAAGGGTTGTGAGAGACCGAAGAGAAGGTGAAAAAGTAGCTTGAATGTCGCATGTTGTGAATAAGAGAGAGTTCATCTATCAAGAAACATCATTGGCTCAATTTCACATCCCAACCCAAAAAAAGCATCACTAACTTTTGAAATTGTAGAAAACTTAAAATCCCCGCAACTCGTGAGTTGAAGGATTGCACAAAATCACATATAAAAAGCCATCGGAACTCCAAAAACCACACGGGAGAAATTTTAATTTAAAAAAGTGGAGAAATTTTAGTTTATGCTTGGTTCACTAATCAAAGATGAGCTTGTCACGGTGAAAGACCTCGACCGGCAGAAGGGAAAAATAAAAACAAATGCTTAGTGTGAAGCACTAAACCCTACTAAGCACGAAAAGTTAAGTGCATTGTGTAAAGGTTCGAGGGATGAAAATAAATAACATCATAAGGCAACCACCATTTTTAAAAAAAGTGTTGTTTAAAATTTTATTTTATAAAAAAAATTGATGAGTAATTTTTTTTATAAAAAAATTGTTATTAAAGAGGAGCATCTACGTGATTTTCAAAACGGCTTAGTAAAACAAAATCCCATTGCTCAGGCTTGGTCTAGAGACGGAGCGGTGTAAAGCACCCTTGGCTTAAGGACAATGCTCTAAAGTGCACTGTCTCCCATTCAAGGCTGCGCTAATCCTCCTTAGGACATAAATCCCTCCTTTGAGTTGATTTTTTGCCAAATTTCCTTCTATTTCTGCTTGCTTAAAGGTCAATGATGTTTGTGCCTCTCAAATCAATTTGTGTTTCCTTTGCCAACCCTACTTTGTCTTGATTTTTTAGTGTTTCTTAAATGATTTCTTTATCACTATCAATTCATTTTCAAAGATAGTTTATAGTCTATCAACCTTTGTTCAAAATAAAGTGTCGTATAAGTCTTCTTTTCTTTCGAAACAGAACTGTTGTAAAGTATTCATTCTTGCAAAAATATTCAATGATTGTATGTGCATTAGTTTCCTTTTGTTCATCATAACATTAAGGGAATTGAAAAGAAAAACTTGCATTGTGAATTTAAAGAGTTTGTGTGTGCTCATAGGAATAGCTTAGGTAAATTGCATTATATTGTTCTCTTTTCTCTTTTATTCAAAGAAATATGATTTCTCTATCCCTATTAGCTAAGGTTTTCATTGTAAAAATGCTTATCATATTAGTTGCATTCTAGGAATTGAAAATACATCACGTGGTGAACCTTGAAAGGCAAATTCTTAATCAAGATCAACTTAAAATTAACATCAATTAACCTAATGGAGCATTGTTATCTAATACAAAACATTTAGAGGTTCTAGGCTAGAGACATGTTCCAATGTCGTAAAACATAGTAGTTGTCGCTAACTTGTTTGTGAGACATTTCGAGTGTGATACCTCATTCCACGTATGTGAGTATATCGTAGCTCATCCACGTACCTTCAGGTATATAGGGCGATTTTACAGTACGTAAAGTATATGGGAATGCTCTCACTGTGCGGTCTCGCATTGGATAGCACTAATATGGATTGTGCCTCCACATACTTTCAGGTATATATGGGAGGAAACACTAGGTTGCTATCCATCCCTAAGTAACCGAGTCGGCTACCTTGTACATTGTGATACACCAAACACAACATTCACGGAGATTGCTTGCCCGTACTTCTAGGTTCGCCAGGAGGTATTCTGCAGTTCATAGCTGCTTAGTAAACCTTTTTACCTAGCTTACCTCTTTTTGTTTATTTCTTTTTTGTAGTAAAATCAATCAAAAATTGTGGAGGAAAATCAATCCTTACCCCGTCGTTCGCAGAGAGCAGTGAGTTAACCTCCTCTAACGACCGAAGCTACACCTATCCAGTCAAAGCGGTCTCGTTTGACTAGATCCAGTACTTCACAAACCTCTAGTTCTTCAGCTGAATTACCAGAAACACCTATACCGTTAAGTATTGTGACCCCAGTTACTCCTATGATTACTCGCACATTTGTTACTGAAGTGGAATCTCCACAATTACCTAAGGAAACTAGAACTGAATCTAGTGAAATGGTAACCCAAGTTGTTCAACAACAAGTTGATTCTCAATCCGAAGTTGTTCAACAAGAAATTACTTCTAAACCTCAATTTTTTCAACTAGAACTACATCATGAACCCATCACTATTCAATCAAAAGTTATTTCTGAACCAGAAGTTATTCATAAAGCTCAACCTGAACTTGTTCTTTTACTAGAACATTTGGATCTTGAGCCGGAACAATCAGAATTTGTTACCTTACCAGAAGAATATCGACCGGTACATCCTCGAACATCCATAACTGTCGAGACTTCCTCTTTACCCTAGCAACAAATACCATAAATCTATTACGGACTAGAAGATGAAATTATTCCACCTGGTTTGATTTCGATAGAAGAGGAACCTGAGGTAGAATCACCCAGAACTCCATTCCATTTTGGAACTAGACTTCATATGTATCCTTATACTCCTCATTTCATTTCTCCTTTTGATCCTGATTACTTTCAGACACCCATTGATTTGTTAGGAAACAATTTGGACATTTTACTATGGAAGAGTCTGTTAGGTTCTTATACCAATAGGTTTCATTTTTCATGGTTGAGAGTGGAAGTGCCAAATATGTTCATCTTTCGTGCTGCAAAGGTTCCATATTTTCTATACAGATAGGCAGAATTAAAAAATGTGAAGACGGTATGCCCCAAAAGAATTATCAAAGGGCAAAAAGAGTAAATTGGTCATAAAGAAAAATAAAAATGAAACCCAAAGAATGACTAGGAAACTGGCTAGCCAAAATGCCACTTCTAGCTTGATGGATGGCCCAACAGTTCAATCTCAACCATGCCATGTTTTAAATTGCTTGTTATAGACTAGAGAATGAACATCTGTCCAAACAGTTCAAGCTTGGCAGATCACTAGCTAGGTAGAGAAATTAAGGAGCCCAACTGCTTAATCTGGGCCCTTGGAAGAGATAAGGGTAGATTTAGATAGGAGGGCAGTCAAAAGAAAAGAGGATAATCAGGGTTTGCAAGTCTAAGTGCACCCATTCAAAAGGAAGAAAAAATGTTAGGTGTATGAGGCTGGGTAGGTAGTTTGAGGTTGTAGAAGCAAGGTTTGATCACCTCATGTATTATCAATCAGAGCTCATCTCATCAATCACAGAAAGGTCAAAGCAGTTGTCTAATGGCAGAACTATGGAAGCATGTCTAACTCCCTTTCACCTCCCCCTTAAAGTTTCTTACTAACACTCCCTTGAGGACTTTGGGATCTTCCCAGCCAGTCCTGCTTTCAGTTCATTTTTGTAAAATATCAAGTCAAGTTTTGACTTCCTTCAATGAAAAGAAGCCACATTTCTTGTGTAAAATCACTCCTCCACATTCCATTCTATTCTTATGTCTAAGTTTCAGTCCATAAACTTAGCCTCTGCCCTACTCCTTCACCTCACAAACTCATATTAACTCCTAATTCTATTGTATAGCTCCCTAACTACCTTCCCATCCCTATTACTACAAAAACTATATAAAACCCCAAAAAATATTAAATATCCTACCCCTTGGTACTATAGCAATAAAAAAAAAGTCAAGGAAATGCTAGGTCCATTTGGGGCCTTAGCATTAGCCTTCCGCATCCTAACCCTGGGACTAATCTAACCTTTGGTTAAGACTAATAACTGTTGCCCACCCCTTTTCCCTTAAAACCTTACTATCCTACCTTTCGCGCACATTTTGGAGTTTTTTGTTTAAAATGTTTAAATTAAACATTAAAATTTACCCCCCACATACAAGCCCATAACCCGAGTTAACCAAGGTTTTGGACTCCCCACAGCATATTATCATTTAATATTCGTGTGGGCCCCGCTCCAAAGTTGCACGCCACCCCAATTAACCCGTCCGCTGTCTGATCGCTAGCACTCCAGATCCAACAGTGGGCGGTCATTTTCATATGGCGATATGCCGGAGGTTAACGTCCGGGGGATGGGCGGTTTTCCTGCCGTACCCCTGCCACGTGTCGACCTCCCGGCATGATCAGAGGCCCCTCTCCCAATACCACCTATGCCAAAAAGCGGTGTGGGAGGAAACCGGATACCGCTCCCTCGCCTCTGATGTCAGCTCCACGTCTTCATGACGTCATCAACCTGCATCCCCGCCGTTGCTCCACGTCATTGCCACTTCATCCGCCCGCATCCACACCTTGCCACTATGTCACCGCCACATTGCCATCCTTGTCAGATGCCTGGTCATCTTGCCGTACCAGGGACCTGCCGATGACGTCATGCTGACATCATTGCGGAAAAGTGCCAAAGGCGCAAATATGCCAAATTTTTATAAAAATGCGTGTTTTTCGACCGTTTGTTAGTCATTTTCATTGGTCATAGTATAGTGTTGTTGGGGTCGTTTTCACCCGTTTGCCTCCAAAGTTCAAAATTCAATCAATTGAGCTGCTACCACCTTCGAATTTGTCTCCACAATTCGCCATTGGACCAGTCCAGTTTCCCTCGGCATTATTTAACCAGGTATTTACTAAATCTCACCCATTAGCCCTGTTTTTCACCATTTTCTTCGTTTCAAGCTGCTTGAATACCTGCAAGTACCCAAACTAAAGACACCTCTTGCACCTAAATTCTGCCTAAAGTCTCTGATACACCCCCTGTTTAAGAAGAAGCCCTGCAAACGACTGTCTATTCACAATTTCACCGTGGAAAAGCCGTTTTCAAGCTCAGGCTCCCGACAAAATTCCACAGCGGCCAAGCATTATCCTTTTCTGCCATGTTCCATTCAAAAAACTAAAGTAATTCGGCTGGAAAGTATCTCCTTTTCCCTCTGCATTTTGCCCACAGTCCTTTAACCCACAGAATTCAACAAGAAGAAGAGAAACTGGTCTAAAAACACTGCAAAATTTGTCTCTTTCATCATAGTTTCAGATAGTCAAGACTATTATCACATTTAAGCTCAGTTCTCAGTTCCTTTGCTAATCCTAACAAGCAAGTTTGTTCAACAGTTGTTTCCTTGATCTTTATTTCAAGCATAAGCTCAGAAAATCTCAGAATGGCCACCCCAACAACTCTTAGTATCACTCCTATGAATCCACCAAACAGAGAGCCTGAAGCCATGCCTCTTGCTGATAAGGATTACCTCATCCAAGATTTAGTTGGGTACATGAATCACTTGCAAACCTTCTGCCAGTTGAGAAACAGTTTTTTGAGCAACTGTGACATGTATGGCATATGGGAGTCTAATTTACCTTTTTACTTCCTCCCCTCTGTTAATATTTTTCCTGAGATCAACCGCCTATGTGCTGAGAACTATGATCCAACTCAGAGAGCTATTAAGTCTCCATCCGGGAGCATACTTTTTCATATTACTCCTGACTCCATCAACCAGATGTTAAACTTCAAACAGACTCAGCTATTGTTTCCTTTCTCTATGAATTACTTGCTGGATGAAGGCTCCAGGCTCTCCAGCTCTGAGATTGCAAGAATTACCAAGACATTCATGAGGGCAGACCGCCAGCCTACTGAGCCACCTCCATTCCTATATGTCAACTTCAATGAGGTGGGCAAGCTGCTTGTAGATATGATCTCTTATGTGTTGGGTTTTAAGACAAGTGAGCACATTGATGAAATAGTGCTAGTTCTGCTGTCTGCATACATCCTAGGACAGCCCCCTGCTATAAAGTATAACTATGCCAAGTTCATAGCCAATAAAATGCATGACCAATTAGTGAAGCTGGATAGGGAGGGAATCTTTAAATATTCTTCATATATCTATCATTTGTTGATGTATTAGTAGTCTGAAATCTTCCAATGCCCCATCAAGAAGTTGGATGCTAAGGGTGAAAGAAGGTCTGTCATCTTTTGGTCATCAGTTTTTCATGAGGTTCAAAACTCTCCATTTTCCTACTGTGAGTTCATTAACCAATTTGTATATCCAGTCTCTTGTCTCCTAATGAGAAGTCCTCCTCCTAGATTATCATATGACATGCAGAAGATCTTTCAACTATCCAAGACTTACAAAATAGGTGATTGGTATTTCTACCAAAATCACACTATCATCAGAATCTATGGCTGTGAGCTCTGTCGTTACAGGCTTCCGAGATATGTACCAATGAGACTTTTCTCCTTAGAATATTACAGACAACTCATCAATTCAGACCTCACTCATTTCCATAGTGCCAAGAAGAAAGCTCGCCTGAAATTTAGAGATCATATAGGCCCCTTCATTATGAACAAGAAAGAGGGTTGGCAAGAGGCTGACCAAATATTGGGGCAGAAACTGAAACTGAAGAGAAGTTTCTGGTGGGTTCCTTATGACCCGGATGGCTTTATCAGTGCCAGAAGAGTTAAATATAGGTTGACAACATATGAGCACTATAAAACCCCACAAATTGAACAATATGCCAACCAAGATGAGTGGCTGGCAAGGACACTAGTTAAGGAGTTTACTCAAGAAGAAATTATGGAGCAAAATGTCAAAGATCTAGAAAAAAACTCTTGACTTGGATTCTTTTTACCAGGTAACCTTCAAACTACCTTAAAAAGTTGGAGAAGGTCCATCCACAGCTGCAGCTTCACAAGTTGGCCAACAACGGTCTATACCAACAACAGGTACATCAAAAGGAAAATAGACAATGGATGCAGAGTAAGAAAAGGTTACAGAACAAGCCACCACCTCAAAGGAGCAAACTCAAGAACAAGCTCTTCCAAAGCAAACAGAGGCACTACAAGTGCCAATATTGCAAACTCCTGCTAATGAAGAAAGAGGTAAGAAGTGAGACCGAGAGGACTCCACACCTGCTACTTGGTCCTCATAGCAACCTGAAGCCAAGAAGCAAAAGTTGATTCTTGAGTTGAGGAGGAAGTTAGTGAGGACATCCTAGAAAGTCCAAGAAGAGAAAGGGAAGCAAGCCAACACACACCTACTAGCTCCTTCCAGCAAGAGCAAGAGATGCACCATGGCATGGAGGTATCCTCCTCAACACTACAGAGCAAGCGGCCACGTAGTATCAAAATTGCTTTCATGGAAATCAAAGCTCAAAATGAGCTATTAAGAGTACAGTTGTATGATCAGTTTCTTAAGGCAACACCCACCAAACAGTAGAGGTTGATGGCAACATATGACTTCAAAGAAGAAAATATGATTCTAAGTCATTTTAAGCCCAAGATACCGCAGCCACAGTCAGCTGCAGATTATGTGAAGACTAGTCTAGAGGTCCTTGCCAAGGACATTCACCCGATGGATCAAATAGAGCTGCATAAACAAACGGGTGAGATGGTCTATGCTACTTTAGCAGATAAGGCCATGCTGGCCCATGAATTGAAGGAGTCTTTAAAGAACACAAATACTCAGCTAGATTTGGAAAGACTGTCCTCCTTGGCCAAAGACAATAGAATTAAAACATTGGAGGACATTATTGTGGACCTAGGACATGATCCCAAGGACCCCAAGGCTGTCAGGGCCCTTATGAAGAAAAAAGAAGATGACATTGCTGCCCTTAGAAAACAATTGGGGTTGACTCCTACTATGCACGCGCAAACTGCAGAGCTGGCGCAAGAAAAAGAGGTTGAGGATACAATGGATCTACTGATGAGAATGAATGAAAGAATAATTCAAATGGAGAAAGAATTGGAAAGAGCAGTGCAAGGCAAGCAGGGAGAGTCGACCTCCCAGCCACCTCAAACAGTTCCTACTGATATCCCTATTCCTCCTACACAAGCAGCAGTGATCCCCCCTATTATCCCAGCATCTACAACGGCCTCATCCACCACAGGTGCTACAGCAGCAGCAACAACAACAACCCCTGAATCTAGCATGAGCATGGATGAAATGATGGAAGTTGTCAAGGAGCTAGAACTTCAGGAAACAGAGATAAAAGAGGCCAAGGAAAAGCTGGCCAAACTAGAAGTGAGCTATGATAAGTCCAAGGTGATAGTAGCTGAAAAAACAAGGGAGATTAAGGCCCTCAATGAAAAAATAAAGGCCTTGGAGAAGGAGCTGAATTTGGAAAAGACCTTGGCTGAAATAAAAAAGATTTTGTGGGCCAAAATTGGCCAATCAATCACTAGGCAATGGAAATCAATCGAAACCATGCACGAGCATATAGAATTTATAGGCTGGGCTCAAATTGAGAATGAGAGGGCTAGAGCAGCATTAGGGAATATGCCTGAGCAGGCCAGCAAAATGATTCATTTCCTGAACACTCACACCAAGGAAGAGTTGGCAGCATTAGACATCAACAATAGGACAGATATTGTTCTAACAGCAAAAAGGGTGCTGACTTTAAAATTTTTTGTCCAAAGTCTAGAAAGAAAATGTCAGGAAATGCAGGCAGAAGTAGATGAATTCAAACTAAACCTTGGAGCATTGCAGAGCAGAGGATTGCCTAGCCTATTGACCAGTGCTGGAAGACTACTCACCTGTTAACAGTATGCCACCAGAATGAATAATTTTATTACAAATTAGATTACAGCATCTTCAAGTTCCTCAGCAGAAGTAGGCCCTCCGTCTGGACAATCTCTTTATGATAAACTGGAAAACTTGTTTTACATTGAGCATGAAATCAATCATCTTTTTGAGGTCACGCCTACTTTTCACAGATATACTGAGGCATATGAGACATTGATAAAGATACAGAGACATCAGCTGCCGAGAGAAGATTTGTGCCAAGCAATGCTGGAACTTTTGCCAAAATAATCTTAGTCCTTTCCCTCTTTGTTCAGCTTCAAATTTTGGTCATCTACAGGTCAGCAGAATTGAGTACGCTGGCACCAGACAGAGCAGTTGGAGAATAGGTGGAGCAGGTCAAACCAATGACTCATCAAAGTGTTGGGAAAACAAGCCAGGAAAACACAAATTTGAAAGTGCAGCCCCAGCTGACTCAGTTGGTCCCAAAAGTCAAAATTCTCTGACAAAAAAAAAGAGCTAGCACACTAATATTAACTGCCGCATTTATTTCTTTCATCTACTTCCTTTGAAGAGTTGGTGTTGTAATTTATTTCATGAAGACTCATCATCTAGATATTTTGTATCTCATTTTGTATATATACCCCCCCATAGAATGTATTTAGGGTTGGTGAATGATTCTCGCTCTAAGAGCTGCACTGTAAATTTCATATTTTCTAATACTAAGAGCTGATGGAGTTTATGATTTCTGCATTGTCTGGATGTGAATGTGATGAGCTGCGTTCTGCTACAAAATTATTGTGTTGTTTAATGAAACAATAAGTTTTTCTAAACCATGTTTTGTCTTTTCTATATTTTCTAAATTCCCATATATGTTCATGATCTCAGCAACAGAGAAAAATAATAGCTTAGGACTTGTTTAAATGCACCCTTTGCTCAATCTCTGTTTCTAACAATGTTTTCTGCAGAATTGGTCATAAATATGAATTCTTAACTGCTCATGTTTGCACTGTTTCTCTCATTATGAATGCTGTTTAGGAATTCTTAAATGCTCCTAGATAATATTCTCACCTTTCCCTCTATCAACATAGTCAAGGATCCTTGACTACCTTTCATTCCCTGATTCCATGCCATCGATTCCTAAATTTGAAGATTTTTTTCATGGATACCTGTCCGGCTCTGTAGTATTACCTCTTCCCGAAAAAGCACTTTCAGCTGTACGCAAGCATTGACTCCATTGCCCAATGGTTGAAGCTATTCTGAAAACTACGTATCAGTTCTATTTGAAATCATCATCCAACCAAATTCAAAACAAAATCATGTGCATCATAACTAGCCTAAAATTACACCAAAACAAAGTTAAATCATAAAGAGAGAGCCCTCTCTGGTTGCAGGTACGCTAGGACCTGTAGCTAAAAGATTTGTTAGTGGTTACCTCGGCCGTACTCCCTTGGGAGTCAAAGGGAACAACCTGAGTGATAACATCATTGGCGACTCCACCGGGGATTAGAACGAATTTTTTCCAATTGTTGTCTATTCCTTAAAACTACAGATGAAGCCTGAATGTCAGCCAGGAAGCCTTTGAAACTATTCTTTCTTTGCATTTACAGGATTAAATAAAAGCTGCTTCAGTCAATCTTCATTCTAGTTTTAAGCTCTAAACAATTGTTCCAAAAATTTGATCAATTCCTTCCTAAACTAGAAACATTCCCAGAAAAATACCAAAAACAGGTTTGGAAGCTGGCTCCAAAGAAGAAAACTCGTTATACCAGGTCAAATCCTGACCCTGATCCTCCAGCTGTTTTTGACAATCCCAACTTAATCCCAAAGATCCTTAGAAAACAAGAAAAAGATCTTGCTGATTCTAGCCCTGAAGCGGTTCAGCAAAGTTATATTCCAACCCCTGCTAAACCTTCAGTCCGTCTTCACACTGCTCCTTCTTCTCCTTCTTCCTCATCCACCTCTCAAAGCACCTTCTCTACACCACCATCTACCACCCATATTTCTACCACAGTTACTGTTGTTCCAGCTGTTCCATTTCTTCCTGTTGTTCCATTTATCCCTGTCAATATGGCAAATAGATATGCCCCTTTACAGTTACCTGCAAATCCAGGGGCTATGCCTCAGGATTATCAAAGTAAGATCACTTATTTTGATGGTACAGGTACATATACTGCCCTACAACATACAAAGAAAATGCAAGACTACTTTGAAAACTATGAGATAGATGCTGATGATGTAAGAATGAAAATTTTTGTCCAAAGTTTAACAGGTGAAGTAAGAACTTGGTTTAGAGCGCTTGCTGCAAATTCCATAGCCGACCCAGAGGCCCTTTACCAGACATTTCTCAACAGATGGGAAAAGAAAAAAGATCCACTACACATATTATCTGAGTATGACACCATAAAAAGAGGCCCCCAAGAAACTGTCCTCGACTATTGTGCAAGATTCAACAATGTTTACAATGCTATTCCTCAAAACCTTAGACCTCCACCTGACTTAGCCTTAATCAAATTCCCTGATGGATTTGACTCTGACATGGCATATCAACTGAGGGAAAGAGCCCCTCCGACCTTAGCAGACATGCAGAATATAGTTGTTAGTGTGGAGGCAAACCTAATTGCTAAAAGAAATAGGGCAAGAGCTGAAAGAGGAACTACTTTTAAAGATGAACCTTCAGCTTTTGAGCAAAAACTTGATGCAATAATCAAAGGTATGGATAGACTTGGGGATAGGGTGGAAACCATTGAAAGAAAGTCATCATGGGAAGGTCAACCAAGTGCTGCAAGGAACCCGAACTTTAGAAAGAATCAAAATCCAAATGTTGGAAGAGCTGGCCTCGATCAGGACATCAGACCTCCCTTTCAACAAAACTATGCTGAAGCATCAACATCTAGTGAACCAATTGAGGACCCTCAAATCAACTTGATGGGTTTGGACAGTGAACACCAAGTCTTTTTAACACAAGATGATCATGACATCAATCAATTTCAAACCAAATCAGGAGAGTCATTTGATTTTAGGGAAGGCTATGATGCAGCAGTCTATGAGGTTCACAAACAGTACAAATTAAGGAGCAGAACCATAGATGTGCCCGAAACTGTCAAACCAAAGGATACTAAACAGCCAAAGAAACTAAAAGATAAAGCTGCTCCCACAGAATCCTCAGATAAAATAAACCCAAACCCAAGAGAAGTCACTGTGGAAGACATATCAGATGTACAACCCTAAAAAAATTAGACATTTACAAGCCCTCATACAAAAGAAATTTCAAGTAGTATTCCTAAAAATATTCCCAAAACAGAGGTACCTCATGACAACAATCAAAATCAAGAGGTCACTGAAGATCCATCTGAAAAAGAAAAGCTTGTTGTCCCCAACACAAAGCTCCAGATTGAAAAACCCTTTAACTTGGAAACAGAAATAGGTAAACTGAAAATAGCCATTCCTCTCTCAGAATTGGCCAAACATGAGATATACAGATAGCAAATCAATAGATCCCTCCGAATACTAGACAATAGGGATGCTGTAAATGTTTTAGATGATCAACCTGAATTACTTTTTGGTCCTGAAGTTAATGGAAAGATAGCAAATGGAGGAGTTCCACCTTTTTATGTCAGCTTAAACATTCATGAAAAGGTGTTACACAACGCAATGTTTGACTCAGGAGCCTCCCATAACCTAATGCCTAAATCTATGATGGAAAAGCTAGACCTAGACATCACGAGACCTTACAAAGATTTATTCTCATTTGATTCCAGCCAGGTCAGATGCCTAGGACTAATCAAAGACCTGTGTGTTTCCCTGGTCCAGTATCCAACTAAAACAATTCTGATGGATGTGGTGGTAGCTGACATTCCACCCAAGTACGGTATGCTCTTATCAAGATCTTGGGGAGCCAAACTACAAGGATCTTTACAACTGGACATGTCTTATGCCACAATTTCAGTCTTTGGGCAACCAAAGATATTATACCGTGAAACACTAATGAAATATGTGGTTAGCAGTCAGGAAAAGCCCCAAAACTTCCCCATCTATTCTATCCATTCTGATATGGATTCATTCATCTTGTTTAATGCTGATATGTGTTCTCCGACTGATGATAAACCTTTGGCTTTAGAGCAAAAAATCTGCATAAATGAAGAATCTGTTACCCAAAACCTAGGAACTGTTGAAATAATTGATGTAACCAGCATACAAGACAAACTACATGAAACAGAAAACTTAAGTCTGCCCACTCTGAAAATCATTGCAACTCCCAAAACTGACCACAAGCAAGAAATCTTATGGTACTTAGAGTTTGATGGCTCAGTAAACAAATTAGGAGCAGGGGCAGGGGTTTGGATACACAACATGCAGAATGACCATGCTGAGGGTCATGCATATAGGCTAAATTTCAGGTGTACAAACAATATGGCCGAGTATGAAGCCCTTCTGCTAGGACTCAAGCTCATCAAAAACCTGGGTGCAACCAAAGTTTCAATTTTAGGAGACTCAGATCTAATCATACAGCAGATGAAGGGAAATTTTGTCACAAACCATCTTAGGATGAGGGCTTACAGAGGAGCAGCCATTGAAATACTTAACACTTTCTTAGAATTTCAGCTCACCAAAATCTCAAGAAAGCACAATTTACATGCACACAGCTTGGCAACCTTTGCCAGCACATGCAAGCTACCATTAGAACCCAACCACAATTTCACTGCTGAAATCAAACATAGGCCTGCAGTCCCTGATAATGTCAAAAATTGGCAGATCTTTGAAAATGACACACAGATAAATAACTTCTTGACTTTGAAGGAGGAATTCTCTAACATCAACATTGATACTAGCACTGTGGATGATCAACAACAGACAAACAGAATTGAGCATAATATATCAGCTGAAATAGCAGAGCAGATTTTGCATCCAACTACTTTTGATGACAAAAATATACAACAGCTGAAACAAACAGATTTTGATGAAATAGCTGAGGCAGAAGCTGAAGTAATTGATCTAAAGGACAATTTTCTGCCCACAGGCTTAACCCCTTTGGAGGATTTATTTGATTCAAATGACATCTCAAGGAAGCCAAAAATACAACCACTGAATGCTGAAATTGAGGACTGCAACATTGGAACCACAGAAAATCCCAAAATGGTAAAACTCTCCAAAGCCTTGCCTGCTGATCAGAAATTGAAATACATTGACTTACTCAAGGAATTCCAAGATGTGTTTGCCTGGAGTTATGAGGACCTCAAATCCTATGACACCTCAGTCATCCAACATACTATACCCTTGAAAGAAAATCAAAATCCTTTTAAACAGAAGCTTAGAAGAGTGAATCCTGTCCTTCTCCCTCTAATTGAAAAAGAAGTTAAACGTATGTATGAGGCAGGAATCATTGCTCCAATCAGGTTCTCAGAGTGGATTTCAAATCTGGTGCCTACTAGAAAGAAAACGGGAGAGATAAGACTGTGTGTGGACCTGAGGAATTTGAACAAAGTCTCTCTCAAAGACCATTATCCCTTACCAAAAATGGACCATATCTTACAAAGGGTAGTGGGAGCCTCTAGGATCTCATTGTTAGATGGATTCTCAGGATTCAATCAGATTTTAGTACACCCGGATGACCAAGACAAAACTGCCTTTACAACACCTTGGGGAACCTTTAAATATGTCAAAATGCCTTTTGGACTCAAAAATGCAGGGGCCACTTTTCAAAGAGCAATGGACATAGCCTTTGCCAAAGAAATCCATGATTTCTTAGTTATATACCTTGATGATCTCATTGCCTTTTCAAAATCAGAACAAGAACACCTACAACATCTGAGGCAAGTTTTCCTAATTTGCAGAAAATATGGCATATCTTTGAATCCAAAGAAATCACTGTTTGGCCTAGAGGAAGGCAAGCTCCTAGGTCATATAATTTCAAAAGATGGCATTAGGATCGACCCAGACAGAATTCAAGCTATCCTTCAAGTGCCTCATCCAAGAAACATCAAATAATTACAAGCTTTTCTAGGGAAGATCAACTTCTTGAGAAGATTCATTCCTAATTTGGTCGAGCTGATTAGACTGTTAAACAATATGCTGAAGAAAGATTCTAAAGTCAAGTGGACCATGGAAGCCAAACAAGCCTTTGAGGACATCAAAAGAGCTTTGACAAATACACCGGTCCTCACAAGGCCCAGGTTTGATAGAGATTTCATCATTTTTTCCTTTGCTTCAGAACACACCATTGTTGTTGTCCTATTGCAAAATGATGACCAAGGGTGTGAGAAGCCCATTGCCTTCTTTAGCAAAGCCCTTAGAGATGCTCCCTTAAAATATCAGATCATGGAAAAGCAAGCTTATGCCCTGGTAAAGGCCATCAAGGATTTCAAAATTACATTCTATACTCTCATGTGATCGCCTATGTCCCAAATGTTGTGGTTAAAGACATTTTAACTCAAGAAGGAATTGAAGGCAAAAGGGGCAAATGGATTGCCAATATCTTAGAATATGACATTGAAATCAAGCCTACAAAACTGATAAAAGGACAAGGACTAGCAAAACTGATGACTGAAACCAATTTTCAAGCCCTTGATATCAATGAACTAGACAACGAACAGGAGATGGCGACTCCACAGATCAAACAAGCCTTTTTACAATCGCCTTAGTATGCTGATATATGTTTTGTATTGTTAAACCTGCAAGCTCCTCTAGGGTTGTCCAGAACTAAGAAGAGGTTCTTGAAAATGAAAGCATCAAAGTTTTGTATTATAGACAATCTGTTGTTTTGGAAAAATCATGAAGGAATTTTACTGAATTGCCTAACATTGGATGAAACTGACAATGTCCTCAAGGAATTTCATGCAAGTGATTATGAGGTCACTTATACTAGAAGTCTACAACTGATAAAATCCTAAGGGCTGGATTTTATTGGCCCTCCCAATTTGCTGATGCGAAAAAGTTTGTAATATCTTGCCATAAATGCCAAATCTTTGAAGGCAAGAGAAAGCTGTTACCTTTACCACTCAAACCTATTTCAACTGAAAGACTATTTCAACAATGGGGGTTACACTTCATTGGTGAAATCCACCCTTCATCCTCTGGCCAACATAGGTGGATTTTGATTGCCACAAACTACTTTACCAAATGGATAGAAGCCATCCCTTGTAGGCAAGCTAATGACTCCATCATCATGCAATTTTTAGAAACCAACATCTTGTCTAGATTTGGCTGTCCTGAAAAAATTATCCCAGACAATGAAACTGCTTTCAAATCCAAAAGAACCATCAACTTCTGCCACAAGTACCACATTACCTTAGGCCATTCCACAACCTATTACCCTCAAGGCAATGGGCTAGCCGAGTCATCCAACAAAAGCCTCATCAACATCATCAAAAAGGTCTTGGAGGAAAACAAAAAGAATTGGCATAAGAAGTTGGTAAATGCACTATGGGCAGACAGATTGACCACTAAAAGATCCATTGGTACAAGTCCATATGAACTAGTTTATGGAATGGAGGCAAGGTTCCCTTCATCTTTGGGAATCCCTGCAATCAAGTTGCTGCAAGAAATACAAGTAGAGCCTAATGATATTCAAAGAAGTATCAATCAAACTATACACTTGCAGCAAACAAGAGAAGAAGTATACCAGAGAACCCAGATTCTACAAGATAAACTCAAGAAGATCTTTGACAAGAGAACAAAGGCTGAAGATTTCCTCATAGGAAACAAAGTGTTGAGATGGGATTCTAGGAGGGAGGACAAAGGGAAACATGGGAAATTTGATTTTCTGTGGAGAGGACCTTATGTCATTTATGTTGTACAAGGTAATAACACATATTTTCTGAAGAGTTTGGATGGCACAAATACTGAAGAAGGCCCAGTCAATGGGCGAATGCTCAAGAACTATTTTGATCCCCTTTCATGAACACAACACAGCTATATATTGTACATAAATATTTGTAATTCCAACATTTTATTTACAGCAGTATGATAAGGAAATAAATGCAGCAAATTTTGAATAGGAAAATCAAGGAACTGCACCATTTTTTATATAGGTCTTCAGTCTATCATAAGAAGTCGAGAAAAACACTTGGGAAGTATACAGATGATGATCAATACTCAGAGAAATCAGTAAAGATAGAGCTATAATTTTGCATAGATCAGCTCATAAGGACTACATACAGGATACAAAGGTTCAAATCATTGATATTGAAGAGAAGGAATTTTCAGGCTACAGCAAAAAAAAAAAAAATATTGGAAATAAGGCAATTTGATCTGCTGTTCTTGGCTTTTAATTTGGAAAATCCATCCCCAAGTGGAGCCACTGTTAGGTTGCTATACCAGTAGGTTTCATTTTTCATGATTGATAGTGGAAGTACCAAACATGTTCATCTTTGGTGCTGCAAAGGTTCCATATTTTCTATACGGATAGACAGAATTAACGAATGTGAAGAGGGTATGCCCCAAAAGAATTATCAAAGGGAAAAAAGAGTAAATTGGTCATAAAGAAAAATAAAAATGAAACCCAAAAAATGACCAAGAAAGTGGCTAGCCAAAATGCCACTGCTAGCTTGATGGATGGCCCAACAGTTCAATCTGGACAATGCCATGTTTTAAATTTCTTGTTATAGACTAGAGAATGAACATCTATCCAAGCAGTTCAAGCTTGGCAGATCACTAGCTAGGTAGAGAAATTAAGGAGCCCAACTGCTTAATGTCGACCCTTGGAAGAGATAAGGGTAGATTTAGATAGGAGGGCAGTCAAAAGAAAAGAGGATAATCAGGGTTTGCAAGTCTAAGTGCACCCATTCAAAAGGAAGAAAAAATGTTAGGTGTATTAGGCTGGGTAGGTAGTTTGAGGTTGCAGAAGCAAGGTTTGATCACCTCATGTATTATCAATCAGAGCTCATCTCATCAATCACAGAAAGGTCAAAGCAGTTGTCTAATGGCAGAACTATGGAAGCATGTCTAACTCCCTTTCACCTCCCCCTCAAAGTTTCTTACTAACACCCCCTTGAGGACTTTGGGATCTTCCCAACAAGTCCTGCTTTCAGTTCATTTTTGTAAAATATCAAGTCAAGTTTTGACTTCCTTCAATGAAAAGAAGCCACATTTCTTGTGTAAAATCACTCCTCCACATTCCATTCTATTCTTATGTCTAAGTTTCAGTCCATAAACTTAGCCTCTGCCCTACTCCTTCACCTCACAAACTCATATTAACTCCTAATTCTATTGTATAGCTCCCTAACTACCTTCCCATCCCTATTACTACAAAAACTATATAGAACCCCAAAAAATATTAAATATCCTACCCCTTGGTACTATAGCCATAAAAACAAAGTCAAGGAAATGCTAGGTCCATTTGGGGCCTTAGCATTAGCCTTCCGCGTCCTAACCCTGGGACTAATATAACCTTTGGTTAAGATTAATAACTGTTGCCCACCGTTTTACCCTTAAAACCTTACTATCCTACCTTTCGCGCACATTTTGGAGTTTTTTGTTTAAAATGTTTAAATTAAACATTAAACTTTACCCCCCGCATACAAGCCCGTAACCCACGTTAACCAAGGTTTTGGACCCCCCACGACATATTATCATTTAATATTCACGCAGGCCCCGCTCCAAAGTTGCACGCCACCTAAATTAACTCGTTCCCCGTCCGATCGCCAGCACTCCAGATCCAAGGGTGGGTAGTCATTTTCATACGCCGATATGCCGGAGGTTAACGTACGGGGGATGGGCGGTTTTCCTGCCGTACCCCCGCCACGTGTCGGCCTCCCGGCATGATCGAAGGTCGCTCCCCCAATACCGCCTATGCCAAAAAGCGATGCGGGAGGAAACCAGATACTACTCCCCCGCCTCTGGTGTCAGCTCCACGTCTTCATGATGTCATCAACCTACATCCCCACCGCTGCTCCACGTCATTGCCACTTCATCCGCCCGCGTCCAAACCTTGCCATCGTGTCACCGCCACGTCGCCATCCTTGTCAGATGCCACGTCATCCTGTCGTACCAGGGACCCGTCGATGTTGTCATGCTGACGTCATTGCCGAAAAGCGCCAAAGGCACAAATATGCCAAATTTTTATAAAAATGCGCATTTTTCGACCATTTGTTAGTCATTTTCATTGGTCATAGTAGAGTGTTGTTGGTGCCGTTTTCGCCCGTTTGCCTCTAAAGTTCAAAAGTCGACCAATTGAGCTGTTGCCACCTTCGAATTTGTCTACACCATTCGCCACTGGACCAGTCCAGTTGCCCTCGGCGCTATTTAACCTGGTATTTGCCAAATCTCACCCATTAGCCCTGTTTTTCACCATTTTCTCCATTTTAAGCTGCTTGAATACCTGCAAGTACGGAAACTAAAGACACCTCTTGCACCTAAATTCTACCTAAATTCTCTGATACACCCCCTATTTAAGAAGGAGCCCTGCAAACCCCCGTCTATTCACAATTTCACCGTGGAAAAACCGTTTTCAAGCTCAGGCTCCCGACAAAATTCCACAGCGGCCCAGCATTATCCTTTTCTACCATATTCCATTCAAAAAATAAAGTAATTGGGTTGGAAATTATCTCCTTTCCCCTCTACATTTTGCCCACAGTCCTTTAACCCACAGAATTCATCAAGAAGAAGAGAAACTGGTCTAAAAACTCTGCAAAATTTGTCTCTTTCATCATAGTTTCAGACAGTCAAGACTATTATCACATTTAAGTTTAGTGCTCAGTTGCTTTGCTAATCCTCACAAGCAAGTTTGTTCAACAGTTGTTGCCTTGATCTTTATTTCAAGCATAAGCTCAGAAAATCTCAGAATGGCACCCCAACAGCTCTTAGTATCACTCCTATGAATCCACCAAATAGAGAGCTTGAAGCCATGCCTCTTGCTGATAAGGATTACCTCATTCAAGATTGAGTTGGGGACAGAAATCACTTGCAAACCTTCTTCAAGTTGAGAAACATGTTTTTGAGCAACTGTGACATGTATGGCATATGGGAGTCTAATTTACCTTTTTACTTCCTCCCCTCTGTTAATATTTTTCCTGAGATCATCCACCTATGTGGTGAGAACTATGATCCAACTCAGAGAGCTATTAAGTCTCCATCCGGGAGCATACTTTTTCATATTACTCCTGATTCCATCAACCAGATGTTAAACTTCAAACAGTCTCAGCTATTGTTTCCTTTTTCTATGAATTACTTGCGGGATGAAGGCTCCAAGCTCAACAGCTCTGAGATTGCAAGAATTACCAAGACATTCATGAGGGCAGACCGCCAGCCTACTGAGCCACCTCCATTCCTATTTTTCATCTTCAATAAGGTGGGCAAGCTGCTTGTAGATATGATCTCTTATGTGCTGGGTTTTAAGACAAGTGAGCACATTGATGAAACAGTGTTGGTTCTGCTGTCTGCATACAGCCTAGGACAGCCCCCTGCTGTCAAGTATAACTATGCCAAGTTCATAGCCAATAAAATGCATGACCAATTAGTGAAGCTGGATAGGGAGGGAATCTTTAAATATTCTTCATATATCTATCATTTGTTCATGTATTATCAGTCTGAAAGCTTCCAATGCCCCATCAAGAAGTTGGATGCTAAGGGTGAAAGAAGGTCTGTCATCTTTTGGTCATCAGTTTTTCATGAGGTTCAAAACTCTCCATTTTCCTACTGTGAGTTCATTGACCAATTTGTATATCCAGTCTCTTGTCTCCTAATGAGAAGTCCTCCTCCTAGATTATCATATGACATGCAGAAGATCTTGCAGCTATCCAAGACTTACAAAATAGGTGATTGGTATTTCTACCAAAATCACACTATCATCAGAATCTATGGCTGTGAGCTCTATCCTTACAGGGTCCCGAGATATGTACCAATGGGACTTTTCTCCTTAGAATATTACAGGCAACTCATCAATTAAGACCTCACTCATTTCCATAGTGCCAAGAAGAAAGCTCGCTTGAAATTTAGAGATCATCTAGGCCCCTTCATTATGAACAAGAAAGAGGGTTGCCAAGAGGCTGACCAAATATTGGGGCAGAAACTCAAGCTGAAGAGAAGTTTCTGGTGCGTTCCTTATGACCCGGATGGCTTTATCAGTGCCAAAAGAGTTAAATATAGGTTGACAGCATATGAGCACTGTAGAACCCCACAAATTGAACAATATGCCAACCAAGATGAGTGGCTGGCAAGGACACTAGTTGATGAGTTTACTCAAGAAGAAATTATGGAGAAAAATGTCAAAGATCTAGAAAAAACTCTTGACTTGGATTCTTTTGACCAGGTAACCTTCAAACTACCTCAGCAAGTCGAAGAAGGTCCATCCACAGCTGCAGCTTCACAAGTTGCCCAGCAACAGTCTATACCAACAACGGGTACATCAAAAGGAAAAGAGCCAATGGATGCAGAGCAAGAAAAGGTTGCAGAACAACCTACCACCTCATAGGAGCAAACTCAAGAACAAGCTCTTCCACAGAAAATAGAGGCACTACAAGTGCCAATATTGCAAACTCCTGCTAATGAAGAAAGAGGTAAGAAGCGAGACCGAGAGGACTCCACACCTGCTACTTGGTCTACATAGCAACCTGAAGCCATTAAGCAAAGAGTTGATTCTCGAGTTGAGGAGGAAGTTAGTGAGGACATCCTAGAAAGTCCAAGAAGAGAAAGGGAAGCAAGCCAACACACACCTACTAGCTCCTTCCAGCAAGAGCAAGAGATAAACCATGGCATGGAGGTATCCTCCTCAACACTACAGAGCAAGTGGCCTCCTAGTATCAAAACTGCTTTCATGGAAATCAAAGCTCAAAATGAGCTATTAAGAGTACAGTTGTATGATCAGTTTCTTAAGGCAACACCCGCCAAACAGCAGAGGTTGATGGCTGCATATGACTTCAAAGAAGAAAAGATGATTCTAAGTCATTTTAAGCCCAAGATACCGTAGCCACAGTCAGCTACAGATTATGTGAACACTAGTCTAGAGGTCCTTGCCAAGGACATCCACCCAATGGATCAAATAGAGATGCATAAATAGACGGGTGAGATGGTCTATGCTACTTTAGTAGATAAGGCCATGCTGGCCCATGAATTGAAGGAGTCTTTAAAGAACACAAATACTCAGCTAGATTTGGAAAGACTGTCCTCCTTGGCCAAAGACAACAGAATCAAAACATTGGAGGACATTATTGTGGACCTCGGACATGATCCCAAGGACCCCAAGGCTGTCAGGGCCCTTGTGAAGAAAAAAGAAGATGACATTGCTACCCTTAGAAAACAATTGGGGTTGACTCCTACTATGCACGCGCAAACTGCAGAGCTGGCGCAAGAAAAAAAGGTTGAGGATACAATGGATCTACTGATGAGAATGAATGAAAGAATAGTTCAGATGGAGAAAGAATTGGAAAGAGCAGTGAAAGGCAAGCAAGGAGAGTCGACCTCCCAGCCACCTCAAACAGTTCCTACTGATGTCCCTGTTCCTCATATACAAGCAACAGTGATCCCTCGTACTATCCCAACATCTACAACAGCTTCATCCACCACAGATGCTACAGTAGCAGCAACAACAACAGCTCCTGAATCTAGCATGAGCATGGATGAAATGATGAACTTCAGGCAACAGAGATAAAAGAGGCCAAGGAAAAGCTGGCCAAACTAGAAGTGAGCTATGATAAGTCCAAGGTGACAGTAGCTGAAAAAAGAAGGGAGATTAAGGCCCTCAATGACAAAATGAAGGCCTTGGAGAAGAAGCTGAATTTGGAAAAGACCTTGGTTGAAATAAAAAAGATTTTGTGGGCCAAAATTGGCCAATCAATCACTATGCAATGGAAATCAATCCAAACCATGCACGACCAGATAGAATTGATAGGCCGGGCTCAAATTGAGAATCAGAGGGCTAGAGCAGCATTAGGGAATATACCTGAGCATGCCAGCAAAATGATTCATTTCCTGAACACTCACACCAAGGAAGAGTTGGCAGCATTAGACATCAGCAACAGGATAGATACTGTTCTAACAGCAGAAAGGGTGCTGACTTTAATTTTTTTTTTCCAAAGTCTAGAAAGAAAATGTCAGGAAATGCAGGCAGAAGTAGATGAATTCAAACTAAACCTTGGAGCATTGCAGAGTAGAGGATTTCCCAGCCTATTGACGAGTGCTGGAAGGCTACTTACCCGGGAACAGTATGCCACCAAAATGAATAATTTTATTACATGTCAGATTACAGCATCTTCAAGTTCCTCAGCAGAAGTAGGCCCTCCCTCTGGACAATCTCTTTATGATAAACTGGAAAACCTATTTTACATTGAGCATGAAATCAATCATATTTTTGAAGTCACGCCTACTTTTTATAGATATACTGAGGCAGATGAGACTTGATAAAGATACAAAGACATCAGCTGTGTAGAGAAGATTGGTGAAAAGCAATGTTGGAAATTTTGCACAAATAATCTCGGTCTTTTCCCTCTTCGTTCAGCTTCAAATTTTGGTCAGATTTTGGTCATCTACAGGTCAACAGAATTGAGTATGCTGGCACCAGACAGAGCAGTTGGAGAACAGGTGGAGAAGGTCAAACCAATGACTCATGAAAGTGCTGGGACAACAAGCCAGGAAAACACAAATTTGAAAGCACAGCCCCAACCGACTCAGTTGGTCCCAAAAGTCAAAATTCTCTGACAAAAAGAAATAGCTAGCACACTAATATTAACTGCCGCATTTATTTCTTTCATCTACTTCCTTTGAAGAGTTGGTGTTGTAATTTATTTCATGAAGACTCATCATCTAGATATTTTGTATCTCATTTTGTATATATACCCCCCCATAGAATGTATTTGGGGTTGGTGAATGATTCTCGCTCTAAGAGCTGCACTGTAAATTTTAGATTTTCTAATACAAAGAGCTAATGGAGTTTATGATTTCTGCACTGTCTAGATGTGAATGTGATGAGCTGTGTTCTGCTACAGAATTCCTGTGTTGTTTAATGAAATAATAAGTTTTTCTAAACCATGTTTTGTCTTTTCTATATTTGCTAAATTCCGATATATGTTCACGATCTCAGCAACAGAGAAAAAGAATAGCTCAAGACTTGTTTAAATGCACCCTTTGCTCAATCTCTATTTCTAACCATGTTTTCTGCAGAATTGGCCATAAATATGAATTCTTAACTGCTCATGTTTGCACTGATTCTCTCATTATGAATGTTGTTTAGGAATTCTTAAATGCTCCTAGATAATATTCTCACCTTTCCCTCTATTATCATAGTGAAAGATCCTTGACTGCCTTTCATTCCCTGATTCCATGCCATCGATTCCTAGATTTGAAGATTTGTTTCATGGATACCTGTCTGGCTCTGTAGTATTACCTCTTCCCCAACAAGAACTTTCAGTTGTACACAAGCATTGACTCCATTGCCCAATGGTTTAAGCTATTCTGAAAACTACATATCAGTTCTATTTGAAATCATCATCCAACCAAATTCAAAACAAAATCCTGTGCATCATAACTAGCCTAAAATTACACCAAAACAAAGTTAAATCATAAAGAGAGATCCCTCTCTGGTTGCAAGTAGGCTAGGACCTGTAGCTAAAAGATTGGTTAGTGGTTACCTCAGCCGTACTCCCTTGGGAGTCAAAGGGAACAACCTGAATGATAAGAGTCAACATCCCAGACCATACAATCTGTTACGGCTACGGCAGAATCTTCTCTCGCAACCTCTTTGATGTTTACTATGACACATGAGTCACACTTGTATGGTCTTCTATTTGTCCCATCTGGTTAGCAATATTTATCGGGAACCCACGCAGGTGTTGCTTCTAGCCCTTGGTCTTCACAAATGTCCTCTACTGGAATTTTATCTAGTTCTTCATTAATGGATACCGAATAGCTAGACCCTTCATGTTCATCTCAAGCTGGTTCATCTGGTTACCATCCTATTTATCCACTCAACATTGGACTATCCCCATACGGAGAACAATATGCATATTCTCCTTATCCTCCATTTTCTTGGGAGCAACCATATGTCGTTATGTCGTCGTCTTTAGGTCAGCCTGGAATGATTGTCAGTCAGTGGTAGCCAACCATACCCGTTCAACCTAGGCTTGTGTATCCATCACAACCTATGGAATCTGTCTCATCCATACCTACAACACCTATTGTTATAGCTATACCATAATCACAAGCTCAGATTGTTGTATCTCAGCCTATGCAAGCTAGCCCTTCAACCTCAAACCCCCAAGTTTCAGGTGTACAAATCCAACCTTCTGAGGCATTTTTACAAAAACCAATTGTGTCTAGAGTCTAACAACTTCAGGCAAGTTTACCATTTACTGGAATGACTCAGACTTACATTGGTTTAGTGTATTCACAACCTGGTCAATCTTACATTGGTGGGCAACAACAACTGTTAAATCAACAACTGTTGTACCAACAACAACAACAGTTGATTCAACAGCCTTGGCAGCCCCAATATCACAGCAACAATTCTAGCAATACCAACCTCCACATGGACTTGGTCAACAAGCTTATGTTGGGTTTGGTCAACAACAAGTTTATCCAGGTCCTGGTCAACAAGCATGTGCTGGGTTTGGACAACAGCAAATGTATCCCGGTGCTCAAGAACAACCTTATGCCAGATTTTCTCAACAAACTTACCCTTATCAAGGTTACCAACAGAAAATGCCTCATGCTAGTATGCAAAGGCATATTTCCCAAGCAAAACCATCTTACCCTGGATATGCTCAACCTGAACTCGATAGACAGTTGCCTTCCGTTGTGACACTTGAATTACCAGATCTAAACCAACTCACCAATGACCCAATTCATTATGCACCTTGGTGGATGGTGATTCCTCATAAGTTACCTTCCGATATTCCAATATTCAATGGAAACCCTGGAGAGGACCCATCCAACCATGCAATGAGTTCTCATTTACGGTGTTCATCAAACTCCTTGAATGATGACTCTGTTAGACTAAGTCTTTTCCAGAGAACCCTTACTGGTCAGGCTGCGAAGTGGTACATTGAGTTACCACGAGCTTCTTTTGATAACTTCACTACCTTAGCTAGCATGATTTTAACCCACTTCTAGTTACCCATACGATATAAAACTAAAACGGGACTATTAACCAACTTTAAATAAACTATTGCTACTCATCTCTCTGATCATATTCATGAGTGGCATTGTCATCGTCAAATTGTTAAAACTTATGTTCCTGATCAGCTTCTAGCTGAGTGGTTTATAAAATCCTTGATGCCATCTATCACTAAGGATGTGGTGAAAGGTGGAGCTTTCACTGAAGAGAAAGTAATTTCTCGTGCCCAATATTTGGACTTGATTTATACATAGTCCAGTATGCTCTACGACAAGATCCTGAATGCACCCTGAGCAACTTTCACTGTTCCTCCTCCACCATTGAGTAAGAATTCTCATGTTGGTGACAGTGTGATTGGTTCTTTGAGCACACAAATGGCAGGTAGACCATTTAGTCAAACACTTCCCATTTCCAATCGAACTACAAATGCACCTAATAACACTCTTACTTCCGAAATCAATGTCGTGTCATCTAACAAGGGCAAGAATGAGAAGCAACCATGAAGTAAGAAGAAGGGGAAAAACAAGAAGAAACAAAATAATTCCCCTCAAGAGAAATCATCTGATTCCTCTCCTTCGACTAGGAAACCTCGTTACCCGTGTTTGATTTGTAACGATGAGCATTTTACACGAGATTTTCCTCACCGCTCCGAAGTCTCAAAGCTTCTGATGACTTATAATACATCCACAGTATTGACTGATCCTTTTCCAAAAATGGAGACAAATATGGTTGCTACAGACCATGCTTCCACTTCCCAAGTGCTTATGCTATTCGCCTCTAAGCCTAAAATTGAAGTTTTGGTGTCAACACGAAGTAAATATTATGGAAATCAACCATCATCATCAAATAACTAGGCTGATCAACCTAATCTCTGATCTCAACTTCAAATGATCCTATTCCACCACCTATTACACCAGAGTTAACAAGAAAACCACCTAAGGGAGTTGTACATAAATCGAGATTTAACCCTCACGCTCGAGCTACACAGAACTATAACATAGCAGAAGACTTGGCTCAGTCACCTTTTGCTATGTCAATGCTCAAGGTACTTCAGAATTGTTCCTCCCAAAAGCAGGCTTTGTTGCCAACACTTGGTGGAATCGATCGAACTCATTCCAATCTTGTGGCTTTTAACCATGCAGATTATACGCCAGAGTTACTAGCACAATTATCATTCATGATTCAAGTAAATGCCTTGAATAAACTTGTTCATTGAACCATTATTGATGAGGGGGCATCTACTTGTATTATGTCTATGAATTGCTGGAAAACGCTTGGCTCACCGCCTTTGTCATGTTCACCAACAATGTTAAAAGCTTTTGACGGACGCACATATACGCCTTGTGGAATATTGACTAACCTGTAATTCAAACTAGGAGGCAGAACAGTGACTATTGAGGTTGAGGTTGTTTACGGACCCCTTGACTACAACATTTTGCTAGGAAGACCGTGGGTTTATGCTATGGCTGTTGTGGTTTCAACGTACTTTTGTATGAATGCATTCCCTCATAAAGGTGGAATCACAGTGATCGACCAACTCACCTTCTTCACCTCAAGTTCATAGGCTACTAGAAGTATTTTGTTGGTACACGGGCCCCTGCTATCTCTTCAAAACATTGGTGTCGATCTCTTTAAAGATCCTTCCCTAGTGGGTACTTTTCTCACTACCACCACCATCAAATTTGGCAGAAGTGGCAAAAGTTGAGCCTTGCAACATGATATCTTCCACTTCATCTAACTTAAGGAGGATTACTAATAGTTTTGAAGTTGATAGTAGTAATGAAATCATGCCGCTAAGCCCTAATGAGCTAGCATAACAATCAGTCTTTCTGGCTTGTGCGGCGAATCCAAATCCATTTTCGTCAATTGTATGGGTGGATTGTTCATTAGAATATGGTACTTCCTCCGATCCTTTTTCCTGTATATTTTCTATTGATGAAGGAATCATCCAATCAATGATGATGGAAGGAGAACCATGGGAAGATTATCATCATCATTCCCATCTTCACGAGCACATAGAAGATTATTCAAATGAACGTAATCATCCTTTAGTTGTCAATTTCCTTTCAAATTCTGATTTCATAGATATAATAGATTCTAAGTGAAACCTATCAAATATCGAAGAAACGATTTCTATAAATATTTCGACCAAAACCTAACATTGTAGAAAACATTCATGTTGGAAAATCTTGTTCTCCATTAGAACTTGATATTGACCATGCTCTCTTTCGTGAATTTCGAGATATATTTTCATGGTCATACGAGGAGATGCCAGGAATTGACTCTAGTATAGTTGAGCAAGAAATTAAAATGTATCTTGATGTCAAACTAGTGCGACAGTGCCTCCATCCTGTTCATCCAAAGAGGGTTGCTGCTATTAAAATAGAAGTTGAAAAAATTTTGCATGCTCATTTCATTTACCTTGTTCCTCTTACTGATTGGGTTTCCAATATTGTTCCTATCATGAATAAACAAGGGACAATATGAGTGTGTGTTGATTATAGCGATGTTAATCAGGCTTGTCCAAAAGACAATTATCCTACTCCCTTTATCGACCAGATTATTGATGATTGTGCCAGGTGCGAAATATTCTCATTTATGGATGGATTTTCCAGTTATAATCAGATCAATATCCACCTAGAGGACCAATCTAAAACTGCATTTATTTTTCCATGGGGCACATTGACTTTTAGGAAACTCCAATTTGGTTTGAAAAATGCAGGGGAAACATTCTATGGGGCAATGAATTATGCCTTCCATGGCATCAAACATATTTTTCAACCATACCTTGATGATTTACCTGCTCATTCACAAAAGCGGACTGATCACCCGCAACATTCGAGGGCGATATTTTTACAGCGCCAACAATACAAAATACGACTCAATCGACACAAATGTGTGTTTTATGTTGGTTCTGGTGGTTTGCTTGGATTCATAGTGTCTGAGGGAATTCAACTTGATCGACTTAGGGTTTAGGGAATCCTTGATTTGCCTCCACCTTGCAATCTACTATAGTTATAGAGACTCCAAGGGAGGGCTAACTTTCTGAGGAGGTTCATTACCAATTATGCTAAAATGGCTAAAGGATTTACTCATTTATTAAAAAAGTGGATACCCTTCCATTGGGAATAGGTTGTGCAAGCTTCCTTTGATGCTCTTAAAGATACCTTGATTAGAGCCTCATTAATGTATTCCCTGAATTATCAAAACAACTACTTCCTGTATCTGACCACTGCAGATACAACCATTGGTATGGTTTTAGTCCAATAAGAATATGGGATTGAACATCCGATATATTATTTGAGCTGAAATCTCAATGATGCAGAACTTAAGTACTCTTATGTCAAAAATTTAGCTCTGGCTTCTATTAAAGTTATATAGAGATTTCACCACTACATCCTGCTCCGAAAGATCACTGTCATTTGGGATTGCAACCCTATGACATATATTTTGTCACGTCAATTTCTAGGGGGGGTACTAAAAATGGATTTTCATTTTGCAGGACTTTGATTTCGAATTCATCAAATCTAAATCAAAAAAATCTTTAGTCTTTGCCGAGCTTCTTTGCGATCTTCCCTTGAATAGCATTGATTCAACATCAGAGCCATCAATTCTAGATGAGTCTCTATTCCTAATTTTGTCATGTGACACCTGGTATGGATATATACTCATTCATTTCTAGACCCAAGGTTACAGATCCATTTGGGCACATCAACCCTAACTTACAGATAGATACTATTAGGGCTCATCAACCCCTAATGCGGTTGTTACATGCCCTAAAGAAGTTAAACATTAGAATGCCTCACTTCCCAAGAAGTTCCAAAACTGAAAACATCCAGAAACTGCCTCTAAGAAGATCAACACATGTAGGCCTTCATTAGGGTGCGCTGAAATGCAAACCATACACTGTCAGGATGCTATGCACTGCACATGGTCCCCCTTTCTCCTGCACTGTGTGAATTTGAGTGAATTTCTGTGAGGGCTTGAAAGATTCCTTATCCATTGGATGCCTCTAGAAGTTTCTCAAGGCTATCCACTCCTTTGAGTTCACATTTGGATGAGGAAGGGAGTTAAGGAACATCAATCCCCTTATCCCTTCTTCCATGGAACTGAATTCTAAATTTAGGAGGGCATTCATTATCACCATTCACGGCATAACTTCCTTCATTCACCTATAAAAATATCACTCATCTAAGTGATCAAGGGCTGGAAATTATTGAATTGTAGGGAGATGTTGTTGATATGATATTTGAGTTGATTGCAAGTGTTGTAATGATGTAAAAGTGTCTTGCTTGTTGTGAGGAGAGGATGGGATTTAACTGGAGGAGTGATGCTGAATTAGGAAAATTGGGTAGTAACTCTTCCTTTCACTAATAAAGTGTTCAAAGCTTTTTCCATATGCTTGTATTGTATTTTGATGCTTTCATATTCTTATCATGTACTTGATTCCATGCTATGTTTAATCAATAGAGCATTATCATATGCTTTGATGGATTCTTGTTTCTGTCTGTGTGCATGTACTTCTCAAGTGGCTTAAGTAGAGGAAGGAGCAATAGAATCGGTCACGGGAGATAAGGAACAAACGAAAGCTACAAGTAGGTTCTTTGTTCTCTTATTTTATCTATTGTTTATAGGAAAGGTAGAGAATGTTTTGTACTGTTGTTTTTGGATTAAGCTACTAGTCTAGAGGGTTAGGCGTTTATCCAAGAACACTAAAACTTCCAAAAACAAATTGGCAACTCCACTGGGGAGAGATCATCCATATTAGTAGCTTATCAGCATCTTAAGACATTTCTACGTAGTGTACTTTTGGTCGTTCATTGAATTTCAGTCTTCTTTCATTGAAAATTGAGTCAAAACTGTCTCAAAATTGCCTTCTGAATGGCTTATTGTCACTAGCGCAGTCTAATGAAGGACACAGTGTGATGTTGTGCACTTCCCGCGTAGATTCAGTGTGATTCAGATCACTATCTCTAACTTCTACCTGCGCTGATCCCTTGAGGATCAGCTTTCCATCTAGGAACTGAAGGTTTTTGCCAATTTTATCTTGCTTGAATGAGTTGCTGAATGTCAATGATGTTTTGTCTCCGAAAATAGTTTTTCATCTCGTTAGGCAGCCCTAATTTGATTGGATTGATTACTGTTTCTTTAATGTTTTCTTTGTCATTGTCAGTCTATAGTCAAAGTTAGTTTTTCATCGATTGATCTTTGTCGAAAGAAAGTGTCGTAAAGTCTGCCTTGAAAAGAAATAGTCGCAAAATCGTCATTTTTATCAAAAGAGTTTATTGAACGATTGTGTGCTAGTTTTCCTTTTTGTTCATCGAAATTAAGAGAAATTGAAAAGAAAAACATCCATTGTGCATATTAAAGTTTGTGAATGCTTGAAAGGAATGGTTTAGGGAATTGCATCTAGTTCTTTCTCTTTGTTGATCGATAAAAATTACTTGTTTTCTCTATCCCTAGTAGCTAGGATTTTCATTGTTACATTGAATGGAAAGAATGCTTATCATATTACTTGCATTTTTGGAATTTCAAATATACATCACATGGTGAACCTAAAAGGAAAATTGTAAAAAAGGTCAACTTAATATTTATCTGAATTTACCTAATGAAGCATTGTCACCTAACGAAAAACATTTAGAGGTCTAGGCTAGAGACGTGTTCCAGCGTCGTAAAACAAAGCAGTTGTCAGTAGCTTGTCTGCAACACATCCTGAGTGTGATACCTCATTCCATGTACGTGACTATATCGTAGCTCATCCACGTACCTTCAGCTATATAGGGCGGTGTTACTGTACGTAAAGTATATGGGAATGCTCTGACTGTGCGGTTTTGCATTAGACAACGCTTATACAGACTAGACCTCCACGTACCTTCAGGTAGATATGGGAGGAAAACTATAGGTTGCTATCCATCCTTAGGTAACCGAGTCAGCCACCTTGTATACTGTGATACACTGAACAAAGCATTCGGATAGGTTGCCTGCCCGTACTTCTTGGTTCGACAATAGGTATTTTGCAGTTCATAGTTGCTTGGTAAACCTTTTTTCCTAGATTATCCCTCTTTTGTTTTGTTATGTTACTTTGATTAAAATAAAATTAATTGACCACGGATAACATGATCCTCGCTCGCTCCTTACTGTATCGCATGTTGAAACATATGACGTGACACATCTGAAATACGCCAATCAAGGAATTCCTTTTGATGGGAATCCTAGTCCTTTTCCTCCTTTTGGAAATATTGGTGCTCCCTATATGGCTACATTGTCCCTTCCGGGATTTACCATTGGCTTGCCAGTATGGTTGTTTTCAACCTCCTTGGTTCAAAATGTCGTGATTTCTCCGCAATCGAGTACTCCTCCAACTGGACAAAATCAAGCTCGAGTTGATCCTAAAGTTGACCCTTTGCCTTCTTCCTCTGCTGTTTCTTCCTCCCCTTCTTCCTCTCCTTCTGGTGAAAGTATTGGTACTAGTAACCAGGCAGCTAAGAAGAAGACAAAAGGGAAGAAGAAGAAGAAGAAGAAAATTCAACAAAGGGGCAACCAAGCAACCATTGCTTTGAATGCAACATCTAATGAGAAATCATCCACCAAGCCTCACAAATTTCGATATCCATGCAAACTTTGTATGGGAGACCATCTTCTTCAAAATTTTCCTAATATTCCTCAGATATTAGATGAACGGTCTTCCCATTCACATCATCCTGTGTCATCAACTTCCAGAGATCATGTTGGTGACATACCATCAACTAGTGACAGTAAATTTCATGGAACCAAGGGTAAAGTTAAGTTTCCCTATAGGTTATGTGAAGGGAACCACCCCATTCACCTTTGTCCCTATCTGGATGAAGCCAAAAAAGTGTTGGATAACCGTCTTGCTTCACCGCAGCGACTTCCATCTAGTTACAAGAAACTTTCCCTAAATCCTTCTCTAGTTGATGAATTGACTGACCAAAATCAATCATCGGTCAAACACACTCTCTCTGAAAGTGAATCCTATAAGTCCATGCCTGACCCAAATCAATAGGCCGAGGTAACAGTTGACCCAATTTCACCTTCATTAAATCGTACCTTTCCCGAAGAGAGTGAATATGATACCACCAAGGTTCTTTTTGTTTCTTCAGATTCTAATGAGCTTGGGGGTAGTCCTCATGTTCCATCAAGATAGGAGGAAAATGCTCCAGTTCTAGTAACTCAAGGGGTTAATTCTACCGTTTATATGGTACCCCATCCAAGTAGTCTAGTCACTTCCTTTGATTAGAATTGACTAGTAGGATTCTGCCTTCCTTCTTATGTGCCTTTCCAGATCATAGTATGGCTTTGTAATATGATTGTATCTGGCACTATTATAGATGAAGGCGCATCAGTGAGTATCCTTTCCTCAACTGCTTGGCATGCACTTTGTTCGCCACCGCTTGTGCCTATTACACAGAGACTGCTGGGTTTTAACAAAGGAACTAATGAACCATTAGGGATCCTCCCTCAGTTACCTATTACTTTTGGAGGAAAAATCATTTATCTGAACCTGATGGTAGTCTCAGGCCCTTTAGATTTCAATTTACTTCTTGGGCGCGACTAAGTTTATGGCATGGGAGCTATTGTTTCCACACTCTTTTGAGTGACATGTTTCCCGCATGAAGGAAAAATTATCACCGTTGACCAACTTTCATCTCACGGTCCAAATATGGATCCTAGTCAACCATGTTCACTAAGTGGTCCTTTTGTACCAATGGTATCATCCTTGCCAAGGATTAATTATGAGGCAACCTGTTCCATACCTACATCAATTGACGATCAATTCAGTGATGTTGTACATCATGTGCTGGGGGCATTGGAACCAAATCTCTCCTTCATGACCACTTACGAGTTGTGATCCAAGGAATTGAGAATAGTTATGTGTCTTGTGTCAACCTCAATAAAAAATGAAACAAGGAGTATGAGGATAGTTATTTTACTGTGTCAACCTCATTAGAAAATGAAACATATTGATGAGGATAGTTCCTTGTCTTGTGTTAATCTTGTTAAAAAATGAAACAAGGAATACGAGGATAGTTCCTGGTCTTGTGTCAAACTTGTTAAAAAATGAAACAAAGAATATGTGGATAGTTCCTGGTCTTGTGTCAACCTCATTAAAAAATGAAACAAAGGGTATGAGGATAGTTCTTTTACTGTGTCAACCCTGTTAAAAAATTAAATGGGCATGTGAGCATACTTCTTGTCTTGTCTCAAGCTCGTTAAAAAATGCAACAAGGAATCGGAGTAGAGTTCCTTGTCTTGTGTCAAGCTCATTAAAAAATGAAACAAGGTCCCAAGTTCCAAGTCGATTCTTGGAGTAGATCTTGTAAAATCCTGGTTGAGTCTTTCATTTGAACTCCTAAATGAACCTTCATTCCTTCCACCTAATAGCCACGAGTAGTCTACTTAGGTGAATGTAATGAAGCTTGGGGGGCATGCACCTAATGGTAAATTTTAGTTTCCTTGTAGGTTATGTGAAGGGAATCACCCCATTCACCTTTGTCCCTATCTCGACGAAGCCAAAAAGGTGTTGGATAACCGTCTTGCTTCACCGTAGCGACTTCCATCTAGTTACATGAGACTCTCCCTTTTATCATACTGGGGGCATGTAAACAAATCTCAAGCATAGTTTTTCATTTTAAGCTTGTGTAAAAATGAAAATGAATTCAAGCATAGTTTTTCATTTCAAGCTTGTGTAAACATGAAACTGAATTCAAGCATAGTTCCATATGGTTCAAGCTTGTCTAAAAATGAACCCATTTCTAGTTTAACCCTCGTGATTGCCATTCTACTAGCCTCTTTTGTCAGATGAGCCTTGGTTGTTTTCATCCCATCACCACCATCCCTTTGGTCGATCATACACTTTCACTTGGTTGTTTTACCATTTTTGAGGAACAGTTGTAGTGAGTGGTCTTATTAGCTAGCCTCTTCACATAAATCAACATGTTTGAGAAGTTCCAACATCACTGGAACCAGTTGCTACTCTAGAAACCATTGGTTCCTCAAAATGGATTCCTCTTTAAACTCTTTTCAAACTATCTAAATATGAAAAAAAAATTGAGTGCTTATCTGTTCTAGCTCGTTAAAGGATTGGAAACAATATCTATCTTGTATTATTTTATGTTTTTTTAGACTTGAGAGATTATTTTATGAAAAAGAACTTGTGGATTTTCCTTTTCATCCATTTTCAAACTATCCAAACATGAAAAGGACCGAGTTGTCTTTGTTGTTAAACTCGTTAAAAATATCAAATAGTGACAAACTTTTCCATCTAGAAAAGGCTAAGTTTTACCTTTGCTAGACTGGTTAAAGCATCAAATAGCAATGGATTTGCCCGAAGGGTGAAATTATAAAACAAGCATATGTTATCCTTCTCAAGCTTGATAAAAAATAAAGAGGTATTGGTCAGCAATGACTGGGCAAAATTGGAAAAAGGGGAAAACACTTTATGGTAGGAAGTCTCTCTTGAACATGTCACTTTCACCTCATCACTGTGACTATGTGGGTTGGGTCGTCCAGCTTGATGGTTATCACACCATTCGTCTATCATACAATCCATTACTTTGTTGTGGTTCAATGCTACCAATTCATCTTAGCGTCGCCAACATGCTCAAGAGAAGTCATTCAGTTCAAAACTTCATCCTTCGAAATACCGTAAACCTTCATTTTCATGACCGCCATTCTTGAAGCTTGTGTCATCAGTCGATTCTCATCTCCAAAATCATTTACCTCGTTTCATGTCATTAATGTGGGATACATCAAGGCCCTCCTGCGACGAGTTGTTTCTTGTCGACATCAGCACATTTCCAAGAAGTTGACTTGGAAACACCCCTTCAGTACCTTGAGGCTTGCATACATCAATGGCAGGTTTCTCGCTTCTGGCGACAGGTTGACATCACTGGCCTTCGACCGAAAGACTTTTTATGGTATTTGACATCAAATCATTTATTCACACCATATGAAATGTATTGTAATACCTTGAGGGTCATTATCATTATTGGTGATTCCTCTCACGTTTGTTAATGACTTAAATCATTGGCTGGTAATCAAACGATGTCTTCCCATGTTCAACATTAGATCATCTATTCACATGGTTAGACTTTTACTTAAGCGAAATATTGAACGAGATTGAAGACCCCAGATCTAGTTTTGTCCATCCGGGCTGCGATATTTTCATGTGTAAAAATCAAATGTACAATGGCCTTACATTGATGGTCATCCATTCATGGGTCTATATTTGTAGATGACTATATTTGTACATGTAATGAAAGTTTATAAGCTGAGCATGAGTATGCCTTCCCTCAGCTAGTTCATGAGAAAAAAAAAATTATCATGATATATGTATTGTAGTTGATGTAGGTCACCTTCCGTTTCGAAACTTTCTCTCCTCGTGATAAAGCATTTCGCTCGACATATATATTTATGACTTCATGCTTTAGGGGGCAACTGTTACAGATCCATTTTGGCACATCAACCCCAACTTACAAATTGATACTATTAGGGCCCATCAACCCCTAATGTAGTTTTTACATGCCCTAAAGAAGTTAAACATTAGAATTCCTCACTTCCCAAGAAGTTCCATCACTGAAAACATATAGAAACTACCTCTAAGAAGATCAGCGCAGGTAGGCATTCATTAGGGTGCGCTGTAATACAAACCATACACTTTCAGGATGCTATGCAACGCCCTTGGTCCCTCTTTGGCCTGCACTGGGTGAATTTGAGTGAATTTCTATGAGGGTTTGAAAGATTCCTTATCTATTGGATTCCTCTAGAAGTTTCTCAAGGCTATCCACTCCTTTGAGTTTGCATTTGGATGAGGAAGGGAGTTAAGAAACATCAATCCCCTTATCCCTTCTTCCATGGAACTGAATTCTAAATGTAGGAGGGCATTGATTATCACCATTCATGGCATAACTTCCTTCATTCACCTATAAAAACACCACTCATGTATGTGATCAAGGGCTGGAAATTATTGAATTGTAGGGAGATGTTGTTGGTATGATATTTGAGTTGATTGCAAGTGTTGTAATGATGTCAAAGGGTCTTGCTTGTTTTGAGGAGAGGATGGGATTGAACTGGAGGAGTGATGCTGAATTAGGCAAATTGGGTTGTAACTCTTCCTTTCACTAATAAAGTGTTCAAAGCTTTTTCCATATGCTTGTATTTTCTTTTGATGCTTTCATATGCTTATCATGTACTTGATTCCATGATATGTTTAATCAATAGATCATTATCATATGCTTTGATGGGTTCTTGTTTCTGTCTATGTGCAGGTACTTCTCAAGTAGCTTAAGTACGGGAGGAGCAACAGAATCAGTTAAGGGAGATAAGGAACAACTGGAAGCTACAAGTAGGATCTATGTTCTCTTATTTTATCTATTGTTTATAGTAAAGGTAGAGAATGCTTTGTACTGTTGTTTGTAGATTAAGCTACTAGTCTAGAGGGTTAGGCATTTATCCAAGAACACTAAAACTTCCCAAAACACCCAAAATTCCTGGCCTGATACCTCTCACTTGCAACAATGACGTATCAAATACCAAGCCAAAGATTATCTGATCGTTGGCTACACTTTTTGTCATCGTGGAATTGAGACAATTTTACAAAGGTGCCTCACCCATGAGGAAGTCGAGAAATTTTTGAATGATTGCCATTCAAGTGCTTGTGGTGGACACTTATCTGGTTATGAAACCGTGCATAGAATTGTCTGTGCTAGTTACTTCTGGCCTTCCATATTCAAAGATTACATAATTGTTGTCAGAAGATGTCACGCATGCCAGATCTATGACTGTAAAGCTAGATTACCACGTGCACCATTACATCTTATCGTTGTTGTTGGACCATTCGCCAAATGGGGCATTGACTTCATGACATGGAACCCCACCTTGGCCTAGGGGCATGGGTACATTATAGTGGTCGTTGACTTAATTACCCGACACTTATGAAGAAAAAACACGTTTCTTGGAACTTATCCATCTGGATGAAACCCATCGTGAAGTCACACTGGATAATGAAGTGCATAAGAAACAAATCAAGGCACAATATAATGGAAATTTCAAGCCTCACATTTTCTCAGAAGGCGGCCTGGTCTTACTTTACAATCAGGAAGCTGATAAACTAGGAGTAGGAAAATTTGAACTGCTTTGGATGGGTCCTTATATTGTCAAGTGTGTTTTGGTAAAAGGTGCCTACAAGTTGGTGAATTATGATGGAATTCCATTGTGACAACCTTGAAATGGGTGGTACCTCAAACATTACTATTCTTAATTGAGTGTAGTAAAACTCACTGTATATATGCTTTAATTTCATGTGTGTGTATCAGTGTGTCTTTTAGAGTTTTTATGCAGTTAAGTAATCCTCTTTGCATTTGTTGCAGATGTTAGAACCTTTGGAACCATTTGTTGGTTATGCCGATCGTGCTAGTCATAGTATGCAGAACCTATCTTCCACAACATGGGCATTTTTTGCTCCAACTGGCAAGTTAGTGAGATTTTAGGGGATTTGTACAGGTCGATCTACGAACAATATCGCTGAGTATAGTGCGTTGATCAAACTCCTCTCTGATGCCATTTCACTTGGGATTTGTTGAATCATCGTTAGGCTGGACTGACAACTCGTCGTACTGCAACTAACAAACGTTCATACCGTCTGAAACCCAACCATTCTTCGTATGTTCCTTAGAGTTCGTATTTTGGAAAGACATTTTGAGTACATTCAATATCAACATATTTCCAAAAACATTAACACATTAATCAACTCATTAGAAAACTTTGTATTAAATAGACAATGTGACACATGTAAAAGTAAATTTTCAATTCACATCATTAGTTGAATAGGATTACACATGACCATATATATAAAAACTCTGAAAGTAAAAATAGATAGATGTTTTAAAAAGTTTTTACAAAATTTTTGTCCAAGACATGTTTGGTAATCTGACCTAAAAACACAAAATGCATGCAAAAAAACATCCTAAGTAGACCTAGTGATGCTCATGATAACAGGTCACAACTTGAACTATCATGCGCAAGAGCCGCATCCAACGGCCTGGAACAGCAATAGTATGGCACTGCAACCTCATAGGTAACTCCTCGATCTGGACGTCTAGAATACCAAGGGTCAATCCTTCTACATGATCTTGCAACTCTGCTAGTGTCTCGGCCAAATCCAAATCTTGGAGAACTGCTCTCCCAATGTTTCTCCACATTGGTCCACCTGCCTCCTGTTGGTGCCTCATAGGTCGAACAGTACCCACATATGCATGCATGAGAACAATTTTAGTTTAGTCTTGGAACATAAAAACACAAAAACATGTAGAAACTTAAAAATAAAAAAACATTTTTGTCAAAAACAATTTACCTATAGCACTCCATTGAGCACCCACTAGTAGACTCAACTCTAGATCTCCACGAAAGTCTATCCCTAAGTATGGATGCTCCTTGATGACAATGTGCTGTCAATCGAGCCAACTGAAGAATGCAATGGAAAATGTAGTCGTTGACTGACCAACATGTCTAGACATCAATTCGACCCACCACTGCATCCGTGGATCTCTAGTACCATCCACATCCAGTGTTACATGCTGGGGTTGCATCAATGGAATTATTTCTGAGGTAAAAGAAAAAGAGTGATCCATAGCTAAAGTTCTTGGTCTTACCACTCTTTACCTTTTTCAGTTGCTCTTTCAGTGAAGAAAGTATTGCCTCGCACCAGTTCAATAAAGTTGGCTCAAGACACTCAAGAGCATATTGCAAATACGATCTGTTCGGCAGATGAAGTTTCACACCTCCTACCAAATTTGTGATGGTGAAAAGGATTTTTCTTGAAGGAAAATAATGGATATATTTGATTATTATATTTCCGTCCTTGCAGGTTGTGTACCTGGCCGGCGAAATTGTCTAACATAGTCCCTCATTGTTTCCCCTCCATGGGTAGAACTTGAAAGAGATACGGGGGCACCACGTCTCAAGAACCCTGTAAGAAAGTAAACATCATCGAAAATAAGAGGGACAACATTATCTCTTATGTGAAAATCACGATCTGTCGGATCCCATGCATGAACTAGGAACTGCAATAGTTTGGATTGTTGCCTCATTCCGAACAACCTGAAGTATTTGAGCAACCCACATCTTCTGAAGGCCTCAACTGTACCTGCATCATTTAGGGAAACCATGTTTTGTTCTTCATGATCTCTTTCTCACCAAGTAATAGACATTATGATCCGATGAAAGCCTAAAATCAAACCATAAGCTTAGTAAGGATCCTTTTCATGCAAAAAACTAAATAAATTTTGGGTCAATTTGGTGAAACAAGTTTGTGAAAATCACCTAGCAAAGCCCAGGCAAGGAGACATTACACTGCAATGTAGAATCTCTTCTATCTAGGTGCTCCCCAATGCAGTTGTCCACATGCAATCCTGCGCTAGTCCCAGGGTGAAAAATTCAAACCCCAGGGGCCCTAAAAACCCTAAAAAATTGCGTGAAATAGTAAGATAATGATATGAGAAAAAGAGGAGGGGTAAATCTCCTACCTCATCTGGATGACATGAGAAATGATCCACAGAATCTCTCGTAGATCGAGGCAAAAAATAAGGCCAGAGCACAAACTGAATGTAAATATCAAACGATGAAAATAACATGGTAAATTTTTGTTTTTATGTTTATTTCATGAACATTAAATGAATATACTTTAGTATTTATCTATTTTAACCAATGGAACATGTATGTTTAATCCATTTGGTGTTGTTCTGAATAGATTTACAACTAACTTATAGAATTTGAAGTGCACGATCATGAATTGTACTTTTACCATAGAGCATACTTTTATCTCTTTTTCTAGCTCTGTTAAACATCGAAAAAGGAACCCTCTTGGAGTCCTCTTTAAGCTCTTTTCAAAATATAAAAATATGAAAAGATTACTGAGCAACTATCCTTTTAAGCTCGTTAACGGATTGGAAATGAAATCTACTCAGTATAAGTTTAACCCTTTTTCGCGCTGAGATAGATTATTTACAAAAAAGGAATACATTAATCGAACATGTTCAATAGGTTCTCTCTTGTATTGTTTTATGCTTTTTCAGACTTGAGAGACAAATTTACAAAAAAGAACTTGTGGAGTTTTCCTTTTGTCCCTTTTCAAACTCTCTAAACATGAAAAGGACCGAGTTATCATTGTCGTTAGACTCGTTAAAACATCAAATAGCGAAAAACTTGTCCATCATGACAAGATCAAGTTTCACCTTCGCTAGGCTCATTAAAACATCACATAGAGATGGATTCACCCTAAAGGTGGAATTGTACAACAAGCATATGTTATCCTCCTCAAGCTTGATAAAAATAAAGAGGTATTGGTCAACAATGACTAGGGAAAATGGGAAAAAGGGAAACCACTTTATGGCAGCAGGTCGCTCTTGAACATGACACTGTCACCTCATCATTGTGACTGTTTGGGTTTGGTAATCTACTTGATGGTCATCATACCCTGGTCTATGATACCATCCATTACTATTTTTTTGTGTCAATGTTGCCAATCAATTCAGTGTTGCTGACATGTTGAAGAGAACCCACTCAATTAAAATTCATCCTTTGCAATACTCATAAACCTTCATTTTCATGACCGCCATTCCTGAACCTTGTTTCATCAGTCAAATTCTGTCTCCAAAATCATTACACTCATTTCATGTCATTGATGTGGGATACATCAAGGCCCTCCTACGATGAGTCACTTCTTGTTGACATTAGCACATTATCCAAGAAGTTGACTTAGAAACACCCCTTCAATACCTTGAGGCCTGCATACATCAATGCCAGGTTTCTCACTTCTAACGATATGTTGACATCAATGGCCTTCGACCGAAAGACTTTGTATGGTTTTCAACATCAAAACATCCATTCACACAATTCATAATGTACTACAGTACCTTGAGGATCATTATCATTATCGGTGATTTCTCTCACGTTTGTTAACAACTTCCATCATTGGATGGTAATCAGACAACGTCTTCCCATGTTCGACTTCAGATCACATATTTGCATAATTAGACTAATACTTGAGCGAATGAGTGAACAAGATAGAAGACCCTAGATCTACTTTCATCCATCCAGGCTGTGATTTCAGGAAATGTACCAAATCATTTGTAAAATGGCTTTACATTGATGGTCATCCTATCATGGGTCTACATATGTAGACGACTCTCTATGTAATTGTAATGAAAGTTTATATGTTGATCATGGGTATGCCTTCCCTTAGCGATTCATGAGAAAAAATCAAAATATCATGATATTATGTATTGTAATCGATGGAGGTCACCAATGACTTTGGAACCTCCTCATCACATCGTAAATTATATCACTCGACATCATTATTTTCGACTTCAGGCTTTAGAGGGCAGTTGTTATAGATTCACTTTGGCACATCACTCCCATCGTTCAGATCAATATCATTAGGGCTCATCAAACCCTAATTCAGTTGTTGCATGCCCTAGACAAGTTATCGTTTTGAATGTCTCCTTCCTTGAGAGTTTCTTGGCCTGAATCCCTCCAGAATTGCCTCCTTGAGGGACCAGCACAACCTTGGACAGGGGTAAGTGTGCTTCAGTGTAGGTAGGCCCATGTCAGGGTGCTCTGTAGAGCACCTAGGCCCACTTTAACCTGCGCTGGGCAAGATTGACTGAAATTCACGTAGGGTTCTAAGAATATTCTTATCTTTTAGAGCCATCTAGAAGATTCCCACACTTATCATCTCCTATGAGCTCAAAAATTGATGACTAATGAGTTAAGTAACCTCCTATACTCTCATCCCTTCCTCCATGGAAACTAACTCTAAGTATGGAAGGCCATTCAATACTGTCATTTATGACAAAACCTCCTCCATCTGCCTATAAATTGAGCACTCAATTAAGTGATGGGGGGCTGGAGTTTGAGAATATGTAAGGATATACTTTTGGTGTGATAATTGAGACTATAAGCAAGTTTTGTTATGTTTCCGGATTGTTGTGCTATTCATGTGATGTTGGCTGGAACCCAAGCTAGAAGAGTGACAATGGATTAGACTTCATGGTTGTAATTCTTCCTTCTACTTAATAAAGTTGTTAACACCTTTTTCCATATACTTATCTTGATATATGATGTTTATATGTGTGAATGTATCTGATTCCATTGACTTGTATTCGATATATATATTTCTTTTATTTGTTCCCTATCTTCTGTTTATGCTTGCAGGTACTTTTGGAGCGAGCTAAGTTCAAGAAGGAGCGACAGCAGTCAAACAAAGGAGACAAAAGTAAAGCGAAAGAATAAGTAGGTCCTTTGATTCCTTTGTCTTATTTATCATTTATAGAAAAAGGATAAGCACCTTAAATCTGTTTTTCTAGGTATAGCTACCTACCTAGGGAATTAGTATTTATCCGTAGATACCAAATTCATCATAACACAACCCTAATGTTATTTCTCCAATTAGAAACTGTGATAAATGGGCTTCGATGTGGGGGCTAGTCTGCAGTCACAAAGACATAAAAGACCAATGGTGGGGCACTGAAAGGCTATCAAAATCAAAGATCATAAGCATGTTGTGGCTCCAATATAAAAGCCCCGACTAGAAACCTCTGATGTAAAGGAGCTCCAATATTTGGCTAAGCGTTCGGTCGCAAGGGGCACTTAAAGGAAAGAGGTGTAAAGCACTTTCTAAAAGGAAAAGGACCCCAAACAGGATTCAAAAGTCTCTAGTGCCTTAGGGCTAAGAACCTAGTCATAACCCCCAATCATATGAAGATAATTACAGAAAGGGGCTAAAACAAAGGGGGCTAAAGATCCCATAACTCACATGTTTTTTAAGGTTTATAAGTATAATGTTTCAATAATGAGAATATATGATATAAGAATTATAATAGTGTTACTAGGAATTTCATGGCTTTGACATTGTTATATAGGGAGTCTAGAGGGATGGATAAGTCAAAATCTATGATTCATGAAGCAACACAGAGTCCATCATGGTGATCACTCTTGGCTTTAGTGAGGGGGAATTCTGGGAGTTAAACTGAAAGCAACAAGAAACTAACCAAGATAGTATAAAGCATAACGTGGCTTGATCAAAAGCCATCATAGGTAGCAGGGAGATATTTTCTTGCGTAATCATTCAGTTTTCCCTTATTTCTATTTTCTTGTAATTTTCATATTTTAAAGAACGAAATCAAATTTGATCGGAATGACTTGGGGAGCAGGGCTTCGTACATCGAGATAGGTAGAGCTCAGGTAGAGATATTTTTGTAAATTGTTGATTCTAAACTTTCCCTCTTCTTATAAATAGAGGGAATAAAGACTTAAGACAAGTTCGCTAATTCTACAACTAAGGGGTCCAAATTCTATGATTCCACTTTTGGTTCTATTTTCCTGTTCATGAGGGACTTGAGCTAGGTATTGCTAAATGTAATGGACTGGTGAATTGGACCCATTTTGAGGATTCATGAAACTCTTTCGTGATTCCTATTAGAGCATTAAGTCATACGTTTTCCTCCTTGTATTTCTCTTTATGTATGTTTCTCTTCTATTGAAATTGTGTAATGAAGTTGTCGGTCTCATTCTCTCATGGTTATATGTATGTTGTTAAGTACTAACATTACCCGTGTTAATTAAATATTTACTTACGTACCTTTAAGAGAACATAATTTAATTATCCTGATTAGTGATAAGTCTATCCATGAGGTATAGAGCATGAAACCTTAATTCGCACTCCACAATTCCTCTCATTACATCTCTTCATTCTTCCATCCTTCTGCCAGAATATTATTGCTTAGGATTATGTATTGTTCCTAGATCTGTGCATAGAATTCCTTCCTGTCTTTCCTCCTGTGCACTTTACTGCAACGAGAATATTAAAGCTACAGGTTGTTGTGCATTGGCCACAGGAACTAGAAATTTCTCTTTGAGATCGGCCCCATTCACCCCCTGTGCATTTAGACCCATGTATTACCTTGAGTTTACCTTGATGAAGGACTATTGAACCAACCCCCTCTCATTATCTTTTCCAAATATGTGACAATTGGAGTGCAACAGAAATCCCTACGCTTAATATCCAAAAACACTCCTTTCCTTAATATTTCCTAGGTACTAGTCCCCCTCTTGCACCCGAGGTTGTCTCTAGGAAGCTTTCATATCTCCTGACGCAATTGTACTCTAAGTGCTATAAAAAGTGCTAACAAGGAATTAAACCCATAAAAACCCAATTAAATAAACCTAAAGAAACAAATGAAATGTAAAAAACCTTTGCAATCAACATAAACCTAATCAATATTGAAAAGGATCACTCTCTTCAAAAGGGTTTAGTAAAAATCAATAGCCCGTTTCTCATGTTTGAAAGTTTCTTTTTCAAAAGGTCAATGATTTTTTTAAAGAAAATTCATTTTTTTAAGACGGTGTATTAAAAGTAAATGGCATGTTTTTAAAATCAATTGTGTTATTGTAGAGAATCTATATACAATCTATTGTTTTGGATGTTAAGTAGCAAAAGGGCACCGTGGAGGCATAGTTGCTGTGTTTGAAGTTTGAATGGTTTGTTGAGTCGTAGTGAGTCAACATTGAACAAACAATCAACAAATGGGAAAAACCAAGAAGCCAAGGAAGTCGAAGTAACAACTAGAGATGTATGCAGATTGTTTTAAAGAATTCGAAGCGAAGAGGAAAAAGGATGCTTTCGCATTAAAATGAAGAAAAGAATATGTGGATGACAACATTCTTCCCCTTATTTCAGATGCCTAGACAACCAAGGAAGCCTGGGATACCCTTGAGAGGATTTTTGGTGTAAGGGGAGCATTGAAGTTGAATATGAAGGTGGATCTATAGCAGCATATCTACAACCAAGTAAAGAGCTTGGTGAATCCCATTGTGTTCAGCCGCAAGTGGATGATGATTGTGAAGACGTTGTAAAAACAAGAGAGAAAAAAAATGTAGATGCTTGTGAGCCCCATTATGCACACCTACAAGTGAATAGTAAATCGAACAACATAGCTTGGAATTTTGAATTGTAGAGGATGTAGTCTAATGCACAATACTATGACTACCGAGAAAGAGCTACTAAAATATAAGTTAATTCTACACTAATCACTTGTCCTAATTAGATGTGTTTCTTCACAGGGAGTGTACTATGGCTACCGGGAAAAAGATACTAAAATATAAGTTAATTCTACACTAATCACTTGTCCTGATTAGACACTTTTTTTTGTAGAGAGTGTGTTGGCCACTATAGTTTAGGAACACTTTATTTATAACTATATAAGAGTAGAGAGATATTTATGAAAAATAAACGAGCTTAAGATGCATAAATGAGAGGTATATATTTTTCAAGGACAGTATATGAAACATGTACCAAGTAATACGAAGCTTATGCTTTTATAATTCTGTTGAGACATCAATCTCATTGTTAGTTTGTTGTTGGTTAAGTGTCATCTTAATTGATTTCGTATTTACTAGGTGTCATAAGAAGTTTAGTCTATTAGGATATTCCGACATATTGGAAATAGTTAAGTACAACTTGGTATAGTATAGAGTTAGGTAAAGTGTGTTTCTTTACTATGTACATTTTGTAACTTACAATCCGACGGTCACGATATGTAGTGATCCGACGGTTCATTCTCTCCTCGGTATTACCGAAACTTGATCCGTGGCTTAACACCCGATTGGTCCATGATCTCTATTTAAAGAGCATGGAGGGTCATTTGTAGTGTAATCCGTCTATGAGAGAAGCATATGTAAATTTTCATTCTTTTATTAATAAATTGCCTGAAGTGGCCGCGTTGGCTCAGGGCGTGGACTGTTTCCCTCTTTGAGGGTTTTAACCACGTCAAAATACTGGTGTATTGATCTGTGATCTGTTTGTGAGCGGTGTCCTTTGGTGTTCTTACTGAGGAACTTACCTTGTAAATTCATACATGGTATCAGAGCTATTTGAGGGCCGCGTCCGTTGGTGATCCAAATTTGAAGCCGGTAGAACTGCATCTGACTGTCGTTTCCTAGATCTATTGTTTCTGACTGCTTTAGGGGCGAGAGGACTACTCTATTGTATTAGGACCATCTGTTCCAGTGAGGAACCCCTTTCGTTTCACGCGAAAAGGTTTCCGGTAGCCCTAGCTGCGTCATTTTTAAGATCTGGAGTTATAGAGTGTTTATTTGCAGTTTACAGTTATTTTCTCTTTGTTTATTTTGGTTTCGGTTTATTTAGATTTTTTTATTACCGGATCTATACCTTTCACTTCTGCGTATGCTCTTTTCCCTGTGACTCTGTGCGATCTGGGCAAATCAGAAACAGAAAGGAAGGATTTTTCTCATGCGTATGCTCTTTTCCACTGCGCCTTAGTGTGATCTCGGAAAATCAGAAACATTGAGAAAAATATTTAGTTTCCGGCTAAAGCTAACTTTGAGCCGCAAGGTTTGTTTTTGAAAATATTTAGTTTCTGGCTAAAGCTAACTTCGAGCCGCAAGGTTCGTTTTTTTTTTTATGTCCGTGTTGGGTTTTGTGTTTTTTGTTTTGTAGGGAAAAAGAGATTTCTCAAAGCAAGCACGCAACCCAAATCATCAATCCCCCCCCCGCTCTCTCTCTCTCTCCCTCTCAAACTTTTTGTATAGCTCACTTGGTCCAAAGCTAATTTATGAGAGTAGAGGTCTTGGGTTCAAGTCTCCATTTTGTGGGGGCGGATTTTTTCATTTCCGCACATTCCCGCACTTCGTCGGCGACTTCGTCATTTTTTTTTCAAAAAGCCATAACTTCTTCATCCGAAAGCCGTTTTCTGAACCGTTTTTTTTAAACGGCCTAATTTTTCGAGATATTTCCATTGGTACACTTATTTTCAACATCTATAGCTTCAGTTTCTGTTAAAAATGGAAAGTCCATGCCAAGTCATTCTTGATAGCACTAACTACTTCCAATGGTGGTCCTACATTGTGGATTTACCTAGAAGTAAAGGTCTTTACAGAATAGCCACAGGCCAAGAGACCAAACCGAAAGATGAAGATAAGGCAGCTAAATGGGAAAATGGGAAGACCAAGCACGTGGGTTGTTAGGGATGTCTATTTCTCCATATTTTAGATTCCATATTGCAGAACTTGATACTCCTGATGAAGCACTGCAATAAATTACTAAAGTCTTTGGAATTAAAAATGAACTTAAAGCCCATCAACTTGAAAATGAATTGCTTATATTGGACCCCAATAATTTTTCTTGCATTGAAGATTTTTTGTCCAAGTTCAAGACCCTTAGACTTCTCTTGGAAGGTGTTAATGTTAAGAAAGAAGATAGTAGCCTTATCTACTCAATTCTTACTAAGTTGGGACCAGCCTATTCTGTGTTTGTTTCCACCTTCCATTCTACAAGAGAAGCCTTCATTTCTCAAGGACAAACCTACAAGTCCCCTTCCTTTGATTCCTTTTGTGATTCTTTAATAAGAGAACAAGAAAAACTCTTACACCTTGGTCTTCTTCATCTTGGAAACTCTTCTAAGAAAGCGTTAGCCGCCCAGCAGCAACCAAATCCAAAGAATCCTAAGAAGTTGTATCCTAAAAAGAATGGTCCTAAGCCAAACAAGGGTCCTAAGCAATTTCAGCCTCAAAATGAAAAATCATTTCAACAAAATGATAAGACAAATAAAAAGAAAGGGAAGAAGACTGATAGACATTGCAAATTTTGTAATCGAGATGGCCACTTAGAATCCAAATTCTTTAAGAAGATGGAAGCCTTGGAAGCAGCAATGAAGAAGCATAACATCCATTTGGAGCACTCTTCAACTTCAACTTCATCTTCAGTAATGGCACTTTCTGCATGTGGTTGTTAAGCATCTCGGTCTGGCTATGCACTAAATGTATCTTCTTCTTCTCATTCTCATGAGTGGCTCATTGATTATGGAGCTTCTTATCACATGGCCAAAAACAAAGCCATCTTTTCTTCTTTAAATGATTGTAACACCAAAAATATATATGTTGGTGATGATAGATCTCTTAGTGTTGTAGGGACTGGAATTGTTCATCTAGACAATGGTCAGTTTAATGATGTATTATGTGTTCCGACCTTATCTTGCAACCTTCTATCTGTATATCAGATAACCCATTCAGGTGAAGGTAAAATCGTTGAATTTTCACCTCATGATGTTGTAATTAAAGACCTAAGAGTTCCTAGACAGATTTTAGCTACTGGCATTGCTGATGATTCTACAAGGTTGTATAAGTTTCACAACTTTGGGTCATCAAAACTTCCCTCAGTATTTGTTACTCATAATGATGAAGTGAGCAAACTTTGGCATGAGCGATTTGGTCACTTAAGCTATCGCTCTCTTTAGAATCTATGTAAAGCAAATATGGTGACAGTTCTTCTAATGGTATCTTGCAGAAATGGTGTTTTTTCTGGATGTGTACTCGGAAAACATCATCGGGACAGTTTTGAAAAACGTGCCTCTTGGCACGCCTCAGCCCCTTTATAGCTCGTGCATAGTGATTTATGTGGTCCACTTCCAGTTGCTTCATTCTCTGGCTACAAGTATTTCTTAACTTTCATTGATGATTTCTCCAGACGCACTTGGGTATACTTCTTAAAACTCAAGAGTGAAGTATTTAACATGTTCTTGGCCTTTAAGGCCTTTGTTGAAAAACAATCTGGACATCAAATTCTTAAGCTAAGATCTGATAATGGCGGAGAATATGTTAAAAACACATTCATCAAATTTTGCACTGAGAATGGAATTCAAATGCAACATATTGTTCCATATACTCCACAACAAAATGGTGTAGCTGAAAGGAAGAATCGCACCTTAAAGTAAATGGCTAATTGTATGCTTCAATCTAAAGGACTTAGTCTTAATTATTGGGCAGAAGCAATTAACTGTGCAAATTACATAATAAATCGCACTCCTACTAAGGTTTTAAAGAATATCACTCCAGAAGAAACATGGAGCTCAATCAAACCAGATGTATGTCACTTTCGTGTTTTTGGAAGTGAAGCATGGGCCCATATTCCAGATGAGAAACATAAAGCTTTAGAACCAAAGAGTGAAAAATGTATTTTTTTTGGATATTCTGAAGATGTCAAAGGATATAGACTTATTCCACTTAAGTCCAAAAATGTTATCATTAGAAGAGATGTAAAGTTTGATGAAAATATATCGGCCTACGAGCCTAGTTCGATGGATGTGCCACCTCTCCCTATCTCTTCTACTTTTGAAAATATTTCTTCTTCAGATGATGACAGCGAGGATGAAAATCCTCCCCCACCTTCTCAGGATCCTCCTTCAGCTCCTCAGCTTCCAAAATGGGTCCGTGGTACTCGGGATGCAGCAGGTGATCTTGACGATGATCCTACAAATCAGCGACATACACGTTCTAAGTTTGAGAGAGCCTCTTCTTTACTGGCTCAAGCTTCAGTAAATTATGATCCTAACACCTTTGCAGAAGCTTCAGGCCATCCAGATTGGGAAGCAGCTATGAATGAAGAATATCATTCATTATTGGCCAATGACACATGGGATCTTGTTCCTCTACCGAAGGGACGAAAACTTGTTAGATGCAAATGGGTTTACAGAACCAAGTATGGACCAGATGGGAAAGTTGATAAACATAAAGCTCGTCTTGTTGCTAAGGGTTTTTCACAAGTTGAAGGCATTGACTATACTGAAACCTTCTCCCCTGTTGCCAAAATGAACTCTATCCGCCTTGTTCTTTCCCTTGCTGCCTCTTTCAAATGGGAAGTCCATCAAATGGATGTTAAATCCGCCTTCTTGCATGGGGACTTGCATGAAGAAATCTATATGGAACAACCTATTGGCTTTATACAAACAAACTACAGCCTTGTATGTCGGCTTAAGAAATCCCTTTATGGTCTCAAGCAAGCTCCTCGAGCTTGGTATGCCAAAATGGATAACTTTCTTTTAGAAAATGGCTTTTCTAGGTGTCATTCTGACAATACTGTCTACACCAAGAAAGTGGGCAAGTCTCTTATCATTCTTGTTCTTTATCTTGATGGTAGTGATCCCAACCTTAGAAACCATGTGAAGTCTAGCCTTAAAAGGAAGTTTGAAATGACAGACTTAGGACACTTACATTATTTTCTCGGTCTTCAAGTCTTGCAATCCAAGGAAGGTATTTCCCTTTCTCAGTCCAAGTATGCCTGTGATATTCTACGCCACTTTCACATGGAAGACTGTAAGCCAGCCCCTTCTCCCTTTCAGTCTGGAGTCAAACTTTCAGTCACTTGTACTGCTCCTGAAGTTGATGCTACCTTATACTGTCAACTTGTAGGAAAACTTTTGTATCTAACCCATACTCGTCCTGACCTTTCCTTTGTTGTTGGCCTTGTTGCTCGGTTTATGCAAAACCCATGTGAAACTCATTGGAAAGCAACTAAAAGAATACTTCGTTATGTTTGAGTTACAGTTCAGTTTGGGATTCATTATAGTGCCATAACATCTCCTCTATTGGTTGGTTTCACTGATTCCGATTGGGTTGGTGATCCTGATGGTCGGAAGTCTACTGCAGGTTATGTGTTCACTCTTGGTTCAAGACCTATTACATGGGCTTGCAAGAAACAAGGTGCCATTTCTCTTTCTTCAACAGAAGCAGAATATCGTGGTGCCATAGAAGCTAGTAAGGAAGCCTTGTGGCTTCGTCAAATCCTGTCAGAGTTTGGCTTTAAGCAGCAGCATCCGACTACACTTTGGTGTGATAATCAAAGTGCCATTCAGCTATGCAAAGATCCAGTCCAACATCAGCGCAGCAAACACATTGAACTACAAATGCACTTCATCAGAAAGCTCATTCACGACCATGTTCTTGAAGTGCAATATTGTTCAACAGATGATCAAGTTGTAGACATCTTTACAAAGGCTCTCATAGAGGCGAAGTTCACTAAACTTCAATTTATGGTTGGAGTTCAGGAAGTTGTCACTAAGGGGGGATAGGCTCTAGTGCCTCCTTCCTTCTCCTATTGTGTCATATTTGTAAATCCTTCAATCCTATCCCAAGTTGTTCTTAAGGGGAGATGTTAGGATATTCCGACACATAGGAAATAGCTAAGTACAACTTGGTCTAGTATAGAGTTAGGTATAGAGTTAGGTAAAGTGTGTTTCTTTACTATGTACATTTTGTAACTTACAATCCGACGGTCATGATATGTAGTGATCCGACGGTTCATTCTCTCCTCGGTATTACCGACACTTGATCCATGGATTAACACCCGATTGGTCCATGATCTCTATTTAAAGAGCATGGAGGGTCATTTGTAGTGTAATCCATCTATGAGAGAAGCATATGTAAATTTTCATTCTTTTATTAATAAATTTCCTAAAGTGGTCGCGTTGGCTCAGGCCGTGGACTGTTTCCCTCTTTGAGGGTTTTAACCACGTCAAAATACTGGTGTATTGATATGTGATCTGTTTGTAAGCGGTGTCCTTTGGTGTTCTGTCTGAGGAACTTACCCTGTAAATTCCTACATAGTCTTACTTGAGTTCTACTACATTGGTGTCGAGTTTTCGTTCCGTTATTTATTATTGATGCTTACAATGTAACCTATTTAGTCTTTTAGAATATTGAGAAGAGCAGTCTCTGCTCCAATTTTTAGTTTCATTCTTTGTCATTGTGTCAGATTTGAGACTGTGTAATACTCTTTTACAGAGGAGCAGAGATCAGAGTAGGATGCATACGACTCATTGAGAGTAGCATTTCATATGTGTCTGTATTCACAAAAAAAAAATATAGAGATTTGCTACAAAGATCGTAGCAAAGAGAAGCAATTGTGAGACAAAGGTTGTTGCGAAGTTGTTTGAAGAAAAACATGACTTTTTTGTGCATGGTGTTCATGACTCAAACCAGTGCATTAGTAACACCACCAACGTTGAAGAGTGAAAGGATCAAAACAGTGCATTGATTTCGATTTAATGCTCCTTCCTGTTGACGAACAATGAGTTAGTGTTATAACGCTTGCCTTCAGTTATGACGAAGGCTTTAGCACGCTACCCTTCACCATCATGAGAATCTTTAGCATGCTTCCTACCCATTCTTTCTGCCACGTTTGCAAAACTCAAACCCGATTCAAGGTTTTTTTATTAACAAGTTCAATGAAATATTTTCATTTCATCCGTTGGCGTATTCATTTGGATTTTAAAAAATAAATTAAAACCTTATGAGATTATGAGGTATGCGTGACTTGAAAGGTATTTCTTGAATAGAACTTATATTCAAAAGGTATTTATTTTAATATAAGAAAAGGGTTTGTTATTTTTTTAAAGTTTTTTTAAATAAAAACTTGGAAAGAAAGAGGTGTAGTCAGTTTGTATTTTTTTTTTAACTTCGATATTTGTTTAAAAAGTTTATTTTTTAAACTTTGAAAGTAAATGTAAGATTTTTTCAAAGTTTTCTTATAGAAACATGGAAAGGAAAAGGATTTTCTAAAATAAAAGGTGGATACTTTCATTCAAAGAAATGGCTTCCTTATGTGCTTTGCCACAGACCCCAACTCTGTTTGGCCAAAAAATTGAGTTTTGGTTTTTGAGAATGATGACATTCTTGCAAGCCCAAGGGTGTTGGGATACACTTCAGATTGCATATGTAGACCTGACTCAAGAAGAATGGGTAGCCATGACTAATAATCAGAGGAATGCAACGAATGAACTCAAAAAGAAAGAACACAGAGCCAAATGTTGGATTCAAAACTCAATAGATGACTCTATTTTCGACAAGATAATAGGTGCATCCACAACACATGAAGCTTGGGAAATCTTGAAAGTTGCATATCAAGGTAATGATAGAGTGAAGACAGTGAAATTATAGACATTGAGATCACAATTTGAAACCCTAAAGATGACTGACACAAAAAATGTGGATCAGTTCATGACTAGAGTTGTGGGAATAGTAAATCAGATCAAGCTCATCCATGAAACTATTTCAGATGAGAAAATTGTTCAAAAAGTCCTTTGAATTCTACGCAAGAAATATGACATGATTGTGACAGCCATTCTGGAATCCAAAGATCTTACAACTTTCTTAGTAGAACAGTTGACTGGATCACTTATAGCACACGAAACAAGACTCAACCTAACATAAGATTCAGTGGAACAAACTTTCAAAGCACAACTCTCTTTTGGAAGAGGTAGAGACAGAGGATATATACGTGGAAATAAGTGAGCAGAGGCCAAAGCAGAGGCAGATCAGAACATCATCATGCAACAGAGCAATGGAGACCTCCACAAAATCAAACTGAAATAAGCAAACCTAGGAGAAAATATAATGTCCAGCGTTATTACTACAATAAATTTGGGCATTACGAAAATGAATGCAAAAGGAAAGAGTGAGATTAGCACAGAGGCAATGTCCATCTCTCGAACAGTGAAGGAGAATACTCTGAAATAATGTTTCTTTCATGAAATTTTTCTGAAAATACTCACAACAAGTATCTTTGCTTGCTATACATTGGCCACAGCAATCATATGATAGGTAAAAAAAAACTTCTTTCTTATCTAAATACTTCCATAAGATAAAAAATTACTCTTGGAGATCATTCTTGCATTAAAGCTGAAGGAAAAGGTATTGTTCCTATTCTTACTAAACAGAATCAACAAAAATACGTTCGTGATTTATATTATATTCCAAATCTGAAGTATAACCTCATTAGTGTAGGACAACTGATGGAACATGGTTATGATGTAATATTTCAAGGGAACACATGTTATATCTATAAAAAACCTCCCAATAGGAGACTGATAGCTAAGGTTGAAAAAACTAAGAATAGGATGTTTCCTTTCACTCTTAGAAGTCGAAATCTTTCACAGTCTTTTGTACACAATATGTCCAAAATAGATGAGTCTTAGCTATGGCATTCCAGATATGGCCAAATACGATTCAAAATTCTAAGCCAGCTTCAGAAACAATCAATTGTCATTGGTATCGCTACTATGAATGATAAACACTGTAATTGTGAAATTTGTGTTCTGTCCAAGAATAAAAGAGACAACTTTCCCACATCTTCCTCTAGAGAAAAAGAGCCTTTAGAGCTTGCCCATACAAATATATGTGGTTCTATGCAAACATAGCCAATTGGTGGTAGTCTTTATTTTCTAACATTCATTGATGATTATAACAGGAAGACATGGATTTTTTGAAAAACAAATCAGATACATTCTCAAGGTTCAAAGAATTCAAAGCAAAAGTAGAAAAGTAGAGTGGAAAGACTTTGAAAGTACTAAGATCCGATAGAGGAGGAGATTACAACTCTAATCACTTCAAAGCATTTTGTCAATAGCAAGGAATCATAATGTAGAAGACGACAAGGTATACTCCACAGCATAATGGAGTAGCAGAAAGGAAAAATCAGTCATTCATGAACATGGCTAGATGTATGCTTCATGAGAAGAAGTTGTTAGACAATTATCGGGCTGAAGTAGTTTCAATAGCAGTGTATGTTCTCAATAGATCTCCAACAACCACTCTCCTGGATACAGTACCTCAAGAAGCATGCGATAGTAGAAAGGTAAATGTATCTCACTTTAGAATTTATGGATCAGTAGCATTTTCACATGTTCCTGAGAAGATAAGAAAGAAGCTTGATGATAGGAGTGAATGAGGTATTTTTGTAGGCTATAGTGAGCAGTCAAAGGCCTACAAACTTTATAATCCAATTACAAAGAAGTTTGTTTTAAGCAGAGATGTAAATTTTTTTGAAAATAAGTCTTCGTCTGATGAAGTTGAGGAAGCTTCAAGCCAGTAATTTTATCCACGACAGCCACCAAGATTGCAGGTTGAAAAAGAGTCATACCATCTGAAAATGATACATCTTCAAGCAGTGAATCCTCCAGTGATTCAACATCTTCAAAATACAATCATAAAACAAGAACCGTTAGATAAATATATGAGCAAGAGCATGGGTTTGACCAGCATAATATGTTTGCATTTCTTTCATCTCAGCCAACTCATTTTGAAGAAGAAATGAAAGAAAAGCATTGGGAAGAAGCAATGAACCAAGAAATTGTTGCCAGAGAGAAGAATCAGACTTGGGAATTAGCTGGTCTCCCAAGTGAAAAAACCAGAACTAGTGTAAAATGGGTATATAAGACCAAACTGAATGAAAAAGGAGAGATTGAGAAACGTAAGGCAAGGTTGGTTGCTAAAGGATTCTCACAATAGTTTGGTGTCGACTATGGTGAAACCTTTGCTCCAGTAGCATGGTTAGACACTGTCATAACCATTTTGTCCATTGTAGCTCAACACAAATGGAAAGTCTATCAGCTTGATGTAAAATTTGATTTCCTAAATGGTATATTGCAGGAAGAAGTTTATGTAGATCAGCCTCCTGTTTTTGAAGTTCTAGGATAGGAACATAAGGTATACATATTGAAGATAGCCTTGTATGGTTTGAAACAAGCTCCAAGAGCTTGGTACAGTCACATTGACACCTATCTCATCAAAAGTGGTTTTTTCAGAAGCAATCATGAGCCAACTTTGTATACCAAAATGCATGAAGGTAAAATTTTGATTGCATGCCTTTATATGGATGATCTTCTGTATACATGAAATATGATGTTAGAAGATTTCAAAACAACAATGCAAAAAGAGTTTGATATCACAGATCTAGGAGTCATGAAATACTTCTTAGGCATTGAAATTCACTAACCTGCTAATGGAATTCTTGTCGGTCAGCAAAAATATGCTAGTGAAATCATCAGAAAATTCAAAATTACCAATTGCAAACCTGCAGATACACCAACTGCGTAAGGCACAAAACTGATAAAAGAAGATGTAGCACCACCAATTGATTCCACACTGTATAAAAGTCTAGTTGGTAGCTTGCTATATCTCACTTCAACTAGACCTAATATTATGTTTGCAACAAGTTTTGTCTCCAGGTTTATGCAGTCACCTAAGATTTCTCATTGGAAGGTTGCAAAAAGGATCTTAAGGTATATTGTCGAGATAATAGATTATGGTTTGTTTTATACACATTCTGAAAATTGTTCACTTTTAGGTTATACAGACAGTGATTATGCAAGGAGTTTAGATGATCACAAAAGCACCTTAGGGTATGCTTTTCATCTTGGAACCAATTTGATTTCATGGGCATCCAAGAAATAGTCAACTGTTTCATTATCTTCTGTAGAGGCAAAATATGTACCAACAAATTTAACGGCTTGTCAAGCTGTGTGGTTAAGAAGATTATTGAAAGACATTTCAAATATTCAGAAGGAACCAACTCCAATCCACTGTGATAACAGTTCAACTATTTCCTTATCAAAAAATCATGTATTCCACAAAAAGAGCAAGAACATTGACACTTGTTTTCATTTCATCCGTGAGCTTGTCAATGATGGGGACATAGTACTTTATTTTTGTGGTTTGAAAGATCAACTAGTAGACATTTTCACAAACCCATTGGGCAAGAATATATTTGAATTTCAAAGAAAGCAACTTGGAATTGTAAGTGTCACTACATGTAACAATTTACATTAGGAGGGGATGTTGAGATATTAATCTCACTGTTAGTTAGTTGTTGGTTAGGTGTCATCTTAATTGAGTTCTTGTCTACTAGGTGTCACAAGCAGCTTAGTCTTACTTGAGTTCTACTCACTACTACATGTAGAGGGATTTTAAGAAAATATTTAAGACAATATTTGAGTCAATTGTCTTAACTTAAGACAAAAAGAAACTCAAATATTGTCTTAAATATTGTCTCTAAGCGGGTGTCTCAAAATATAATGTCTCAAAAATTTGTCTCTATAAAGACAATATAGGACACATATTATTATTGTCTCTATAAAGACAATATAGGACACATATTATTATTGTCTCTATAAAGACAATTTGATTTGTCTCTCTAGAGACAATTTCATTTGTGTCTCTTTAGAGACAATTACATTTTTGTCTTTTTAGAGACAATTCCATAATTCAAACTATTGTCTCTCTAGAGACAATATAAAAAATTATTTAAAAAAAAATAAATGTCCATAATTCAAACTATTGTCTCTCTAGAGACAATATAAAAAATAATTTTTTAATTTTAAATAAATGTCCATAATTCAAACTATTGTCTCTCTAGAGACAATATAAAAAATTATTTAAAAAAAAATAAATGTCCATAATTCAAACTATTGAGTTAAAGATGTTTCGAACGCATGAAGATATGAAAGCAAATTCAAACCGAGAAAAAATTTAAACTGAATGACATGGGGGAAGATTAGTTATTTCCCATGGCACTTACCTTTGCTCTTGCTAGGGCGATTGTTAGGACAGTATATAACGCATGGACAGTTGCCAACGTAAATATGAAGTAGTGGAGCTGGTTCATGCCAGTGAGGGAGACTGGAGGATACTTACCCTTGAATCAAGAGGGAATGAATAATTATCAAACTATCATAAATATCTTGAATCATATCAAATGGACTAACACGATCTAAGTAACATCTAATAGCATTGGGAAATTCGAATACGCAACATAGAGTTTGGTGTCCACCTCAGAACAATGATCGATAGCAGGAGCCATTGATTATTCCTTTTGACATGGAAGCATACTATAAGCCATTCCTTTCGGTATACAAATCTTAGAAATGGGCTTCTCTCCAATGGTCAGTAGAAACGAGATGAATCCCATAAGCATCAGTTCTGCAATCCAAAAAAGACCATTTAAAATGTATTATGTCAGCCGATGTCATGTGATGCAATCTCATTCTGAAATTCTGAGAGTTGCTAAAAGATAGACTTGCTACAACAATCTGAATACTTCTTATGAACAGCTCTCAGCTTATTTCCTCCTGTATTTAGGTGAAAATCAACCATGAAATACGCACATTCCCTGGAACAATGCACATAAATATTATTACCTCAATGTACAGAGTTAACAAAATGTGCGTACGCCTCCAGGCGCTTAGTATGCACATTAGTATTAGATAAAGATTCAATTCAGACAGGGAGTTGGTAGCTGAGTTCCAACATATAGTTGATCAAGACACAATGTTCTAGCCGTAGCTGATCAACAATGCCTGCCTGTAATTGATGAAGAAATCTAAAATGTCTAGGAGTAGGATTTCTTTAGAAGGGTAAAATCAGTAAAAGCATGATGCTTTAAAAATTTTAAGGCTTACTTCAGGTCTGCTTCAGAGTAGCCTGTATGAAGGGTAAGTGTTTTGTTCCAACATGGATCCTTCCTCAAAGTGCATCGAGCAGTGTAGACAACAGCAACAGCAAGCATTGATGGACTGTAGATAGTCCATGCGGTTTATGGACATATCTTGCCATGCCAAGCACTTAATATCCAAGAGGCTTATAAAGGGATAAGAGGCAAAAAGAGGAAACAGTCATATTCAACAATAAAATAATAGAACGAACGAGAAGTGAAACACAGCCAAACCACATAGCCTCCAATTCAAATATAAGTAGACAATACTAGCATCCGTTGTATCATTGCAAACAACATAAATGTTTTCATGTCATTGTCAATAAAATTAAATGTAGGCTAAGAGCATCATGCTTTGAATTCCCCGAGACTCTAACCAAATATTTTTGTTGAATTTACAATTTCTTTCATCCAATTTACAATTTCTTTCATCCATTAGGACATCAGAACATGTTGGAATAAGAACACAGGACATACTATTCATGTTCTTGAATATAACTTTAACACCATGTATAATCATAGTTCCAGAAGGCTTGGTAAGCAATAAGAAGCACTATTTCTATACAGTTAAAAAGTAGCCATCAAAATATTTGACACAAGTTAGCAAGACTGATGGTCCCAATGCACAATTATTTTTCCAAATCAGAAAATACAGATCTTTGGGGATGCACACTACTGCAAACATAGAAATATTTACATCAATCTAGGTGAAGAGAGGAATTCTCCTAGTTAAGCAGATAACTAACTCTCGAAAATCTTCTCTGGCATCTCCGTCACTGTCTTTAAAATTTGAGAATTGTCGTCAGTAATACTTCCTTGTATCCAGCGTTTTAACATCTCCAAGGCTGCTTTTGGCTGATCCATTGGGACTATATGACCTGCACCATGAACCTGGTGCAGCAAAATAGAAGATTTCGTAAGGAAGAAATTATGATGATCATCGAGTGCCTTTTACCTTGAGAAAACTAAGTGATCCATAACTGGTTATTAAACCTGCTTCCTTATCGTCTACAAGGAAGGATTTTGTAGGTGCCTTCTTGAAATTCTCACTTCCAAACCAATCCATGGAATTCACCCATCCTGAATTGCCTGAAAGACACATAATTTGAACAATTAACTTTTCAATTTTGAAGATTAGACTGACAAGCCTGAAAAACACAACTGCAAATAAGTTAATAACAGACTTAACACCTAAATCATAAAATCATTCTCCAAAAAAAAAAGAATATGTTATATGTATACAGTACCATTACCTAACCAATTGCAAATGAGATCATATTCTCCTGCATAAACTAGCAACTTAACACCATCCTCCAAGAGTGTCGGAATGCCAACTTCCATATTCCACATCCAGTCAGTAAGCATAGCTTCATAAACCAAGGGGCTATAGGAGACAAATTTTCTGCTGCCAACCCTCGGGGCATCCCTAACGGAACCCTGGTTTAAGTAATTCTCCATATTTGAAAAATCATAGCACATGCCACCATTGCACTCCTTTCGAACATCATAGTACTGCAAAATATAAAACAAAATAATGAAAACTAATATCGTAAGATATATAAAACAACGATGACAAACTACATGTTAAGATACAAAATGCTGATGAAATAAACATAATGTCTGGTTGTCCAGTATTTAGAATTTAAGTCTTACATTGATATTCCTAGCTAATGCCATAATGGAATTGAAAATTGAGGTGCACACCAAGTATGATGCAAAGCATGTGACAGTCCCTTCGGTACCTGGCAAGTTATCACATCGGCTATAATCAGAACCTACATTAAGAACCTTCAATAAAGGATCCAGCATAACATTAGCCGTAACCAGTTACTTAAAACACTTCACAAATGGTAACTAAGGGTCATAAAGCAAACAACATTTAGCCATCAAGCTTCTCGCAATTTAAAACATAGTAACAAGATTTCAATATGAACACATACAAATCTAGTTCAGTAAACAAAGTATACATCTCATAAATATGAAAATATGCATTTTGTTCCAAATTTTAATAGGATTTCAGCCCCATGAAAAAATATTCCTTGAAATTTGATGACTAGTTTATATTTGTAGGTGTCTATTTATGAGATTTTTGGGCTGTTTTTTATGGATTAAAGGTCTACAAGTATCAAATATATGAGATATATTATCAAAAACGATAAAAAGTGGACAATATTGCAAAATGTTTGTAAAAACACACAATAAACAAGAATGAACTAACTAGAGGAGGGAAAAACATCACCTATGCACAATATTTTGAGATCCAGATAAGCCTTCACTATTGTTATGGAAAACACTTGCACAAACAACTTAAAAAATACATTGAATATTTCAAAGACCACATCAACAAACAAGCCCTCCATAGCGGATAAGTGTTCAAAGCCCTTAACACAAATTTTATGGATTGTACTTGCTCATTATGTACTGAAGCAAACACAGTTCAACCAAGAAGAATGCTAGATTTTCCATCTGAATAATAGATAGTACGACTTGTTAGTACGGTAGGGTATTATTAGGAATACAATAAAGAAAAATAATTTAAAACATGAATGCTAGATTTTATGAGGCATTTTCGAAAGTAGATTTGATCAATGCCACAGAGGCTGCTTTCAACAATATAAAAAATGGTGTCATTCAAAACTTTACCACTTTGTTGGAATCAGCTACCTTTAGAAACTTGAGGAGGAATACATATGGCCGAGTGGGAACTGTAAGCTTGAAGTTCAATAGCTTTAAACTCCTGCGAAGAGTTATTATCAATTGATCAGTCAATCTAAATTTTTGGAGACTATGTTGCAATCAATGACAAAGAATTATCAGTTAGAGCTAATTACCATGGCCACTATCTGTTCTAACGTGCATTCATTTGGGAAGATGCGGATGAAGTCATTGACCTGTAGCCAAGTATAAACCAACTCTTATTAGTATTGTGTTACCTATTATAATATAATTTTTGTGTTGATTCCAGCATAAAGCGTAATCTTCTGTAGGAGTAGATATTGCTGGTGTATGTACTTTTATACAACCAACAAAGTGTTCTTTTACTTAGATATATACACATCCTTTCTTACAGATGACAACAAGTCATCCTACCTGTGGAGGATAGACTTCTTCATATTTGCTAGCTATAAACATTGCAGCGACAACAAGTAATGGAAAATTCTTCCTTGCAATACTCTGAATAGAAAGGTATCTGTCAATGATGTTCACATTGAGATACAACGTCTCTGGCATTAATTCCAATTCCAAATGCACCTGAAAATTTTAAGATTTTCATGTGAGGCCTAAGAGATAGACCATATAAATCTCTTTTAGATCTAAGTTTGACAACAAATGGAAGTTGGAACTAGCATAGGAACAAAGTTGTACCTCCACCAACCAACCAATCTTTAGCCTCCTAAACAAGATTACAAGAAGTTAAAAACTGAGATGCTAAGTGGAAAAAATACAAGCATGTAACATGAACATAGGAAGCACTTACTTCACCACCTTTAGGTCTTCCTTGGCTCTTTTCCTGGCAGCCAGTAACTCTTCTAGGATCTCTGGTAATATGCCCTAGGAAACAGGAAAAAGAACATTCAATTTAGCATCATCGAAAATGGTCAGCATATGATGGTTAAAAAGTAAATAATGAAATAAGTATCAGCATAGTGTTTGACATGCAAAGACATTAAGGTCTTAGCATCCTACTTTACTTTTAATCCTTTCTAGTAGCATAGCTTCTGCTGCCTATGTTAGTGTTACAACGGTACAACTGTGCATTATACCACTGGGATGACTAGGACAGTGTATTGGGATCTCATCCACATAACAATTTGAGTGCTAAAGTCTACCATACATGTTAGGGAACCTATCTACGTTTTGTACATTGACGAATCAACCAAATCTGAATCTGAATCTACTGAAAACTTCAAAATATGTATCATAAAAGTAGCCTAGGGTTTATTGTCCATTATCCGAAACTTCTTCAGAATCTCAATTGCTTACTTACCCATGTTCGAGGACCATCTCATCTCAACTCAGCCAAACCTCCAAGACCAAGAAATAATACATGTCAACTTCACTTTCCAATTTCTTATTGCACCATGGGATAGAGTTTTTTAAACTAACTGTTAGGACCAGGTAATCTACATACAACACAAATATAAGCATATCAAATTTATCATAATCAAACAAATAATAAAATGTAGGACCTGCAACGGTCTTAGTGATGCCCATAATCTGTATGTACTCATAAATCCATGAGTACCAAGCACAAGAGGCTACTTTAGCCCAGAAGGGGACTTCTTCAACTTGCACACATGGGTATCCCATCCTAACAAAGATATTATATTTGAACCCAAGCTGAAACAAAACCATGAATCACTCTTCCTGCCACCTGCATCTCTGGCCCTGTCAAAATCCACTAAAGCATGCAACAGCTCAAAGCACTGTGCCAGTGTGCCCTTTAGGTACCTCGCATACCTCAGACCATGGAGCATATTTGCAGCAACCTCAGCTCAACCATATATTAGCAGCCAAGATGGACAATAAATTGTTGTCTGCGCCCCCCTTGTTTGTGAGACAAGGGATCTCATGCACACAGCAATTTGACTGCTAAATTCTACCAAATATGTTAGGGAACCTATATACTTTTTGTACACTGACAAATCAACCAAATTTGAATCTTAATCTACTGATAAATTCAAAATATGTATCATAAAAGTAGCCTATGGTTTATTGTCCATTATCTGAAACTTCTTCAGAATCTCAATTGCTTACTTAACCCTATTCGAGGACCACCTCACCTCAACTCAGCCAAACCTCCAAGACCAAGAAATAACACATGAGGTGTATATCCTTCATGTCAACTTCACTTGCCAGTTTCTTCTTGCACCATGGGATAGAATTTTTTTAACTAACTAGAATTTTTTTAACTAACTTTTAGGACTAGGTCATCTACATACAACACAAATATAAGCATATCAAATTGATCATAATCAAACAAATAATACAAGTTAGGACCTGAAACAGTCTTAGTGATGCCCTTAATATGTAAGTACTCATCAAAAAAACAAAGTATCTTCAAAATTTGTTTTGTTGCACACATAATTATTTTATGTTTGGACCCTCACAACCTAGTGCACTCCGTAGAAGCTAGAGCGATGCACGTTCAAGTTATTAAAATTTAACACATATCAATCCTTTTTGTCCTCTTTTTGGGAGGCGCTACATTAATTGTGGGTGTGGAATGCTCATCACATTGAACACCCTCCTCATTATTTCTGTCTCCCATTCGCTGAAATTCAACAATCTGCCAAAGTTCAGGAATGACTACTGGATGATTTTGTGCAACAAGCAAATCATCATGTGCTTGTATCTCCTCCCCATGCTCACTCCGAGATGTTTCACCTGATTCCTATACACAACACGCTTTAACTTGTTATAATAACATTAAAACCTCCGATTGATTTATTGCATTATTCATATAATATTATAAACAAGTAACCTCATATCCATAACCAGTAATTATTTTTTTCCCTCGATTTATCATGTGTTGGCGAAGACCTTTGGAAGCATGTAATACAACATATTTTAGGTCTTCCTCTGCAGCTTCCTTTTGAAACTGGTGAACCTACATTAACAAATATAATCATATCTATAAGGTAAAATAACTAATAAGATACAATTAACTCAACGTGACCATGGTTACTTTGCCTAAAATAGAAAATATAATAGATGGAAATATCACTTACCATACCACCACGAATACTATTATATCCACCAGAGCCTAATTCGTGAGATCCAATTTTTGACACCCTAGCTTGGGTTGCTTTTCTTGTATCTTGTAGGCGTCTCTTAGCTCCTCCTTGTGCAGATGGCGTATAGTTTGGATTTCCGAGGACTTTCCTCTTAAGCTTGGCATCTTTCATAAGTTCATCCCACGTCACTTGGTCTCTGATCCAAGCTGGACGTCGATACATCAAGTTTTTTGTCAACTTTGTCCTTAAATTGGACCTCTTTGAGTGCATGTATTTACTTGCAATCTGTAAAATAAGTTCCTTATCAAATCTAGGATTACCAAATGCTATTACTACATCTTTAAATAGTTCCTCCTTTTTGGCATTGGCTTGTTTCCTCCAATCCATTTGGATGGTATTTCCAAATAATTCTTCTACACGATGAAAAATAAAGTGATAAAATTTCAGCCCTTTTTCATCCTTCAAGACATTTCCTTCTGAAGTGAGCAAGATTGTAACTTCTTGCATTCCTTTTGTGGTCACCGATGATATTGTTGTAGTCTTGGGGATTGAGGAAGGTTCCCTTATAGATACATTAGGCACTATGTCACTTACTTCCTGCATTTACAATGAAATTGTGGAACTATTAAGAACCCAACCAAAATATGAAACTATTTTTCATATCTAAAATAATGATCCTAAACATAACAAATGAAATTATAAAAAAAAAAAAAAAAATTTACCTGTTGATCTGTTGCAGGAGCTACACTCTCCAACAATGACATTTCCCATAACTGAATTTGTTCAATTATTTCTTGTCTGATTTGAACATTTGCAGGAATATCTGGTAGGAGCCTTAACATTCTTGTTTGTGAGTCTATAAGACTCCTCAAAGAAACTTGTTCTGGTCCTAGTGGGAGAATGCTGACTAGACCCACATTTGATGTAGAGGGAATGTTATGGGGTTCTTGTCGAGGTGTAGATGGCATAACATGACGCTCTATACCAAGAAATTGTGTAAAGGGCATGTTATGGGGTTCTGGTCTAGGTGTAGATGGCATGGCATGACCCTCTATACCAACAGATTGTGTAAAGGGCATGTGATGGGGTTCTGGTCTAGGTGTAGATGGCATAACATGACCCTCTATACCAATAGATTGTGTAAAGGGCATGTTATGGGGTTCTGGTCTAGGTGTAGATGGCATAACATGACCCTCTATACCAACAAATTGTATACTTGTTGGAGTCACCCTAGAAACATCCTGCAAGGCACAAATATAAATAATAAGTTGGGATAACAGATGAATAATGTTGAAATATGTAACTAGGTTCGATCTTCATAATGACATATCTAATCACAATTCTATGTAATTTATGTAAAAAAAGGAAAAATAAGATTATTTTTGTTATGACTGAGGCATGGATTTCATGAACACATGAAGAAGCAAGTCCCATTATAGAATGACAATATCTCGGAAGACTCATTAAAACAGGGTCATGAAGGTGGCAAATGATCAATGAAATGTAGTGTAAAGTTGCAAATAATCATGGCAACCAAAATACTAATCAGTACAGATAGGTGTCCATGAGGTATGTATAATAATTCTCTTTTAAAGGGTCCATCATAAGATGTAGTAGGGTTGAATTTATGGGTTTATATTTTAAGAAATACCCTAGTATTTAGAAACCTTAATCTTAAGGTATTTGTTCCCTATGATTTGATTTCTAGGGCATGGGATAAACTCTAGAATGACATAAAGGGAAAAGAGTATGATCTAATGTTTGAATTTAAGAAACCCTAAAAAGGCCTCTTGATTACATAAAAACCCTAAAAAATAACTTGACATCATGTTTGGAATAACATATTGCTTGGGTTACTTGTTAAAACAGTATTGTATGTACAAGAAGAAAAAAACAGATGGGGTGATCCATTTGAAGGCATGATGTAGCTCTTCGTAACACCTCATAAATCATGGAGTCGTTGTGCAATAACTTTATTAAATATATGCCCTAGATTTCTCAACAAATAACATAATCAAACTCACATAAATAAATGGTTGAATCTTACATCTTGCATAACACTAGATGTATATGGGGGCATTAATGATCCCTGCATGCCAACATTGGTTGTACTGAGGGGCATAAATGAATCCTGCATGCAATCAAAATGCACGTTTAGTAAAAACACAAATATTAATAAATATATATAGTAAAATAAGTTAACTAAATGCACAAAAATATTGAACAAGTTTTACCACTATCATTACCTTAGATGTTTTATAAGGTGTTATAGGGGTTGGAATCACTTTAGCAATTGCCTGCATTCCACAAGCATAAATTAGCATAATATAATAAGGAATATAAGATAATTGAAAATATAAAAGACAATATTCAAGCTTACCTCATGCATCATCATGGCGGTGTCTTGCCCTCGTGCATTTGTTAACATTTCCATGAAAGTAGTGAATATCATTGAACCCCCCATGGTAGCATCAATAACACCCATGGGTACATTCTTAAAAAAACACATAATAACATAAAGATAAGAAAACCTTGATCAAAAAACCGATAAGAAAATAGAATCGGTAACACCAAATATGTGTTGAGTGAGCATTGAAGATCTGTCCAACACTTTGAGGCAAGCTTATCAGAGTGTTATGACAAGCATTTAACTAGTCACAAACAAACTTTTGAAGTATCATTTTAAAGTTAATTTCTAAAAAAAAATCCAACCTCTAACTAAATAAAAAACAAAAATAATACAAATACCAAAAGAAACATAAGCAACATAAATACCTGGTCTGCCATTTTGTATAGAATAATGTAATAGAAATCTATGAAGAAAAGTTTGTGGACACTCGTTAGGATCATTACATAAATAAATGTTGAAATATATGACAACGTGTAAAACCATAAAATTATTCTAAAATATGTTGGTTGAAACTTCTATGCATGTAATACTAATTTCATTGAGGAGTTATCTGGATTATATTACAAAGGGTAATGCAATGTCTTAAATTGTTGTCGCATAATGCAAAGTAATCTCTATATAATATCTCCTTGCTGCCTATAAACATTACTTCACTATCTCATTGCAGCCACAATCAACTCCAAACCAGACCTTGCTTGCCTCAAAACCCCAGACCATACCTCGAGATGATTTGCTGCCACATAAAAACCTTAGGGGTGATTCATTGCCACAAACAATCTATGAAATCAACATTTGAAAAGAAATGCATATGAAGCATATTAAGCATGCATGGAAACTACTAATCGGAGTCCAAAGAATTATTATGGTAGATGAAGCGAGATGGTTTGTTGCCTTAGAAGAGCACCAATATGCAATAAAGAACCTTGAAATATGCTTGGAAAATGAAAAGACATAAAATAATGTAGAGCACTGGTGGTAGAGAGGGTATTTATTTTCTTCTGAATAACTAGCAAGGAGCTGGAGATGGAGCTGCTAGATAAGGTGGTTAAATGTCTGTCGGAAATAGTGAAAAAGCCAAAGTTGCCTGTGGCCGACTATCCAACAGGCTTGAATTTTAAGCTTCAAGATTTTGAAGAGACAGTCCTATTGCAACAACAGCAAAGGGGGAAATCTCAGATATTGGGGATAGTGGGGTTAGGTGGCGTAGGAAAGACAAATTTTGCAAAGCATTGAAAAAAATGAGATTTTAACCCTATTTTTCATGTGGCCCCATACCTTTTAAAATTGACAAATATATTTGGTGTAAACATGTTGAAACCTTTGCACTACTCTACTAGGAATGGAAAAGAGTATATATCAAGACTATTACATACAAAACAACTAGTACCAAAATGATAATGTTGATGTCACTAAGTTCTGAACATTGAAAATAGATACAATGAAAAGACAAGCACCTAACTCAATCAATATTTCCATACTATTGAAATATATGTCCCCCAAATCTAGACTAGATGACCTAAATTCACTACCCAATGATAGATAGAGAAATAGGTACTTTGAGGCCAAATGTCTTAAGAAAAAACTAGATGATAACATGGGTAAAAGTATGGAGAATATTGTGAACCCATATGTTAGAAAAATGAGATAGGGAAACTTGTAGTAGAATTAGTGTTGGTAATCTTCCAGTATGAATGTCACTAATAAATTTAGCTCCGATTGTACTCAAATGTTTTTATAAATATCCTCCATAATATTCCAACCAATTTAATAAAACGTTTTGAGATCAGAACTAGTTTCAAAAATAAATTTCAAGAGACAAAATCCAGTAGTCCTGAGAATAAAAAAGACAGTCTAATTCCTTTCTTGTATTTGGGGATTAACACTATCTTCAGGTTGAAATAAATTTACATTTTTCCAATTCCCAGGTGAAATTTCAGATCCATGTTAGAAAATTTGTAAACTCAAATACATCTAACTAGTATGATGTTTGCACCAAAAGAGCCTAGGTTCTTTCTACAACATTCATGGAAATGAGATGAGCCATCATCTCTTTCATGGCACATTAAATAAGGAAACCAACACAATCTCATGTAAATCAAAATCTAAAATGCACCTAGACATAGGAAACTCGAGGATGAATATCTATCTTGAGTTCACACAAATGGTCGATGTATGTATTATTGTAACTCTAACTATCCAACCTAAATTTAAATAGATTTGGCTAATGTATATGTTAATTTATAGAAATATACTTCAAAGAAAACCCAAGTGCCTAGAGAGGGGTTGATGACATAAAATTGAAAACCCAAATCATGGTTACAATACTTAAATATAAAATGCTATGTTGTTTAGTTTGAACATATAAAGGAACTTACAAGCATATCTTGCATGAGAAGTGTGGGAAAAGGTTTGAAAGAGGGAAATATGGCATCATTTAAAACAATTCTTTTCTCAGAAACCATTGCATGCAGATTGTTGCATCTTTGAAGCTCTCCTCCTTTCCATTGCCTAGAAAACTTCATAAACCATTTTTTCCATCTATACATAACCATCCTGAGAGACGACAATAAAGATGGGAATAGACCTTCCATGTAATACCAACTTCATTTCTGCCCATTTTGTGTTGAACCAATGGAAGACCGAGAGGCCACAAAATTGGTGCAACCTAAATTTTTAAAATGGGTTTATGAGCAAACTACAGAAAAACCCACAAAAGATTGAGAATGAGTAGTTATGTAAGTATAAAGGCCCCCAGAATACAAGGTTCCCATTGATAAACAAAACAAAACCTCAATACCCTTTGAGGGGCCAATAATAATGTAGAAAAGCCACCAAAAATTTATATTGAGATAGTAAATTTGATTATCACAAATTTGTCTCATAATCCACGATTCAACTGTAGCAAATTATAAGTTTTTTCCATGGAAATAAATTGAGTACTGCTGGAAACACGAGAAAGAACTTGTTGACTCAACAATAAGGTAAGATGAACAAAAAACATCCAAAAACAAACAACTCCATCGAAACCTTTCGAGAGGACACACGGGATTCTGGGGGGTGTTGCTGGTCTGTAGTAGCATATGTAGGAGGATCAGCCTCGTGACATTTTTCTAACATTTCCCTGAAACGTTTCATGACCTCCTCATACTTATTAGGTGGATCAAAGCTGTGGAATTTCTCTAACATTTACCTGAAAATCCTCATGATCTCTTTATACCTATTGAGCGTAAAATGGGCCATCATTAAATGATTAAAAGTCAATGTACTCAGTGTCATCTCAACCTCGTAGATGGTTTTCAGCATATCGAACCAGGCTTCCATGTCCAACCTAACAATGAGTGCTCAAAACTATGTTATATGTAACGAGATTCCATATAACACTAGGTTATTTAATAAATTTACAAAGAGAAACAACATTATGCCCTAATAAACATTATTGCCCTAAATTTACACTCAAATTTAGGATGAAAGGGTTAAATGTCTGTCGGAAATAGTGAAAAAGCCAGAGTTTCCCATGGCCGACTATTCAACAGGCTGTAATTTTAAGCCTCAAGATTTTGAAGGGACAGTCCTGTTGTAGCAATAGCAAAGGGGGAAATCTCAGATATTGGGGATAGTGGGGTTAGGTGGCGTAGGAAAGAAAACTTTTGCAAAACATTTCTTCAATATGAAGAAATCAGATTATCACAGATCCTGCTTTTTATTTGAAGTTAGAGATAGTGCAGCTAAAAACTCTTTAAATTCGTGGCAGAGAATACTTCTTAAGGCCAACATCTTTGCAAGGGAAATACATCAAATTGAACGTAAAATACCTATGGAAAATAAACCCTTTGCTGTCTTCCTTGAAACTTCTAGCTCATGAGCTTCGAGTTCCTTTGCAAAATAACAGTGAAAGCCCCAACATATAAAAGCTGAAACAATTTAGCGCCAAAAAGATTTTCAGCCTCTACAGCAAACAAGTTTCGGTGGTTTTAGTGGTCTTGTTTCCATTTTAAGATGGCCTAGCCCGCTGCTTCCTGCTATTTCCCACGTATGTCTAACACTTTTCATAAGAATGAGGGTCTTAATATCTATCTCCCACCACCCACGAATGAAGAAATGAGTATGTACTAAGCGGCCGTTGGGCCTCGTGCCCTTAATGCCCATCACAGAATCCCTAGTCTCGTGGCTTTAATATATCAATAACTTAACACAAGCACATTCTTGGCAACAAGACTGCAATTTCATAACCAAAACCAAAAGTCTGAAAACGAGGAATTATTCCTCTGAGTTCGGCCTAGTCCCTCTGAGTTATTATAACAAAACCCTCAGCCTTAGGCCAGAGAAACCTTTTAAAAATACATTACAGGGATATTATTCCGTCCAGTTCACAGATGAAGGATGTTAACTAATATCCCTAGCCTAGTTTGACAAAAAAACACATACCTGGTAGTGGGCGCCAAGAAACTAGTAGACCCAACCACAATTCGGCATGACCCTGAAGACCCACACCATAGCCAACCAGGGCTGCACATTCAAGTAGAAATCGAGATGAGTATGTGATGACAAAACAAGAGAAAAGCTATAAAACTCAGAAACTATTTATGTTTAACACCTAAAATGAATATGCGCTTACCTGAAGAGACTATCCAAGCTGGAAACCCTTTCTAAAAATAGAGACTGTGTCTCAGCGCACATCGTGTTGTACCACTAAAAAGAACCAATTTCGAAGGCAACCAGAAGTGGGCAACTTGATCAAAGGAAAACTGTGGCGAGGTAAAGCAGCGGGTAGAGAACCATAAGAGAGAAAGATAGAAGTGAACCATTTGAGGAGTCGACAGACTAACCCTCCCGGCTCGACAACCCTGGGAGATCACCTCAAGACACCCAATGTACCAGCATCTAACACCACGACCAGTACAATTGGAAGAGGCATCTGCACCATAGAACCGATCCATATTCGCACGGAATGATTCCAACTGGAGGCTCCTTGCAGGCAGTCGAACCATGCATAACCCTAGGCATACCATGACAACCAGGGTACCAAGTGGAGGCTCCTTGGCAGTCGAACCATGCATAACCGGCTAGGGCTCTTAATACTTAATATATTTTAATTTAAATCTTTTATGTTAAATTTATTAATAACAAACATATATTTAACTTAATTTGATTTCTTATAGGTTTAAGAATGTTAAATTCCATAAGAATTTTAAAATGTTATGTTATTTTACATAGGTTAAGGTTCCGTTTGAAGTTTCTTTTTTGAATTGACTTATTATTGATCTACTAATTGTTGCACTATAGGTATTATTGATCTACTAATGGTTCTACTATAGGTAGTGTATCTATTTTATAGTAAGTAATCATTGTACTATAGGTAGTGTCTAGTAATTTTTTAAGGAGCATTCATCAAAACAAAGAAATCTAATGAACCATAATAAATATCATATTTATTGAAGGGATTTTATCATCATAAATTACCAAAATGTAATTTGAGTGACTAATAAAATTCTACTATTACAAATAGATAAAAAAAATTCATTCCACATTCATAAACACTTCAAGGTGGAATCTGCTATTCTTTAGTAATTACACCTTATTATCTTGACATCTTTACTTATGTAATGACTATCAATCCTTCACTCTTTATTTGATTATTGCGATTTATTGTAATTGTTTTGCATGTAGGTAAATTATTTAAATAGAAATGCCTCCAAAAAGGAAGGGTCAATCAACTAATTTTTTTTATGTATATTTTAAAACATCAAAGACTTATAATGTTAAAGATATTCCATATATACCACATTTGAATGATGATGCTAATGAATATATGAATGAAGAGTATTTTGTTGATATAGAAATTCTTGGCAATAAAAAGGAAGGACGTGATGGTGGATCTAGTAGTTCGAGGAGCCTGCCCATATAAATGAGCGAGCCAAGAGAACCCAAGTGGTAAACCAGAAGTAATTGATGTTCTTTTACAACTGTATTACAAAAATTAAAGGTAACTCCCACCGGTAGTGAGCAAGCTTGGAGAAGCTAACCAGGAAGACGAAAAAAATAAAGAAAAACAAAACCCTTTAGGTCCAAAACTGAAGAAACCCTCTTAAAAGGCATGGCAAGGCAAAAGCACTATTAACAAGAAAACCCGAATATCTCTCCACAGCTCAGTCTGTACAGGGGACAACATACCCGGAGAGACTGTTCGCTCCATATGCGACTGGAATGCTGCCCCACCTATACAATCGATACCGCTTTCCGGTCTCACCGCTTCCAAAACCTACGTGAACCATTTACCGAAGTTATGTGGCCAATTCCATAGCAAGAAAGGAAAACTATCTTCAAAGAAGAAGTGCCAGAAAATAGAGAGGGTAAATTTTATCCACCTGAAAGCGAGCAAAGTAGACCAAAATCCAAGGTTGAGGCAGCACCTGACTTCCTCAGTATTTGCAGACATCGGTAGGCCTCCAAGTTTCGACCCGAGTAACCCACATCCAGAACAGGAACCCCAAACCAAGCTCCGACGTCAAGGGGCGACAAATCAACCCTCATTCCTTGCCTAGGAGATTGATAACCCGCCAGGAGCGCCTCCAGCCATTTGATGGAAGGGCATGGTTCCTCGTCGTCAATGAGTGAGAGGATCCCGAGGAAGACAGACACGTCTGCATTGCCCATTAAACAAATTCGCAAAGAGGATTATTCCCATGGGATAGTCGGGGTAAAGATCGAAGAGGCGAGCTGTGTTGTCACACTCTGAATAAGTGAGGATGCAATAGATTTCCTAATGTTCACAAATATGTATGTTTATTACTTCATCTCATAACTGAAATATCACAAGAAAATGTGACACATATGTATCTAAGTTGGGGCAAGAGGAAATAAAGAAATTGAATTAGCCAAGAGTAAAAAAATTGCGACAATATAGCAACAATAAAGGTTATTTTAGCAAACAATATAGCACCAATACCAACATCGTTCGACAATCTGGTAATTGGGTCTTTTGGAGGAGCACCAAGGACCACACTTTTTGTCAGTGGCGCCAAAACTACCATTGAAAGTACATCCAAGAGAAAACAACATACCATGGGGAAATAAAATATCCATCTTGCATATAAATAATATCTCCAGTAAAGACAAATAACATAGTGTGGAAGACAAATATCCACACAATAAAGTTAATCTATTGTGATAATTTGATAGTCATCCATATAGTCATCCAATATATTTCATAGACTTGTGAGTAGAAATTGCATTAAAGGAGTCGAGAGGGGTCTCCCTTTGTAAACAGGCACCCGTAACACAAGTCATGACCCAATGTCTAGCATGATTGAGTGGGTCATTGCACAAATCAGGACACAATTTTCTTACATGACGAAGTGGAGATAAGTTCTTATTAGTTAGAGGAAATTATAAGCATGCAAATATAAGACAAATAAATACACAAGCTTCTACTTGAATAAAGGATTTGTATTATGTAACGCCCTCCTCCCACATTTACCCGAGATAATCAGTCCACTGGGGTAAACATGTGATGAAGAGTTACTATGATATGATTAAACTCCCTAAGTGCAGTTAAGGAAGTGGAACTGACTAACCAACTCTTTATAGACCTCCCTCAGGTGCTACAAGACCCCGAGGAACCAATCCACTAGTCTCAGTGCCCAACCCTTGAGTTAACCTAGCCTTTCAACCTATTCTACATCACTTGGTCTATGTGACACTATACCCTACATCACTACATAAATGACACTTCAAGTGATACCTGTAGCCATTATTGCAGGGAAGTTAACTTTTAAAGTGATAATATCTCTCTCTCTTTGTGTGTTTTGAGATAAGTTGATCGTATCGCCTCGATAACACTCAAGGTGTTGGGTTCATCTCAAGTGATACACATAGCCATTATCATAAGGAAGTTAACTTTTAAAGTGATAATATCTCTCTCTCCTTTTGTGTGTTTCCAAAGAAGATGACCCCATCGCTTGGATAACACTCAAGGTGTTGGGTTTGTTACAGATGATATTAGAGCAAATTACAACATTATCCTAGTGTTGGAAATAATTAGTCTTAAAGGTTAAAAGTTGCTATGGTTTTTGTTATGGTGATGAATTGTAACTAAACACTAAATTGATCGCATTACAACAATGAAGAAAAGACATAAGCATGTGATAATAGTACAAATGAAGTTATAATATTGACAAGGTTGACATCGAAAATGGTTATTTTGATTATTTGAAGGTTAGTGTTTCATTTCATTAAAATGATACTGCAAGTACCAAAAACAACAACATGAAATAGGATTGGTGCATGGAATCCACCCTCCAAGACACCTTCATTTCAACATTTGCATGAGCTCTAGTCTATTCCAATTCACTTGCAAGAGGATAAGTTCGATATATCAGTGGACAAATCAATATGCGAGCTAGTCTTGAGTCCAATAGATGCATGAAATCAGGATTGACACCTCCAATGGGGTGGGTTTAGAGATTCCCATATAGGCTATGATGCCTTATGGGAGTGGATTAGGTCTAGATTTGTTTTAAAGCTTGATTGCATGAAGACAAGATTGAAGGGTTAATAAAACTGGAGAGTTGATAAGTGTGAAAAAGCTTTTGTTTTCTCTATTTGGATAGTTCCACATCATATAACTTGTTGAACTAGAATGGAATATCCCCATAATGGTATTTTTTTCCAGTAAGTTCTCTACTTAATGGATAAGTGTTACAAGAATCAAAAAATGACATTTTCTCAGCATACTTGGTTGAAGTTGGGTTGTCAAGCTAAAGTAGAGGAGAGGTTGTGCACCCTGCAAAGAAGTCTGAAGTTGCAACTAAATCTGAAGGTAGTCGCTGATTTTTCTCAGGAGAAGAATAAGAAGACTAACAAGTGTCTTGTTCCTTATACACCACACCAACATGCACACAACCATCTAGCCCTCTTCAGTGTTTCCATGGTTATGGTCAGTGTTTTCATGGTTATAGGTAGCATTTAATGTTTATAAACTAATGCTAGCATTAGTTTCAAATCTTGGAAATATGAATCAAATAAATGAATGGAAAAAATATATGGTATGAATAATATCAATGATATTGTTTGTCTACCTTGGGAAGAGGCCAAATAAGACCATCAATTATCTTATTGGTCCTCAAAGTTAAATTGATAAATTGATAGGTTGAGAACAACAATCATTTTATGAACATGGTAAAGTTCATAAGAACTTTGGATTAATATGCACAACTACAATCTATGTTGCACTACATTCTTTAGAATCGGTCAGTTTAGTAGAGAACTATTCACTTTGGTGTTTTAAGGTCAGTTCAATACAAGACCAACCTTAGCCAATCTGAACCACCAAATTAGACTAGTACAACTACAAAACCATTGGGACCAACCAATTCCACTAGTTCTAGGTTAGTTCCAATAAGAGTGTGCCCTTCTCATCTTCCTCTCAAGTCGTTTTGTTGGATCCTTCCAAGAATGGTGATTTGGAGAGTGCCATAAACGGTCGCACTGTTCTGAGCACCTAAGATCATCAGTAGTTAAGCCTTGACAAACAAGAATTTTCAAGGAACTAGTACAGACATCCCAAAACATATTTAGTGAGGATGTGCATGTAAGGAACTATTACAGACCTCCCAAGATAGTTAGTGAGGATGTGCATGACCAAAAATTAATACTCTTCATCTTCTAAGTTATGTAATAAACAAGTGAAAGGGAGCAAGACATGAAGAGGAAACACATGGAATGACTTTCAGTTCTTGCAACCATGCATGTCATTGAAGACAAAATGATTCGGCAATGATAAGAAATATTTTAAGCTACACTAAAACATCCTTGGGTGTATAGTATCAATGTTGAATATCACAAGACTCATATGAAGTGTAAAATTTGTGAGAAATACAAGGCTCAAGGTCCATGGGGTATTGGAGATGAATTTAATATGATTCAATATGATGTTGTGAGAACTCATGCAAAATCCATTATTCATCAAACATCAACTCAGAGAAATTTGTATGACACTGAAAGGTTTGAAAATCCCATTAAAGAACACATAGTGGCTATAAGTGAGGCTAATAAGGAAATGGTCAGAACTACCATTTAGTTAGCATATTTTATTGCAAAAAAAGATATTTCAATTTTTACTTATGAAGATCTTTGTCATATTCAAATGCATCTCCAGTCGCCTAATATGCCTTCTCGAGTGGAGTATTCTTCCCACATAAATAGAAAATAAGCTACTAAATTCATTCACTCTATATCAAATTATCTTGAAGAGGTGCAAACTAGAAAAGTGTTAGAAAACCCCTTTTTCTCTATCATGTTAGATGGAAGTATAGACAATGGTTTGGAACAACACCTTGTTGTGTATTCTACATATCTAGATTTAAAAGGTTTGGGCCCTCCAATCACACAATTTATGAAAATGATTATTGTTCCTAGTGGAAAAGGAAAGACTATATATGATACCATCGTTAATTTAAAGGAAACAAGGTAGTTGGAAAATGAGAAAATAATAGCGGTTTCGACTGATGGTGCTTCATCTATGGTTGGATGTGAAAATGGATTTGTCACACTGCTAAAGAATGATTTAGAAAATTTGATTGGCACTCATTGCATTTCACATATTGAAGCACTTGTAGCATCATATGCTTTGAAAAAGATACCTGAGTATTTGTATGTTGAGACAATAACAAACAAGGTATACTCATGGGTTGGAAATTTAGCAAAGAGAAATAATAAGCTCATTTCCTTATTAGAGATAATGGAATTAGAATCCTTGCAGGTTCTTCAAATCCATGGGATTCTATGGCTCTCTATTTTGAGCGTGTAGAAGAGAGAAAGAAAGAATTCATTGTATCATAAGGCAAGGATTTGTATCATAAGGCAAGGATTTTTTTAATTCAATTTTGTTTAAAAATGCTTGCTGATATTTTGAAGGAGTTGAATAATATCAACAAAAAATTTCAAGAAGATAATGTGGATGTCACATTTCTTGGAATACCTATTAACCATGCACTAAATACTCTTAAAAGATATTTTTGTATACTAAATTCTTTTGTAGAAGGTGGTTTACATCTTACTAAATTTTTGAAAGACTCCAAAGATGGTTTCCTTGAAAATGTTGACAAAGAGGGGAATACCCATAGACATGATTTTTTGTATATTTCAATCCATGATGAACAATTGTCACAACCAATGGTAGCTTGCACTGAGGGCTCCCTTCAGAGTTGCATACAACTTACAAGAAATTATGTCCAAGCATTGATTGAGAGTTTCGATTCAAGATTTCCAGATCTTCATCTTTTTAATCCAACAAGTTTTTTAGTCCTTGTCATTACCCGTGAGATATTTATGTCAGAGAAAATAGTGTAAAGCATTGGCTTGAAATACTTTTTTCACATTTGCAACATAAAACATGTAATGAAGGTGAAAATGTACTAATGTTTGATATTACAACTTGTAAAAGAGAATTATATCAATTTATTGACGTGGTTTATTTGAATAGAGAAAGATTCTTAATGGAAGATTCATGGAAAGTATTTTCTCAAACAAAGATTGGCACTTTAGGTATCCAAATATGCTAAAATTATGGCAAGCAATGCTTGTCATACCAATGAGCACCGTCACATGTGAATGAGGGTTCTCTAAGAAAAATATGATCAAAGATATAAGGATAATAAGACTATCAATTAACACACTTTATGCCTTGATAGATATATCATTAATAGGTCCTAACACGATAGAGGTGAAATGGGAACAAATTTATGAGATTTGGCAAGTTGCAAAGGAAAGAAGGTTTTTCGACATGTGATGATTATTAAGTTATATGTTTTTTTACTTTGCACAAAGTTTATATATATATATATATATATATATATATATATATATATATATATATATATATAGATATAGATATATACATATGACTTTTGTTGTCCTTTAATATATGTATATTTTTGATGAAGTGAATAAGAAGTTTATAATATCTAGAGATGTGATCTTTCTTGAGTCTTCCAATGTTCACAATGTTGTTGAGTGGCAACTTAATTGTTTGAATAGGTTAAAACATGAAAAGTATTTTCAAGAGTTTGATAGTGATATTCCACATCTCCTTCTCTTAGCTCTATACTTTCTATGAAGAGCCCTAAAGAGATCAGGTTGAAGGAAATTCCTACCCTTGCTTTGTCAGGAAAGAGCTAAGAGACTACTAGCAGCAGGTAGCCAAAGTTGATAAGTAGTGAGGGTACATGCCAGATACAAAGAAGGATTAATGCAAAGGAGTGTACTAACTATATATATATCATTAAACATATTTCATCCCACATAAGATGCCTTGCATCGTGCCTGGTTAGTTGTAAGATCATGTTGGTCACAACCTCTGTAGCTTAAATAAACAAGTGGTATTTCTCTTCATCTTCTAAGCTATGTAATAAACAAGTGAAAGGGAGCAAGACACGTACAGGAAACAATGGAATGACTTTCAGTTCTTGCAACCATGCATTTCATTGAAGACAGAATGATACAACAACGATAAGCAAACTTTTAAGCTACAATAAGAGGTGTATTTCAAAATATGTGCTTTGTTTTCCATACCTAGCCTCCAAAGGGTTATGCATCAGATGGAGTCTTCATGCGGTCCCGACATTCTATCATACCTTGGGTTCCTTGGTCTACTTATTTTTATCCTCAGTTCCTTGAGAGTCATCTATCGTGTCATCTTTCTTCGTGGCCCCTGAGAGACATAATTGTGTATTTTCAGCGAGAAGTGACCGTCGCGGAATGAGGCCCAGGGAGGAAACATTTACAAATTTTTAGTTGGATGAAAGGAACTACTATTGGATGAGGTCGTGGAAGGACACATCTATGCAATTTCAGGATGCATGGTAGATTCGGTAGTCAAGGGAAAAAACTGCACAGTTTCTGGAGACATTGGGTTCAGGTTGAGGGAAGGACATTGGAGGAAACCACTCCATAGTTTTGAATGATAAGGGAGGTTGGGATTTGTGTGTGTTGCACAATTCCAGTAGGCAAGGGAGAATCTTGAGGGTTACGTATGTGAAGTGCGCAGTTCAGGAAAGTTGGTTGGGGCTAGGTTGATAAGGATACTCCAAAATTTGGCTAAGTGTGCGAGCAGTGGAATTGATGTGAACAATGATAAAACTTGACTACGATCACACACTTGAAAACTTAGCGATACAACATAAACCATCTAGAACATATAACACATACTTCACTTAATGAAACAACGTTTGTGGCATCTTACGACAAGTGTGGCTCCGATGATAGACTTTGGGATGATGATAGATTGTGTGAAATGAGTTTGAAACATGTCTATGTGGTGAGGACAACCCATTCTCATAAATATTTCCGCTTGAATCAAAACAAACCTCCCTTTGCATGACAAGCAATAACCCACATGCCCAAAGATGACAGATTCTATGTAAAAATAAAAGCATGATTGACTCTTAAGATCGAAAAGGGGAGATTGAGATCATGATCAACTTACAATTAAGTGACTAAGGAACGATTGATCACAATATCCATATTAGGCTCCAAAATTTAAGTGCATGCCAAAATTTTCGAGGGTGTTGCAGCTGCTACAATTGAGACTTCACCTTCTTGCTAGCTTCTTTTTCAACGAGTGCCTTGAGTTCTACGATCTTGGAGATTGTCTCATCTTTCTTCCACATGAAAAATATCCAACACTTACGTGAGAAGTCATCAATAAAAATGACAAAATATTTGTGTCTAACAGTGTAGATTGTCGAGAAAGGTCCATAAACATCATAGTGGATCCTTTCTAGGACTGCATGTGCTTTGTTGTCCTCATCATGGAATGTGGATTTTATGTACTTTTGTAATGTACATCCTTTGGATATATCCTGTTGCTTAAGTGCTCCTTTACATATATCCTATTGATTAAGTGTTGTTACCCACTTTATGTTCTCCGCTCTCCATTTTCTTTTTTTCTTGACATAAACAGTTAGTTTTTATTTAAAATTTGGCAAATCAGCTGCCGAGGACTTTAACACTGAAACCCTGTATTTCCTTGTTACAGTCGGCGGGGAAAGAAGATTTTGCTTTTGAATAGTCCACTGAATGAGTTACAATGTGAATGCAGATAGAGGCTTGAAAAAGAACTTGAATTGGTTTTAGAATGGTGCCTTGAAATTCTGCTGCTTTTGCTTTACGTGATGTAGCTCTGCTTCCTAGCTTGCAGAGAGAAGATCCAACGCGCCGAAGTGCCGAATCATCCCAAGACTCACTGCCTTTTCTTTTTGAAATGTCTGTCAGAGTGTTATATAGTGTTTAAGAATGCCAAGAGCGGTAAATTGGCCTTGAAGAGGCCCTCGTGAACTTCCCAGCACCTACCCAGACGTAGCAGTGAGTTCCAACGACGAACAAAGATCGAAAATGCCACGGTTGCATTCTGAATTTTCCCTTGTGGATGAGTCCGTGTTTCCTAACAGCAGCTAGCTCAAAATGGTACGGTCCCGATGTCTGGAGAATCTGAATCAGTGAAATGCTCAAAGGAGCAGAGGCCCAGACAACTCCAAAATTAAGGAATGCTGCAGTCCGATTCAACATAATTTAGTAATAGAGATCTCCTGCTCCTGAGAGAGCCTAGGTTGGCTGCCAAGTCCGCCTGTGAGTTTAACTTCCTCAAAACATGATAGAAGGAGATTTTCTGGAACTTGGGCAACAGTAATCTGATTTTTTTGAGGATGGGGGCTAACTGCACCTAAGAAGGGATCTTTTTTTTTGGAGAGATAGAATGGGGATAACTTGGCCCAGTTTCTTAGCAGGTCCTAAGTATTTCCTGGAAGCTCTATTTTGTCAGGTCCTAACATTAGGACACCCTTCCAAACTTCTTGAGAAAAGGGGCACAATAAGAACTAGTGCTTAGCCATTTCTTCATCCAATGCACAAAGAGGGCACCTGGAGGGACATTCCATTCCACGCTTCTTCAGGTTATCTCTAGTGACGATACTTTTATGCGCTAGAGTCCAGCAAAAGAAGTCAATTTTGGGGAGAGTAGGAAAAGACCAAATAAATTTCCATTGAGTTGGCTCTGGGGGGATGCTAGGGACAACCATCATACTTTTGTAACCTTCTGCTGCTGAGTAAGAGCCTGAAAGAGAACCCCACCCTCTTTTGTCCTTAGTAGAGGCCTTTAAGGGAGATTTTCCTTGCAAAAAATCCAACAATAAATTGGCTTCAACATCTAGCCAATGAGGGACCTCCCCCAAATTCAAACCATCCCATAGACTTTCTACATCATTTGTCCAATTTGAGATGTCCCAAAGGGTTTCCAGATTGCTGGCCTGAAGCCAAGTTCTGGTATTTTCTAGTTCTGCCATCTGATTCAAGGGCTGATCTCCAAGAATAGGTGTCCATCTCATGCTATCAGAAACAAGGCTCCCTATGAAATGTGGTATGGCAACATTCCTTCAGTGAGGCATCTCAGGGTTTTTGGTTCCTCTTGTTATGCCTTGATACCTAAGGAACAGATAAAAGAACTTAGTGCAAGGAGTCACAAATGTATCTTCTTTGGATACTCATACCTCCAAAGAATACCATCTCTATGATAAAGTGAATAAGAAGTTTATAATATCTAGAGATATGATCTTTCTTGAGTCTTCCAAGATTGACAATGTTGTTGAGTGGCAGCGTAAACGTTTGGATAGATTTGAACATGCAAAGTATTTTCAAGAGTTTTATAGTGAGATTCTACATCTCCTTCTCTTAGCTCTATACTAATTCTAGGAAGAACCTTGAATAAATCAGGTTGAAGGAAATTCCTTCCCCTGCTTTGTCAGGAAAGAGCTAAGAGACTGCTGGCAGCAGGTAGCCAAATCTGACAAGTAGTGAGGGTACATGTAAGATACAAAGCAAGGATTAATGCAAAGGAGTGTACTGACTATATACATATCATAAAACATATTTCATGCCACTTAGGATTCCTTGCATCATGCCTGGTTAGTCATAAGATCATGTTGGTCACAACCTCCGTATCTTAAATAAACAAATGGTAATACTCTTCATCTTCTAAGTTATGTAATAAACAAGTGAAAGGGAGCAAGACATTAAGAGGAAACACATGGAATCACTTTCAGTTATTTCAACCATGCATTTCATTGAAGACAGAATGATTCGACAATGATAAGAAACATTTTAAGCTACACTAAGAGGTGTATTTCAAAAGATGTGCTTTGTTTTCCATACCTAACCTCCAAAGCGTTATGCATCCGATGGATTCTTCATGCGGTACTGATATTCTCTCATACCTTTGGTTTCTCGGTCTTCTTATTTTTCTCCTTAGCTCCTTGAGAGTATCTATCATGTCATCCTTCTTCATGGCCCCTGAGAGACATAATTGTGTACTTTCAGCAGGCAATGACTGTTGCAGGAGTAGCATCATTAATATAGTTGGTTTACACTTGGCACCACTGCACTAGGTGTTTGCTTGCTATTTTTTGCTCTTTTTCTCCTATCATCACTGTTTAGTCCTTAAGGTCATCATTGTCCTGACATCATTGTGCCCCCTAGGAATTTGTCACAGAGAATTTGAGGCCTTCACCCTCAGTTTCTATTAGGACATATTACACCTCCTCGTCAAGTTAAAGTACATCTTCTGAGTCCTCCATTGAGTCCTCATTTTGACTCCAGTTCTACTGATTCTTCCAATTCTTCCTTTCATTCTGCATCTTCTCAATGTTATACCATCACCATGTCAAGCACCAATGCGGGTGTGGGAAACCAAGGTGGTAACCCAAGTACTAACTAGGGTAACCCCATGAGCGTAACCTTCATTAATATTGGCACTCCTACTCCATTGCCTCCTTTTATGGCTAGTTTGAGACTCCCTAATTCAGCCAACTCATCAACGACCTCGTTATTCATGACCCAAATTGGCCCGTTATGCCTACCAAGATTCCTTCCGACATCCCCAATTTTGAAGGTAATCCTAGAGAAGATCCACAAATCATGTTCACTCATTCCATATGTGGTGTTCATCCAATTTTATCATATAAGACTCCTTTTGTCTTCGCCTTTTCTACTGCACTCTTACTGGAGCTACTACTAAGTGGTATGTCGATCAAACCAGATCCACTCATTCCACTTTTGCAACTCTTGCCAAAGATTTTATAGCCTATTTCAAGTTACCTTTCTGTTATGATGCTAGTAACAAAATTTTCACTTATTTTAGTCAAACTTTTTCCATTGGCCTATTTGATCATGTTCAAGAATGACATAGAAGGAGGAGCATATGTAAAGCTCCTAAATTCTAACACTGTGTCTATATGGATTGGTACCTTAAATCTCTTTTGGCCCCCATTGCTAAAGAAGTCAATTCTCACTTCCCTTAATCTGAGGAATATTCAAACCTTTTCTATAAAGAAATAAGTTTTTTTTCTTTAGAAAACATACAGTTTGAGATTAAAAAACTTGTAAAGGGAAAATTTAAGAAAATCAAAAGCTACCAAACAAAAATCTTAAAAATTTCTTTGCATGTCCTTTTTTATTCAACAATCAAACAAGACTCCCCTAAACCCTAGACTCAAAGCTTTGTTCTACCTACTTTTAAAAGTGGGGATTGTAGAAATTAATGTGCAAATTCTAACTGCTCATGAAATTTTCTAAATCACAAGACTAGGAGCTACTCTACTGATCTACAGAAGTAAATTCACGATCGAGAACTCATATCATCAACACGCATCAATATTCAACACACATACACAGAGATTGATCTAAGGAAAAGCAACTTGCCCTGAGAGACAAATAGTTCCCCATCTCCTTTCCATACTTTCAACCCAAGGAGAGTACACACGATAGTTGTGAGTTGTGTCTGTGTACTTGTTGAAGGCTCAAAATTCTCTGCCTCAACATTATAAGGGAGACCACCTAGCCGAGAACTTAAAGCAGCTCATTTTCCGTTGAAATGGTGGTTCTAATTGGTTAAACTAGGTCGAGTTACCTTCTTTCTATCGCTAATGGCTTAAAGTATGCCTTTTACTTACCAATAGAGAAGAGACTTCAGATCAACGCTCTTACTGATCACACAAGAAAGTGATCCTTAAGCTAATTTGTGGCTCAGCCAAGCCACAACTAAATTTTTCCCCTTTGATAAGAGGACTTCTAGGAATGTAGAATTAAATCTAAACGCAAGAAAAATGAAAGAAATCCTAAGCCTATCTATAGCAAGTCCTGATAGTGATCTTTAACAGCTCTTCGAATGGCTTCCTGAGTCCTTTGTCTATCACCTTCTACATCTAGGGTGGAGCTAACATTATTCCTTATCTTTCTGGCTGTTTTTTGCTTGTGAAAAAAAACTGAGTTCTTGTCACCCCCTTGTAACCATAATTGTCTCGACTTGAACCTCCATTTTGTTTCCTCTTCTCTGTTAACTCGGTATAGCTGTAAGGAGAGTTCATTTTCCTGTTGTTTGCTCTCTTGGGAAAGGCCGTTATCCTCTATTGGTCTTTGGATACTCTCCAGATTGTTCTTAATTTCTTTTTTTACCTTCTCTAGTTGTTGATACTTTGTTTTAGCCCATTCTTTGATGGCTTGTTTTGTTTTCCGTATTTTTGTTTCCCAAATGAAACCAGGAGAGCCTTCCACGTGTTGGATCTAAGAGCTGTAAACAATTCCTGCAAATTCTGGTATATCATTCCAGAGAGAACTGTATCTGAATGGAATGGGCCCAAGTGGCCTATGATTTTCCAGCATTAGAGATATTGGGAAGTGGTCGGAGGCAGAGCACGTTAGAATGTTAGCATATCTGATGGAGAAAGCAGAGAGAAGTGTAATATTGATGAGAATTATGTCCAACCGCTCCATGATGTTACTAGCACCCATCCTGTGGTTGTTCCAGGTGTTGCATCAGTTTTTTGGAGGGACATCCATAAGATCATGCTCCTGCATGATATTTTCCAACTGTATTCTATATGGATGAGGCATAAAACTGCCTCCCCTTTTCTCACTGGCGTGGAGGATTAAATTAAAGTCACCTCCTAGAATAATGTTAGTGTTCTCTTTTGCATCCAGACTATATTTTAGATCATGCCAACAACTATCCTTATCTCCGCAGTGATTCAGCACATAGATGTTGTAGATGATAATGGCTTGCTGATCTGCTTTATTTTCCAGAGTTGTTTTGATCCAGTGTTGATTTATTGTTTCCGAAATACAGTTCCATATAGCTTGATTCCAAATTGTTGCTATTCCTCCGGAGGCTCCTCTTGCCTCACTAATGCTTCCTCTATACTGTCTCTGCTGCTTAATGACTTTATTCATTTCCTTGTGGTTTTGTTTTGTTTCTTGTAACATAATAATTCATGGCGTCTCAGAAATGATAAGATCCCTTAGGGCTGCTACCTTAGAGGGGTGCCCAAGTCCCCTGATGTTCCAAGATAAAATTTTCATCATTAGATATGTGGTATGCGGGGAGGTGCTCGCCCCCTTTGGTCCTTGCTGATTGCTTTTTTGTCATGCTTCCCTAGGATATAAGTTTCTATGGGTGTTTGTGTTCCCATTGCTATGTCCTTTTGTGCATTCTCATCCCTGTGCTGCTTAGAAGATTTCTTGCCTGGGCCAGGTTTCTTGGAGGGTTCACTAGAACCCCCATGATCTTTAGATGAGCTTCTGGTGATTCTGTTGAGGGGAGGATCAAGACGAGGCTGAGAGGAAATAGTAAGAGGAAATGAGGATTCGATAGTGTCTTGGCGTTGGCTTCCAGGGGGAGGGGGCTCCTCAGGATCAGGAGGAGAGTGGGGGGATGAGGGGTCTTCTTCCTCCAAAGATTCGAAGGGGTTTGATGTAGAGGGTAATGGCTGAGTCAAGATGGGAGGGGAGGAGAAGGATGCAGCTTGGATTTCTGGGGGAGGCTTTGGTTTTGGGCCAGACTGTTTGGGGCTTCCTTTCTTTTTTTTGACTTGTTCCCATGTGTCTTCACTGGCTTCAACATTTTCATTTATTTCATTTTCTTTTAGTTTACTACACCTATTAGCAGAATGACCATATTCATGGCATACCTTACATTTGAACGGGATTTGTTCGTAGTCCAACTGCTGAATATGGGTCCATTGGTCCACTTTGATCTTGATTGCTTCTGGAAGGCCCTTTCCAAAGTTGGATGGATTGTTTATCTCAGATACATTGAGATTGGTTAAATTCAACTTATCGGGTTCATGAGGGTAGGAGAGGTTGGCGAAATAGAGATGGGAAGCTTAACAGTCATCCAGAAGGAAAATATATGGCTGCATGTAAAGGTAAAGGGACTTATTGATACAGGTTTTATTGACTCTTTAACTAACTATGACTATGACTCGACCCTATTGGGTTTATTACATAAATAAAGGGGTTAGGGTTGGACCCTAACACGTAGGGTCAGATCATTAACTAATATGTATAGAGTTATACATAAAATCCACCCCTAAGAATCGTCCTTTCATATTTGAAAGTATTTTTCTCGAAAACCCTGTAACATCCCCAACCATGGTTCTCTCGTACAAGACATTGTATACATGTTCACAGAAATTAAATATTAAAAATGGATCTGAGTAAAGGACATAAATTAAAGAGCTGAGAGGGGGTTTCTTTGTTGGGATGTCAATGGGTTTCTTGTGCAGAAATCTAAATTATTTTTGGTACACTCATTAAACAGATAGCTGGTGAGCCTTAATGGACTAGTCAAGAAATTAATTTGGGTTGGAAGGAAGTAGGCAGACCATGTTTCCTTGAGAAACATTTACAAGGAAAGAAGAACTAAATTAATGAAGTTGTTTCTACTAGTAGCAATGAAAAAAATCAATCCCAACACAGGAGAGAAGATAACAGATAAATGAGAGGGGTTCAATCTCATTTTTTAGATACACCCTCTCTCATTCAATCAGGAAGAGACAGAATTATCCACTCACTCGTTCAACATATAAGATTCAAAATTGAACAAGAAGAGGGAGGAATGGCAATAAACTATGTTTTTGGTTTGAAATATTGGTGAACAGGTGGTTGTCCTTAGTGAGGAACAATGCCTCTCGAGTCCCTGTAAAGCCATAGGATGGAGATGACCTTCTCTGGATTCCCTTGGCAGTGTAGATGGAGGATTGTGTCCATCGATTCCTAGATGGAGAGACTCTCAAAACTTCCTGCTATTGATTTACATTGGGCTATGGATTCCGTTTAGTGAGTGGAACCACTATGTTTTGTTTAAGGGTGGATATTTACTCTCAAGATTCCGTTGGTATGTTTTGAGTGAAGGTATTGGGCATTTCAAATCCCTGTGTTTCCATTTGATTGCTGAGTGGCTGGTGGGTGTAGGAGGGAGGTCCTCTAGACTCCCTGTTTCAACTGAAATTTGGTGTTTTATCCTTGAACCAAGCCCCTCATTCTCTAAAATATGGCTCAAGGATGATAGTTGCAAGTGACCTTAGCTATAATTGGCTAAGGTTGGGTGGAGAGTCCTCATCCCAAACTCAATTTCCCAAAGCATCATGAGATAATTGCTCTTATGCATTGCAACGCCATTAATCATGTGTTACACTCTTGGATTGAAATCACATGTATATGAGAAATGAATATGTATTGTGTTCTAGACTGAATGGTACTCATGATTGTACTGAACGTGGTATACTTCTCCTCTAATTTAAATTATTATACCTTTGGAATATGTGATAGTACCATTTCTAAACATGACTAATTAACCTGCTAAGAAAAATGTTAAAGAACTGGAAATAGTACCTATACAACTGAACCAGATTATCACATAATAAACAATAAAATGGTGCACAGAGTAAAGGCATATAAATTTCCCATAAGAACCAAATTCTACCATCATAATATTTAGTATACGAATCCTTTTATTACAGAATAACAGTTACATCGAAGACAAATTGTTGACCTGGTCTTTGCATACATATAAATGGATGTACATGCATTTATGAGGCATGAGTTGATGCCAAGGATGTCATCCTCTTTAAAACATATTAACTGTCGACGTTAGATTAGAGGCTCTTGTGGCCTTGCATTTTCAATAGTCATGGAGGTCTTCGCCAAGCTTCATAGTGCTTCTAGTTATGGAATTACAACCCTGAGGGTATGCCTTGGCCCATAGATCATTGAGGAGTGTTGATCTCCTCAAGCCCCTTTTGGTATTTTACAACTTTAGTGGGCTTTGGAAGATAAGTTTGATCGTAAGCTCAGGAGGGGTAGAACTAGTAAGGGATAACGACCCATAGAGGCCATGAAAAAATGTTGGTGTGGATGTCCTAGATTGCAAAACCTATGAAACAAATGAAAAAATGAACCCATGTTTAAAGGGCCAGGTTGGCACAGAGAATTGCAACAAATTGGACCAACATATAAATTAATTAGACATGTTGATTCCCTTGGTAGGAGGAAATACCTAGACATGGAGGATTCTAATTAGCACGCTCATATCACACCATATTATGATTGGGAAAGGGAAGGGTGACTTTACCAAAACAGGCACCCTAGACCATCCCTCATGGACCAATCAGTGGCAGGGTGGGCGAAGATAAGGCCCACAACCCACATGTTGCAACACCCCTCCCTTGTGACATCACCGGGAAGGGAAGTGGGGGTGGAACAATTCTCTTGATCCATTGGATCTGATAGAGGAGACGAGGGTTGCTCAATGTGGGGGGTAGAGCCATGAGCTTGAACCCTGATTGCACTGATCCCTGCTATAATTATTGGTTGTTCAAGTTGCATCGACACAACACATGGAACAAGGCATCGATGAACAAGAACCGTGAAATTAGCGAGGAGATAGTTGATAGTGAATAGTGACGTGATGTGAAAAGTGATGTGACAATCATAAATATTATTTATATGTTGATAAATAAATGTTTAGATAAATACACACACACACACACCCATTTTCCTATGCAGAAATAAAATAATGAATACTATCAAACCAATATCCCACTCCTCTAGTTGAACCAGAGGGGTTGGATTTTCAGTAACAACCCGTTCGACTAGAGAAAAGGGTAGGATGGGGTTGCATAAGTGGTATTGGAGCATCCAGGTTCAACACTTGGACTGGATCATTATGAGCAAGTGATGATTTTTAGAAATTACCTAAGCGAGATGTTAGGTGTTAAAAGATAGTCTAAATAAATTAATAACATACCTAAATGTGAATTATTCACTATGTGACATGTTGGAACAACAAAAAGTTTAGCAATCAACATGACTAAACATATTTCTAGTTGTAATAAATTATGAATTTGGCTGGCTTGCAAACTTTAGATGGTAAATTGGTATAGTTATGTGCTAATATGGTTTTTTTGTTGTAGGTATATTGTTATGGCAACTCTATAAGGGTAGGAACCTATATATAATTGGTTATTTATTTTAATGGTTATGCACTAACAACTTAAATTACTTGAATTGTAATTTATGCATGTGAGATATTGAACATCACGAGTATGTTAATTTGGTTTCCTTGTTACAGCAGGGATTACCATGGCAACTCCATGAGCATCAAATTCATGGCCATAACTTTGTATTTATTTATCTATTTTCATTGTCTAATAGCGTGTGTGATTGAAAACACATCATAAGTAGCATAAGACAAATCCAAAGTAGAAATGAGGACTCGAATGGTCCAGTATAGTTCTTAGTAGTCTCATTATGGAAGTGAAGAGGTCAGGGTCAATGAAGAGGAAATATCGGTTAACCAAGGGGCAAGGATTCACTCTCTAGATTGGATGCATACCCTAAGAAGCCTAAGGGCTAAAGTTAGAAGCTTCAAGGAAGATAATAAGAGGCTAGTGAGAGCTGAAGAGAAGTAAGCTAAGATAAATGCAATCATTATGAAAAATCTTTTAGATTTGTAGAGGTAGAGGCAATCCGAGATGAGGGTCAGTTATAGAGATACAAGGAGCCCTCAGAGATGAGAGGAGTATACCAACGACACAGATGGTGGAAGTTCTAGGAAGAGGATTAAGCCTAAAAGCTAGGACACCTTGAAGGGAGATGCACCAATGAGCACCCCAAGAGGAGGAGCCAACATTGATGTGCATCATGCTAAAAAACCATCTAGTTCTACTACTAGGAGGAACTATCATTGTTCTAATCATCACCATCATCATCATCATCTAGGAGGAAAGGAAAATGATTACACACCTAAGGAATTTAAGAAAGCCAAGCCACTCACATTTGATGGGGATATGACAAAGGTAGAGGACGAAAAATCTTGGTTGTTGGGCATGAAGAAGTTTTTTAGAATACATAACTATTCTAAAAATATGAAAGCTAGAGTTTCCACCTACAACTTGAAGGGAAAAACAAATATATGGTGGGAAGATCTGAAGAATGTTAGAGTGATTGTTGAGAGGGAGTTGACTTGGAAAGAATTTGAAAAGTTATTCACAAAGCAATATCTTTCTAAGCACTATTATGATGGAAATGAAAATTAAGGAGTTCTATGAACTCAAGATGGGGCCATTATTAGATGAGGAATACATCACGAAGTTCCTATGGCTATTGAGGTATGTACCATATCTCAATCATGAGAAAGCAAAGATTCAAAGGTTCATTAGTGGCTTTCATGTGGCATTCAAAGATAAAATTAAGTTTCTGGAACCACTAAATTTGAAGGAAGCCATAAAAATGCTGAAGCACTATAATGAGCAAGAAAAATGTAGGCCAGAGATCAAGGGAAAATGATAGGAAAAGGACAATGCCAGAAATAAGAGAAATTAGCCCAAGAAAAAATCAAAAGATAGGGAGGGTAAGCAACCAACCCCTGTAAACCAATTTCAACAAAAAATATAACGTTTTTGTTAAGGAAAATGTGCAACAACTAGCACTAGAGTAGACCAAGTTTGAGGGATGAGAGCCACTAAAATGTTGGATTTCTGGTGAACATCATAGAAGAAGGGATTATCCACATCAACAAAATGTTGCCCAAAAATCTACAGTTCTCAAGAAGCTTGGACAATAGGTGATATAGCTCAGAACATGCCGGAAGTTTATGTAGTAGTGGACAACTACCAAGCAGACCAGTAGACATCCATTATAAGAGGGAAGGTAAGATGCATAACCAAGTTATTTCCATTTTAGTTGATCTATGTTCTAGTTATAGCTATGTCAACCTAAATATTGTTGGTATATGAAATCTATTTAGGGAATTGAATGAAGATTCATGGTTTGCTCAGTTAGTAACTAGAACAAAAAGGAAAATTTGTCATTGGGTAAGGTCGTGTGTATTTGAGCCTAGTCGCATGCCTATGAAATCTCACTTGAATGTATTTCCATTGGTTGCATATGGCGTACTATTAGGCACAGACTGATTACCCCCATGCCAAAAGATGACACATTCTATGTAAAGATAAAAGCATAAACATAGGTTTGATCTAAAGTGGTCATTGTATTAAATATAAAGTTTTGTCTTAAAATATTTTTGTCTCAAAATGCTTTTGTCTTAAATATAAAGTTTTGTCTTAAACTAATTTTGTCTTAAATTGTTTTTGTCTTAAAATAACTTTGTCTTAAATTGTTTTTGTCTTAAAATAATTTTGTCTTAAACTATTTTGGTCTTTAAATTTTTGTCTCAAACTACTTTTGTCTTAAATATAAAGTTTTGTCTCAAAGTATTTTCATCTTAAACTATTTTTGTCTTAAATATAAAGTTTTGTCTTAAAATATTTTTGTCTCAAACTACTTTTGTCTTAAACTATTTTTGTCTTAAACATAACGTTTTGTCTTAAAATATTTTTGTCTCAACCTATTTTTGTCTTAAACCTTATATTTGAGACAAATCAATTAATATTAGTTTTTAATGTAAAATAAAAAAAGAGTTTTTGAGACAAAAGACTTTTTTTTGAGACAAAAGATTTGTTTTGTCTCAAAAAAATGTCTGAAAAGTGCCCTTGGTGTAGTAGTGACTCCATAGGTGTCGAGTTTTAGTTTAGTTATTTATTATTGATGTTTACAATGTAACCTATTTAGTCTTTCAAAATATTGAGAAGAGCAATCTCTGCTCCACTTTTCAGTTTCATTTTTTGTGTATTTCTATTTTCCACCTTGTCAAGATGGCAAACTAAATGTTCATCACAATGTGACCTGTGTGTTCAATCCCCTGCATAATCTTCGCAAATGTAAATTTAAGTTTATATATAAATGAGCAAGGACAAAGATTCATAGAATCAATAATTGAGATTAAAAAATATTCATGGTTGAAATTCTCCAATTCTTCTCATAGAAAAATGTATTAAATTTTAATGTAGTTCTCACTTTTTACAGCTTTCTACTTTCATATGCAAACTTATTGTTGTGTTTCTGTTATTTATGCAATCAGTCTTCGTCCTTTTAGCTGTGCAAACTTCTCTCTTCTCTGCAGCTCTCGGCTTTGCTGGCTTTTGTGTTTTTTTGCTTTTTGCATTGCCACAACCTCAAAGTCGGTATTTCCACCTATATCTAACCTTTTGTTATAGTCGTCGCCAACGGTGTGCGGATATCTAACCTTTTGCTGTACTTGTTGCCAACGGTGTGCGGATATCTAAGCTTTCGTTGTAGTCTTTACCAACGGTGTAACTTCGTGTTGCTCCTTTGGTAACTCGTGGGAATTTAAAGTCTGGTTCGAAAGAGCTATACATAAATTAAAATAAAATGATTTAAGAAAGCTGTAAGTTTTTGTCAGCGACATATTTTAAAACACTGCCTTCGAAGTGGAATAAAAGAAATATATTCATAAGAAGGCTAAAAGGTGAGATGCTTTACATGGTTTTATTAAGCAGATTCTCTTTTATATAAGCATGCCACGTGGATATTAAAAATAAGCCTGCCACGTGGATCTAACAAATTTAGGCAAGTGAAAGGTGTTCGTTATTTTGGTATCTTCAAAATAATTATGATGTGCATACTTATTTTGAATTATAATTTAACTTAAAGTTTTTTTAAAGTGATTTTTACTTAAAAGATTCTCTATATTCATAATATGGATCTTATAAGCCTAAATTCATAAAATTTAATTATCAAAAATGATTAAGTAAGTAGTATGGATTTAACTTTCATGTAATATTGTAAAATATTTTTAGTAATATTACATAAATTAAAGATTGATATTTATCTTCAAAGTAGGTATGTATTTTTTTCTCTTTTAATTAAATTAATTAATTAAAAAAATATAAGCATCATATAAAATGAGTTATGGCTCTTTGGGAATGTGGTATGGATAAACATGGTATTGGATATTGTAGCAAAACATATTTACAGATTAGGAATCTATGTTGTAATATAGGGTTAAATAGCGCTAAGAGGGATATATTCATTCAAATTTCTTCTAGCACTTTTTGTATTACTCTGTTTGTGTAAGGAAGCTTTGGTGGAGGGATATTCAGAAAGGTGAAGCAAAGTTGCAAAGGAACTATAATAGATTTGGAATAATATATCCAGAGAAAAAGGGATTGGTTGCAAGTCATCTAGGTCTTGTTCCAGTTCATTGTGATTCCCCTCTTTACATTCTTATAGTATTTTGAATTATGCCGTAGTTTACTTTTAAAAAAATACACCATTAGACACCATTATATCTCTATGAATTGGTGTTACTGGGAGGGAAGCTTATGAAACAGAAATTCAAGAATTAGTGTATAGAAATCAAGTGAACTGGGGAAATCAGTTCTTAACTTGAATCTATGCCATAAAAGTAAATAAGAGGAGGCAATAGTTTAACAGGAAGAAATTGGCAGTTGTAATTTTGCACACATTCAAGATATTTAATCTATTGGACTAATAAAAAGCCCCTATGATGATCATAATATTTGATAATTATACAAATCTCACTCTCCACCCCACCCCAAAATATATTTACTATGACTGGTACATTCAAATATAAAACAATTGTAACAAAAGTAATGTTTTTGAAAAATAATTAGAATTTAAACAGCTAGCTATGGAGACAGAACCTCATTTCAAAAAAACTTATGCTTGATAGCATAACTGTCATTACATGAACCTAAAAAGGTCTACTAATGTTGAATGAACTTCATATTTTTTATGCTTTCTCCAAGGTTCATTATTTTGTACTTTTTGTAACCCTGACTATATAGTGTCTCATAAACTGGACTTATCTAGATTGTAAGAATAATTCTCACCGGAACCCCAAAAATGCACACCCATGCCATGATAAGAAATGTAAGCCTGAAGTAGTTAGGCACCAAACAATCAACAGTGGTGGCACTAATGCTTGTTGGGTAGGAATAGATAGGTTGCCTTTGAGCTTCTTGATCATATATGTATCTAGAAAGGAGGCCAGAAAAGAGGAAAGCTCTGAGTGGATTCGCTATTGTTAGAAATTGTAAATCTTTCCAAAGTGCTTCAATTTGAAGTTCTGAGGAGCTATAGACACCATTACATAGAATTATACTCCATATAAAATTCCCAATATGAAAGAAGATATATAAACAGATCCTGTATCATAAGAGCTTATGCGGTTGTCATCCAAATTATCTCATAAATGGTATTTTGCCTACATGTTTAACATCCACTGGTCTAATAAGAACTAAAACTAATTGCATGAAATAACTCTTTTCTACTTATTAGAAAAATAGTATACCCATCTCACTAATTAACATATGTACATAAAAAAAACAAAATGAGAATCCCAAAACAACAAACCTAGCATAATATTCTGAGACAACCCCACTACCAAGATGCCCAACGATGTTGCAAACCCCAATTATCCCTAATAGGATTGTGATATTTTTATAGGCCTTCAACCAATCATATTTGTGCCAAATTATTAATAAATTTACCCCTAGAACCAACCCCACAGAAGAAGACTACAAAAAGCAGCCAAAAGTCAGCTTTCACCACAACTTGGTGAAAATTGAAATCTTTTCATCATCTTGGCCTTCTCTTTTTCTAGACATCTCCTTATCCTTCAAATAATAGAATATATAGGTTCATTTCCTTAAAGTCATGAAACAAGGGTGAACCCTCTAATTATATCTTCAATTCATTGATATTGTCCTTTGACATGATTGACACTGGGTTATTAAAATATAGAGTTCCAACAATGTTGTTATATGCACTAGGCTTCATGTTCTGGCGTTTTTGCTCCATACCAAGAACTGGTTTTTGACAAGGGTCCATCTCCAAGTGAAGAGATTTTTGCACATGTACATGGTCTTCATTGATTGCATGTAATGTTAATTCCAAAGGAATCAAAGTGGGTGACGATAGAAATAAAAGCATTACAACTACAAATAGCTTGGACATAAGATAATTTTCTAAAGAAAAAATATCATTTTCTATAGAAATTGAAAGAAGATACAAGGATAAAATAATGTTAATCGCTTGGAGGAAAACGAAGTACCCTTTCACTTCTATATCTTCCACAAAAACTAGTGTGTAAGGTCTACTCAAATATGTGATAAAGAAGTAGACTACAAGAGGACCCACTGCCAGGAAAAAGAACATATTTACGGATCTTTGGCTAAGGAACCCAGTGAAAACTTCGATGTATATTTCAACACTAAGTCCAACGAAGACCTTGAGGATACATGCTACTATACCTATGGGAAATTTCGCGTATTGATATTTGCATCATGTTGTACTATTTCCACCAATGCATAGTGTGAGACACATCTATAAGGACAAAAAACAAAGGGACAACGTTAACAATTTTGACAAGAAGTAGCATTCCATTTCTACTTTTCTCTTCAACTATGGTGCATATGATTTCTCTTTGCAAGCTAATAGTAGGGACTAGACAATCTCAACAACTTCTTAAAATTACATAATTCAAAGTCCAGAAAAATTGCTTGGTTAAAATAGATAAGATTGTGGTAAGGTGGTGAAATAGGACAGACGACACTAGAAAAAAGGATATTAGAGAAACAAGTTACTTTTTTGGTTCTTATCTAGTATAAAAGTGGAGAGAGTTGTTAACTATCATCCACATTTATAAAAATGTCTATATAATGAAATTCCTTATATATGAAGAATGTTATCTTCAATGGTTTGGAATCTCATTTGGATAGTATAAGAGAAGTAAATAACCACTTAGATAAATATTCCATATACTTTCTAGGTTTCTAGAACTGAAATTGTTGATATCCTTGGCTTCAAGAAAAAGCGTTCAAAAGTTGCAAAATTTTGGCGATTTTCTTGTTTCCATGAATTGGCTCTGTGGAAAATATAGGATGGAAAAGTTATTCTCAAGTTCACTATTCAGGGAGATTCAAAGAATGAAATCAATTATTAACATTGTTTTGTTAATCCATGTATTCAAAGAACTGAACATGGAGATTGAATCCTGAGTCCTTATCCAAAGGACCCCAAAGAGAAATTTGGAAATGGATATCACTGTAATCTAGAGATGGCTCTATTCAGGAATCCTTCAAATCATATTTTTAATGCCAACCTTCAGCCCTGGGATTACAACTATAGTACAATTGTTAGTTACACTTATGATATTTTAAAATTGTAAATGAAAAGAACTGATCCATAAAGACTCGACACACTTAAATGGTTTTCTGAGTTTTTTTTCTTTTTTTTTTACTTCGAAGAAGTGCCAGTAGCCTCACTATGTGTAAATGTATTTTTATTCCACTCTAGGAGGACTTCTGAAGCTTGGAGGGATAGGATCACTTTTTGTCTTGCCAGGTGGTTGGAGTAGAGATCATTTATGGTCTTTGAGAGTCAAAACAATTACAGACCTTGAGGATATATCCATTGGATAGTACAAAATGCACATGCACATAAAAAAATGATATATCTATTCTTTTTATAGTTAGAATTTACACCTCTTTTTCTGTACTACTTGTATTATATCGATTGTCTGGTTTTTGTGAATGGTATTGTTTATATCGGAATGTATTGAGTGGCTAGTGGGGAAATATATTCCAAAAATCATGTAGCAAGCTTCCCCTCAGATTTTCTATGTGTATTTTTACCCAACTTGGGCTCAGTAAATATAAAAACTACATTCTCTTACCAAGAAAATAAAATCTATCCTATAGACCATGCTTTTGAAAAATGTGGGTGATTGTTACATGTCAGTGTTTAAGTTCTGAAAAACAAGAAAATGTAATTTTGTCTAGACTTCACAAAATGTTCACATATTTCATTCTTAGGCTGAACAAAATTTTTTTAACATGTTAGTGTCGTCCCAGTATAAATCAGGTTCCGTTACCAAAGCCAACACTGACACCCTTGAACATTAGTGAAATTGGGAAAGGAGTACTTTGTCATCTTAAAAATGTACCTTTAAGTTTCACCAATCGAAGGGAGGTCCTTTAATAGCCCATGTTATGGGAGATATTATATGTGTGTGTGTGTGTGCATTGTAGCAATAATTAACCTGGAAAAAATTTGACGTCCAATGCCTATTGGAAAAAGTAATTTGACAGTAAAATAAAAAAATAAGTAGCATAGATTCATCTTAATTATGAGATTTTCAAAGCACCAAGAAGTTTGCATCTGGGATTTTTAATCCCCTACATTTATTAATAGTTCCATGGTTAAGGCAAACCTATGTTGATTTAGTATAAATACCAAAAACGGAATTTTATAAAATCTTTGCTAAAATGTTCAAGGTTTTATGGTGTGAGATTTTCTCATTGTTTTATGGGTAGAATATCATAGTTAAAGCTTGAAAAATATCCAATATTAAAAAGGATAGATAGTTTGCACAAGCAAGCATGGTTTTTTTGTTATAAAAGCATTGGCGCACTTAATCATTTTCTCATAGATTTAAAATAAAATGTATTAAAAAAGAAAAAAATCCTCAAAGTAATTCCCAATTTAGTAATGTGGATGGAAATCCATCTCTTATATCAATTCAATATATTTAGAATATAGCTACAAACCAGCAATGAACCCCTACAATGTAGATTAACTAACTACTAGACCTACATCTTTCGTTATCGTGATACTAGTGGTTGTAACTTGATTTGCATCTTTCACCTCTTATATTTGTAATAAGAGATAAACCATGATGGGATTACACACTTAATCAAGCTATTATCCTATTAATTTAATAAATTATCCAACTCACAACCCAAATTTCAGTGAGTCAACTGACACATAGCCAAACATGATCCTTGACCAATTTTAAACCATAGTTCAATATAGATTTGATGACCCAAGTTACTGTCCACATTAACACCTATATCTACAACACCTGAAAGCTTCTATTAGCATGAGGTTTGAGTTTTTCTTAGCATGATGGAAGTTTATTACAAAGAAGTGGGTGAAATATTATCACTCTCCTGACTCATAAAATATTTCTATCCACCAATTTTATAATCTTGTATATACCTAATATAATATAGAGAGTACAATTTGATTTTCTCTCGCACTTTCCTTCTTGTGCTGTTGTTCTCATTACCCTTTCAATTCATACACATACCAATGTAGTATGAGTTTTGTTTTGGGTTGAGGTATTATTTTTGTTTCTTCTAATAAAGTGTATTCCTATTTATTTAGTTTAACTGTCTTGCGTTCAATTATTCCAATGAGTGTGTATTGGCTATAGGATCCGGAAATAGAACAATGAAAGTTTTTTATCTATGCAAGGTAACCAATGTTATGCATACCTTTTCTTGTCACAAGTATCTGACGTCTGGTTATTGTTTATGGAACTATCATCTTGAATTTCTATGTTGTATGTGGGAACTTGAAATGTTATATCTCTTTATGTGGAGGTACTTTAACATTGTAATGCAAAATGGATTTCTTAAAATAGAATATAAGCAACTAAATATTCGTTTATTCTTCTCAAAATGAATTGTAAAGAAGAGTGTTTTCCTCTTAGTATTTTTACCATTTTATTTGGTAGAACACATGGTAGATAATGATGCACTACCCCTTTTCTCATTATGGTTGAAATTTATACCGATTGAATCAGCATTTTGTGTAGCTTCATTGTTGTTTTTTTTATATGTATAACTTGATTTATATTTTGTGTAGTTATTAATATAAATTAAGCTTCATTATAACAATATAAATTAAGCTCCATTTTTCTTTTTATACTAATAGCTTCATTTTTTTTCTACAAATATTTAGTTTTGTGTAGCTTCATTGTTGTAAAATGTTTATCATAAGAGAGAATTAATTCCTATTTTTTATGGAAAATATGAATGAGCATTAGGATCTCAAGATACTGGGGTTGTTTTCATTTTTTAAATGAATATTTTTAGGATGTAAATGAATATGAAAAGAGAAAATCAAGTGGGTAAATTTGGTTAGATACATTGGAAGGAGGTATAAATGACATAGTTTTAGAAACAATTCCAAAATGCCATTTGTTTGGCATATATGACATTTTTTGTAGGTACATGGAGATAGCATGTGAAAATGATACTATGGAGTAGAACTAGTTAATGATGACTTATTTTTATTTTCTGGACTCACAGAGGAGATGCAATACCAAGATGCAACCAATCAATCATTATGTTAGTAGGAGGTTTACTTCCTCTAGACCCTAATGATCATGGCATATTGGGGCATGTTACCCACCCACATGTATGGATAACCATAGGAGAATTTTTTTCTTCTATGATGCAATTTTCCAGCTAGATGTCATACATTGTTTATTATATGTTGTATTTTTCTTTCCATTTGTTTTCATAAGATATCTACAACTTGATCTTTTTATATTATAACTTAATTGACATGATTGTTATTTAGTTCCCAAGGTGTTATTTTTCTATGGTGGTGCTTTACCTTTTTTATATAGGTCATCAAGCCAGATAGTGGCCATTATCACCCAACTAAAGAAAACATTTTCGCGCTTGTTGCTTTTCTGGGGAAAAATGGAATTGACATAGCTGATGTTGAGGTATATATCATATAAATCCTTTATATTCTACTTTATTTTACGTTCTATTGTTCATTGTATTTCATGTCTTATACTCTACATTATATCATCTTTCATTTCAGAAGAAAACGCAGTATTAATGGTAAAAAGCAAGAATTGAAGAAAGAGGATAACAATAAAACTGGAGCGACAAATGCAGAGAGAGAGAGAGAGAAGAGAGAATTGGTCTAATTATACCCTTAAAGAAAATATCTCACATGATACTCACATGCGGACATTTATGATCAAGTCTTCAGAGTTGGTGAATTCACCTACAATGTCTTGGCAACACAATGATAATGTTTTGAAGTGATAACACAATCTTTCATGTGTAAATTGCAGTCCAACCAATATTAAGTTGGAAACTCGTATTGTAATACGTGACATTTCATATAATGTAATTTATGTGCTTGAAGTTATTTATAGTTGCACTTGATATTATTTAGTATTGTAATTAGCATATGTAACTTCGTGTGGTGATATTTTCCCGAGTCACCGCATCTATATTTTTTGTAATCGACATTTCAAAACAACATCTGTGGTTCATCATCAGGATTAGATGAGTGAATAATTCAGAGATTAATGGGGTAATAAATAGAGGAGAGGGTGGGGATGGAAATGCATGGAGGTGACATGTTTGATAAGGACATGAAACGGATTTTTAATTTATTGATTTTATTAATTTTTTATTAATGGTTATTAAATCTTGACAATTATATTTATAGTTATTGATGAAAAATTAAACGTTATGGCTTAATATTATTAATGATTGTTAGCTAACTAATTGTTTTCTGTAAAATTAATTAGTTTTTGTTAATTACAAGATTTTTAATGATTAATTTTTTTAGTATGGACAATAATGTTTATATTTTGTATGATTAAAAATATTAAAATTATTCCCGGATGCGGGTGCTACGTCGCCAGCTCAGGAAGAGCCACTTGCCCAACGAGGGAGGCCACGTGAAGGCCGGAGGTCTTTAATGCCTCACGCCGCCATCACCTTAAGCCGGGCAATGCAGATTAATGGCCTTAATGAAGGCGCTGGGAATAATGAAGAGGTCGCAGATCGCCTTCAATGCGGGAGTACTCCAAAGGAATGTTGAAGGCATTAAGAATTTGGGAATGTGGGCAGGCGAAGCTCAGTTCGACGTTGTATTTGCCCAGGGCTCGGAGAAGAGCGGTGACATTGCTGATTTGGGTGAGGCTGGCACGCTGCTGGTTATTCCTGGTTCTTGCCTGTGTGCAATTGAGTTCTGTCCCGAGCCAAATTGGAGGGGAGAATTGCTTAAGAAGGAAGACGAGGGAAGCATGGTGCGAGAAAGGATGCCGTGCAGAAGAGGAAGGGGCTCAGGGCGTGGTAGCTCCTCTCGCTCACCTGCAGCGGACGCTCACCACCATTGCTGCTGCTGTTACTGTCATCGACGAGTGGGAGCTTCCCCTGTTCGGGCAAGTCAGTTTGTGGAGGCTGGGGGATCCAACGAGGGTGCGCCAAGACTTCCTGCGTTTGGCTCAGTTACTTTTACTTTGGGGAGCTCCAGGGACAATGCGGGCATTAACGCCCACATTTCAGTCCTATTCACCAGGATCCCGGAGGAGAATGAGGGTGGAATTGAGCTGCCCCTTGCAGTGGAAAATCCTGAGGAGCATGTTGGCGGACTGCAGCAGCCCCTGGCTGAGGAAAATCCCGCGGTTGACAAAGGGAAGCGTCCAATGGGAGAGGCATCAAGTTCGGGGGGCAATTCACTGCTGGGGTCCCAGCAAGCACCAGGCTGCGCTCGTGAACCAGAATTGCCAGCCTCCATGGAAATGTGGGACGGATACCCCGAGGGACAAGGCTGGGCTCGTATCCTGGAAGCGGAACCAGAAGAATAGTTCCCAGCGGCACTCCCTCGCTTTTTTCGGATGGGTATGGGATCGTGGTCGGTTTCCCTCCTCTTGTCTTATGTCTCATGTTGTTAGTCTCAAGTCTTTTGTTGATACATGTTTCCTTCTCTGTTTTGGGTCGTGTTCGAAAACAATGTAGTTTCTCTGTTTCGGGTCATACATGCAGCTTTCGTAGAATTCTGGGTTACATGTCATTTGAAATATGCCCCTGCGTGGGCTTTTGTAGAACTGTATGGGATCTTTTTGGTTGCTGGTGCACTGGTCAAGACTGGAATTATAGCCAGGTGCAAGAGAATTTTGAGTCAGTTAAAGCTGCCCATGGAGCCACAGCTGGACATGGGCAGCCAGTCCTCTTGGATGTAAGTTTTATCTGTACATATTAATACAATAGTAGTTAGTGTTGCTGAGAAAAAAAAAAAACTATTAAAATTATAATTAAAACTTGATATTTATATGCATTGTTAATTGCATAATTCTTATTATCATTATGATAATGAACTATCTTGATTTAATGTACTCAAATTTATGGAAATATATAATATTCTAATTGATAGTTATTAAAATATTTTGTTAGTGATGTTGCTTTATTAAGATATTTTGTTAATGATGTTTCTAAGTCTTTGATATTTTTAAATTATTAATATATCTTTATTATTAATTTTTGTGTATTGATTTTTAATGTTTTTTTAATTATACTTGATTAGGATTGACTTAGCGAAGGTTTAATTAAAATTAAAATGATTATAATTTTAATATAAATTTAAATATTGAAAGAGTAAATAGATACATTCTTGATTATCGTTATTAATTCAAATTTTATTTTAATCATTTTAAGGGTCAGGTAAACCACAAGGAGGACCAAGGGATAATGGGGTAGGGAGCATCTAGGATAAGGTAGAATCCCTAGTTAGTGTGGGAATCCAATTATCACTTATTTTTGAACAATCATCGTAGTTGAAGTTTTTAGGGTGTTTTCTTATTTCGATAGCTTCTCTAAATTTTCTATGGTGATAATGATTAATTTTTGCCACAACACAAGAGTTTTCAATACAAATTTGATTATTGGTTTTGCTAGAGTGCTCGGCCAATGTTGAGGTTTTGTCTGAGCACTCTAGAAAAACCAATCATCACATTTGTATCGAAAATCATGATGTGGCCAAAATTGATCAGTATCACCATAGAAAATTTAGAGAAGCCATGGAAATAGGAAAACACCCTAACAACCTCAACCGTGATGATGGTTGGAAAGTAAGTGATAATTGTATTCCCACTCTAAATAGGGATTGTACCTTCTCTTAGATGCTCCCTACTGCATTATCCCCAAGTCCTCCTTATGGTTTACCTAACCCTAAAAATTATTAAAATAATATTTTAATTAATAACAATAATCGAGAATGTATATATTTACTCTTTCAATCTTTAAATTTATAATAAAATAAAAATCATTTTAATTTTAATTAAACCTTAATTAACTCAATCCTAATCAAGTATAATTAAAAAACTTTATAAATCAATACATAAAAATTAATAATAAAGATATATTAATAATCTAAAAACATCAAAGGCTCTAGAACATCATTAACAAAATATCTTAATAAAGCAACAACACTAACAAAATATTTTAATAATTATGAATTAGAATATTATATATTTCCATAAATTTGAGAACATTAAATCAAGATAGTTCATTATCATAATAATAATAATAAATATGTAATTAACAATGCATATAAATATTAAGTTTTAATTATAATTTTAATATTTTTAGTCATACAAAATTTAAACATTATTGTCAACACTAAAAAAAATTAATCATTATAAATCTTGCAATTAACAAAAACTAATTAGTTTTGCAAAAAAAAGAAATAGTTAGTTAATAATCATTAATAATATTAAGTCATCACATTTAATTTTTCATCAATAATGATAAATACAATTGTCAAGTTTTAATAATCATTAATAAAAAGTTAATAAACAATAATAAAATCAATAAATTAAAAATATGTTTCATGCCTTTAACAAACTTGTCGGCTCCATGCATTCCCATTCCAACCCTCTCCTCTATTTATTACCCATTAATCTCTTACTTATTCAATCATGCCTTTAACAAACTTGTCGGCTCCATGCATTCCCATTCCAACCCTCTCCTCTATTTATTACCCCATTAATCTCTTACTTATTCAATCATCTTATCCAGATGATGAACCAAAGAGGTCAGTTCGAAACATCGATTACAAAAAACATAGATGTGATGACTCCGAAAGGTATCACCACACAAAATGCAGATCACATAAGCCTCAAATATACAATATGTAACTTTTTTCTTCATATTAGATGAACATGTACATTATATGACATTTTTTTAATGTAGTTGCAAAATAATACTAATTAATAATTAACACAGAAAGTCAATGTAAAACTAGTAAATTAGTAGTTTATATTGATTAATGATGAACACAAATAAAATAAATATATGACTAAATTAGTCATTTGTAATTATTATTAATGAAATTAAATGAGATAAAGATAAACTACTAAATTAGTCTTTTATACAATGAATATGAAACTACCAAAAAAGATAAATGACTACTACAAATGATAAATTTGTGATTACAAATGATGACTAAATTTTGCATATATAGGACTATTAGTAGGTAATTTACAATATCTTATAACACGACCACAATTTAGTCATATTTATCTGGTTATTAATTAGTTTCAAACCATGACTAAAATTTGCATATATATGACTATTAGTAGCTAATTTTACAATATCTTATAACATGACCAACATTTTGGTCATTAATTTGTTTTCTCGAGTGATCATATATTCATATATTTTATTGTATATTTGGACACTAATTGTGGCAATTAATGTCTAAATCAATAGCTAAATTAATAACCAAATTAATGACTAAATGTACTACTAGATGATAAGATTGACAAAACCAATTAATGACTTACCTAAACACGATTAAAAGTTGGTCACCTTATAAGATACTTCAAATTAGCTACTATTGGTCACCAACTGAAAAATGGTCGTTTATATGCAAAATTTAGTTGTTTTTTTAGTAACTAATTAGTCATTTTGTATTAGTGCTCTGGATGCAACCTCTAACACTTTTTTATATATTACCATCTATGTTAAAATAGTTGTAGTGGTTGCTAAGACCATTCCATTGTTGTTCTATGTCGCTGTCTTTTTCTATTCCCCCCATTTCTAGTTCTTCTTCCCATCCTTAGAAGTGTCTTGCTACTCTTACTACAATCCATTTGATTTCTCTTTCTTCATGCCTGCATTCTCTAGATACGAAACCTATACACAATCCTTGTCCACTTTATCTACTTCTACAATCATTGTGCACATCCCCTAGATACTTGAGTACAACTGGGTTCTTTGGGGAGATACATAACATTATGACCATATTTCTAAATTCTATGGTATACTCATCTACACTCTTCCCCTCCTTTTACTGGAAATAGTACCACTAGATCCACTAGTGCTCTACATACCCAATAGGTTGAAATTTTGATTTAGGATGGTTTTAAAGTCCTCCCACATAGTTACAAGAGGATCTCCCTCTAGCCTGAGGCTTCTATTTGTTGATTTACCCCCAGGTTTGGGCCTAGCCCTCTAATTTTAGCCACACAAATAAAATATTTTGTACTTACTCTATATATTGAACACTGAAATAAACATCTATTTTTTGCAACTAGTGATTTAGCATTAAAGTGTCGATATCACCTTGATAGAACTTGATATCCACCTTAGCTTCCATTTTGAACAGCGACTGTGAATTGTTCATGGCACTCTAATTAGGTTGATATCTTTTTGCTTCATTTTGTGGTTCCTTCTCTATTTAATCCCAATATCCTAGTCTCCCTATTAATCAAACGTTTGTGTTAGAACCACCATCTTCTTTGAATAGCCTGAGCTTATTGATGAGGGACACAATGAGGAGAATTAGGTTACAATTTATATATGTAGCTTGTGCTTCTAGCAACGAAAATCTATACTTTGCAAGATTAGGAGGGTTATTCATAAATTTGTTGGCCATGACTGGGGTTTTTATGACTTCTGGCTTATACGATCTAGATCTCCTGTAAATATCCACAATATGACCAAATAAAGCTACTCTGATACTTATATGATCTATAAATTGTTGTCTATATTCCAATGGAGAGTTCATCACAATATATGTGACAAAATTATACTTAAAAATCTAAAATCTACACTATCAAATTGTTTATTTCTATTTAGATTTCTAGATTTGTAAATTACAGTTTATTGCATATGCATGCAAATTGTAATCATGCATAAAATAGTGAATATCACAATAAAAAATTAAAAACCACGATTGACACAAGATATAACTTGGGAAACCCTTTTGGGGGAAAGCCAACTATAAGGTGAGGTTTCAATGCTGTCTTTTTCCAAATAGAAGAAATTTGCGAGTACAAAGAAGTAAGGTCTATGGTATATGGGCTATGCCAGTGCAAAAATATTTTATGTGTGCTCTATCCTTATCTTGCTTAGACACTCTATGTGTTTATGAACTAAATGTGATTGAAAAGAATGGGACCCCTTTCCTTCTAGTGGCCAGGTTATAACACACCTCGATAGCCTAGTAGTGGTTAGGTTTTACTATTTCAACTCTTAACTAGAGTTATAGCATTGACTCTTCTAGAGTGATCTTCATCATGATCATGTGGCTAGCCACTTTTAAAATGAGTAATAGAAGCTACATGGTATCCTCTCAAATTAGGGTGGTCAAAGATAGGAAAGTCAAATTCTGAGTGGCATAAATTTTGCTTATAGACTCTAATTGATGGTTATTGTCTTGATGGCAAGGTATTTGTGCATAAAATATGGAAAAAATATGTATTTTTCTAAAGTGGAAATGTTTTACCCCCAAAAAAGTCATTTAATGCCTTGAATTTTTCCCCAGACACTTTAGATACTATCAAGATAGGTCTTTTTAATCTCAAAGCCTCGAGATGGATGAAAAACAAGATAATGATCCAATTTGGATCACGGTATAAGATTATTAACCATGAAGGCTTACCCACACTTTACCATGGAAATTATTAATGCCTAAAGAGATTTTGTTACAAGACTACCACATGCCCAAAACTCTATAATGCACTTGATATGACACTTGTTCATATAACATTTTTTTTTAATTAATCAATTTAATTAAATGGGAAAAAAATACATACATTTTTTTAATTAATCAATTTATTTAAATGGACAAAAAAATGCATCACTACATTGCGAAGAAATCTCAACTTTAGATTTATGTACACTATTAAAAATATTCTAAAATATTCCACGGAGATTAAATCCTGATATCCACCTAATAATTATTTATTGATAATAAAATGAAAATTTTGGAAACGCTATTCCAAAATAAAAATTCCCATCAACATAAATATAACAAACAATTACACCTCTTTGCATTGAGAAATCAAATTATCCGTGCAATAAACCAAATAATGGTTATTAAAAATGAACATGGTTACGTTCCTAAATCTTACATTTTGAAGAGATAAAATTCATTAAATTAAACAATTTAAATGATAATTAAAAAGATTATGAATAATAATTTGAGGTTTAAAAAAAATTAAGAAATAGACTTGTGGAAAAGTAATAGCATGCAAAGAAAAATCGTGTATTTAAATAGTATGGAAGTTAATGGCCGATTTAGTTAGAGAAAGCAATTTGAGAGTATAAGAATGAGTAAGGACCTTCGCAACGACAACTCGGTGTTCAGTTTGAAAAGAAATTCATTCCCACGATAGGCAGAAGTCCCCGAAAGCCTGATAGCTTTTCGATACCTGCAAATCTATGTGATAGCGTTTTGATACTTGCAGATCTATGTCGACAACTCGATATTCAGTATGAAAAGAAAGTTATTCGGAAGCCGCGAAGAAAACCCCTCTGGTAGCTTTTTGATACTTGCAAAATCTATATTGACTACTATGCAATCGAATGACGATCTTCTTCGACACACTAATTATTGGGTTAGGTGCTTCACATGGATAGCTCTATTTTATACAGTTTGGAGAGGAAGTTTTAGGAAGGTGGGCCGAAGAGCCCACAAGTCTGCTAATATTTTTGTTTCTTCGACGGGAAGGAAATCGAAATTGCTAGTGAGTGATCAATAAATCCAAACGCGGTGAACCACCTTTAAAACAAAATGGTATTTCTGACGAAAGAGAACTGTTGTCAGCAGGTCCTCGGTCAAGTCGTCGAATATCACAAGCGTTCTTCTTGCAAAGAACGAGTGCCATTGGGGTTTGCAGTTTTTCTACGTGGCAAAACCCGCAACGTCCGTATTGCCACAATTTGTAACTTTGTGATGCAGTCCTTATCAACAAGGTTATAACCTGTGGGAATTTAACGTCCGACTCAAAAGTAAGAGTACATAAATTCAAATTAAATGATTAAAAGAAAGTTTTTGTTATATATTTCTGATACAACATTGCCATCGGAGTGTTGAAAAAAGGATATTAATGAACATGCTTAAAGGTTAACTAGCCTATGCAGGAGGCCGATCGGTTCGTGTTCTATGTCAGTGTGGTTAGAGGGTTATAATTGGGTATGCACGGAAATTAATTTATTTCTTTCGCCCCGCAGTTGATTTTCATTTTTCCTGGTAGACTTATTTACTTCTTCCAGCCTGCAATGGATTTTCATTTTTCATCGGATACTAATGGTCAATATTTGCCTTAAAGAATTGCACGTTTGTTAAAGAACAACTTAAGTTGACTTCAGTCAACGGACTCTATATCAGTGTGCCTTATTTTTGGGTGGGTAAAGGATAGGTGTTGAAGTTTTCCTTATTAAGAAGTTATTTGTTTATTATTAACGCGTTTTCTTCTTTTTGACATGACTTTTTATGTTGAATAGTTAATTCAAATCTCAAATCTATTATTTATTATTTAGTGATATTTAATCAGAAAAGTTAGGATTTTTTAATAATTTTAATGATTATTTTTTAATATTACTGTTGATACATCTTAATTCTCTGGCTTCGGTTGGGTTCGTGCTTCAAAGCACTGGACTTAAAATGGATGTAAAGTGGTTTTTATTCGTGCTTAATTGTATGAAATGTTTTTATAACTATCATATGTTTATTCTAAATACCTATTTAACATGAGGTGAGAGCGATCTAATCTTTTCACATATAATTTATTTTTTCACATCTAATTTTTATTTTTATTTTTATGAATAGACATTATTTAAATATTTTGTATAGTTTCTTAATTTTTATTTTTTTATTTTTATTTGGGCCAACATGACTACTTGGATGATGGACAGACAATATTACACATGACACTACACATCATACTGGGTTGTAAAATGAGCCTCTCTCCTTAATCACCATATATGTTCTTGTTTTATACGAAATTAATAATTTAAATATATTTTATAATTACCATATGTGTACTTGTTTCACATGAAATAAATAATTTGAAATTTAATAAATATGATGTATAATATAATTATCACTATAGATAATGTCATTTCAACAGATACATTAAGAATTTGGTGAATACTAAAAAGGTAAGTAGTGAAAAAAAACAAAAGAATGTATATAATCAATTAGAAATGGATTACCATGGTCCTCTCAATTTATGTTTTTTTTTATTGTTTTTTATTACAACACATGCCATATTTCTCCTATCTCTATATTAATCACATATGAAAGGAGGTTAAACAGATAACCATTAAGGCCCTTATTGTAGTAAATTCCATACACTACCTTTCTCTTTTCTAATTTTAACGGTTTCTTTCTCTAATTTGAATCATCGTGAATTCATTATTCTCCTCAATCATCCCTCTATTTCTAGAGAGGATTTCCCATAGTTTTACCCACTAATTTGTGACAAACAATAATTTATCCTGTTACTCATAATGACCCAGACTCACGCACTTGTAAAATGGAACATGATGAGTACAGACACACCTTATCACTAAAAGATAGTCCTAGCCTATGTTGATTAGTATTTTTCTCTAAGATCTTTCTCCCTCGTTCAATAGGAAAAGTAGGAAATTACCCTTGTGGTTGAAAGGTGTTCCCATCAAAGACTTTCAATGCAAATGTAGTTGGAGATAAACGAGTTGAGATAAGAGCATGCCAACACTTTACTGACATGATACAAGTTGACCCTGCTTCATACATGAAAATGATACAAAAATTCCTCCCAAATGCATGCATCATTATCTGAAAAGGAATCTAATAGGAAAGAAAAAAAGGACTTGATGTTGGGTTGAAAGTGATGAGGTTACAGTCTAAGAGATTTAACTCACTAATAGAATTCAAAAGTTCTCTATGTTTTTCAAGGTTATTTTGTAACACTTCTAGAGCTAAAATGACACTTAGTACTTGGGCCAAATCCTCAACAATATTGTAATTGTGGGCATCCCTCGCATTGGGATTAAGTGTGTACCTTTTAAGAACACCTTTAATAGTATAAAACCCATTTCAAGATAATGGATTTTCAATCAAAAGAGGGTTTTTGGGCTATGAAGGTGTCATTGGGACGTAATGTCAATATTCTCATAATTATGTCCTTGAATGGCCACATGGTTTTATCGAAGAGGAAAATATCATATGTTTATGATGAGGCATTATTTTAAGTGTTCTTTCCACCCCATTTTTTCTAAGGAGTTAAAGGTATTACAAATATAGGGTGAAACTAGATTAGTTTAACAATAGTATGATGAGCAAGGTTCTAGTGGGAAAAATACCTATGAGCCATGACTAGGATGGTCTTACACACAAATTTTTCAAGTATAAAATCAATTTTCATCTATTCTTTGATGCCACAACCAACAATGGCATGGGTTTGAGATGGACCCTAATCATTATTCAAATATTTATTTTATTTCTTGTTCTTATTCCTACCTCTAAGCTATTAAGGATTCTTTTAGGTTGTGGATTTCATTGAATTCACATTAGAGGTTTGAGTAGGAGCATTAGGAATTTGGATGGTACTATGTGTAGTAGTTGATGCACTAGAAGTGTTATTCAATTAGTCCATATGGGTGGCAAGTTATCCTACATATATAAAGGACACAAAACCAACAAATCCAGTAGCTTGGGCTCGTAACTTATGTTTTTCAAGATCATTTAATGACCAAGGAGAATTAGCAAAAATGTCATACAAGGTAATCTATTGAGAATAGATCATGGAAAGCTCATGGGCATGCCTAATCACTTGTTATTTGGTTTGGGATCTTACCTTAGTCAAATCCTCAGTGATACTGGGAAAGAGAAACTTAGTGAACCACTCTTACACTATATCATCTAGAAATATTATTTTAAATATACTTTGTTGTGACATCCACTCACGTATATAATCAACTATATGGGTGGAAGTAGTACAACATAAGTTCATTACAATGTCATTTCGCATTTGTATCTAAAAGGAAATTAATAATGACTAGCAAATGCCTATGCCAAAGACAAGAAATCATTGTATGTGGTGGTCTCAATATCAATGTACCACTTCGAGGCATGACTAGTAAGAGTCAATCGGAAAAATAGTAGACAACTGATCTCATCCATGCATGAGTTACATGAACACCACAAATCATATGTTGTGTTGGTGCCACAATATCTTCTCTATATTTTCATAAAATTTGGGAATATTAGTGGATATGTTCATTAGGACAATCGGCCACATAGGATTATAATTTATGGATCGTTCATTAACTTTGTTAGATTAGGAAATGTAAGCATATCCAAGAAGGGTGATTTGAATGAGTTATAGGAAGGAGATTGTTCTCCTAGTGACCCAAATGGATTTTGTGATCCACCCATATATAAATTCCTATAAGCCAATGGGCTCCTTGGGGAAGGTAGATTCCCAAATGGATTTTCTCTAAGATCCATGGGAGCGGCATAATTGTTATTTCCTATGATGAATGAGCCCTTAGTGGAAAAAGAATTACCAAAAGGTTGATAACTTCTAATATAAAATGATATTCCAAGAAGAAAACCTCTTGGACCGAAAAGGTTATCACAAAAATTAGCACCCCAATGGTAGAGCTCATTACTAGGAATATTGCCCCTAGCCCCCTAGACATTGCAAGGAACTTAAGTGCTTCATGGAAAGGTCAAGCCCATAAAAATTTTCTTCCCCAACTATTAGCGAATTTGTTGGAAACATTTGTGTCCCCAATATTTCTAGGAATCGTCATAACTCATTACTAGGAATATTTACCCTAGCCCCCTCAGAATTCCAAGGAACTTAAGTCTTTCACGGAATGGTGAACCCCTTAAAACTTGACCTCCCTAACGATTAGTGAATTTTCAAGAAACATTTGTGTCCCCAGAGGTTCTAGGGAATGGCATGGACCTATTGGGAAAAATTTTCGGACTAATGGATGTTCCCTTATAACTAGATTACTAGATAATATTCGATCCTCTGACATTGTACGTGTGTATACTACTCATCGGGTTATTAGAGCCTCCACAAAATGTGAATGGAGGGAATGATTCAATGTTGTGGAGGTACCTACAATGGATGTACTAACGGATACAAATAATGAACATACTTTATTTACTAGTAAGAGGAGAGAAATCATGTAGGTGGTGGAGATGGGATATATGGTACTGAACTATGGCATGGAAGTTTCCTTAGGGGTACATCTAATTTATCTACGAGTCAACACACTAGGTTTCTTCATTCGCTGTAAACCAACAATAATGGATTATGGGTCAATACTATTGGACCAAAAATATCAGGTGGAATATACAATCTTACTCGAAAATATGGGCCTAGGGAGCCGCATCAAGTAAATATGAGAGTGAGATAGTGGAGTTTCTCCAACTATTTCTTTCACTATTTTCTCAACCTTCAAAAAAGCAATCATATTTCCCCTAGAGATAGGAAATTCCGTGTCTAGCTCAATGTGTGATCAATCCTACATCTATGTTGAGGTATACCCTCCACTTTAGGAGGAAGGCCCTATTGTATACAAGAATGTCAAGGAATAAACTCACCCACTATGTAAAGTAAAGTTTTATACTAAAAATGTAGTAACACCTATGGCCAACTAGATTTAAAGGAAGAAACAAACTTCTGACAAATATAAGAAGAATTGTAAGAAAAGATGTGGCTAAATGTCTATTCCCTTCATTAGATATTGTTTAAAAAGGGGAAGTGACATGTCAAGCCCATATTCAGCAAGCACAAGAAGACCAAAATTCATAAATTTAAATTAGATTCATGAGCAAGATGAAGTTGATAGTAGTGCAGGTCTAAATTCCTTATTTGCAATGTTTTGTCATGTAGATGACCCAATCCATTTTGAGTATGTAGTCAAAGAAGAAAAATGGGTTGCAACAATGGAGGAAGAAATAGGAGCAATAAAAAAGAATGACATGTGAGTTAGTGAACCTTCCACAAGGAAAATACGTCCTTGGGGTGAAGTGGGTTTATAAGACCAAGAGAAACATTGATGGGAAGATTGAAAGGCATAAAGCAAGGCTAGTTGTTAAAGAATACAAAAAACAACATGGAAGAAATTATTCAAAGACATTTGCACCAGTCACAATGATGGAGAAAAAGCATACAATTGTGGTGATTGTTGCGCAACATAAATGGAAAGTGTATCAAATGAATGTAAAATCAACATTCTTGAATGGAGTGCTGAAAGAGGAAGTGTATGTTGCACAACCACCTGATTATGAGGTAGAACGCCAAGAAGAGAAGGTGTATAGGTTGAGGAAGTCTCTTTATGGGCTGAAGCAAGCTCCGCATGCATGGTATAGCAGGATAGATGCTTACTTGTTGGACAATGGTTTCAACAAATGCAATGGTGAGCCTACTCTCTACATCAAAGAGATTGATGGTAAGATTATTATTGTTGTCTTATACGTAGATGATTTGATTTTTATAGGCAGTGATGATTTCCTCATCACTGATTTCGAAGAAGTCATGAAGAGTGAATTTGAAATGACAGCCATGGGGTTGTTAAGATATTTTTTGGGCATAGAAGTGAAGCAAACAGAAAATGGCATTTTTATTTCCCAAACAAAGTATGTGGTAGACATTTTGGAGAGGTTTAATATGAAGAACAACAAGCCCGCACCAATTCCAACTGTCATGGGGTTGAACTTGAGCAAAGAAGATTGTAGCAGCAATGTCAATCAGACATTATACAGAAGTGTGATAGGAAGCTTACTGTATTTGACCGCCACTAAGCTAGATATAATGTATGCAGTGAGTTTGGTGTCGAGGTTCATGGAGACACCCATGGAAACACATTGGCAAGCAGCGAAAAGGATTCTAAGGTACGTTAATGGGACAAAACAGTATGGTATTTTGTACAGCCCAACATATGATTTCAGCCTGGTTGGTTACACTGACAGTGATTGGGCAGAAAGTGTCGATGACAGAAAAAACACGTCAGGATATGTATTCATTTGGGTTCTAGAGTCATTTCATGGGCCTCCAAGAAGCAACCAATAGTGTCACTATCAACAACATAAGTTGAATATGTCGTCGCAACAACAACGTGTCAGGTAGTTTCGATGAGAAGGATGTTGAGGGATCTTCGCCACGACCAAGAGGGAACAACAAATATTTTCTGCGACAATGCTTCCACAATTGCATTGTGAAAGAATTATGTTTTTCACAAGAGGACCAAGCATATTAATGCTAAATATCATTTTATGAGAGAGTTGATTAACAATGATAAAATTATGTTGCAACTCTGCAGGTCACAGGAACAATTTGTTGATATTTTCACAAAGCCATTGGCACGTGAAAAATTTGTTATATCAGAGACTGTTTACGAATTGTCAATGGTGACAGTTGTGATTAAGGGGTAGTTTTGGAATATTAATCCCAACCACCACCTTAAACACCTTAAACACACTGACAAACATGATGCCTGCCCAATCAACTACTACAGGGTTGATGTTTGTAGGCCGAACGACAAAAGTTTGAAGAAGTACATCGTTGACCATTCCACAACACATAAGAGAGTTTAAGGTACTTAATGAATTTTGGTAAATACTCAAGGGAAAACATTAACTCACAATGTCTAAGTTGTATGTTGAGGTAAATATGAATGTAAAAAGTCATTTTGTATGGTTTAGTAAGCAAAGGTGTGTATGTCCGAGAGGTAGTGAGGAGAAAATGGTGGAAAAAATACTAGTGGGTTAGTGAAAACAAGTTTTACATATAGTTACTCAACAAGACACGAAGGAAAGATTGGTGGGTAAGTGAAAACAAGTATTACCAATTTTTACAGTTCGTGAGTTAGTGAAAAAGAATTTTACGGAGTTTTTACAGATAGTTACTCACCAAGAGGTGGAGGAAATATTGGTGGGTGAATGCAAACAACTTTTACAGAGAATAACTCCGCAACCAAGTAAAGCCTAAATCCCAGTAATATCATCATCTAAAATGTGGTTGGTTACGATATGGTCTTAAACTTTAACAAATAGACTTACGGCAACCATTTTACTTTTAGTCTGATTTCGTTTTAGGGTTGAAATTAACAAATTCTCATGAGAAACGTGTACTATATATAACTCTTACTTTCTACGCGTTCACAGCCTTAGGGTTTTGGTTCTTGTCACCTATCCAATTGGTCCTCCTCGCTGCTCTCCAACTTCAGGGTTTGCCACACCCACAACATCCGCATTGCCGCCAATTTGTAACTTTATGTTGCAGGCTTTACCAAAGGCGTACCATTGTGTTACAGTATTTACCAACAGGGTTGTAACCTGTGGGAATTTAACGTCAGATTTAAAAGTAAGGGTCTATAAATTCAAATAGACTGATTAAGGAAACATATAAGTTTTTGTCATATATTTGTGATAAAAACCTTCCTTCGGAGTGTTGAAAGAAAAAACATCAATAAAACCATGAAATGGTAAACTAATTTATGTGGAAATGTCTTTACATTATTTTATTATGTTGTTTCGTGAAGGTATACGCAACTCTGTAGGTTTGTTAGGCAAATCCGGAGGCTAATCCGTTCGTGTTCTATGGCAGTGCTTTTAGTCGGGTTAGAGGGTTATAATTGGGTATGGACGGAAATTAATTTACTTCTTCCGGCCTGCAATGGATTTTCATTTTCCTGGGAGACTTATTTACTTCTTCCGGCCTGCAACGGATTTTCATTTTTCCTGGGCTACTAATTGTCAATATTTACTTTAAAGAATTGTAAGCTTGTTAAAAAATAACTTCGCCTTCAATTCACTTCACTACTCTATATCAGTGTCAAGTTTTACTTCTTGCAATGTTATTTACCTAAATACTGACGTGTTTTCTTCTTTTTACGGTGAGTAATTTTTTATGTTTAATTGTTAACAAGTTTATTATCTATTATTTTAAGATATCTAATTAGAAAAGTTCCAACCTTTTAAATAGTTTTAGTGAATTTTTTTAATATTAGTTTTGATGCATCTTAACTCGGCTTGTGTGCGTGCTTATAGATTTCGACGTAAAACAAATGTAAACTGGTTCTTAGTTATGTATAACTGCATCAAATTTTTTTATAATGAGCATCATGCGTAATTGTTTTACATGAAATCAATAAATTGTAATTTAATAAATATTATGTATACTATTTTTAATGTCATTTCAAGAGTTATGTTAAGAATTTGGTGAATACTAAGAAGGTTAATGGTAGTAGAAAAAAGCAAAAGAATGCATATAATTAATTATAGATGGATTATTATTTTCTTATTAATATGCGTTCTTCTAGCTTTCGTTATTACAAGGCATGTTACTTTTCCTAATTTTTTTTTATATTGATGATATAAGAAAGGAAGTAAAAAAATAATGTCATACACCACATTTCTTTCTTTTTAATTTTAATGGTTTCTTTCTCTAGTGTGAATCCTTGAGACTTCATTGTTCTCCTAGATCATTTCTCTATTTCTAAAAGGGGTTTTCCATAGATTTAGTCACTAATATGTAACAAATAATAGTTTATCCACTTACTTACACCAAATGACCTAGAATCCTGTACATGTAAAATGGAATGATATGAATAGGGATAGACCTTATCATTGAAAGTTCGTCCTAGATTGCGCTGATTGGTGTTGTTCTCCAATATTTTTCTCCTTAGCTCCTAGTAGCTATTAGCTACAAAAATCGAAATAAAATGTATCCAAAATCTACTTTCTTATGGAAATGTTAGTTCTATAAGCCAAAGCATCTCCACACATAAGCAAGGGAACATTCATTTACATACGAATAAGGAAAAAATTGAAATTTCTTTATATAATAGTACTTATGACACGAGAATACTGGGAATTACCCAGAGTATGCATATAAAATGCATAATCTTTATGCATAATCTTGTCTATCCCAGAATTTCAATCCCCTGCCTGGTTAAATCTTCATTATATTTGGGGTTAAGGCACCTTATGTAAAATCCCATGCAAAACGATTTGATACTAAACCCAGTTCGTTCCTTAATCAATCCTTATTCATCGGGACACTATACACCCTCTTCATTAAACCTTTGTTAATCCTTAAAGCTCCGTGAATATAACCAATCCCACACTTTAACCTTGGTTATATTTGAATTACCCCATAAAACCTTTAATCACTTTACTTCTATTATAATTCTTTTATAATAGAAATATTTCACAAACATACGTAAACCTTACCTTTTCGCATTTCCTCGCCTTTTGTGCATTTACCAATTCTTTCCTTTATCTCTATCGTGGGAATCAAAGACTCTACTGAACTTGGCATCCGGAACTTCCAATCTACAACATGCGATTATATTTTCCACCATTGATTTCGTTCACCAGATCAACGGTTGTCGAAAGCTCGCATCACACCAACCTATGACTTAATCGCCTCTCGCATGCGATATGCGATAACACAACCAGACTTCAAATAACATAAAACTGCACCTATAACCTTCTCGGCTCTACTCCCCACAAGTCTTATCGCTTAATTTCCACCGTCGATCTTACGTTTAATCCGACGGTTGATGTACTTTCTGATCAATAGAGTTGCTCGATGATTCTGCGCCATAGATCAAAACCCATTTGATCCAACGGTCTGTAACGATATCGCATCATAAAGTTGCATGATGTTTAACTGCCTCACAGAGTAGATACGAATTATAAGTCCTCAGTCCATAAAACTTCGGGTTCGTTTAGAGATTATCGTGTGATCATCTTTATGACCGATATCCATTGGAGGAGAGAAGCCAAAAAATCCTACTGTCTAGCACCCTCCAACTAGCATGGGGTTATTAAGCTTTCAAACCCCGTATTTGACTATGATGTAAGCACCTGGATTTACGATCGACAGTTAATAACAATTACGGGACTTCAACCACGATTAAGGCACCCGTACACTCTCTAACCCCGGTGCGGTTACTAATCACCGTCGACCTACCAGATCTGTCGCTCTGACAGTCCAGATCGATTCCCATCTTTCTCCTTCCTCAAATACTGACATTGAATCTTTGTCATTCATTTCTTGGTTCCATTATGTGCGACTTAATCCTGACCGTTTATCACAAACAACTCTCATTCGTTGGTCATATAGATCCAATGACTCCTGTGCGTCGACACTTCACTTCTTCACTCTTCTCTTCACTTGGGTTTTTACGCTAGTTCTTCAATGTTCTCCTATGGTTTTGAGTTTCTTCAAAGTTCTGGTCCTTCCGCTATTATGCTACGCAACTCTCTCCTGAGCTTAACTTTGCATGTTTCTTTAATCATTGTCCCTCCAGAGCTTTACTTTGATCATTCGATCGGAGTCAACGATCCTACAATCCTTCATCCTCGTTCTTCTTGTATTTTACACGAACTCCACTTACATACATATACGATGTAGAACCTCAAATTCACACATAGATTACAATTAAATTTCTCCATACACACACATACACTCAGAATTGATTTGCTTGCATTAATAAACGGGTATTTACACAGTTTCTTCTCTCAGGCCTGATTTCCAATATCAGTTGCCTCTATTTCATAATCTGCTCATAGGCTTACAATTCAAACCTCTAACTACTAACTTGACTTGCCTAACTAACTAACCAACCCCTAACTATGCCTTTTAGGCTTTCATTTATACAAAAGGGATTATACAACCAATTTCTGGTTTAGATCCATAATATTCTCAACAAAACCCTAAAATCTCTTCCTTATCTCTAAGGATCCTCTCTAATCCACAAAATCATGAATTATATCCTAATCTAAGATATACAATTAATTCTCAAATCTCTCAACTATCTTGATTCTCTCATGTTCTCCTACATTCGAGAATATTTACTAATATGCCTCACTATACTCAATTAAACCCCCATTTTAGCTTTTCTCATTAAAATCACTCAAAACATTAATAATTACATTAATTCGAAACATAGAAAACCAACTTCCTTGAAAACTCAAGACCCCCTATGTCTACTAAGATATAATGATATTATTGACCTGAATGCTCCTGCATCAGACTCTCAAGGTTGAAAATAGTCATGATCTCCTGATCATGTGCTTTTGATCTGTGTCTTATTGGATACCATACATTGTTCTATAGCATGTCCTTGGTTGTTGTTGTTGTTCGTTGTTGTTCTCCAACTATCCACACTTTATGTTGCGTTCCCCACTAGCTATGATTTCACAGTCTACTATTGTCTTTTTCTTGTTGCTGCTTTGCTTCCTTTCTTTTGTCTCCTTTCTTTGAGACTATTTTCTCATCAAATCTATCATCAGTTCAATTTCTATGTCCAGCTAACTTCTTTGCTGGACTCTTTTCTCTTCCTCTCTTGCATATCCTCTGCAATATTCATCAGTTTCTTTCTTCCCTACTGGTGCTTTTAGCCCTTTCTCTAGTAGCTCCAATTCTATCTCCCATTTATTGATCCTTTGATTAGAATTTAGTCCTCCTTCTTTATCGACTACCTCAACAACTTCCCTGGTTATCTCCACTGTGCCTATCATCATGCTTTTATGATGATCCTTTGCTACGTTTTCAGCTAACATAGTCTCTTCTTTAAATTTCCTTTAACCTTCTGTTGGTTACCTTCACTTTGTAGTTGTGGGTTCCTTATTGCCTCCCTTACATCCTTACCCTCTTGTTGCTTCTGAACTTCCATTTCACTCCCAAATAACTTCTATTCAATTTCTTCTATCACTACATCAAACTCATTCATTCTATTCACTGTTCCCACAAACAAGCTACTGGTTTGTAAATTAAATAACTCTTTCATCTCCATGTCTTTAAAGACCCTCTGCTACTGTTAAGTACTGCTGTAACCACCTCTTTTCTATTTCCATTTCTTCCTAGCAACTTCTCTAGAAATTCAATTTCCTCCTTACATTTAGCAAGTGTCTTATCATAATGCTCTTCATTTCCAACTTCATCTTTTACATGGTCACTATTTCCCAACAATTCAATCAGAGCACCTTCCATAGACAATTTGTCTTGTTCATCTCCATAGAAGCAAGTTCGTGTTCAACACTTAAAATCCTTGTATTCAGATAACAGTGTCAATTTGAAAAATTTACGGCTCAACAGCCTCAACTATCGTTTCGCATATCAGCTTTTAAAACTGATGTTCATCTCCTTCTTCCACAAGGAATTTTCCATGTTTTGTAACAGTTCCAAATATCAATTCACCAATAACTTCTTTCTCCTACAACAACTCAATATTTTCCTCATTCAACAGGCATTCTTCATCGTACTCTGCTCCAAAATACTTATCCTTTGAAAGGTACTCTTCATCCTCTGTCAGTACATCAATATGCTGATCCAAGTTCTCCTCTGAACTTTGATAATTTTTATCAATTTTTTTGATGGCTTCATAAGGCTGCCAATCCTCTGCAAAACCTGCACTCACAAAACAATCATTATAACTAAAAACATAAGACCTCAGTGTCTCTTCTTCCTTTTGAAACACTTCAGTATGCTGCTCTAAACTATCCCAATATTTCACTGATCTCCATTCTTCATCTTCACCTAGAATTTCACCCTGTTCTGGTTTACAAATGGAAACTTCCATTTCTGACTCTGCTTCTCTGAGTTTTCCCATCAGCCACTTTACTTGCCTCCATTGTAGCCTTCTCTGTAGTTTATGCCACCTTACTGGCTTCTTCTTTAATACCCAACCTAATCTCTATTTTTCCTCAAGTATCATCATTAATTCATCGAGTTGTTCTTTCATCTCTACAATTTCCTTGTCAAATTCCTCTTGACTCATTCTCTTGTCATTTGCCTTGGCATCCTCCTTCTTCACTTTTCTTCTGTTGTGGTCTTCCTCAGAACCTGTGCTATGACTATCAGTAGTCATCTTCTCCTTCATCTCTATGAGTTCCTCACTCACTCACTATGAGCTGCATTAAAGCCTCTGCAACAACAAGTCCTCCCTGCTGCCACTTACCTCACCAAGATTCCCTTTGTAATTGGTCTTTTGGCAAGCCCTTGGATCTCTATCTCTAGAACCTCTTTTGAGCACTTCTCTCTGCTCCTTTAGGCTTCAACTCATCTACATCCTCTAAGAACACAACTGTCCTCTCGTATTTCAATCACAATGAAATACTTGGTTTTGACAACTTATTCTTTCACTTAGAAAGTCTTATCAGCTTCCTTCATTACTTACCAATTCTACCCACAACCTTTATGGAATTTCCCTTAAGATCTTCTTGTGTGTTGCAACAATACCTCTGCAGTAACAAGTCTCCTTCTTGCTACATATGCCTCACTAAGCTTCTCTCTTCTCTGAGCTCAATCTTTTAGCATCTATCTAGTTCTTTCCTCTAGAGCCAATTGAGCACTCCTTACTCTAGGTTGTTGCAAACTTCTCACCTTCTTATGCTACTATATTTGTATCAATATAAAGACCACACCCTCCCCAATCTTCAAATGAAATCAAAATAAAAACATACCATCTCACCTTGAATACTTCTGCATGAACTTGTTCTACCATTCACCTGTACTTTGAATGGATTTTCGTTTGTTCCTTTTCATCTACAATTCTCCCAATATTCTATTGTACTTTATCTCTATGTTCTTACTGTTTTTCAGATTAGAATCTGATCTCCTCTTGCCTACTTTCATTACCATTTACCTGTATACACACCTCCAAAGCATAACTTCGTTCTAAATTATTTTGAAAGAAATTTTCACACATAATTTCTTTGTGCTTTAATATCAAATGTTTCAGTCACAACTTGGCTCTGATACCAAATGACACAGGAATACCTGCAATTACCCACAATATGCATATAAATGTATAATCTTGTCTGTCCCAGAATTTCAATCCCCTGCCTAGTCAAATCTTCATTATATTTGGAGTTAAGGCCCCTTATTTAAAATCCCATGCGGAACTATTTGATACTAAACCCAGTTTGTTCCTTAATCAATCCTTATTCATTGGGACTCTATACACCCTCTTCATTCAACCTTCATTAATCCTTAAAGATCCATGCATATAACCAATCCCACACTTTAACCTTGGTTATATTTGAATTACCCCATAAAACCTTTAATCACTTTATTTCTATTATAATTCTTTTATAATATAAATATTCCACAAGAATACGTAAACCTTACCTTTTCCCATTTCCTCACCTTTTGCGCATTTACCAATGCTTTCCTTTATCGCTATCGTAGGATTCAAATACTCTTAAGAACTTGGCATCCAGAACTTTTGATCTGCGACATGCGATTGCGTTTTCCACCGTTGATTTCATCCACCAAATCAACGACTATTGTAGTTTCGCATCTCACCAACCTGTGACTTCACACCTCTCGCATGTGATATTTGATAACACAACGGGACTTTAAATAACATAAAACCGCACATGTAACCTTCTTGGGTCCACTCTCCGCAAGTCTTATCACTGAATCTCCACTGTAGATCTTACATTTAATCCGACGGTTGATGTCCTTTCCGATCAACAAAGTTTCTCGGGGATTCTGCGCTGTAGATCAAAACCCATTTGATTTGACGGTTTGTAATGATATCGCATCAGAGACTTGCACGATGTTTAACCTCCTCACGGAGCCAATACGAATTATAAGTCGAATCATCTTTATGATCGTTATGAATTATAAGTTTGATCATCTTTATCGTTCGATCATGTTTATGACCTATATCCATTGGATGATAGAAGCTGACAAATCTTATGGTCTGTGGCCCTCCAACTTGTATGCAAGTTATCAAGCTTTCAACCCCCGTAGTTTACTATGACGTAAGAACTTGGATTTACGATCAATGGTTAATAACAATTACGGGCCTTTAACCATGATTAAGGCACCCGTATACTCTCTACCCTCACTGCAGTTACTAATCACCTTCAATCTACTAAATCTATCAATTTGATGGTCCAAATTGATTCCTGCCTTTCTCCTTCCTCAAATACTTAGATTTAATCTCCACCGTTCATTTCTTGGTTTCGTTCTATGTGACTTAATCCTTCCCGTTTATCATGAACAACTCTTGTCCATTGATCATATAGATCCAATGACTCCTGTGTGTCGACACTTCACTTTTTTCACTCTTCTCTTCACTTCGGCTTTTATGTCAGTTCTTCAAAGTTCTCATGTGGTTTTGGTTTTCTTCAGAGTTCTAGTCCATTCGTTGTTTTTCTACACAACTCTCTCTTGAGCTTAACTTCACGTGTTTCTTTAATCATTGTCCCTCAAGAGCTTTAGTTTGATCATTCAATCAGATTCAACGATCCTATGATCCTTCATCCTCGTTCTTCCTGTATTCTGCCTGTACTCCACATGCATACATATATGATGTAGAACCTCTAATTCACACACAAGTTACAATTAAATTACTCCATACACACACATACACTCAGAATTGAGTTGTTTGCATTAATAAATAGGTATTTACACAGTTTCTTCTCTCAGGCCTGATTTCCAATATCAATCGCCTCTGTTTCAAAATCTGCCTATAGGCTTACAATTCAAACCTCTAACTACTAACTTGAGTTGCCTAACTAATTAGCCAACCACCGAATATTCCTTTTAGGCTTACATTTATACACAAGGGATTCTATAAACAATTCTTGGTTTAGATCCATAATCTTCTTAACAAAACCCTAAAATCTCTTCCTTATCTCTAAGGATCCTCTCTAATCCACAAAATCATGAATTAGCTCCTCATATAATATTTACAGTTAATTCTCAAATCTCTCAACTATCCTGATTCTCTCATGTTCTCCTACATTCGAGAATATTTACTAATATGCCTCACTATACTCAATTAAATCCCTATTCTAGCTTTTCTCATTAAAATCACTCAAAACATTAATAATTACATTAATTCAAAACATAGGAAACCAACTTCCTTGAAAACACAAGACCCCCTATGTCTACTAAGATACAATGATATTATTGAGCTGAATGCTCCTACATCAACTTACAACATATGCAGTAATTTTAGCCTCTTCAATCAAAGGCTCCTACTTTAAACTACATTTGCAATTATGATCATTGTAGGTAGGCCTTTCTGAAGTTGAATTCCTCTAATCACTCCAATGGCATAATGCTACTTTCACTTTTTCTTTCTCCTTTTTTCTTTATGTGGATGCTTATTTAGTTGGTTCAGAGAGGTGGGAGGGATGAATCTAGACATATTTGTTTTGATTTGATATTGTATTATCATCCTTTTCCTCCTTTTGATCATTGTTTTTACCCTTTCAAACCTTATCCTATCACTCTAGATACCCTACCCACATCAATGCTCTCTATCAAAAGGTTGAGAGAATTCAACAACTTTTATTTGGTTAGTGGTATCATTGTAACATTGTTTTCTAGTGTCCTAGGAGAAGTGGGTGGCTAATTTGAACCATTCTTAAGTTTTTACATGAGGTATATGCAATATCTTACAGTTTGCAATGCTCGTCTAATGATCTCAAGTGATGATCAAATTAAGATATAATAGGTGCCTCCGAAAGTTTGAGGTTAAGAAATTTAATTGCTCAAATTATGCTACATTTCATTTTTCAATCTAGGTTCATAAGCTTTAAAACACTATATTTTATGTATATAATTAGTACATACACACTTCTCAAATTAAAGAATAAATTCTATGATATGATGCTTCTTAGATGTGCACTAACCATAAAATTCAATCAAACTATAAATTAAAAGACTACAACTCCAATTTTTTGGACCTTTGGGTGTATGCTAACAAGGACACTTTACTGATATTGACCACAATCCTTCCTTTGGAAGAATGGGAAACTAAAGGTCCACAGTTCATGATGCCTTGAAAAGTTCTCATATTCTTCATCCTCAATGTCTAACTTCTTCAAGAAAATTCCACGATTTGAAATCAAAAGATAAATTTCAATTAGGCATATAGTAAATGCCACAGGGGTATGGACCACTAGGTTTATGCTAACAAAGAGACTTAAATGACTTTGACCATAGCCATTAGCATTGTGATTCAAAATTCATTATGAAACACCTTCATTCGCTTACCTAAACCCCTCACCATTATAGGGACAACACACTTTGTAGTGAAACACATATTCAAGAATTGAGAATGACTATTCCTTATGAACTCACTTCCTATTTGAAAATAAATAGTTTCCCCAAACCAAACATGACATGGTTTGGAATTGATATTTATTTCTCTGCTGAGTCTTGCTCGAGGACAAAAAAGTGGGAGGAGGAATCAGATTTTGTGTCTAATACGTTGGGTATTTGGAATTCGACGGGGTTAGGATCAAGGTGTTGGGGGTTGGACTAGCCAGCAGGTCATAATAAATAATAGGTATATGTTAAATTGAATTACAAATTCATTGCAAGGTTCTAGCTAAAGATAAAAATGATTTTTCAATGGAAGCTAGGTTTGGGGCCCTACCTACTTATCTACGTTGAAAATAAAGCTTACACTATAATTACTTTAACATGAATTGAAACTTAGAAAATGTCATTAATATTGAGAAATAAACTATAGGTTTACATTATATTGATCAAGAATGATCCATAAAATATTTTCATCAAGTTAAAATGAATAGTAGTATAAAATCTTCATAGGAAGTCAATTCAATACTCCATAATAGTTTGTATGATTCATAAAATAATGTGACAAATCACCATTTACCATTGAATTACACTAAATATTTATTTTCCTTCATCATTCCCCCTATTTTATACGTTATATGAAGTTTACATAAAAATAAGGGAGAAGAGGTTCAACAACAAATGACCATTATTTTTAGATTTTATAAGCTATTAAACACTCGAAACGGAGATAAGTGTAACTTGCAGAATTTTTGACTTTCATAAGCATGGATAGGTTCAATTTATGACTTGTTAAGGAGACGAAACAAATAACCCTTAAAACCCATATTGTAGTAGATGTTATACATTACCTTTCCTTCTTTCTAATTTTAATGGTTTCTTTCCCTAATGTGAATCCTTATGACTTCTTTTTTCTCTTAAATCATCCCTCTATTTCCAAAGAGGATTTCCCATAGATATACCCACTAATTCATAACAAATAATAGTTTATCCACTTACTTACACATAATGACCTAGACTCATGCACTTGTAAAATGGAACGACACAAATCACCTACTTCAATTATCATTTCGAGAAGCTAAAAATTGTCACTAAGCCACTACTAAAATGCATCAGACAACTCATAAATAATCCTAGACCATATCTTGACCAAAGTGATGTCCAATAGACATCCATCCAATCTCATGAGGGGTCGTCATGATGTTAGTATGAAGATAAATTGAACCACCACTACAACCATGAAATTATCATGTTTCATATAATGTTACATTGATAAAACATATATTACTATATATAGCTAAGATAGTAATATGTATCCCTAAAATAATATTCAATAATTACAATACTATATGTTACATGGTCCTCTTACTAACATAGATTGGACCTAGATGAATTGCTTGGCTCAAAAATTGATTCTAAATTTTCCACATTAGTGTTCATAGGTATATATATGATGTTTTATTAGTCCCAAGAAACTCAAGAGTCATTTTATTACATTGTGAATTTGAACACAATATCAAGTACAAAAATAAGATCATTCATAGTTTGTTGTTCGTGGAGATAAAAATTATTGATTTAAGGTGAAACCCCCAACAAAGTTTCCTTACCTCGTATTATCTTGTTAACAAAAAATCTTTGTCAACGTCAACAAAGTGAAAAAACACAATTTTTTTTTTTTTAAATTTAAAAGCATATGGGAAAAGTTAGTCATGTATTATTAGCATCAATAAATTACTTATATATTCAAATATTAGTAACTCATGCAATTTTTTTAATTTCAATTTTAGAAGCAATTTTTCCCTAATCCCTAACCAAAAAACATAGGGTTAAATTTTTCTTCAATTTTAGAATTCATAGTGACTACATATCAATTGATACCATTAACAATCATACATAATAACAAGCACATAGTATTTAATGAATATTTTAGAAACAATTATATGCAAAGGTCTAGTCATTTCTTTCTCCTGGTGTTGTTGGAGGCTACTCTTATTCACCTTATTCTAGACTTATGTATAAATGATCATATCCACATTCACGCTACTTTCAACTTGGCCACTTGAATTGGTGGTCGTTTTATTCTTCTTCTTATTAAATTTCTTTTTGTTCTTCGACTTTAGCTCTCAATGGAACCTCCATCACTTTACCTTATATTACCATCAATGTTACAATGGTTATAGTGGTTTCTAGGAGGATTTCATTGGTTTGCTATGTTGGTATCTTTTTCTGTTGTCCCTCTTTCAAGTTCTTCTTCCCATCCTTAGAAGTGTACTCCTACCCCTACTTCGATCGATTTGATTTCTCTTTTTTCATGCTTACATTCTCGTGATACTACACCTATACATAAGCTTTGTCCACTTTACTTACTTCTAGAATCGTTGTGTAGACTCCCTAGATACTTAAGGAGTACATTTGGCTCATTTGGGGAGATACATAACATTATGGCCATCTTTCTAAATTGTATGGTATACTCATGTACACTCTTACCCTCCTACTTGAAATAGTTCCATTGCATCCACTAGTCTCCTATATTTCCAATAGGTTAAATTTTTTATTTTAGTATGGTTTTAAAGTTGTCCCACATAGTAACAAGAGGATCTCCCTCCAACCTAATGGTCTCTTTGTGGCTTTGTCACCAGGTTTGGGCATGGCCCTATAATTTTAGCCACACAAATAAAATCTTTTGTTCTTACTCTATACGATGAGCACTAAAATAAAATTCTAATTTTTGTGACAAGTGATTTAGCTTCAGAGCATCAATATAACCTCGATAAAAATTGATATTTACCTTAACTTCAATTTTGAACAGGGACTATGAAATTTTTATGACACTCAAATTGGCTCTCTCTGTATTTATTCCCAATATCCTAACCTCGCTAATAATCAAATGTTTGTGTTAGAACCACCATCCTCTTTGAATATCCTAATCTTATTGATCATGGCCACCATGAGAAGATTCAAGTTACGGTTTATATATGCAGCTTCTGCTTCTAGCCACGAAAATCTCTCTTTTGCAGGATTGGGAGGGTTATTCACAAATTTGTCAGCCATGACTAGGGTTTTTATGACTTATGGTTTAGATGATCTAAATCTCCTACAAATATCCACAATATGACCAAAGAAGTGTATTCTGATATGTATATTATCTATAAATTATTGTGGCTATTCCACTGGATAGTTCGTCACAATATATATGATAAAATTACACTTAAAATTCCGAAATCCGCTCTATGAAACTGTTTATATCTCCTTAGATTTCTAAATTTGTAAATTACAATTTATTTCATATGCATGCAAATTACAATTATGCAGAAAATGGTGAATATCAAAAAAAAAAAACCATGATTGAAACAAGATATAACTTGGGAAATTCTTTTGGGAGAAAACCCAACTAGAACGTGTGGTTTCTCTGCTCTCTTTCTCTAAATAGAAAATGGGTATGGGTAAAAAGAAGTAACTTCTATGGTAAATGGGCTATGACATTGCAAAAATACTCTTGGTTTTCTCTCTACCTATCCTTTCTTAGCCACTCTGTGTTTATGAAATAAATATGCTCAAAAGGAATGAAACTCTTTCCTTAAGTGGCCGGTTATAACACACCTTGATAACCTAGTAGTGGTTAGGTTTGACTCTTTCAACTCTTAAATAGAGTTACAACATTGACTCTTCTAGAGTCATCTTCATCATGATCATGTGCCTAGCCACCTTTCCATGAGTAATAGAAGCTATGTGGCATCCTATCATGGTAAAAAATAGGAAGGTCCAATTCCTAGTGGCATATGGAATTATAATGTTGTTGGAAAGGTGTTTGTACATACAATAGGGAAAAATGTATTTCTCTAAAAAAGTTTTACCCCCAAAAAATCTCATTTAGTTCTCCTGGAACATTTTAGATAGTGTCAAGTTAGTTATTGCTAGTAAAAATGGTCCTCATTCCTCCACTTTTTCCAATCTCAAAGCCTATGGATGACAAAAAATACAATGATCCAATTTAAATCATGGAATGTGATTTTTTTTAATTAATCTACCACATGCCCAAAAATCTATAACCCACTACATATGGCACTTCATCATATCACTTTTTTTAATTAATCAATTTAATTAAATGGGCAAAAAAATGTATCACTACTTTGCACATAAATATCAACCTTTGATTTGTATACACTATTAAGAATATTCTAAAATATTCCATGGAAGTTAAGTCGGTGCCATCCACCTAATAATTATTGATAATAAAATGAAAATTTTAAAAAATTTATTCCAAAATAGAAATGCCCATCAAAATAAATATAGCAAACAATTACACATCTTTAAATTAAATTGCATTGAGAAATCTAATTATGGGTCGCACTAAACCAAATAATGATTATTAAAAATGAACACGGCCATGTACCTAAATCTAAGTTGAACATTTTGAAAATATCAAATTCATTAAGTTAAAAAAAAATTAATAATGAAAAATATTATGAATAATAATTTGAGGTTTAAAAATAAATAAATTAAGAAATAGATTTGTGGGAAAGTAATTTCATGCAACCAAAAATCGTGTATTTGAATAGTGTGGAAGTTAATGGCCGCTTTAGTTTGAGAAAGCAATTTGAGAGTATAAGAATGAGTAAGGACCTTCGCATGGACAACTCGGTATTCAGATTGAAAAGAAAGTCATTCCTACGACAGGGCGAAGTCCTAGAAAGTCTGGTAGCTTTTGATACCTGCAAATCTATGTGATAGCCTTTTCATACTGCAAATCTATGTCAACAACTCAATACAATTTGAAAACAAAGTTATTCGGAAGGCGCGCAAAAGACCCCTCTGGTAGCATTTCAATACCTGCAAATCTATATTGACTACTATGCATCAAATGACAGGTCGTCTTTTACAGGCTAATTTTTTATTTTTGAGGTATATGTTTCACATCGATAACTCTATTTTGTACTATTTGCAATAAACTTTTAATATTGTGCAAGGGAAAATCTGTTGAAATGTACTTTCAATTGCAACGTTCATTCCAGAAAACCGCCAGATTTCCCTTGCACCGCTTTTCACTGATTGATGGTTTTCCTCCGAAGGCAGCAAGCATATTCAACTACTGACACGTGGTTTGCAAAACAACCTTTCCCCGGCGCTTAAAGTTCAGCAGGAAGGGCCGTGCAATATCGTCTGACAGCCATCCGATTAAATCAACGGTTGATGTACATGCCTGCACCATATTACGTGACGTGAAGTGGAATTTTCATTGACCGCCAGTTTTGTCAGTGAAACAATTAATGAAATTTACTATGGTCGTAAAATGTAGGTAAACATTTTTAATTTTATTATTTTTCTAATTCACGGGTGTAGTTTTGTTATGGCACAAGTAAAAAAAAAGATGTTATGTTCTGTTTTTGTCTTTTTTTTCAGAAAACGCAAGGGAACATACGTAGCAGTGCAAATGAAGAAATTTTTGACACATGAGTGTAAATATATATAGCAGAGACAGAGTTTTGTTTTGTAATGCAATGTAATACATGAGACACAATAGTGCAAGCATATGTAAGAATTTTTTTTTACACAACAGTGTGAACATTTGTAAGCTGAGACAGTAATTTCCCAGAAGAGACAGTGAAGTTTTTTTTTGGGACTGCCTATGAAGCAAGCTTGATGTAATCCCTCTGTTGGAGGAAGAATTTTTTTTGTAATAGTCAGTATTGTTAATGAATAGAAAGTTTTTTTGGTGTGTGAAAAAAACTCTGTTCCCTGTGTTAAAAACAGAGCATCATTCTCTGTTCAGTGATTTTTGTTTCGAATTATCATAAATTCCCAATATGGTATCGTAGCTTGTCCAGCCTCTTTGAAGGTGTGAAAGAAGCTGAAGGAAGGATTTCTTGCTGCAGCAGCTTCTCCAGCAGAGTGAAGACTTAGTCAAGAAAGAATCCAAGGTATTTCTCAAGTTAGTTTTGTGTTACTGTTGAGGACAGTTAGCTATTTTAAATACAAAGTCAAGTATTGTGAAGCATAGTTAAGAGTGCAAGAATGGCTAGACCCAGCACTAGCATGGGTATCTGTAATACTCAACTCCCACAATTTAATGGGAAAAACTATGACTATTGGACAATAACTATGAAAGCTTTGCTTGCTTCCCAAGACTTATGGGAATTTGTTGAGGATAGTTTGAAGAACTAGTAGATGAAGATGAGTTTAATAACTTAACTCAAACAGAGAAAGCACTGTTGAAGAGATATAAGAAGAAGGATTCTAAAGCCCTCTACTTTTTGTATATAGCAGCAGCCAAAACATCCTGAGAAGCATGACAAACTCTCAAGATAGCCTATCAAGGCATGGAGAAAGTGAATACAACAAAACTAGAGTTGTTGAGGAGGGATTTTGAGACTCTCTGCATGAAGGAGTCAGATAATATTGACTCATTCTTCACACATGTGATTGGTCTGGTCACACAGATAAGGTCTCACGGAGAGATTCTTGAAGAAAGGAGGATTGTGGAGAAACTATTGAGGATCATACCCTTAATGTTCGATGTGATTGTCACCACCATAGAAGAGACAAAGGATCTCACAAACTTCTAAGTCGATGAACTACATGCATCACTGATAACACATGATCAGGGATTGAGTAGAAATGAAAATTCATCTCTAGAGCATGACTTTAAGACTCAGATGTTCTTTGGAAGAGGAAGAGGTGAAGGCAGAGGAAACAAGAGAGGAAGAGGCAGAAGCCAAAACAAAGGTGGAAGAAACAGTCCAGCAAATGCTGAAGGAAGAGGCAGCAATCCAAATCAAAACCAAGGTCAAGGCAGCAGTCAACAAAGTGGACAACATCATGCTCAAGGACAAAGGCATGATAAATCCAATGTCCAATGTCACTATTGTAAAAAATATGGGAATTATACAAATGAATGTAGAAAGAAGTAGCATGATATGAGTAATAGAACTAGTGCAAATTTCACTAGAGAAAATATCAGCCAAGATAATTTGTTTTTAGCATGTAATATGGCTGAAGAAAATAGTGAATATGTATGGTTTCTAGACTTCGGTTGCAGTAACCATATGACAGGAAGCATAGCCCTGTTTTCTATATTAGATCAGAGTGTGAAGTCACAAGTCACACTGGGTATTGATAATAAAGTTTCTGTTATGGGAAAAGGAGAAGTAAATTTCTTAACAAAGAAAGGTGAAAAGAAAACCATATCAGATGTTTATTATGTTCCTGGAATGAAATGTAACCTCATAAGTATTGGAGATCTTGTTCAAAATGGTTACAATATTTTCTTTGTGAATGATGTATGCACCATCATGGATAAAACACCCAGGAAACAATGTATTGCTGAAGTGAAGATGACAATGAACATGATGTTCCCTCTCAGGATAAAAGTAGATTTAAAAAATGGAGAAGAAATAGCAGCAGTGACACAAGAGGCTTTCCAAAGCAAACCAAAAGATGAAAATTGGTTGTGGCACTTGAGATTTGGACATCTCAACTTTGGAGGTCTTAACTTGTTGAATAGGAAAGGAATGGTAAGAGGATTACCATTGATAGAGAAACCAGAAAACCTTTGTGAAGGTTGTATCTTGGGGAAACAACACAGAGAACGTTTTCCATCTGGGAAAAACATAACGGCAAAAGCACCCTTAGAGATTGTCCACTCAGGTTTATGTGGACCGATGCAAATTCCATTATTTGCAGGCACCCACTATATACTAACATTTATTGATGATTTTAGTAGAAAAACTTGGGTTTATTTCCTGAACAACAAAAGTGAAGTGTTTGAAAGATTTTGCAATTTCAAGGCACTTGTAAAAACCAAAGTGGGTTGCATATCAAAGTTCTAAGAACTGATAGAGGAGGTGAGTGTATCTGCAAAGAATTTCTACGTTTTTGTAGAGAAAAATGAATTCATAAGCAGTTTACCAATAGGTACACTCTGTAGCAAAATGGAGTTGCCGAAAGGAAGAATAGGACAATCATGGATATGGCAAGGAGTATGTTAAAGGCAAAGCATTTGCCAAATGATTATTGGGTTGAAGCTGTACACTGTGCAGCATAGATTTTGAATAGATGCCCCACAAAAGCAGTCATGAAAAGAGTGCTGGAAGAAGCATGGAGTGGGACAAAGCAAGGAGTCACCCATATGAAAGTTTTTGGATGTGTGGCCTATGCACACATTCCAGATCAACTAAGGAAGAAGTTGAATAGCAAAGGGGAGAAATGTATTTTCATTGGATACAGTGAGGAATCCAAAGATTATAGGTTGTATAACCCATCCACCAAGAAGCTTATTGTGAGTAGAGATGTTCAGTTCATTGAGGCGGAAGCTTGGGATGGAAGCATAGAGAAAACAGTGAATGTTAAAAACTCTTTGTCACATGATGAAGATGATGAGGAGATGGCTGAAATACATCCCCAAACAATAGTACTAACACAAGGGTAGCAAGAGACACCCTTGAAGAGAAAGGAAAGTGCTTCTCCAAGAACACCCCAAGGAGGAAATTCAATTGCTTCTTCAAGCACTTGTACACCAAATGAAAAAGGTAAGATGTTCAGAAATTTAAGTGACATTTATGAACAAGAGGCAGCAAATGAAGGTATGAATTTTTTGTTTGCTTTATATTGTCATGTTAATGACCGTGTTCATTTCGAAGAAGCAATTAAGGATAAGAAATGAATAGAAGATATGGATGAGGAGATCAATGCCATAAAAAGAAACAAGACATGGGATTTAGTTGAACTACCAAAAAGAGAGGAAGTCATTGGAGTTAAATGGGTCTACAAGACCAAGAGTAATGTTGAAGGCAAACTAGAAAGACACAAGGCAAGACTTGTTGTCAAAGGATATAAGCAGTAGTATGGGAGAGACTATAAGGAAACTTTCGCACCGGTTGCTATAATGGAAACCGTGAGAGCAGTGTTGTCCATAGCAGCACAAAACAAGTGGAAAGTTTACCAAAACAATGTGAAGTCAACATTTCTAAATGGAGTGTTAATGGAAGAGGTTTACATTGAACAACCTCTAGAATATGAAAAGAAAGGCCAAGAGCACAAAGCGTGCAGATTGAAGAAAGCTCTTTATGGGCTGAAGCAAGCACCAAGAGGGTGGTACAGTAGGATAAATTTCTATCTACTGGAAATGGATTTGAAAAGTGGGAGGGAGAACCCACCCTCTACATCAAAGAAAAGGATGTTAAAATACTAATTGTTGTGTTATATGTTGATGATGTTATTTTCACAGGTAATGATGATTATCTTATTGAAAATTTCAAAACAGTCATGAAAGAAGAATTTGAAATACTGATATGGGTTTGCTGAGATACTTCTTAGGAATAGAAGTAGAACAAAATGAAAATGGGATTTTTATCTCACAAGCGAAATATGTTAATGAAGTGTTGGAAAGATTTAATATGCAAGAGAGCAAAGCAACAATCACTCTCATGCTGATGGGATTAAAACTTAGCAAAGAGGACAACAGCAAGGATTTTGATCCTAGTTTGTACAAGAGCATAGTTGGCAGCTTCATGTATTTGACTGCAACTAAGCCAGATATAATGTATGCTGTTAGTTTAATTTCTAGATTCATGGAGAAGCCAAAATAAGCACATTGGCAGGCAACAAAAAGATTCTGAGGTATGTTAAAGGTACTACAAGATTTGGCATTTTATATACTACTTTAGAATGTTCAGATTTAATTAGATACACTGATAGTGATTGGGCTGGAAGTGTAGATGATCAGAAAAGCACATCCAGTTATGTTTTTCACATGGGTTCAGGAGCCATTTCATGGGCTTCTAAAAAACAACCTATTGTAGCATTGTCTATAGCAGAAGTAGAATATGTGGCAGCTACAACAACAGCGTGTCAAGCAGTTTGGATGAGAAGGATGTTAAGGAGCTTATGCTAAGAACAAGCAAAAGGAACTGTGATTTTTTGTGCAATAGCTTAGCAAGAATGTTGTGTTTCATAAGAGAACGAAACACATTGACACAAAGTTTCATTACATCAGGGAATTGGTAAACAATGGAGAAATTGTTTTACAACATTGCAGAACTCGGGAGCAAACATTCTGACCAAGCCATTGGGGCAAAAAAGTTTTGAGTTTTTGAGGAAATGTCTGGGTATGACTGATAACCCAGCCGTTGAAATTAAAGGGGAGTGTTGAAATGTACTTTCAACTGCAGCGTTCATTTCGGAAAACTGCCAGATTTCCCCCGCACCACTTTTCACCGATTGATGGTTTTCCTCCGAGCGCAGTGAGCATATTCAACGACTGACACGTGGTTTGCAAGACAACCTTTCCCCAACACTTAAAGTTCAGCAGGAAGGGTCGTGCGATATCGTCTCACAGCCATTCGATTAAATCAACAGTTGATGTACAAGCCTACACAATATTACGTGACGTGAAGTGGAATTTTCATTGACCACTAGTTTTGTCAGTAAATGTTTTTAATTTTATTATTTTTCTAATTCACGGGTGTAGTTTTGTTATGGCACAAGTTAAAAAAAAAGATGTTATGTTATGTTTTTGTTTTTTTGTTGAGAAAACGAAAGGGAACATCCGTGTTGTTGAGAAAACGAAAGGGAACATACGCTGAACAAATTTTTGACACGAGAGTGTAAATATATACAGCAGAGACAGAGTTTTGTTTTGTAATGCAATGTAATACGTGAGACGCAGCAGCGCAAGCATATGTAAGAAATTGTTTTTACACAGTAGTGTGAAAATTTGCAAGCTGAGACATAGTAATTTTCCAGAAAAGACAGTGAAGTTTTTTTTGGGACTGCCTATGAAACAGGCTTGTTGGAATCCCTCTGTTGGAGGAAATTTTTTTTTGTAATAGTATCATTCTCTGTTCAGTTATTTTTGTTTGGAATTATCCTAAATTCCCAATAAAATCGCAGATTTGGATATTAAGCAAGTTAATAACAGGTGAACTTCGGCAAAGCAATTTGAGACAATAAGAATGAGTACGGAGCTTCGCATGGACAAATCGGTATTCAGTTTGAGAATAAAGTTATTCCCACGGCAGGCGGAGGTCCCCTAAAGTCTACTAGCTTTCTGATACTTGCAAAACCATGTGGTATCCTTTTGATACTTGCAAATCTAGGTAGGCAACTCGACATTCAGTTTGAAAAGAAAGTTATTCGTAAGTCACGCAGAAGACGCCTTTGGTAGCTTTCTGATACTTGCAAATCTATGTTGACTACTATGCAATCTATTGACAGGTCTTCTTTGACAGGCTAATGTTTTAGGTATGTGCTTCACAGGGATAACTCTATGTTATACTGTTTGCAATAAACTTCTAGGATGGCCGGTCGAAGAGCCCTCAAGTCTGCTAATTCTTTTGTTTCTGGGAATGGAAGCAAATCAAAATTACTAGTGAGTCATCAATAAATCAAAACGCGGAGAATCACCTCTAATACAAAATAATATTTCTGACGAGAGATAACTGTCGTCAGCGGCTGGTCGGTCAAGTCGTGGAATATGACAAGGGTTCTCTTAGAAAGAACGAGTGCCATCTTACTTCAATATATAAGGTTAAGGAGGCAACAATTGTTCGTTGAGGTGAATCGCCCATTTTTCCTTCTTCGTCTTTTTTTTCACTTTGTTCTGAATTTGTAACGGACATTTTCTTCCTTTATCTCTCTGCTCTCTTTCTGTGGATTTCCTTCGGTAAATTGTTTGTTACCATCAGCAAATTGTACTAGAGATTTTAGAGTGTTGCAAGATGTGCGGAAAATGGTTATTAAAGTGCAGAGCCACATCAGAAGTGCAGCATGGACGGCCGAAGCAATCGAAGTCCAGAGTGAATCCAGTTGGACATGGGCCGGTTCGAACCTTTTCTGGCTCCCGTTCCGTGGCTTCGGCGGCAATAACGTCTAATAAGAAAGAAGCAAAGGGTACTTCGCATCAAGTTATTAACCAAGCTGCAGATGTTTTCATCAACGAAGTCCACAAGGGTTGGGAATTGCAGACAACGCTGTCTGAGAGTCAATACTATGGCTACCTGGAAAGAGCTACTTAAATATATGCTATTTCTATGCGGATCACTTGTGTTAGTGAGACGCCGAATCCGTATCGAGATTCAGATTTTTCGACGGATAGTAGAGCGTTGCCCAGTGTAGTTTAGTAATATTTTATTTGTAACCATATAAGAATACAGAGATCTTTATGTCAAAGAAACGAGGTGAAGATGCATCAATGATTTCTCCACGAGCGTATATGAAAGATGTACCATCTAATACATTGTTTATGTTTCAAATTTCCAAATATATATATATTTCCATATGCAAACTAAAAGTTTATGACACTCTGAACTGTGTTGGGTGGCCTCTCGATAATCGTCCAAAAATGTAAATCTGCGTTTAAATTTGAATCACTAAGAACAAACACACACCTAGAATCAATAATAGAGATTACAATCTTTTTATGGTTGAAATTCACAAATTCTCCCTATAGAAAACTGTACTATGTGTAACTCTCACCTTCTATGCGTTCACAGCCTTCTGCTTTCATAGGCAAAGTTAAGGTTTTGGTTCTTGTCACTTATGCAATTGCTCCTCATGGCTGCTCTGCAACTTCGGGGTTTGCCATACCAACAACGTCGGCATTGCCATCAAGTTGTAACTTTGTGTTGCTGTCTTTACTATCGCTGTACCATTGTGATATAATCTTTGCCAACGGGGTTGTAACCTGTGAGAATTGAAAAGTAACTCTACATAAATTCAAATAGAATGATTAAAGAAAGCTATAAGTTTTTGTCATGTATTTCGGATACTACATTGCCATTGCAGGGTTGAAAATAAAGACATCAATGAAACGCTGAAACGTAAACTAATTTATGTGGAAATGGCTTTACATGATTTTATTATGTTGTTTCGTGGAGGTATATGTTCAACTATGTAGGTTTGTTAGGAAACGCCGGAGGCCGATCGGTTCGGGTTCTATGGCAGTGTTTGGGTTCTATGGCTGTGTTTTTAGCAGGGTTAGAGGGTTATCGTTGGGTATGCACGGAAATTAATTTACTTCTTCCGGTCTGCAGTAGGTTTTCTTTTTTCATGGGAGACTTATTTACTTCTTTCAGCCTGGAATGGGTTCTCATTTTTCCTCGGATATTAATGGTTAATATTGGCATAGTTTAATATTAGTTTAGATGGAAAATTATGGAAATTTTCATATTATTTTGATAAAATTTTACAAAAATTTTAATAATATCGAATTTATTTCCACCATAAAAAAAATTCAAAATTCATACACTGTTATTACTAATTTTATTTTTTATTTTAAATTACCGAATTAGCGGAGCAATTTTTCCCCTCCATAAACAACGCGGGCAGCATTTACTTTAAAGAATCGTATGTCTTTTAAAGAATAAATTCACCTTCAATTCACTTCAATAATCGTACTCTATATTTACCTAAAAACGCCGTCAATATTTACTTTAAAGGATTTTACGTTTTTTAAGCAATAATTTCAACTTAACTTCACTTCAGTAAGCAGACTCAATATTTGTGTGCGTTATTTTTGGGTAAAGGATAAGTGTTATGTTTTTTTAAAGTAGGCGTAAAAATGTTTTTATCAATATGAAAACGATGATTTACCATAAAAGTATATAAAAGGCTAAAAAACCATTAATGTGGGAGTATAAACTCTAACCAAGTTTTTAATGGTCACAAAAAGAATCTAAGTCAAAAATTTACTGAGTTTGTTAGTAAAGATAGGAGATCAAGTAGAGCCCTAGGTAAACTTAGAAGCATAATTCAAAAAAAAAAGAAAAAACAAAACTAACCGAGTTTAGTATTGCTTAAGATTTTTGCTAATATCCATGGATGCCTTTAAGTGAACCATCGTTCTTATTATTCAGGATGACCTTACACCAGGAGATATTGTACACTGAAGAAAATTGTAGCAAAAAACAAACCTTCTCGCCACTTCTTTAGTGGTAAGAAAGTCAAGTTTGAAGCAAGCTCTTTAATCAGAAATAAAGGTCGTATGTTTGACTATGGAGAGATAGCGTTTAGTGGACCGTTGGAGGTAACACTAGGGTCAATATGAAGTTGTGGAGAATTGGGATTTGGTTGACTATTAATGATAGTAGGAGGGTCCATAGAATTATCGGAATCAGAATCAGATACAAAACATTTCTCAATTCTTTGCAGTCGAGATAGGATATCATCTAAACAAAGATGAATAGACCTGAAGAGGCGCTTAATGTCCTCTCGCCCCGCAAATATTTTATAGTTGTCAACTTTTTTGTCTCTAAGAACAAGATCCAAAAGAGTATCCAGTTGTTGATGAACCCTCATCGAGTGTAAAAAATATAATCTCCATCTCTTGAATTTCCAAGGATCTGAAATCCACTTGAGATCTTCAACACCAACTTCTGAATCTGATTAATAGGGCATGCCACTGTACTCTCTTGTCTCCAAATTCCTGCTTTCCTTTCTAATTTTTGGAGGGACTAAATCACAAAGATGTAGTCAAATTCCATCCAAACAAGCATCGTCGCTGCGAAGTGGAACTACTAGCTCCCTCGAGTTGACTTAGCATCCTCTGCCATGGTAGCATAATAGTAGCTTAATGTATATAGGACAAGCTAAACAAACTAACAGAAAGTTCCTAATAAATAGTAACTGGACCTATACAAAGTAATTGAGGAACGAAAACTAAAATTGAAAGACTAAAACTAGGCGTATAGGGCACCCTGAACAACTTGACACAAACTTCCCAATAAACATTGATTGGACTTACATAGAGTAATTGGGGAAGGAAAACCAAAATTTGAAGACTAAAACCATTGAAGATTACAATGTCACAAAACCACCATAATGCTTCACAGGATTATTGGGATACAATCCATGAGCCCTAATGCTCTTTAACAAAAATCGCCCTAGAGTATTAAAAACAAAAACCCAATGAAAATAGTACCCAGTAACTTGAGACCTTAACAAGGAACTAGACAACCAGACAACAAAAGATAGGACCAAGAACATGAAAAATAAAACCATTGTTCTTGCAGCCCCACTATTAAACATGAGGCATATTCCAAGATGTTAAAACTAAATAGAAAAATTCCCAAGAAACCAGATTCCACACACCAAGATAGGACCAAGAACATGAAAAATAAAACCATTGTTCTTGCAGCCCCACTATTAAACTTGAGGCATATTCCAAGATGTTAAAACTAAATAGAAAAATTCCCAAGAAACCAGATTCCACACACCAAGACATGGAAGTCAAAGATATACTTGGAAAATCAGACCCTTGGAGCAATAGTGAGGATGACAGAACAATGATCAATTTGAAGGTCCGTCCAGAGGTAGTGTTGTACAAGAATAACATGAAGTACATTAACATCCAAAAAAAGACGAAAAACTAGTGACGAAGATATGACCATAAACCACCAATTCCTCATAAGTGTGGTGACTCAGTGAACCACTAGGCGGGCGCAGATCACAACAACAGACTATAATTTACGCGCATGTATAGGGGATAAAACTAACAAAAATCATTGCACTCCTTACCATCTGCCTAGGTCTTTTCATACTCTCACCACCTTGTGATTAAACATTCATATTTATAACAACAGTACATGGCTGAATGTGTTGATTCAGTTACCCCATTTCTTTGGAAATGTAGGGCAAGTATAGAAAATGGCACGCTTGTTAATACAAATATTCATCACGCTTGTTAATACAAACATTCATCCCCTTTGGAAGGCTGCCATTAATGCTTTTAGAGCTTACATCACCCAAAACCTCGGATGGATATACCAATTCCATAGTTTATAAGGCATTGATAATAATTTAGAGACAGGGAAATAATGCATACACGGAAAAATGAGGCTCCAAATAGTTCTATCGAACCCCTCGAACCCCTCCTCTTTATGAAGTCACATAGGTCATCATTGGGCCCTATCCCAATCCCCATGCATTGTACACGTATCAACTATGACTTAGCAAGTGTCCTCCATTTCACCCTTTTCAATGGGAATATATTAGATCCAGTGTGGTCCGCCCCATCAGAGGACGCATTTCCAGAATATTACTTATCCATATTCGTCAAAGAAATTAATAAAAATGAACATGGTCACGTTCCTAAATCTAACATTTTGAAAAGATAAAATTCATTAAATTAAAAAAAAATAAATGATAATTAAAAATATTATGAATAATAATTTGAGGTTAAAAAAGAAAAAAAAAGAAATTGACTTGTGGAAAAGTAATAGCATGCAAAGAAAAATCGTGTATTTAAATAGTATGGAAGTTAATGGCCGATTTAGTTAGAGAAAACAATTTGAGAGTATAAGAATGAGTAAAGACCTTCGCAAGGACAACTCGGTGTTCAGTTTGAAAAGAAAGTCATTCCCACGGTAGCAGAAGTCCCCGAAAGCCTGGTAGCTTATTGATACATGCAAATCTATGTGATAGCCTTTTGATACTTGCAGATCTATGTCGACAACTCGATATTCAGTGTCAAAAGAAAGTTATTCGGAAGGGGCAAAGAAGACTTTTCTGTTAGTTTTTTAAAAAGATTTATTAATGATATGTGAGAGATATATTTTTAGTTTTACAATATATTTTTAAGGGTTCAAAGTCACACATGCTAACCATATATGATAGATTTTACACTATTAATGAATGAATGATATTCAAAATAATAAAATGTTTGTAATATCAATAAATATAAAATTTCTCATATTCACAAACCAAGGTATAGGACGTCTATACCCAAGTCTAATATTAAGATTTTCATAAAACTATATCCTAAACTATAAAAAGTCAAATGCAAACTTTAATAATTATCTCTATGTTGCAAAATAAATAATATTAATTTAAAAAATTTAATAATGCATTTAATTACAATTTAGAGTTGATATAATTATAACATTTTAAAATATAAAATTTCTATACTTTTATTGTTTTTTACTTTAAATTAATTATATTTAAACTAAGCCATAAAGATTAGCAATCCGCTACTATGTAACCTTGTTATTCATAAATTATCTTATTTTTTAACCATGAGTAATATTTTTATGTTCAATAATTAATTCAAATTTCAAATCTATTATTTCAATTTTTTTTTACCATGAGTAATATTTCTTTGTACATTGAATATTTAATTCAATTTTCAAATTTATTATTTATTATTTAATGATATTTAATCCGAAGTTTTGAATTTTTTAATAATTTTAATGATTATTTGTTAATATTAGTTTTGATGCATGTTCGTGCTTCATAGATTTAGATTTAGACTTGAAAAGGATGTAAACGGGTTTCAGTAATGCATCGAAATATTTTATAATCACCATAAACCATATTTGTTTTTGTTTTACATTAGATCAATAATTTAAATATATTTTTCATGTTTTGCATTAAATCAATAATTTGAATAAATTTTATAATCACCATATCTGTACTAATTTGAAACTTAATAAATATCATGTCTAACTTAACTATAATCATTAATAAAGTCATTTCAAGAGATATATTAACAATTTGGTGAATATTAAGAAGATAAGTAGTATAAAAAACATAAGAATTTATATAATCAATTATCCATGGATTTTTTGTTTTTTAGGTTTTTTTATTACAACGCATGTTATCTTTCTCATTTCTCTATATTAATCATTCTTAAATAGATAACATTTAAGACCTTTGTGGTAATAAATGTAATATACTGTTCTTTCTTTTTCTTTTTTTCTTTTTTCTTTTTTATTTTAATCATTTCTTTTCTAATCTCCTCGATCATGCTCAATTTCTAGAGAGTCTTTCTCATAGATCTACCAAATAATTTGTGACAAAAAATAGTTTATCCACTTACTTATCCCTAATGACCTAGACTCATGCACTTGTAAAATTAAAAAAGATGAGTAAGGAAACACATTATCACTAAAAGCTAGTACTAGCATATGTTGATTGGTGTTGTTCTCCTAGATCTTTTTCCTTTCTCAATAGGCAAAGTACAAAATGCCCCTTGTGGTTGAAAGGTGTGTCCATCAAAGGATTTCAATACAAATGTAGCTGGAGACAAATGAGTTGAGCCAAGACATATCAACACTTCAATGAAATGATAGAAGTTGACTCTCCTTCACATGACAATGATACATAAATTATTCCTAAATACATGCACCGTTATCTGAAAGGAAATCTAATCGGAAAGACGAAAAGGAATTGATTTTGGGTTGAAATTTATGAAGTTAGAGTCTAAGGCATCTATCTCGCTAATAAAATTCAAAAGTTCTTTATGTTTTTCAAGGTTGTTTGTAACGCTTCAAAAGCTAAAATGGCACTTAGTGCTTGGGCAAAATCCTCAAGAATATTGTAATTATGTTCTTGAATGGCCACATGGTTTGATCTAAAGGGAGAATATCATATGTTTTTGATGAGGCATTATATTAATTGTTCTTTCTACCCCCTTTTACTAACGAGTTAAAGGTATAACAAAGATAGGGTGAAAATTGATTAGTAAAGGCAATAGTATGATGAACAAGGTTCTAGTTGGAAAAATACCTATGAACCATGACTAGGATGGTCTTACACACAAATTTTGCAAGTATAATAATTATTTTTCATCATTTCTTTTATTCCACCACCAGCATTGTCTTCGGTTTGAGATGGACCCTACTCATTATTCAAATATTTCTCTTATTTCCTGTTCTTATTCCTACCTCTAAGCTATTAAGGATTCTTTGAGGGTGTGGATTGCATTGAATTCAGCTTAGAGGTTTGTGTAGGAGCACTAGGAATTTGGGTGGTAGATGTATTAGTTGATGCACTAGAACTGATATTCAATTAGCCCATATGGGTGGAAAGTTATCCTATATTTCTAAAGAACAAAAAACCAACAAAACCATTAGCTTCAAATCTTGGCTTAGGTTTTTGAAAGATCATTCAATGACCGGGGAGAATTAGTGATGATGCCATACAAGGTGATCGATTGACATTAGATCATGGTAAGTTCATGGGCATGAATGATCACTTGTTCTTTGGTTTGGGATTGTACCCTAGTCAAATCTTCAGTGATGCTAGGAAAGAGAGACTTAGTAAACCACTCTTACACTATATCATCTGGAAATATTATTCGAAACAAGTTATGTTCTAACACCCACTTGTGTATATAATCAAAGATATGGGTGGAAGTAGTTCAATAGAAGTTCATTACGATGTCATTTCCCATTTGTATCTAAAATGAGATTAATAATGACTAGCAAATGCATATGCCAAAAACAAGAAATCGTTATATGCGGTTCTCTCAATATCAATATACCACTTGGAGGCATGACTAGTAAGAGTCCATTGGAAGAATAACAGACAAATGCTATCATCCATGAATGAGTTATATAAAAACCACAAATCATATGTCTTACTAGGAGCTACAAGATCTTCTCTACATTTTCATCATATTTGGGAATATTAATGGCTATGTTCATTGGGATAATTGGCCACATAGGATTATGATTGATGGATCGTTCATTAACTTTGGTAGATTAGGAAATGAAAGCATACCAAGAAGGGTGATTTCAAAGCGTTATGGTAATGGTTTTGTTCTTCAAGTGACCCCAATGAAAAATGTGATTCACCCATATCTAAATTCTTGGAAACCAGTTGGAATCTTAGGAAAATTGGATTCCTAAATGGATTTTCTCTAAGACCCATGGGAGTGGAATAAGTGTTATTTACCTCAAGGGATGGGCCCTAAGTGGTAAAAGAACTACCAAAATGTTGATAACTTCTAAGACCAAATGATATGCCAAGAGGAAAACCTCTTGGACCAAAAATGTTACCACAAAATTAGCACCCCAATGGTAGAGCTCATTACTAGGAATATTTCCCCTAGCCCCCTAGACATTCCAAGCAACTTAAGTGCTTCATGGAAAGGTGAAACCCCTAAAACTTTACCTCCTCACTGACTAGTGAATTTGTTGGAAACATTTGTGTCCCCGATATATTTAGGGATTGGAACAACTAATTACCAGGAATATTTCCCCTAGGCCCCTAGGAATTCAAAGGAACTTAAGTCTTTCATTGAAAGGTGAGCCTCCTAAAACTTGACTTCCCCAATGATTAGTGAATTTTCTAGAAACATTTTTGTTCCCAGTAGTGTCAGGGAATGGCATGGAACTATTGGGATCAATAATGGGACTAATGTATGTTCCCTTAGAAATAGATTACTAGATAATATTCAATCCTTTGATATTGTACATGTGTATACTATTAATCGATGTACTAGAGGCTCCATAAAATGTGAATGGAGCGAACAATTGAATGTCCTGGAGGTACCTACAATGGACGTACTAGAGGCTATAAATAATGAACATAGTTTATCTACGAGTAAGAGGAAAGAGAGCATGTAGGTGGCGAGGATGAGATATATGGTACTAAACTTCGCATAGAATTTTCCTTAAGGGGTACCTATAATGGCACTACTAGTTAACACACCAAGTTTTTCCTAAGGCCCTAATATTGTAATCTAAATTAGGTGTACTATCAAAGGAAAAATTGGAATTAATTTTAGATATTATTTTATTTTACTTGTTGTCATTACTGTTAAGGTAATGGAGTGAACAATATGATGTGTGTAGTTTGATTGTTTCCAAAGAAAGATATGAAAAAGTTTTCTCAATGTAGATTTTTCCTTGGATGAAAACTAAATTATAGTAAGGAGGACAAGTTTTTAGTTCAATGCAAGTATGATCCTCACTATCCTCTCATTTGGAGAAAAACATGCAATGGAATAGTCCATAAGTAAAAAAAGAAAAACCACCCAAAACCATAAAACTACATACTGCCAAGTGCACAAATTCAACAATTCCAAGTGGATCTATGCTATGGTAGTTGTGCACAAACTATCATTAGTTGAATCTAGACATTATCCATACTTCAAACCCATAGTTTGTAAAAAACATAGAAGGAACAAAGTAGATTCTCTGGAAAACCAATAAGAGGGACTTCAAGTGTCTATCTATGATTATAAAGAGCATTGTGACACTCTAAGAACACTACCACAGAGAGTTGGATAGGCCTAAAATGATTTGTTAATGCTTATTTTGGCCTATATCTTAAATTTTTAACCAAAGAATTCCCTGATCCAATAACTACAAAGAACCTAACATCTACAAAGAAATAATAAAAATTAATAATGAAAAAAAATCAAGAAACCAAAGAGTGAATTATACACACCAAAGAGTTGAATATTTGAAGATCCCCCCAATGATATTATATACCTTCCTAAGAGCATTATCTAGGTTGAGGTGAAGCAAAGTCTCCCTTCAACTTAATTTTTAGGTGCACTCAACAAGAAAGGACCAAAATGAAATAAGTCGAGCATATCTCTTACATGGCGAGGGTAGACTCTCATTTTGTGGCATGATTATCCTAAAATCTAATCTAAGAAACATTATGAGGGGTTTCCTCCACTAGGTTATTCTACTTTGGTCAAATTATGCACATAATGGTCATTATTTTTCCTTTTCACAAAGAGAGAATTGGTTTTATTTTTTCCCTCGTAGAGTCACCAATTTTTTTCTTGGATCATCACTCTATTTTTAGAGAGTATTTATAATATATATGCTTGCTAATGTATGGTACATAACATATTATCCACCTTGTTTTCCCATAGTGACGTATCTAATGCACTTTAAAAATGGAAATCAGTGAGAGTAGGGACACACCTTATCACTGAAGGTTGGTCTTAGCTTATCTTGACTAGTGTTAATCTCCAAGAGTCTTGTCTTTGGCTCCCAATACTTGTTACCTACAAGCATAGGCCACAAGGTACCCAAGCTCTAATTTCCTATGTAAATGTTAGTACTATAATTGGCAACAAATTCACATATAAACACAGGAACTTTCATTTACATGTAGTAAGACAAAAATGACATGAGGGAAAACATTAACATTTCATTAGACAACAATACTTCTAGAAAATAGAATACCCCTGAGATATTAAATCAAAGCCTCCTCCTCTCACTTACACTTGTAATCAATCTCATTATAAGTATTCTTATCTCAAGTTGGAGTTCTCTAGTCAGTTCGACAACATCAACTTAGCTAAACTTTATCTCTCCATTTTTCTCATGGTGGATATTAGGTCGCTATAACACTCGTGTATTCCTTCATTGTTATTAGTGTAGCCCCATTATTATTATTTTCATATCCATGTAGTCCGCATATTATTATTGTTCTGCCCCATAGAATCCCACTATTGTTATTGTTGTGTCCTTACATTATTATTTTTATGTTGACTCTGATTATATTGTGACCCCTTCGACTCCTATATATAGAAAGGAAGTTTTTGTCATCTGAATCATCCAAGAATTATTCATTTTTGTAATGTAAAGGAGGTCTCCCCCTCAAATAGGTTGATTTTGAAGACGCTGATATATCTTTTCTTCTATTTTGTGATCTAGTTACATAACATTTGGTATCAGAGCTTTGGATTCTAGGGTTTCGCTGCTGCAAAGAGGTCATTGTGGAATTTTAACTAAAACTTTTATTCTACAAAGTTTCAGAAGATGAAAATAAATCACACTTAAGCAAAAATCATGATGAACTGCGTGTCCTAATTTCATATCTCAGCTTGCTATAGTTGTGGAGATGTGATCCAAGGAATTTATGGATTTTATGGGTTCCCAAATTCCATCTCAAACAGGTGACCTTGGGAAAATCGTCATAACTTTCTCTATGAAATTCAGTTCAAATGTCATAAAACGTAACAGAAAGAGGATGGACTATAGTTTCTTGGGTATCATTTTCATATCCAAAGGTTGGAAAAATGACACGTGGCACTTTCTACAAGTTCTTTTTAATGAACTAGTCTATAATCAGGTTATCATGGGAGATTGTGCAACTGTTTCAAGGAGAATCCAATCTCAATCACACTTGTGGGGTTGGAAAGAGGACTCAAATTGTTACCACAAGATGAAATTTCAGACTTGGGAGATCCAAAATTATAGAGATACACTAAATTCAATATCGAGCTCCTACAAATAAAAAAAATGTGTGTACTTTTTAAAAATTTACATAAGTTTTGTTTGAAAAACAAGTCTAAAGAGATTCAAAGGGAATATTGAAGCATAATAATAATTAATTGATGTCCTGAAGAAAAAAAATTGAAACACCTAGTAAGAAACCCAAAATCACTACTATGCGAAGGAAGAAGAAATGCAACATGATATATCAAAATTACGAGACCAAGTTCAAAAAATTTCGCTCTCACAAAGAGTAGCCAAAAATGAAATGGACACTATGATGTATGGTTTGAAGAATGGATTTAAATCAAATATGGATGGTTTCAAGAATGGCATCAATGAAGTAAATGGTAGCATTGAATATTCGAAGAAATACATAGAAGGTTCAAATGGAGGTTTGGAAAAGTTGTTACAAGAAATGCTTCCTAGTGGTGAAAAGGTAGTATAGGAAACTCATGATGAGAAAAAAATAAATGTTAGTCTTGATTTCATAGACTCTAATTTTGGGATAAAGATGCACCATATTTCAAAGATCGATATGAGGAAGTTTGATGGAAGGGATCTCGTAACATGGATACTATAGATGGAGCAATATTTTGGTCTCCATAATGAGAAAAATTGATCCAAATTTAAACATGAATGCAACAAATTACATATATAACAATAAATACAAAGATGCAACATAAATAACACTTCATTTCATTAATATCAAATACTGAAATAGTTTTACAAATGGAATGTAAATAAGACTAGCTCGGACGATGGTAGCTTATATCTAAGAAGAGATATGGCGGCTACATGCCTTTGAACTGTATTACAATGAAGCTCAAAGGACTATTTATTATAGAGAAATAATGGAAAACCCTAAAAATCGGAAAACCTAACCCTAGGAGATGAAGCACCAAATTGTGGGCCCCTTTTGGGTAAATTGGTACATTAACTTCCCAGGATCGTAACTTTGGCATACAATCTTTGTTTGACACACACAATACCTTGTTAGAAATATATTTTCGAGGACTACAAATTTTGAGTGGCTAGCCTCAGTGAATAACCATTGTTGGCCTTGTGTTTCCCAGAAGATGTGATTTAGGCTGCTAAAATGGCTTTGGAAGTTTAGGACATGAAAAACTACCAAACATAGTAAATTTTGCTATAGTTAAGGAAACTGAAAAACTAAATGAGACAGTGGCACTGCTCCAAGTGGAATAGGAGGTTGGCCACCAAAATCTACCTAGATTAGTCGCCCCCCCCCCCACTCTTAGGAAGCAATGGTCCCAATTGTGTTGAGTACCTGCATGAGATGGGGAAACTTCTGCTGAACTTGGTCCCTAGTTAGTCACTTGTCTTGGTGCGGGAGTTGGCCAGCTTTGACAACCCAATATAGTTGGATATTTGGCTGGTAATTGTTCTTGACCCATGTGTCCATAATTCAACCAGTTGTGTAATGTTCCATGTAGTATGGCTTTAACTCTATTGGTGTGAGTTTTTCTACAATATCTGATGTTTCTAGTAATGGTGGGAAGTATGGTCAACGGTAGTCCACATTGAACACTTGGTGCAGGCCAAGGAATGTGGGCATGTTGAGCTCAAAAGAATTGTCTCCCATAGCCTTGGTAATGGTGTAAGGAGCATATTGGAGTGGTCCGAGCTTCCGATGCACTATGGTATGGAATTCTTTTTGCAAATGCAACCAAACTTTGTCACTCACCTGAAACTTGTGTGGCACTCGATGTTGATCATCTCATTTCTTGTACTTGGCATTTGACTTCTCCAAGATGACGTGAACCTGTTGGCGGATGTGTTGGATGCGTTCAATAAGTATGGTTTCTTTACCATCCTCAGACAATATATGTGTGGATTATGTCTTTGTAGTCGTCTGCGGCATCGAAACATCAATTAGACATAATGGTTGAAATCCTAGACCCAATTAAAAGGGACTACGACTAGTCGAGCTATCGATAACTTTTTTATGACAGTGCTACCCATATGGAAGACTCTCATCCCAAGTTCGAGGATGCTTGAAGTTTACATGCATAGTATGTGCACTATCATCCTATTGATGACCAACGCCTCGCCATCATTCTGGGGATGGAAGGAAGTCAACTTGGTGAGCTTGGTGTCCAATAGTGTCTAGAGGCTTGACCAGAATGTGCTTAGGAACTTGCTATCCCGATCAGATATAATGGTTTGTGGGATCCCAAAATGTAACCATAAATAGTTTGGCAGTATCGTCTATTGTGTTACTCTTATTATAGGTCGCCAATATGGCCATCTTAGAAAATCTATCCATGACCACATATACACAGGCAGTAACAGTCTTAGTAGAAGGGAGGTCAGACATATAGTCCATGAATTTGGATTCTCAGAGCTAGCTGGGAGTAGGTGAAGGAGTGTATAGGCCTTCCTTCTTGATGGTTGGCTTGGTGATGGCACAGGCAATGCAGGATCTGATATATTTCCCAACATCCAGTCAATGTTTGGGCCAATAAAATTACTTTTGTAATACAACCACAATTTTCTCCACACCACAGTTTCCTTTGACCCGAATGTACTGTGCCTCCCTAATAATCTTGGCACGCTATCTTGAAGGAACACAAACGTTGTCCGGGTAGCATAACAATGTGTCATGGAGGTGCAAATCAGGAACTTTCTTTCCATCTACTAGCATATGGTATGTGTAGGCCAACTCTAGGTCATTCTTGTACATTTACAGCCATCTAGAGGTCTCTTGACCACAAGAGTTGAGAACATTAGTCAATGTTTTAACTAGGGGCTTACTGAGGCACTCTACAACATGACTGGTGCTGCCCTTTTTGTATTTAATGTTCAAGTGGAATTGTTGCAGATATGTAGACCACTTCTGATGGCGATCATTCTAGAACTTCCCTTGTGTCTGTATAAACTAAAGAGGTTAGTGATTGATGCGGATGACCGTCTCCTTCCCCAGAATGTAGTGCTTCAATTGTCGTTAAGACTGCATGATAGAATACATCTCTTTATCATAGGTGGGGTACTCTTGAATTGTATCAGAATGTTTCTCACTATGATAGGTCGTTGCATGCTCGTTCTAGGTGAGGACTGCACCAATAGCATAGTCTGAGCCATATGTCTCTATTTCAAATGGTTGTTACGAGTTTGGTAGTGTGAGTACATGTGCATAACAAAGGTGGTGCTTCAACTCAACGAATGCCTTCTGTTGGGACTCGTTCCAGGAAAAAAATGATTTTTCCCTACCCTTAGTAATCTGACTCAAAGGCCAAGTGATATGGGCGTTCCCAATATGAACCTCTGATAGAAATTTGCAATGCCCAAAAAGATACGAAGCTCCGTTAGAGTGGTTGGGGCTTGCCAGTCCCGAATGACTTGGATCTTGGCCAGGTCCACATGCACGCCATGCTCATCTATGATGTAACCCAACTATTGGACCTAGCTCATGGCAAAGGTACATTTCTCCAAGTTGGCATACAATTTCTGCTGTTGAACGGTTTGAAGTACTTGTCGAATGTGTTGCAAGTGTTCTTCCAAACTCTTTCTGAAGATGAGGATGTCATTCACATAAACCACCATGAATGATTTGGTGAAGGGTCACAAGATGTGATTCATTAGCCTCATAAAAGTAGCATGGGAATTTGTCAATCCGAAGGGCATAACCAACCATTCAAAGAGGCCTTCCTTGGATTTAAAGGAAATCTTCCATACATCTGTGGGCTCTATTGGAACCTGGTGATAGCTAGACTTCAAGTCGATCTTACTGAAATAATTGGCCCCCTTGAATTATTCTAGAAGGTCATAAATCTGTGGGATTTGATACCTGTTCCTAACAGTTATTTTATTTAGTGCATCATAATCAATGCAAAGCCTCCAGGTCCCATCCTTCTTTTGTACAAGTACAATTGGGATCCCACAAGGCGAGGAACTCAGTCAGATGTGCCCTTTCTGCAACAACTCTTGTATTCTCTACTTGATATATTGATTTTCCATAATGGGGACACGATATATTGGCCCATTGGGTAGAGGTGCTCTGGGAGTCGGATCAATTGAATTCTTGACCTGACAATGCGAGGCCACCCCTTTGGGTGAGAAGAATATGTCCCTATATTCTTCCATGACTATATCCACTTGCTTCTGCTTCTTGGAGGAACCCTTCTTGGGGGCCATGGCTATGGATACAACCTTCCCCGTACTTTGAGATTGAATCACAAAGAAAAAAAATTACCACTCTAGGAGAATACCTTACTGCATTTCTTAACAGATATCAAAGAGATGGCGGTAGGTGGGGCTACCTCCAGTATCCTTTATAACTTAGCACCCAAATAAATAATAAAAGAGTGAGGTCTAGATTCATATACATGATGTCTCTTCCATAAGTATGATTGTCTTAATAATACATCACAAACTTGAAGAGGAGCAACATCACACAATACCTCATTTGTGAAGGGCTTCATGTTGTAGAGAAGGCGACACTACTGGCTGTCGTGGAGATCTTGTCCTTCGTGAAGCCACTTGGTGGTATACTACTCTGGATGTGTTGTAGTGGGTAGGCCCATTCGCTTCATGACCTATGATGAAATGAGGTTCTTTTTTTTGCCGCTGTGTTATATACCTAGGGGGGATAATATGGGGTACCAAGGGAGGTACCCAAGGTAATAATGTAATAATGGGATGGGCCATAGTAATAAATAAGGTGGTTAACCCATGTCATGTAAGGGACCACAAGTAGTTAATAATAATGTAATGGGTCCATGGTATTAGTTGATGGTATGAGGGAACCATGGTAATGACCCATGGTATTGTATGTATGAGGCCTATATAGAGGCTAGAGACTCCATGTCAAGGAGAGTCAAGGATTATTGTATGAACAGGCACATGGCTTGTGGAGTGTTCTCCTTCCTTAAGGAGTGAATGTATGGTGTTGCCCTACCATAAGGGTTTGATTAATAAAGAATCATTTCATCTTATTTCTGGGTTATTTGCATTATCTTATATTTTCATATCAGATCTATAATATTTTTGGGTTAGATCTATAACAAGTGGTATCAGAGCTCTTTCATGGGCACAAAAGTGGAGAATTGTTTTTATATTTTTGCAGGGATTTTTGGGCGGCAAGTTTGAAAATCAGATCGATACATTTTGGTGCAAGCTCTAAAAAATATAATTGCAGATCTGTATTCTTTGTGAAAAAATATCTGATTTCAAAAAAAAAATCGGTTGAATCGGAGTCCGAATGAAGGAGATATCACTGATCTAAAAATCAGTGGGGTTGCAGACAATTTTTTGGGGCAGCGAGTTGCGGCGTAGATCTGGACATCCTGGTGAAAATCTACAAAATCTAATTGTATATCTGTATTTTTTGTGAAAAAATAGTCGATTTCAAAAAAAAAATCAGTTGAATCGGAGTCTGGATGAAGGAGATATCGCTGATCTAAAAATCAGTGGGGTTGTAGACAATTTTTCAAGGCAGCGAGTTTGTGGCGCAGATCTGAACGTCCTGGTGCACGATATGCAAAATCTACTTGTAGATCTGGAATCTTTGTGAAAAAATACCTAATTTCAAAAAAAAAAAAAATAGTCGAATCGGAGTCCAGATGAGGGAGATATCGCTGATTTAAAATCAACTCTTTTTTGCAGAAATTTTAGTGACGGCGGGAGAATTGCAGCGCAGATCTATTTTAAGTGCTGGGATCAAGATTTCTATCACATGGGTAGATGCAGAATGATTGTTCCATTTTTGAAAACAGGTCATAGTAGGGATTCTGAGAAATATTGACGAAACTGTGACAATTTCAAATTTTCGCCAAGTAAGTTTTTTTTTTTTCAAAACTCTCTTCATGGCTTCTAGCAAGGCTCTATGTTTTACAGGAAAAGAAAATGGTCCTACTATTGAAGAATGCATAAAAACACACAAGTTATTATGGACACATCATTGGAGAAATTTTTTAGTGTTTAATTTTGAAGATGAGGCAGCCACATGCTGGGGATTACTTAACCAAAAGAAGTGTTCCGACCTGCCCGATGAAGAATTTGAAAAATTACTTTTAGACGGATGGTCTGATGCCAGAAAACAAGATACAGAGAAACATGTGGGGCTATTTCCTACTAGTATATCGTTATTGCAGGTTCATGGATTGTTTCAGAAAGAGAAGATCATTGTTTCTATCAATCCTAGTGGTAAACATATTTTTATCAATGTTAATTTGGCAAAAAAATTGCAAGTCCCAGCAAAACATATTGAAAATACACAGGTTGATGATAAGGATGTTCAAATTTATAAGGATTTGAAACTTTCTATGGATAAGTATGTGTTTCATGGTGATTTTTATGCTTCAGATATGGATAACATGGATGTTGTTTTGGGATACCCTTGGATGGAATTAGTGGGCACTATAAATATTAATGTGCAGAAGAAATTCCTGAAGCTCTGGTATAAAAAGAAGAAAATTACATTACACGATATTTCCATTAATAAGCAGGTAGAGTCCAAGGAGGTTGAAGCAGAAGATGTTACAGGAACTGACATATCATATGATGAGCAGTTGATGGTCGACAATCAAACACAAACAGAGGCTAAAGCTGAAAAGATAACAGGTGCTGACACATCTGATGAGGGTTCAGTGATTGAAGTCATATTGGAAAAGAAGACATCACAACAGGCACCACAGCAGGGTGAATTAAAGAAAAAGACATCATGGGTTAAAACTTCAACATATCATCACCCACATCACCCCGCAAGACAACCATCAAGATGGAAACCAAGTAGTCACATGACGAATAAGGAGGAGATAAGATCCACCCACTACACATCAACACAGAAGAGATGCCACGGTCAACTTCCATCTCAAGCGAGCGAGGCACCAACGAGATCGAGGGTTCACCTTTCTCTTTGATGGCTAGATGCACGTGCATGGTACCAGTGGACTACTCTTTTGAGTAGATCTTATTATCTATGTTCTTCCCATGTTTCGGGGACGAAACATGCTTAGGGGGGTGGAATTTTATATACCTAGGGGGGATAATATGGGGTACCAAGGGAGGTACCCAAGGTAATAATGTAATAATGGGATGGGCCATAGTAATAAATAAGGTGGTTAACCCATGTTATGTAAAATAAGTAGTTAATAATAATGTAATGGGCCCATGGTATTAGTTGATGGTATGAGGGAACCATGGTAATGGCCCATGGTATTGTATGTATGAGGCCTATATAGAGGCTAGAGACTCCATGTCAAGGAGAGTCAAGGATTATTGTATGAACAGGCATATGGCTTGTGGAGTGTTCTCCTTCCTTAAGGAGTGAATGTATGGTGTTGCCCTACCTTAAGGGTTTGATCAATAAAGAATCATTTCATCTTATTTCTGGGTTATTTGCATTATCTTATATTTTCATATCAGATCTATAATATTTTTGGATTAGATCTATAACACGCTGTCGATAATGAACTCCAGTGGAGAATCCTTCACCCACATTTGTGAGTAGAATAGGTGCTCCCCCTCTTCTGGATGTTCAAGCTTAATATTCGAGATCTTGGTGGTGGCCATAGTGGAACTGGGCTCTATGTCAATGATCTACTTCCCTTTGTCATTGTTATAGACATTTTTGGGCACTGCAACCCCAATCACCAATGTCCATAAAACAAGGGCTCCTAAGTCCCTAAAGGTGTTGTTCCAACCCCTAAAAGAACAAGGTCAACTGATTACAGCAACTCCCAGAAGTTCTCCATGAAAAACTACTCAGAACTGGTCAAAACTGAATCATTTCACCTGCTCCATGGACAAAGTGCGTTGCATCCCACCTGAATACACATAGTAGGTGCGATGCATGTTGAAAAGCCATTCTATGGGGTGCAATGGGCGAGAGTGGACAAATGACAAGGTCAATCCGCAAGGTGGAGGAGCATGGAATCTTCCAGAAACTTCTCCTGTGACACTTGCCTCTCTGCATTCGACGAGGGATGAGTAAGAGATCATCAATCTCCAAGTGGAATCAAGAACTATCAGAGAGAGGACACTAATCAAATCTCAAAAGCTGACTCATTCCCTTGCAAACATCTATATATGGATCCCTCATCCCAGACATCAAAAAAGGGGCTGGAATTTTGTATCTTGTAAAGAAGTGTTGTTGGTTTCTTGGTGCAATATCATAGTGTTGGGTGATCTAAGATTTTCATGAGGTGAAGAAGGGCTTTCTTGCTGAGAGGATGATGCTGGGTTAGAACGATTGGTTGTAATCCTCTTTGCTCTTTCTTGATTATCAATAAAGCTATTCAAGTTTTCCTCCACATTCTTGTATGATTGATGTTATATGCATTTGTGTGGTCAATATATATATAGTCCTATATTGTTTATGATAATAGATCTATGTTCTTGGATAGTGTTATGCTGCTTTGATTCTACAGGTGCTCTTTGAAGCTGGGTAGACGAGGAAGCAAGTGGCGAAGACCTATCAGAAGGGAGAGGAATCGAGCAAGGAACCAAGCGCAAGACAGAGGTTGGTCTCCTTATTCCTCTCTTATCTATTTCTCATAAAGGAAAACAAAAGTAGTTTTTAGTTTGTTTGTTTCTAAGGTAGATACCAGCCTTAGTGGGACTAGCAGCTCTGCATAGACACTAGTTTTCCCGATAACAAAATGGCGACTCCACTGGGGAGCGAATAGATTGTTTGTTTATCTACATTTGTTTACTTTATAAACTTACAGATGGAGCCTGGATTCAAGCCAGCTAGCCTTCGAACTACATTTGCTAAGCAAGTGCAAAGTAGATCAATATTGCTTCAGTCTATCTCCGAGTTTTGTTTATGAATTGAACAATTGATTTACAAGCTCTCTAATTGCCCTTGTAGTGGCTCTAGTAACCTCCTTAGATCTACCCCTGTGATTGATTTACTGATTAGCACTTGCTCGGCCTAAATCCCTAAACTAAGCTGCAAACTATGACCCGGAACCCAGCTAAAGTCTCGTCCCTGGTCCATCGCACTGTGTCTTCTTTGAAACCTGAATGCATCGCACTTCCTGAGTGTAGTAGGTGCGTTGCATTTCAGTTTCCCTGTGCTACAAGTGCGCTGATCAGACCTCTTCTGCTCTTAGAGTTTGGTTTCTGTGTTCATACTTTTCAGCTCTATTAAGGAGTTTTGCTGCCTGTAGTCACTACACCTTTGTTTGAAACCCCCTTCCTTGCCGTTATTCCGCCTCCATTGTGCAAAGAACTGTAAATATTTTTATGTATTTTTGAGCCATTTTTAGTTATCTTTTACAAAGAAGTAGCGTAATTGAATTGTCGTTTCTTGATTTGAAAGTGTCGCAAGTGTCATTTTCAGTCATAGAAGAGAATCTGATTGTTCTTGATAGTCGATTACACTGTTACTCTTGTATTTGATTTGAATTAGTAGTTTTTCAAGTGTCGAAAGCAAGTTTTCAATTCCAAATAACAAAGTGTTGTCATTGTCCTCATTTTGTTTTGAAAAGAAAGCTTGTTAGTAATTGTCGCTTTGAAAAATAATTCAGATTTGCGCTTAGCTTTCTTTTTATCATTCACAAATTAAGAAGGCTAAAAAAAAATACATGCATGTGCATTTTCATTTAGACTATTTGTTGGTTTGATTTAGGACAAGTGCATATAGTGTGTGCTCTCTGCTCTTTGTTGAAAGAACGCCATCTCTCTTTCCTTGGTAGCTAAGATTTTCATTGCAAAAAAAGATTAAACGACTGTTTATCATCTTAGATTGCATTTTAGGAATTGTACATCTACATCACGCGGTGAACCTAAAATGAAAATTTATTAAGCAAGATCAACTATAAAATAAATTTAATGAATCTAAAAATGCTTTGGAACCTAACACACAACATCTAGAAGTCTAGGCTAGAGACGTATTCTGGCGTCGTAAAGCCTGGTAACTATTGTTTTCACTGTTGGTTGGTTGATTCCTCCACTTTGAGATGACAAGTGCCAGTATTAACTTGTGCTCCCACGTACCGTCGAGTATATTTTGGGAGACCACAATAGGCTTTATCCTTTATCCATAGGAAGCCGTGTCTGCCGCCCTATCGATCGCAATGCACTGAACACAACATTCAGGAAGATTGACTGCCGTACCGTAAAAAGTATTCTCCAGTTTTGTGATTGGTTTGGTAATCCCTCTGTCTAGATTTCCAGAGCAGTCCCTTTCGTTCCTTTTCAAACTCCTTAATGGAAAAGGTCCATCTGAGCACTTGTCACTTCAGGCTCATTAAAAATCGAAGGCGAGTAGAGTCATCTTTTGTTTTTTCTTGACTCTTAAAAATTGAAAAAGCGAGTTGTGTCAAAGCGTCTAAAATTCATCTAATTCAGAAACATACTTCCCCTTGATTTTTAGTTGATCGAGTAATCCGCAATCGTGGAAGAAATTCAATTGAAACCCCGTCGTTCGTGGAGGCTTACGAGTCAACCATCTTTGTCTCCAGAGTCGAAACTGTTACGGACAAAGCGAACTCGTTTAATCGGTTCCAAATCCCCTGGTAAAGTTAGAACAAGTGTTCCAACACCATCGGAGACTCTGGTTACTCCAAACATTTCTGGTATCCCTGCCTTTACAGAAGAAGTTCAGCAGCCACCAAAGGACAGTAGAACTGATCCTAGTGTGAAGGTAAACACTTGTGTTACTGAGCCAGCTCCATCTATAGCTGATTCGGAAGGTGTTATTCCCCAAACATCTATCGCTGCAGATTCTATACCTTCTTCGGCACCAGAAATATTTTACGGACCTGACAGTCTACCTCTTCGACTTGGTCTGATTGCTATAGAAGAGATTATGGAGGATCCTCCATCTAGTACCCCATCGCGATTTGGAGTTGGGATCACTCTATATCCTTCTTCGTAAGAAATTAATTTACCGCCATCGAAAGCCCCTGAAGAATCTCTAGGAAATCTTTTGGATAGACTAGAAATGTCTGAACAGCTGTCGACATCTAGGACTGTGTCATCTGACACAACGATGGCAGAACTTCCTGCTGTCACTCCAACAATGTTCGTCGGCATACCATCTGTATCAACTAGCTCTCAATCGCTAGAAGGGGCCCACTCAGGGGCTATTTTGACAATATGGTCCATTCCTGTTTGCTCATCCGGAATAATATCCGGGAACTCTTATGTCGAGTCTCAGTAAATTGATCCTTCAGGGTGTCAATTTGGGCAGTCCGGTCCTCAAGGGCAAACAATTCCTTTAAGTACCGGATTACCACTGCATGGGGGCCAGTATACCCTTTCATTGTCTCCTCTGGGAGGACAACCATACGAGAGTTCACAACAAAATTCAGGTTATGCTGGAATTACATCTAGCGGTTGGGTGCCCATGCTACCTCAACAACCAAGAGTTGTATATTCGATGCAACAATGTTTACCTATGTCAAATATACCAACTACGCCAGCTATTGTGACAGTGTGACAAGTACAAGTGCTTCTCGTTGTATGCCAACCTCAGGTTTCTCAGGTTGCAATGCAACATCCTCTTATCCCTGCGACTCAACCACAATCGCCAACTAGTGGAATGACATAGGCCCAAACGGGTACAATTACCCCTCATCTTGGCCAAACGGTTAGTTTTGGACAACAGCACATGGCTTCACAACCATGGCTGGTGCAATACCAACAACTGCAATTCCAACGAGTATACCAAGGATCTGAGCAATAAACCTTTGCAAATAGTGGGCAGTCGTATATTCAAAACAGTCAAAATCAACCATTCTACAATGGTTATGCCCATCAACCTTACCAAAGTTACCAGCATCAAATGCATTATGCTACTATGCAAAGACCAATTTCTCAGGCAATTCCATCATATCCTGGGTATGCTTCGCCAAACCTGAATCAACAGTTACCCTTCGTGGCAACTTTAGAGTTACCAGATCTAAATCAGCTAACAAACAATCCAATTGCTTATGCCCCTTAGTGGCCAGCGATTCTGCATAAACTTCTGTCAGATATTCATAAATTTAATGGAAATCCGGGTGAATACCCATCGAATCATGTGATGACTTTTCATCTGTGGTGTTCATCAAACACCCTAAACGATGATTCGATTAGGCTTCACCTTTTTCAGAGGAAGTTAACTGGTCTGGCAGCAAAATGGTATATCGAGTTACGCAGAGCTTCGTTTGACAACTTCAGTACCCTAGCCACAACCTTTTTAACCCATTTTCAGTTACCGATAAGGTATGAAACGGGAACATAACTTCTTATCAATTTTAAGCAAACAACAACCATTCACATATCCGATCATATTCATGAGTGGTGACATCGTCGTAGAATGGTAAAAACGTATGTTCCTGATCAACTTTTAGCTAAATGGTTTGTTAAGTTGTTATTACCTTCCATTACAGAAGATGTGGCAAAAGGTGGAGTCATCACTGAAGAGAAAGTAATTGCTCGTGCACAATATTTAGACTTGATTTATACTCAGTCTGGCACGCTCTATGATAAAATCCCTGACGTTCCCAGACCGGAATTTTCCATCCCTCCTCCTCCTAAATCGAACAATGGCTCTCATGCCAGCAATGGTGTGATTGGTACGATAGACACAAAATCGAAAAAGGCTACATCTAAAAAGGCCTGTAAGATTTCTTGTCAAAATGCAAAAGAAGAACTTCTCGCCTGAGAATTAAATGTTGTCTCGACTAATAAAGGCAAAGAAACCAAGCAACTAGGAGGCAAGAATAAAAACAAAGGGAAGAAGAAGAAACAGGAGGAATCATCACCTAAAAATTCTTCTAAAAACCCTCCTAAAGATAGGAAACCAAAAAGTCCATGCTTATTATGTGATGAGGATCATTGGACAAAAAATTGTTCACATAAAGCTAAGCTTAAAAGATTCTTCGAGAATTCAAAAACCTCGGTGGTATTAACTAATCCGTTTCCAAATTGAGGGACAAATCTGGTTGCTAGTGAAAATGCTTCCCCATCCCAAGTACTGATGTTTTTAGTTTCGAAACAGCAAAATGATGCTTTGATATCGACAAGGAACAAAGATTATGGGAATCCATAGCTGTCGAACAACAAGGATAAAGATCAACCTAGTAGTTCGACAACAACTTCAACAGAAGTTGCATCGCTCATCATTCCAGAGCTAGCAATAAAACCACCAAAGGGAGTAGTACACAAGTCGACATTTAATCCCCGTGCCAGAGCAGCACAACATTATAATATAGTGGAAGATCTGGCCCAATCGCCATCCACTATGTCAACACTTGAGGTACTGCAAAATTATCCATCCCAAAAGCAGGCTTTATTATCAGCTATAGGTGGGATAGACCCAAAGGATTCTAATCTTGTGTCCTTTAATCATAAAGGATACGATCCTTAGCTACCAGCTCAACTAGCTTTCCTCATTCAAGTGAAAGACCTCAACAAAATTGTTCATCGAACAATTATTGATGAGGGGGCATCTACATGTATTATGCCAATGAGTTGCTGGAAAACTTTAGGATCTCCAACCTTGTCGGGATATTCGACAACATTAAAAGCATTTGACAGACGAACGTGTACCCCATATGGTATTCTAAGTACTTTGCAAGTTGAACTAGGAGGGAAAACAATAGAAATAGATGTTGAAGTTATCGACGGAAACCTAGATTACAACATCCTACTGGGAAGACCATGGATATATGCTATGGCTGCGGTTGTGTCGACCTACTTTAGGAAGATTTCATTTCCTTTTCAAGGAGGAATTACAATCGTCGACCAACAAACATTTCTCCCCAATAGCTCCCAAGTTACGGGAAGCATTCCGATGATCCATGGAAGCCCCCATATGCTTCAAAATATCGGAGTAGGCCTACTAAAAGACCCTATATTAATGGGGACTTTTGCCCTCCTGCCTCCAATCAATCTGGCAGAAGTAGCGATGGTAGGAACCTGCAATATGATATCTTTGATTCAAAAGATCTCAGAAAACGATATAAACATGGATCATCCGTAGGTATTGCCTCCAAGCCCAATAGAAATATTGTAGCAATCAATGTTTTCGGCATGGGAGGCAGACCCGAATCAACGCTCATCAAGCGTTTGGATAGATAGGTCTAAGGAATATGGCACCCCTTCAGATCCTTGGTCGCAAGTGCATCACACCGATGCAGGAATTGTTCAGTCAATGGTAATTGAAGGGGCGCCATGGGAAGATTACCACCATCGTTCCCATCTTCCGGATTGCAAAGAAGATACTCTTGATGACCTTCATCATCCATCAGTTTTTTATTTCCTATCAAACACTGTAAACACGGTGGATTCTGAGCGAAGCTTGTCCAATATTGAAGAGACTATCGCCATAAATATCTCGACCAAAACGAATGTTGTAGAGAATATTTATGTTGGCAGATGTTGTTCTCCTTCAGAACTGAAAATATATAACGCTCTTTTTCGCGAATTCAGAGATGTCTTTGCTTGGTCATATGATGAAATGGCAGGCATTGACTCGAGTATAGTTGAACACGAAATCAAGATGTATCCAGATGTCAAACTAGTATGACAAAGGCTACGGCAGGTGCACCCCAAGAAAGCCACTGCCATCAAAGTAGAAGTTGAAAAGCTTCTCCATGTTGGTTTCATTTACTTGGTTCCTCTAACTGATTGGGTATCGAACATTGTTCCTGTGATGAAAAAACAAGGAACGATCAGAGTGTGCATCGATTATAGGGATGTAAATCAAGCTTGTCCAAAAGACAACTACCCTACACTCTTTATTGAACATATAATTGATGAATGTGCCGGATGTGAAATCTTTTCATTCATGGATGGATTCTCCGGGTATAATCAAATAAATATCCGCCCACAAGACCAGTCAAAGACTGCATTTATTTGTTCGTGGGGCACATTCGCATATCGCAAATTACCCTTTGGTTTAAAGAACGCAGGGGCAACGTTTCAGAGGGAAATGAATTATGCCTTCCATGACATCAAAAACATCGTTCAACCATATCTCGATGACCTTCCGGCTCATTCGCGAAAGCGGACCGATCATCCGCAGCATTTGAGAGCGGTATTTCTACGTTGCCGACACTACAAGATATCACTCCATCCACACAAATGTGTGTTCTGTGTCAGTTCCGGTCGTTTACTTGGCTTCGTAGTCTCAAAGGATGGGATCCATCTCGACCCATGTAAGGTTAAGGAAATCATAAATTTGCCTCCACCTTCAAATTTGCTTCAGATTCAGAAACTACAAGGGAAAGTGAACGTTTTGAGGAGGTTCATTCCAAATTACGCCGAACTTGCTAAAGGTTATACACGTCTATTAAAAAAGGAAGTACCCTTCGTCTGGGATCAGGTTGCGCAAGCTTCCTTTGATGCTTTAAAAGAATCCCTAATGAAAGGATCATTAATGTACGCTCCTGATTATCAAAAAGACTTTAACCTGTATCTGGCTACAGCGGATACAACCATCGCAACGGTTTTAGTTCAAGAAGACAACGGAATTGAACATCCTATATATTATTTAAGTAGGAACTTAAATGATACAGAAAGCAAATATTCCTATTTTGAAAAGCTGGCACTCGCAGCTGTTCAAGCGATACATATATTTTGACACTATGTCCTCTTTCAAAAAAGTAGTATTCTGTCAGATTGCAACCCCATGACTTATATATTGTCACGAAAATTGTTGGGGGGGAAATATTCAAAATGGATAGCAATTCATCAAGATTTTGATCTGGAATTTGTAAAATCCAAGTCAAAGAAATCCCTGGTTTTCGCGGAATTACTATGCGATCACCCATCGTCATCCAACGATGAAACATCAGAAGAAACAATCGTGGATGAATCTTTGTTTCCGATATCTTCAAGCGATAAGTGGTATGGAGATATAATCAGCTATCTCCAAACCCAAAAATATAGGCGTAATACCTCCCGCTCAGAACAAAAATGTATTCGATATCAATCAAAAGACTACATGATCGTCGGTGATACGCTTTACCGTCATGGTGTTGATACAGCTCTGAGAAGGTGCCTCACCCATGAGGAAGCCGAAAAGGTCCTGAATGATTACCATTCAGGCGCGTGTGGGGGGCATCAATCTGGTTACGCTACGGCGCAAAATTTTTTACGAGCAGGATACTTCTGGCCAACAATCTTCAAAGATTGCATAACCGCAGTCAGAAGTTGCCATGCCTATCAAATTTTCGATAGCAAAACCAGAAAACCACCCGCACCTCTACAGCCAATAGCTGCTCTTGGGCCATTCGCTAAATGGGGCATTGATTTCATGACATGTAACCACACCTCGACCGGGGGGCATGGGTATATCATAGTCGCAGTTGACTATTTTACCAAATGGGCTGAGGCAATGCCTACATTAGATAACACTGGTGAAACAGCTTCCCTTTTTTTTTTCAATCATGTAGTCGCTAGATTCGGCATCCCATAGGCTATAGTCACAGATCATGGATTGCATTTTCGCAATCACATGATGGCTGAATTAACTGCCAAATTAGGGTTGTCTCACGATAGCTCTACTCCATATTACCCACAGGCCAACGGACAAGTTGAAGAAATCAACAAGGTCCTGAAGTGCATGCAGCAAAGGATGATTGGAGTCCACAAAAGGAGTTGGCACCTGATCATGTACTCGACCTTGTGGGCATATCGAACATCGGTAAGGAATGCAACCAGATTTACACCCTTCCAACTGGTGTATCGCCTAGAAGCAATCTTACCAGTTCAATGTGAAATCTCGTCCCTCAAACTCGCAATCGACCTTCTCCACGAAACTTCAGAAGAGGAGGCTCGTTTCTTGGAACTAATCCAATTGGATGAAACCCGTCATGATGGCGCTTTGGCTAACGAAGCCCATAAGAAATGAGTCAAGGTGCAATTCGACAAGAATGTCAAACCCCGCGTCTTCTCAGAAGGTGACTTGGTCTTGCTTTACGACAAAGAATCCGATAAATTGGGAGCAGGTAAATTCAAGTCTTTATGGATGGGCCCCTATATTGTTAAACGTGCATTAGCAAAAGGAGCCTATGAGTTAATGGATTATGATGGGATTCCGTTGGCGCAACCCCGTAATGGGTTGTACATTAAGCGTTACTACGCATGATGCAGTGTAGTAACCCATATGCTTTTGTTACATTTTTGTTTTCGCTAAGGGTAATCGTTTTGGTCAAGTAATCTACTTTTTAAATTTGTTGCAGATGTCGAACCTATTGGAATAATTTGTTGGATATGCCGACAGAGCAAGTCGTAGTTCGCGGAACCTATCATCTACGGCCTGGGCCATTTTTGATCCAAGCAGCGAGTTAGTAAGTTTCAGAGGGGTATGTATTGGTTGGTCAACAAATAACATCGTTGAATATAGCGCATTGATATAACTTCTCTCTGATGCCATCACCCATGGCATACGGCAACTTGTCGTCAGGCTAGACTCACAGCTCATCATACTACAACTCACTGGTATCTACTCCATCCAAAATCCAGCTATCTATCGCATGTTCCTAAGGGTTAAGATTTTGGAAAGGAAATTTGATTTTATTCAATATCAACATATTTCTAGAAACTTAAACACATTAACAGACTCATTGGAAAATTATGTGTTAGATAGACATTTGCAACATTTATAAAAATAAGCATTTCATCAATATTTGCATCAGGATCATGTAACTTAACCAAAATAAAGCTCTAAAAATCAAAAATATATATATAAATGTTTATGGTTTACACATAATGTTCTGTAACCAAGACAAAAATTGGTCAAATGACCCAAAACTCAAAACGCTAGGGGGCACCCTAGTCTAATGATATTGGTGATAAAAAGTCACCGCTTGTGCAATCATTCCTAAAAGCCTAGTCCATCGACTCGGCACGCCGATAGTATGTCGCTGCAACCTCAAAGGCAACTCGTCAGTCCTCACATCTGGAATACCAAGAGTGAGGACCTCGACCTGATCGTGTAATGCTGAAAGAGTCTTGGCCACATGAAGGTTGCGAAGGATAGCCCTTCCCATAACCTCTCCTGCTGGAGCGGCAGCTGGCACTCTCAGGCATACTACTGGCCGAACTGGTCCAACATATGCATGAGCACATGAGTTTTGATTAGTCTTGATAGAATAAAGCACAAGAACATTATAAATAGAAACGATAAACAGAGATACGGTCAAAGAATTTACCAATGGTACCCCACTGCTCGCCCGCCGGCAGCACCAAATCCGGGTCACCCCGGAAATCCATACCAGCATATGGATACTTGGATAAAACCATCTCCTAACGATCAAACCACCCAAAGAGGGTAATAGAAAAGGAAACCTGAGACTGACCAGCATGTCTGGACATATGGTCGACCCATCTCTGCATCTGCGGCTCAGTCGGTGGAGGTAAACCAAGTGAAATATACTGCAGTTGCATCAGCAGGATCTTTTCCAAGGCAAAAGCGGTCAAAATAGAACCGTATCCAAAGTTCTTCAGTCTTCTATTTTTCACCTTGGTCAATTGTTCTTTCATCACAAAGAGTACTGCGTCACACCAGTTGAACACCTTTGGTTCAAGGCATTCTAAGGCATATTGCATATAAGATCGGTTGGCTACATGAAGAGTCGCACTACTAGCCATTCTAGCAAAAGTGAACAGAATGGTCCTTAAGGGCCTGTCAGTGACATCTCAGATGTTGATCTTGCCATCCTTACTCGGCTGAGATCCCTCTCTACAATACCTGCGAATGTAATCTCTCACAGATTCACCCCCACGGGCCGAACCCGATAATGAGATAGGGGCACCCCACCTCGATAAGGCGGTCAAAAAATAGATGTCCACGACAGTCAAGGGGATAGATTTGCCCCTAATTTGGAACACTTGGCTCGTAGGATCCCAAGCATCGAGCAAATACTGCAACAAGTTGATTTGTTGCCTCATGCTAGAGATGCGGAAAAACTTGAACAGGCCACAGTTCCGCAGTGCATTTACCTTGACTGGATCATGTAAAGAAAGCATGTCCTCTTCTCCATGCACATGTTCTCACCATGTAACAGGCATTTTTCTCCAATGAATCTCTGAAAACAAACAAGAGAAGAGTTAGATCCTGATTTGGTGAAAAAAATGCAGAAATTTCCATGGAAAATTGTGCACAATTTTCCCTCCTTGCGCCCATCGCACCCCCAACAGTGTTCTGGGTGCATTGCATGCTAACTGTCTAGTGGCTAAGCCAACATGCAACGCACCTTTCGATATATAAAAGGTGCGATGGAGCCAGGGTGAGTTTTTCAAATCCCAGAGGCTCAGAAAAACCAAAAAACATGCTCAGAATGCAAAATGGAAAGGATGAAATGAAAGAGCTCGGGTTTAGCTCCTACCTGGTCTAGACGGTGCCAAGAATCGTCCACAGAATCTCTCGGAATCAGCTAGTAAAAATCAAGGGGGAAAGCACCTCCAAAGCTCCAACAAACCAAAGTTCAAATGAAATGGTAAAATGAGAGGTAAAATCACTTTTAAATTACTTTTTACGTAATTCAAGTAAAATATTAGTGTCTTAACTCTTTTTTCAAACATATATTGTTCATTTCTAACTAGTTTGATGAAGCAATTGAGCAGGCAGTACAACCTTTGAAGGAACAAAGTTATTAATGGTAAAATCAAGAAAATCAATGACCATTATATCGAGCAGTTTTAACGCGGAATTCAAGCTCGTTAAAAAATAAACATAAGAAATGAGCAAATGTTCCTCCAGAGATTAAGCTTATCAAAAAATGAACCAGTTTCCGGTAAATAACCATCGTGAATGTATTATCATCAGCCTTTGAAGCCTTGGTCATGTTCACATCATCACCTCCACTCTGTATTGGCCGATCATTCAGCTCCACTTGATTGTTTACCCCTTTTTAGGAACACCTACGAAGAGTGATCATGTTAGCCATCCTTGTGACATTGCCGTGATTGGAAAATTCCAAACCTTACCTGGAATCAGCTGCTACCCGAATCTATCACTCGTTCCTCAAAAAACGAGTCTCCTTTAAGCTCTTTTCAACTGACTCATAAAATATGAAAATATTGTCGAGCCATTGGCCTCTCCAGCTCGTTAAAGTGACCGGAAGTGCTATCCCTCCTTTAGATTTTAATCATTTTGGACCTGAGGGATTATTACACAAAAAGATCGAGCACTTGTTTTGTTCGGCTCGTTAAAATTACCAAAAATTCATCCCTTTTGTATTATTTTATACTTTTTCGGACATAAGGGATTAGATGACGAAAAAAGATTTTTGGAGTTTCCTTTACGTCCCTCTTCAGACTCTCTAAAATTGAAAATGACCGAGTTATCTTTGTCGTTAAACTCGTTAAAACCGAATAGCAACAAACTTGTCCATAATAGACAAGAACGAGTTTCACTATCGCTAGGCTCGTTAAAACATAGCGATGGGTTTGCCCGAAGGGAAAATTATAGAACAAGCATATGTTATCCTCCTCAAGCTTGACAAAAATAAAGAGGTACTGGTCAACAATGACTGGGGAAAAATTGGGAAGAAAACTTGAAGAAACTTTGTTGGTAGCAAGTCACTCTTGAACATGACACTTTCACTCCACATCCGAGTTGGGTTGGGTTGTTCCATTCACTGGTCACATCACCATGGTTCCATCACACCATCCACATTTTGGGTTAATGCTACCAATCCATCATGTTAGTGTCTCCGATATGTTCAAGAGAAGTCCCTCAGAGAATTCACCTGTGTCTCACCCACTGCAATACATTTATGCTCCATTCTTTCATGACCGCCACCCTGAACCTTATATCACCAGATCATTTTCACCTCCATTAAAATCATTTGCTCCATTCCGTGTCATTGATGTGGGATTCACTAAGGCCCTCCTATGACGGATCGCATCTTGCCGACATCGGCTCATTATCCAAGAAGTCGATCTAGGAACAACCCTTTCAGTACTTTGAAGCTTGCATGCCTCAATGGCAAGTTTCTCACTTCCGGCGATAGGTTTACATCAATGGCCTTCGACTGAAAGATTTTGTGTGGTGTTCGACGCCAAGTCCCTTATTCACACCACGTGAATTGTACTGTAGTACCTTGAGGGTCATCATCATTATCGGTGATTCCTCTCGTACCTGTTAACAACTTACATCATTGGCTGGTAATCAGGCGATGTCTTTCCATGTTCGACTCCAGAACATCTCTCACATGGATCGACTTGTACTTTGAGTGAAGATCGAACATGATTGAATACCCCGAATCTAGTTTCATCCACCCGGGCTGTGATATATATTCAGGAAAATAAAGACATCAAATGTACATCATTGTTGCACAGATAATAATCCAATCTAAGGGATGATGGCTCTACCAGAATCATTAGTCTACACTTAGATGATTGTCTCTCCTATGTACATGAAAATGAATTTATAAAGTTGAGCATGGGAAATGCCCGCCTCAGCTAGATCATGAAAATATCATGAAGATAATGTATTGTATTGTATCTTATTACAGGTCGCCTTCCAGCTTGAAAAAATTTCGAATCCTCATGATAAAGCATTTCACCCGACATCAAAAGATTAACGACCTCATGCTTTAGGGGGCAACTGTTATAGACATTTTTGGGCACTGCAACGCCAATCACAAATGTCCATAAACCAAGGGCTCCTAAGTCGCTAAAGGTGTTGTTCCAACCCCTAAAAGAATAAGGTCGACTGATTACAGCATCTCCCATAAGTTCTCCATGAAAAACTACTCAGAACTGGTCAAAACTGAATCATTTCACCTGCTCCATGGTCAAAGTGCGTTGCATCCCACCTAAATACACACAGTAGGTGTGATGCATGTTGAAAATCCCTTCTATGGGATGCGATGGGCGAGAGTGGATAAATGGTAGGGTCAATCCACATGGTGGAGGAACATGGAATCTTCCAAAAACTTCTCCTGTGACACTTGCCTCTCTGCATTCGACCAGGGATGAGTAAGAGATCATCAATCTCCAAGTGGAATCAAGAACTATTAGAGAGAGTAGACTAATAAAATATCAAAAGCTGACTCATTCCCCTTGCAAACATCTATATACGGATCCCTCATCCCAGAGATCAAAAAAGGGGCTGGAATTTTGTATCTTGTAAGGAAGTGCTGTTGGTTTCTTGGTGCAATATCATAATGTTGGGTGATCTAAGCTTTTCATGAGGTGAAGAAGGGCTTTCTTGCTGAGAGGATGATGCTGGGTTAGAACAATTGGTTGTAATCCTCTTTGCTCTTTCTTCATTATTAATAAAGCTATTCAAGTTTTCCTCCACATTCTTGTATGATTGATGTTATATGCATTTGTGTGGTCAATATATATCTGGTCCTATATTGTTTATGATAATAGATCTATGTTCTTGGATAGTGTTATGCTGCTTTGATTCTACAGGTGCTCTTTGGAGCTGGGTAGACGAGGAAGCAAGTGGCGAACACCTATCAGAAGGGAGAGGAATCGAGCAAGGAACCAAGCGCAAGACAGAGGTTGGTCTCCTTATTCCTCTCTTGTCTATTTCTCATAAAAGAAAACAAAAGTAGTTTTTAGTTTGTTTGTTTCTATGGTAGCTACCAGCCTTAGTGGGACTAGCAGCTCTACATAGACACTAGTTTTCCCGATAACAATCATTCCCCTTGTCGGGTTCTGATTAAGAGTCAGAACATGTGTCTGAATCAGAAGACTTCGACTCAACCACTAGTGACTGCTTGGCCCAACACTCAGTTGTGTTGTGAGTGGAGCTCTTATAGAACTCACACCACTTTCCCATGTCCTTCTTTGTCTTCATGGTGTTGTTCTTTTCTTGTGGATTCAACGTGTTATCCTGGGTTGACCTACCTTATCTTTTCCCTTTGCTTTGTGGTTTGGGGGTACCTTTCCCTTGCTTCGGATTCGTAGATACAAAGTCTCGCTTCTTCTATTTAAGCTTCTTCTTGATGTTAACAGCGTATCGGTACATTGTGTGAGCGAGGAGATGTCCAGGAACTCCATCTCATCTTATATGTACCTGTGTAGGTACTCATAGTACTTGAGTTCCAATTTTTTCTTAGTATCCTAGATACCCAACTTCGTACGAAGGGTATGAAAAACATTGGTAAAGTCTAGAACTTCTTGGTCCCTTCCCTGTCGCAATGTGGTCCAATTTATGTATTTATCCTCATAGCTCCTGACAGGGTAGTATTTCTCCTTGATGGCATCCCCGAGAAAATCCCAAGTGGGTGTGATTGAAAATAGTGACGGTGTACTTTCATCCTCCTGCTCACAGTAGGTTTCCCACCAGTCCTTGACGTGGGGGGCAACTTTGAGAAGAGAAAAAGTAATATTTTCCGGGCTGGAAAAATCATAAACAATAAAATATCCTTCTAGCAAATTTAACCATTTTTTTTTTCCACTAGAAAAATCGTAATTTTATTCATTATGAGTAAAATTACATGTTGTAGATGCTGAATAGCATATGTTGTAACAAAACTTGTCCTGCTAATCAGGAGCTAATAATCGATCAAATAGTCAACCTAGACTTTCCTACTTTTCTTCTTTTCCACTTTCCGCCAACCTTCAATGTTGGGCGGGGCTGTTACAATAATCATTTTTGTTTCATTTGTGGCAGCCATGATGTCCTTTTCAGAATCTGTGCTTGTTGGTGAGCATGCTCGTTTGCTGCCTCCTATTTCCTGCCTGGAGTTCTCATGTTGCTGCTGAGGGTTACCTGCATTTGTGTCTATTGCTCCTTCAATCAGATTTTCATTGTTCTGTAGGTAGCATGGATAGTTTTCTTTGCTGTTTTCTGGGTTATTCCTTCCTTCTTCATCTTCTTGTAGATTGCTGGTGGTTTCTGCTTTCTTCTCCTCTTCTATATCCTCTTCTATATCCTCCGTCCAAGTGGCTGAAAATTGCCATCCTTTCTGCTTTGGTGGTTGTCTCCTTTTCCTTTCCTTTTTGTTTTGTGGGCATGCATTCTGTAGATGACCTGTTTGTCTGCATATGCGACAGCGGAATGCAGTGTTTTCGTAATCCAGTGGTTGTGCCCATTGTTTCCCATTATGTATTAGGAGGATGTGCTCTGGTAGGCCTTGACTGAGGTCTACCTCCACGCATATCCTGGCAAATGTGTAGATATCCTTGGATAGGCGGTCATGATCTACTTTTAAAAAAGATCCCAGGGTATTGCCTATTCCTTCCAGTACTTTGTAGTGCCAGAAGTGTATAGGAAGGTTAAACAGTTTTACCCAAACTGGCATTTTGGTGACCATCATGCTGTTTGGATCGAAATCCGGGAACCAAGGTTTCAAGAAGAGGCCTGCGTTTCCCCAAAACCATGGTCCCTCGTTCAGAGCATATTCTTTGTCCTTTATGGTGTCAAATTTGACAATAAAGAATCCTTTTGAACAGAGGTGGATATCACAGTTTTCTGTCCATATGGAATAGATCCATTGACGAAGGGCTTCTGGCTTGGGCCAAAATCCATTGAACCTGCATATCACTGCTTTAGTAGAGTAATCAGTTTGTATTTCATTCACCTCTGGTATGGAAATTGTTAATGCAGGGTTCTGTGTTGTCTGCTCAACAATGTATGCCCCTGGTGTTGTAGCTTGTTGTTCTGGTTTCTTTTGTGGTTCCATCTTCCCTTTGACTGCATCTTTGAAAGAAACAGGTCCTTTTGAGCTTGTGTCGGGGCAGCCTCCACGCAATCTTGTGCTGAGACAGATGGTAGAGTCCTTTGTTATGCCGCATTCCATTAGATTGGACCCCTCCTGAATTACCTTCCCTGCATGTAGGAGGAGTTGTTTGCATGGTGGGATTCCAGTTTTTTCATATATCCTCTGTTTGAGAATTTTTGTTGCCTCCCATATCCCTATGTTGATGCATATTGTATTCCCTCCCATAGATCTAATGAAGAGAGGGCTTTTTTCCCCTTCCATTGTCTTTGCTGGAGATTGAATTTCCAGATCTGACCTGTATGGGGGTGGATCTGCTCTACAGGGGTCTAGATCTGAAAGCCTATGACCCGATCTGTGCCCAGGTACTGTAGGTCGCAGAGGATATCGCTGTGGATCCAGAGCCTGGCTCTCGCCCCGTGCTTGGTCCTCAATCGAATTGGTTGAGAGCTGCCAGAAAGAGTCAGATCTGGCCCGTTGCTTTCTCCTGGGCATAACCCTTGCTGAGGGAAGCACCGCTAACCGATATCTCGCTGAGGGAAGCGCAGCTATCCAATATTGATAATGATCTAGCTACTTTGATACAGATCGCCAAGAGTATTGATAGATGGAACCCAGATCCGTCCTGGGTGAAGCATCCTGTACCAAAAATCAGATATATAATTCCAATCTCTGTTTGTATTGTTCCAGATCTTGAGGCTTCTCTCTATTGGTAGATCCGGACCAAGCCCGAATGGAGAGGCCATACTCTGCGTAGCCATTTGGTGCAAGAAGCCGAGAACAATGATAAAACACACCCAGATCCATTATGTAAGAAACAACCTGTGCTGAGAAAGGGTGGTTAAACTCTTGTTTTTGGTTGCTCTGTTCCAGTTCTTGATACTGCTTTCCGGTGGTAGTTCCGGGCCCAAACCAAAGGGAGAGATCCTGCGCAGCACGTCCCTCTGCCAGGCACCCCTTCGATTCGGCACCTTGCTGGTCTTTTTGGGCAGTGGCAGCAGCCTGACCTTCAGAAACCCTTGTCGCCTGAGAAATCACCATCGCTCTGTCTCTCCGCAAGGCCTGTGTGATCATATATCAAATTTAACCATTTATTTATGGTGTCCGCAACTATTTGACCTTCAAATATGGAAATGTTGAAGTTAACTTGTACCTTAAAGGGTGTGGCGCTTCTAGAGTAGCTGCTGGAAGTGGATGTGTCACACTTGTGTAACCGCTGAAGGATCTAGTCAAAGTTCTTCATCTTCGTGTTCCTTTGTCACTCGAGGGCTTCTTCAAGCAATATTTTGAAAGGATCTCCTGCCCCCTCATCTTTCTTTTCTTCCACCATGGGAGGCCCTCTAGATTTGTGAGGCTGCACTTGCAAAGGTTCAACTAATTCAATCCCTAACTCGTTATATCCTGACCTCGTTGGGGACATGTAAAGAAAAACAAAGAAAGAGAAGACTGCCTTGATATAACTGAGCCAAATTTAAACAAGAAAACAAAAAATTATAGATATAACCATCAATACAAATATGCAGCAGAAATAACACTTCATTTCATTAATATCAAATACTAAAATATGCTTACAAATAGAATGGATGTAAGACTAGCTCAAGCGATGGTACCTTATCTCTGAGAAGAAATGTGGTGGCTACATGCCTCTGAACTGTGTTACGATAAGGCTCACAGGCCTATTTATTTTGAACAACAATGGTAAAGACTAAACATCCAAAAACCTAACCCTAGGAGATAAAGTGCCAAACTATGGGCTCGGTTTGGGTAAATTGGTACATCAACTTCCTTGGTTGTAACTTTTGGCATATGATCTTTGTTTCATGCACACGACACCTCATTAGAAATATATATATGAGGAATACAACTTACGAGTAGCCAAAATGGGTAAATTACCCATGTTGGCCACGGTTTTCCCAAAAGACATCGTTTAGGGCCTCAAAATGGCTCTAGAAGTTTAGGATGCAAAAGACTACCAAAAATAGTAATTGTGCTAGAATTAAGGAAACTGAAAAACTGAAGCGGACGGTGGTGGGGGTCAAGTAGAATAGGCGGGTAGCCACCAACATCCACCCAGATAAAAAACACACAAAAGGTACGTATTGAAACATTATATTTAGAACCCAAATAGTTTGTTTGGTATCAATGGCTTTGCTCTATTAAACAAATTGTCACTTGGTCAATTTTTACGGAGGAAATGATAGCAGATTATGAGGATACAAAGAGAAACACCTTCTCTAGCCAATTGATAAATCTCAAACAAAAGTGTTTAATAGTGGAGCACATTGAGGACTTTCAAAAATTGAATATAGGGGTAAATGATATTCTAGAGGAGCATAGGACTGATGTCTTCATAGGGACTCTAAAGGATAACATATAACATTACGTTCGCCTTTGGGAACATGATTCATTGAATAAGGCATTCAGGTTGGAAACAAAATTTGAAATAAAAATTCTGGCAAGAAGGAATTCTACCAATCACGACTATAAATATGGAAGTGTGGTTTCTCCTAGCCTTCCACAACCTGCAAGGTTGACACCACAACAATTGGTAGAAAAAATAGAAAAAGAACTTTGTTACAGTTTTGATAACAAATACACTAAAGGTCATAAGTGTGCTGAGAATAAATTAGTTTAAATCGATTGTGAAGAGGAGCAAGAAAGGAATAAGAAATGTCAAAAGAAGAGTATATACACTAAGAACCAACCCCAAAGAAAGAAGAAATGAATATGACCATATCTTGTAATGCATTGGCAGGAATTACATCTCCTAAGAATATGTTGACGGTGCTGGACCCGCCAACATTCATGGGATCTCACCGGTCTGAAGTCCCAACTAGACCTCACATCATTTGGTGTAGGAGCACATGAGAGTGTTATGCTTGTAGCTTCAAGAAGGTGATGTAAGTATGCCTAGTTAATGCATAATGTAACCTTGTGTCTAGGTTATCTTACTGTCAAAGGGGAAAGTGAAGTGAGCCTCTTAATGGGAGGGAATAGTCCCAACCTAGGAACAAACACACGGGAGCAACATCAAGGGTACTTCCAATAGCCAACGGAATAGTCCACAGTAGATGCGATAGTCATGAAAACTAAAGCTCAAGGGAAAACTCATACATCGCCCAGTGGAGTAGTCCACATGGGGGTCACAGTCATTAAAATCAATAAAACATGAGAATGTTTTGTTTAGTGTCCGACAGAGTAGTCTACATGGACGGGAGAATAGTGAGAAACAATAAAACACATCTTCAAGAATGTAAGTACTAAAATAACCGAAGTAGTTCAAATATAGTAGTACGGGTTAGGAAGAAATGCATTACAAGTGTTTAAATAATAGTCTTACAAACAGATACAAAACATGCATGAAAATGTGTGAGCCTGAGACAGGCTTCTGAATTAATCAAAAGTTCCAAGACAGATATGGACACCATACATAACTAACCCCAGTAGTGGGACATTGGAGATCCTCCTCTCTCTTCAAAGAACATAATACAGACTCTCAAGGCTATGTAGGGGGAGCCAAAGTGAAAATTCATTCGCTCATACAATGAAGGGGTATATATATTAGGTTTTAACCCTATATAGAAATTACCTGCATACAAATTTAAAACACGGAAGATAAAGAATGCGAGAGGATAACACATATAAATGAAGATTTTCCCCCGGATTCCAAAACCGGGACTACGTGCTTGATTTTTCATTATGTTCCTTTCAATGTTACAATACATATTTATACATTCCGAAGCATCCAATACCATGGACTGAAAACCATCGCGTCCAAACACATGTGCGAAAATCATGCACAAAACCATAGGTAGGTCCGCCCAACCTAATATAAGGTCCAAAAAAAAAAAATTGAGGCGTTGCCACAGACTCCATAGAGGGGGGTTACTTGCACCCCTAAAACCCCCTGTGACCCCCCCACTATGAAATTGGTGCAACAAAGGGGTGGCTAGTCGTGCAAAGAATATAAGACAACCCAACATTCTCCCACTTGTTGTTTTCTTTCCACGTGGTCACAAGAGAGCTTAGTCATTTATCCAGCCCTGTAACGTCCATTGTTTCTCTACACCAAGAGAGCTTCCGAGAGCTCACTGATTTTTTCAATGCATCTGCAGTATTCTTCAAAGTGTCCACCATATCCCTCACAAAGTGATACTGAACATCAATGTGCTCTCTCTTTGAATGATATGCAGGGTCCTTTGCCAAGAAAATTGCACTTTTGTTGTCACAGTCTATCCTTATAGCTCCCTGTACTAACCCCATAATTGAACACAATCTCTACAACCAAACTTCTTCCTTGCTTGCATGAGTGGCTACCATGTATTCTACCTCTGTAGTTGATAGTGCCACTACAAATTGTTTCTTACTCATCTAACTAACTGCACCTCCAAATAGGTTAAACACATACCCACTTGTATATCTTCCTTGATCTAGATCTCTAGCCGAGTCTACATCAACAAAGCCATGAATATCCAACACTTTGTCCAATCCTGGTCTTCCTTGGTAGCACAAACCATAATCACTAGTGCCACGCAAATACCTGAAAACTCGCTTCACTGCTATCCACTGCTCCTTCCCTGTTTTTGACATAAACCTGCTCAATACTCCCAGTGCATGTGCAATGCCTTGTCTAGTATAGATCATTACATACATCAGGCTACCGACTGCACTTGCATATGGAACACAGGACATGTCCTCTTCCTCTTCTTATGTCTTGGGACATTGTTCAGCAGATAAATTCACACCTACAGGAATAGGAATATTGACCGGTTTACTATCTTGCATATTAAATGTCTATAGTATTGTCTCGACATACTTCCTCTGGCTTAACCAGCCCTTCCTTTTTGCCTGATCTCTTTTAATTTCCATGCCCAAAATATAGTTTGCAACACCAAGATCCTTCATGTCAAATTTGGAGGACAATTGGGTCTTCAAATCCTGGATAATTTCTTTGTCATTTCCAACCAACAAAATATCATCTACATACAAAACCAGATAAGTAACATGGTCACCAATTTATTTAAAATACACACAGTGATCTACTTTTCTTCTGGTGAAACCAAGTCCACGTATAAATGTATCAAATTTATGATACCACATTCTTGGTGATTGTTTTAACCCATACAATGACTTCTTTAACTTGCATACCATTTATTTCTTACCCTGCACCGCAAAACCTTCAAGTTGCTTCATGTACATCTCCTCTTCTAGATCCCCATGAAGAAATGTTGTCTTCACATCCAACTGTTCTACCTCAAAATGAAAAGCAGCAACAACAGATAAAAGTAATCTAATATAAGCTACCTTGGCAACAGGAGAAAAAATATCACCAAAATCAATTCCTGTCACCTGGGAACAACCTTTTGCTACCAACCGAGCTTTGTATTTCTCCACCTTTCATTCTGCATTTGTCTTCTTCTTGAACACCCATTCGCTACCAATGGGTTTCCTTCTAGCCGGAAACTCCACCAAACAAAGCCTCATTTTTGTGCAAAGATTCCATTTCATCAACCATGGCCTCTTTCCAGAGTTTGCCATCCTTTGAATCTACTACTTCCTTCACATTTCTCAGATCATCTTTAGTAACAGATAAAGAAAAATTTGAACTGAAAGCAGATGGACTATACCTTTCCGGTTTCCTCCTTTCTCGAACAGATCTTCTCACAGCCGAAGTTTGTGGCTCTTCATCTTATGATTCCTCTGATGTTGTAGAGTCTGATTCTTCCTCCTTAAGCTCAAACTCTATCTTCTCAGGTTCTTTTGGTTGGACTTCATGTTTAATAACATCTTTCACCTCTCTGAACACCACATCTCGGTTGTACATAACCTTCTTTGATACTGGGTTCCAAATCTTATAACCCTTTAAAACATCCTTATACCCAATAAAGATACACTTTTCATATTTACTATCCAACTTGGTTCTTTTCTCCTTTGGGACATGTACATATGCATCACATCCAAATACCTTTAGTTGTGAAAGAGAGGGTTTCCTACGAGTCTATAACTCTTGTGGAGTCTTATCCTCCAACACTAATGAAGGTGATCTCTTGACCAGGTAACATGTTGTCTCCACCGCCTCTGTCGAGAATTCCTATCCTAACCCAGCACCACTGAGCATGCTTCTTGCCCTTTCCATCAATGTCTTGTTCATTCTTTCTACAACTCCATTTTTCTCAGGTGTATATGGAGTAGTATTATGTCATGATATACCACACTTCTTATAGAATTCTTCAAATTCCTTGCTACAAAAGTCTCCACCATTATCTGTCGTCAACACCTTTATCTTCTTCTCTGTCTGGTTTTCCACTAGAGCGTTAAATTATTTAAACTTTTCAAAGACTTCAGATTTCTTCTTAAGGAAATATATCCATGTATTCCTTGAGAATTCATCTATAAATGATACATAGTACACAGACTTACCCAGTGATGGAACCTTCATAGTTCCAAACACATCACTGTGCACAAGCTCTAATATATCTTTCACCCTCTTACCACGAGAGGGGAAACTCACCTGATTCTGCTTCCCATATACACATTTTTCATAGAAATCAAAATCCAAAGAGCTATTACTCATACCTTCTACCATACCTTTACCATGAAGTATTTGAAGGCCCTTCTATCCAATATGTCCAAGCCTTTGATGCCACAACATGGTCTTCTCTCCAGAGACCATTAGATTTTCTGCTCCACTTTCAAGAACCATAGAACTATTGCACCCATCAACAATAGTGCTACCTTGCAACTTGTACAAAGTTCCAATTTGAACTCCCCGCATCAATACCAGTTCCCCTTGAACCATCCTGCAGGTATCCTTCTCGAACACTATTTTTACACCTGTATCATCCAGCTTGCTTACAGAAATCAGATTTCTGGCTAATGTAGGAATATGTAGAACACTCGAAAGTGTTTTAACCCTTCCACCTTGCAACTTCAACTTTACTTTTCTGTGACCCACGATTCTAGCCTTCCTATCATCCCCTAAGAAGACAACACCACCATCATATTTCTCATACACGCAGAACCAATCTTTATGGGGATTGAAGTGAAAGGATGCACTTGAGTCAATCAACCATGCCTCATGATCTACATGTGTACTTGAAGAAGCCAAGTACACATCTCCACCTTCATCTGAGGTGGTTTTCGCCTCTACAAAAGGAGCACCATCAGATACATTTCCTTTATTAGGAGCTTTAGATTTACAGTCCCTTTTGTAGTTCCCTTCCTTTCCACATTTCCAGCACACCACCTTTATAGGTTTTCCTGGAGATTTAGATCTCCCTCTAGATCTATATCTCCCACTCGATGACTTATTTTTATTTTTGTTCTGGGACCATCCTTGTACAAACAAGGCATCGCCATTCTAGCTCTCCATATTTTTCTGTCTCATCTCCTTTGTCAACAAGGATGAGACTATTTCATCAAACTACAAGGCAGTTGTATTTCTACCTATTACAATAACCAAACTATCCCACGAATCTGGTAGAGAACACAACAAACTAATGCACTTATCTTGATTTGAATTTTAATGTCAACAGATAATAACTAACTTACCACAGTATTAAATGTGTTCAGATGCTTTGTCACTTAGTCTCCATCTTTCATCCTCAGGTTATGCAGCTTTTTTCATAGGAACAGTTTATTCACCAGAGACTTAGATTGGTACAAAGTCCTTAGCTTGTCCCACAAAGCCTTCATCGTATCTTCCCCTCATACATTTAGCAATACTGAATCTGAGACACACAATTGTATTGTGCTCTTTGCCTTCCAATCTAGCTTCTTCCATTCTTCATTAGACACTCCCATTGGTTTAGTACTTAGATCTACGATGATCCACTGATCTTTATCCACCAACAGATCCTCCATCTTGAGTTTCCACAACTCAAAACTTTGACCATTAAATTTCTCGATCTCTATCTTTCCACTACTCGACATCTTCTTTCACCACCATAATTGATCTCGTAGATCTCCCACTAAATAAGGTCTACCATAGGCCCGAGCAAAACCCCTCAGCAACAAAGGTGTCCCCTTGAAGCCAAAACAACTCTGATATGAAATGTAGGTTTTAACCCTGTACATAAATTACCTGCATATGAATTCTAAAACAAAGAAAATAAAAAATGTGAGAGAATAACACATAAAACACATATACACAGAGATTTTCCCCTAGATCCCAAAATTGGGACTACCATCTTGATTTTTCATTATGTTCCTTTCAGTGTTACAATACATATTTATACATGCTAAAGCATCCAATACCATGGACCGAAAACCATCACGTCCAAAACCATGGATCGAAAACCATCACGTCCAAAACCATGTGCGAAAATCATGCACAAAACCATAGGTAGGTCTGCCCAACCTAATATAGGGTCCGAAAAAACAAAATTTTCTGAGACACTACCCCGAGTGCCATATAGGGGGGTTACCTGTACCCCTCAAACCCCCTGTGACCCCCCTGCTATGCAATCGACGCAACGAAGGGGGGGCTAGTTGTGGAAAAAATATAACACAACCCAACATATATAGCCAAGGGGAATAAATGACCCTTCTGAATCTTCGACTTCGGTGATAATTGCTTGATTTCCTATAAATTTAAAACTGATGTGACTCTTCAACTTCATATGTGCATCTCCTGGACTTTGACATTACATTACATTTTATTACAACAAGTATGACCCATAGTAGTGATGTGGCTAAGATAACTCATGACACAACTCACCATGACACTATTGACATGTACTGGCTAACTATGGTGTCCATGTTGAGCTGGTGTGCTATTGAGTGATGGGTTTGCTCTCGTTGTTACATGTGTTCACCTCCACATGGAAACGTGTGCGGGGTCATTGATGATCTTGGTCTTTGCTTGATGGTTCAAAAACATGTATCCCTTTCACATGCTACTTCATGTGCTTGGTACCTTCATTCATCTATGAGCAAGTCTTCTGGCATTCACTCCTTGTTCATCTCGTTCATTGTTGCGCCATGTTCATCAATGTACTTATTTCTCCAATCACTCATAATGTGACAACATCAAATCCATAAACCTCCTAGCCTAAAATGATGCATTTTTTTTTATTTTGGTGCAGGTGACCAAGATAGGGTAAAGGCACTGAAACTGCACAGAGCACACCTCAGGTCGGGATGTGAGGTTTCAGAGCACTGTTGGGAAAAGCTGTGTAGATCTCACTGGAAGACATATTTTCACAATATAGGACAACAGTGATATTTAGAAAGGCAAAAATCAGATGGGAGGTAGAATTGCGCAATTTCCGAGAGGATGATAAGGCAAGGTGTCGGGGAAATGCTGAGAAATTCTACAGATTTTTCAAGATGATCATTGGGCAAGTCATTCGGGGGTCTAGCTAGGAATCTACACAGTTTCTATAGGGAAGGCAGAGTGGGCAGTAGGAGGCACTGGCAGACATTTCTGTGCAGTCTTCAAGAGCAGGGCTGGATCGGGCTACCGGGAGCTGCTAGTCATAAATGTGGATTTCTAAAGGATAGTGTTGGGTAGTCAGTTCTACATAGTTCTTGGGATGAGTGTAGAGTAGGGAAGCAGAGATGTTACCAGTAAAAATTGTTCAATTTTCAAAGGGAGAGCAGAGCAAGCTAGCAGGTGGCCTACTAGTCAAATCTGCACAATTCTCAGGAACAATGAAGTGACAGGCAGTAGAGGCCTGACTCGCAAGCTTTGTGCATTTTCTACAGATAGTGTAGGGAAAGAAGTTGGCCAACTTCTGTGAATTTTTGGGGAGCAGTGGATCCCCATGTGACAATGTAGTTCAAATTTTCTGGAAGACCAGAGGGAGGCTAGGTGACATCTTGCAGGAAGCAGAGAGTAGATCAGACATGGGGACAAATTCTGCGTAATTTTGGGAGGCAGTTAGCCTGTTCACTTCGAGGATTTCAAAATGCAGGATACCGCAGAGGCAGGTCACGAGATCTCTGCAATTCTAGGCAGCAGAGCAGGTTCACTGAGAGCTAAGACTATGCAACGCAGCTAAATCAGGGTCCAATTAAAGGAGGGTTGTCCGGTCAACAGATTTTCAAGAAAAATGACTAATTTTGAGAGCAAGTAAACATGTGCATACATGACAATGTGATCACAAGCTTAGCATGACCCGATGACAAGAAACCTCAAACCAATAGGACAAACATTTTCTCAGTTAAACTGACTCAAAGGTTAATAATGACAAGTTTGACACTTGAGATAGATCTCTTCGAACGACCATGAAGACATTTTCATGACAATGTTTACAACTTTGTGTGTGAGTATGACCAATGTTCATGGGGTGGAAATAACTCATACACACAAAGAAAAACCTTCCAAATTGTCAGAACAAACTCCTAAGCATGACATAACAATCAACATGCCAAAATACGACCAATGGTCAATCAAGAAAAAGGGTGTAAAGACTCGACAAGAGCTCATGGGATGAGCCCGAGTGTTTGCAACCATCAAGGGGAAAAACCAAGGAAGGCTCTGAAATTTGGATGTAGGCCAAATTTTTGGAGGGTGTTGTAGCTACTAAAACACTTGGCGACACACTGGTTGAATACCAACTTCTCTATTTCAGTTCATTTATAACACATGGCCTTCGCCTTTCATGGAGTATTGATTCATTGTGTAGGTCACTTTGGCTTCCCCACTTATCCCATTGACAAACATGGTTCACCTTATACCAACTCAATCAAACACAACAAAATTTTCAGCTAGATCAGAGTGTTTCAAAATTTGAAAGGGTAGTTTGGCTTGCGAGCTTAAGATCTATAGTCTATGATTTTTTATCTTTGGTGTTGTTCCATTGCCAGCAAGCCTGGATAGTTCCTAACGGAGCCACATAAGAACACAAGAATTTCTTCACTAGCAACGAGCCTAGTCAGTACCCTGGTGGATTTTCCTCCTTCACCTCTCTACATAGGAAGCCTTTCTCGTCTTTCACCTTTGTAACTTTTTGAAAGAGAATTGTGCATAGGCACCAATCTATTTTTGGGAAGAAGAGGGATCCCAACTTATTGAGAGCAGAAGAGGTTGTTCCTACATAGCATAATGTAAAAACATTGATTTAGGATTTCTCGTTTAGATTTTACCCCTTCTACTAGATGGATAAGCTTGAACACATAGAGAAGAAGACTGAGTATAGGCATGGGGTTTCCCAGTTTAGACACAGGCTCATCGTTTGACCAGAGGGTCCCTTACAGATGGATCATATTTTCCATCTAAGCTACATTAGCCAAAAATTACAACCAGGCATAGAGAAGATGGACACAGGATTGGCCAAGTGTTGCAACATCATAAGACTCTTCCACTTCAACCATATACTTAGTCAAAAGCCAGAACACAATATAGGACAACAATTGTTTACAAAAAGAAAATGACAAGACAATCAGAAAAAAGAAAGTGAGGTGAAGCAAAATAGAAAAGCAAAGAAACAAAACAAAATAAGCATGCTATTTACATAGGGCAAGGTCCGGCCTTAGATCATTTAAATTAACATTTTAAATCTTGGCCATTGACATGAAGGTTGTCAATCCTCCCGTCAAGTGATTGTAAGCGATATGTGTGTTGGCCATGTTTTTAGTGAACTGTGTACGGACCAATGCATAGGGACTAGAACTTTGTATGTTTTCATTTGTCTTCATGGGGTGTATCCCACTTCAAGGCTAAGTCACCCACAACGAAGCTGGAGTTCCCTACAAACTTTCAATTGAACCATCTCTTGATACGATTATGGTGGAGTGAAATTTTCTATTTTGCTTTCATCCGTTCTTCCTGTAACTTTTGTAATGTGTACATCCTACGCTGAACCAATAAACACGACTTGCGTCGGGATTCTTGGCATAACTAGAGAGCAGGTAAGTATATATTTGGTGGAAGGATGGCTTATTTTCTGTATACAAGGAAGTATGGAGATTTGTTCAAAGAGGGATTGGGTGTAACTTGGTCAGCCCAAAGTACATTCACCAGAGTGGAATTCCAGTTTCGTTTCTCAAAATAAATGGTATTTTTTATGATGCGAATGAGGTTCTTGTTTGTAGATTCGGCAAGACCATTTCCCTCCATGTATTAGTTAGCTGAGTGTTTAAGCACAATACCATATTTCAATGAAAAATCATAAAGTTTAAATGAAGATAAGTAAGTTTCATTTCCAAAAACAAGTGATATAGGAATGCCAAGCCTTGAAATGATGTTATGCTGAAGGAAGCTGATGACTTCTTGGTCATTCACCTATTGGAGCGGAACTACTTCTATCGACCGCTTGAAGTAATATGTAGTAGTGAGGATGTAGCAGTTCCTATTTAATGAATGTGGGAATATTTCTCCAATGATGTCTAAGCTTCACTGTTGGAATGGTCCATCCACTCCAAATAATGTGGGCAAATAGAAACCATATCTCATGAATTTATGCGCAATTGTGTTACCCATGAAGTGACCTCTAGCTGGTCCATCACGCAAATTGTGTAACACTCTCTCTGAATCTTGTGCCTCCAGGCACCTAGCCAAAATTCCATTGTTGTTCTTTCTGTAAAACACTTCGTGCACCAACTGGTAAGGTAAGGATTTGAGGCGAAGTTCCCTCTTCTGTCACATGGAAAAGTGAGAGGCAATGGTGTAATTCTAAAGGTACTAGTGCACTTCTTTGTATCAATATTTTTCATGTGAAGTGGGTGGTGCTCGCTCTACATTGTACATGTCATTTTTGTGCTCCCAACTGGCGAGATATTTTTTTCCCTCTTGCATGTGTACCACTTATGGCACTAGCCTCCAAAGACCATGACCCTTCATAGTGTGAGCTAGATTTATATCAATGTTATACTCTTATATTCATGTCATCCAATTTGCACGTCTTTCACCCAGCTCTTGTTCAATAAGAAACGATTTGATTGTTTTGCGTGGCATAGAGACTATGAAATGTTTTTTCAACAAGTAGGGTTTGAAATGTTTCACCACTTTGTATACATCATATGGTTATTTATCCACAGTGGTATAGTTCAGCTCGGGTCCCTGTATGCTCGCACTCATGAAGGAGATGGGGTGTTCATTATTTATCTCATCCTTCTGTGTGAGCACTGCATCGAGTGAATTGTCGGAAGAAAAAGTATAAGGTAAGAAATCTGTGTTGAAACCTAGGTTGTACAATGCAGGTGCATCTACTATTGCCTGCTTGATATGAGCGAATGCATCCTTTTCCTTCTTCCCTTAGTTGTAGACGCTTATTTCTTGATCATGTCTTGGATAGGTTTAACAATCTGCGCATAATCTGAGATGAAATTTTGGAGGAATTTTATCTTCCCCAAGAAGGACTGCATAGCTTTCTTGTTGACTGGATAAGGAATCTGTGATATAGTCTAAACCTTATTCGAATCCACCCTGATCCCACTCTTGGCGATGATATTCCCTAGGAGGCTTCCCTTAGACACTGAAAATACATTGTTCGTGGGATTCAAGGATATCTCATACTTTTGACATTGCTAAAAAATATTCATAAGATGGTGTAGGTAGTATGACCATTTTCTGGAAAATAATGTCACATGATCAAGGTAAACAACCATGCTCTGTTCGATGAGCCCACAAAAGGTGATGTCCATATTGCATCAAAAGGTTGTGCCTGCGTTTACCAACTGAAATGGCATTCTTCGGTAAGTGAACCTACCCCACTTGGTACAAAATGTAGTTTAAAGTCTATCAGGTTCTACTACCAAAACATGATACTAGAACCTAGTTATATCCAGAAAAAAATGTCAAGGAGAGAAAACATTTCTTCTACAGATATTGTATACAAAATGTGCTCCATAGACGGCACAAGGTAGTTTTCTTTGTGTGAGGCCCGATTCAAATTTTAGAAATCTATGCATAGGCAGATTTCCCCAGAATTCTTCCTTACATGAGCTAGGTTTGAAACCCAAGTAAAATGATGAACCTTGTAAATGATCTGAGCATCCAACAACTTAGTCAATTCTTTCTATATGAGGGGTTGAAGTGATGGATGAAATTTTCTAAGATTTTGCTGAAATGGGTTGACCCCTTCTCGGATCAGAATGATGTGCTGGATTATTCATGTGTCATATGTTTTCAAGTCATTGTAAGTCCACGAGAATATGTCATGGTACTCTCTGAACATGTGGAAAAAGGCTTGTCATTCTTTCGGTATACAACACGTATCAAGATTCACAAACTTCAGATCTCTATATGTTCCCAAGATAATCTCTTTGTGCATCAATGTGGAACTATGGTTTTTAGTGTTCCTGGGCCCTTTGAAGCAATTATGCAAGTCATATAACTTTTTTAGTGAAACCACACCCTTTTGGATGAGGTTTCCTTTACTGTCATCAACTATGTCTTGCATAGACTGCTTGCGCACATGTTCATTTATCGATGTGTCTTTGAAGACGTTTGCATTGACCATGAAATGCAGTATTTGTTCATAATCATCAGAAACACATAAATTAGTGATGTTGTGAGGGATAGATGGCTTATAAAAAATTTCAATAGTAAATTTATCCCTCAGTGGTGTCATCCTGCCAACTACATTTTCCTAAGAATTTGCAGCTACATTGCACATTCTTCATAAAAAGATGATATTAAAAGCTTGAAAATTAGAGATAAGTCGCCATACCTCTTGTTGGTAGCTCTTAAGACAAGGCGGGACATAGTGATGGTGTTACGTACCTTTCGTACCACAATCTCTGAATCACCTACCACTTTCAACAAAACAATGTTGAGGCTAAGGGCTTTCTACAAACCCAAGACAAGTGCTTCATATTTGGCAGTATTGTTTGTGCACTCGAACTCCAAGCAGCTTCAGAATAAGTGTTTTCTTAGCCTTGGGTCAATCAAAACCCACTCAGTTCTAGATCCATCCTGTGTTTTGGATCCATAAAAGTACAAGGTTCACAAATCATCTATACAAGGACCTCTTTTTGCGCTAGTACTGCTAACAGTACCTCTATTACTCTTACAATGTATTGTACAAGTTCCATTTCCACCACTTGGGGAAGGAAGGAGACTCAACTGTGTATTTAGTGGGGTGGGGATCTGATGTGCAGGATAACACCCTAACTCTGTTTCTAGAAAGAAATTTCCAAATAAAAGTTCTGCGAAAGCCAACAATTCATTCTGATAATTCAAGGGAGTAACGTTGTGTTTCATATACCTCTTGAAAAACACCTGAATCTAGCTGTTTCTGCCCTGGTACATAATGCACGAGTGTGTGTTGGCTTGTTGGGGCTGGACCCAGGTTCAGAGGTGATTTAGCCAAACAAAACCTGTCACTACTGGCCCTTTCGGCAACAATCCACGGAGCGCGGACTGAGGCCTCACCCAAAGTAGTATGGGAGGGTGTTAGAACTAGGTTTCCGCACCCTGGAGATGTTTGATGTTTTCCAAGTGGTTCGCTGTTTGACCTTGCGCACCCGTTGCTACGTGCACTTACCTGTATCTCGCAGTCTGAGATGATGCCTTCGCGCAACCCTACTCGGGGGGCCGAACAATGTTATAACCTAAGGCCTTACTAGTAACCAAATATTGGTTAATTAACTTAGCTTATTTGTATGCTTTCAGTTATACTTAACAATATTCATAATTCATACAAGTGTGCGCAGTAAATAAATAGTATAATTGCAATTCATATCCAACAGATAATAACTCGAGATAGATACATGTAATTCAGATAAAACTTCTCTTTATTATTCTCTTCCTTCGGTTACAGACTCTATTCTGCCCTCCGCACTCAGTTGCATGGGTTCGCACACTCAGCTGTGGACTCCACTAGGCCTCTGCACACTCAGCTGTAGAGCCCCTTCCTACTACTATGACCCAAGACACACTTAGACACTTGCTCTATATTTCTATCTCATAATTTTCTCCTACTTCCTTCACTAACTAACTTTTACACTTAGAGCTTCAGTATATTTATACAATCCCATGGTCCGCAAACCGTGGGTATGCTGCCATTACATTCAACACTTAGGGCAGATAGTCCTATGACTCTAACATGCATTCCACACCCACAATTCAAGGAGATTTACAATAATATCACTCAAAACATGGCCTTCAAGCCCCAAAACATGTTGTGGGGGGATTCCATGCCCAACAGACACACAACACAAACATCATGACTTGCCCTCGAGTCACTCGATTGGCGCAACGATCTTGGTGTGCAGTCCCTCCAACAGTTCTCGTATGGTGTTGATTTCTACATTGCACTGAGCGGCTACCTGCTGAACCTGTTGTATCCTTTGTTCTGAGACCTTTGTATAGAGCTTCAAGTAGCTGCCATTTACTTTTCCAGGGAAGGGTTCTCCATTCAACTTGACTAGCTAGAACGCGCCCCTGTTTGTGACCTCGTTAACCATGTATGGTCTGAGCCAATGCATTCTAAATTTTCCTGGATATTTTTTAAACTTACTGTCATACAACAACACTAAGTCATTTACTTTGAAGGTTCGCAACTTGATATGGAGGTCGTGCCAAGATTTTTCACGCTGCTTTTGTACCTACTAATGAAACCCAACCAAAAACTGTTCTTCCTCAAGTTCTTCAAATTGTGTCAGCCTTTCCTCCAGAGCTTCATCGTCCCTCATCCATGTGAGTGCTGCTATTCGCAGACTAGGTACCATGTATTCCGTCGACATGAAAGCTTCCATGCAATAAACTAACCGGAAAGGTGTCTGTTCCGTCAGTTTCATGCACGTTGTCCTATAAGCCCATAGCACGACAGGTACACGCAGATCCCAATCGTTTCGCTGCGTGTTGCACACTTTGGTCAGCACAATCTTGAGTATTTTATTGAAAGCTTCTACATTCCCATGGGCTTGTGGGTGATATGGTGTACTCTTTTGATGATACACATGGAACTCTTTGGCGAGTGTGCTGATGGTTTCATTGAAGAAATGTGTTTCACAATCACTAATTAAGATTTTTGGACAGCCAAATCGGGTCAACACATTTCCGAACAAGAACTTTGCAGCCATAGTGGTCGTGCAGTCTTTGACCGGCTGCGCTTCCACCCATCGTGTTAGGTACTCCGTCGTGGTGATGATGTTGCATGCACCCGTCTTTCCTTGAGGTTTGGTTAGTCCCATAAAATCGATTACCCGTTTTTCGAATGGTTGTAGTGTCATTTGTGGATTTAATGGCATCTCATCCCTTCGCGATGGTTTTCCAGTCCTTTGACATATGTCACAGGCCTTACAATGCACTTTTGAATCTTGCTACAGGATTGGCCACCACAACCCTGCGCAGAGAATCTTTTGTGTAGTTGCTCATCCTGCATAGTGTCCTCCTGCAATGCCCCCATGTGCTTCCGTGAGGATTTGACTTCGTTCAAATTCAGGTACATATTTGCGCAATATCTCATCATTTCCCATTTTTTATTGATTCCCCGCAATGACAGAAAAATCTGCCGCGTGCACCACCAATTCCTTCTTCTATTAGGCAGAGTATTCCTTCGGCGTAGTCCCTATTGTCAGAAAATGGATTATATCTTCAAAGTACCCATTCGTGATGTGCACCGCAAAGAGTTGTGCATCAGGTAATCCTTCCTCTTGATTAGTGGGTTCCTCGCTTGTCTCAATGCGTGATAAATGATATGGTCCTACGTTCAAGCGTCCCAGCTTTATTATGACCTCAAATTCATATCCCTAGAACAATAAGAGCCATCTTCATATGCACCTCCCCAACACAGGCTTATTGACCAGGTATTTCAGCGTAGAATGGTCGGTATACATCTTGAAATGTCCTCCAAGTAAATAATGTTGGTATTTTTGGAGCGTGTACACCATCGCCAACCCCTCATGTTTGGTTGTGGAGTATTTCTTCTCTACTTTGGACAACTTCCTACCTGCAAATGCAATAGGGTGATCCAAGCCTTCCCTGCCCTCCTGTGTGAGCACTGCTCCCAGCGTGATACACAACGCATCATCATGGACATGAAACTCCACATCCCATTTTGGGAAGACCAGGATTGGAGCGGAGGCCAACTTCCCCTTCAGAACATCCAAGCTTTTCATGCAATCATCATTCCAGCAAAATGTAACGTCCTTTTTCAATAGTTTTTCCATCGGTGCGGTGATTTGGGCATAGCTCTTGATAAACTTTCTATAGTATCCGATGTGTCCTAAGGTACCGTGTAGCTATTTAACACTTCGCAGTGCTTCCAAAATTAGAATAACGACAATATTCGCAAGGTCCACCATCAGTCCCTGTTTACAGACCACATGTCCCAATAGGTTCCCGAAGGGAACGAGGAATGTTCACTTCTTAAGGTTCAACGCAATCTAGTGTTGTCGGCAAGTATCCAACATCATGTGTAAGCTTGCTACATGGTGCTTAACTAATATGAAGATAGTCCAATCATCTAGATAGACCTCCAAGAACTTGTGGATGTATTATTTGAACGCAACAACAACGATGCATGAAAAGATGGTTGGCATGTTCTTCAATCCAAACAACATAATGGTGATTTCAAAGCAACCCCATTCTGTTGCAAAGGTCATTTTTCTTCTGACTTCCAGCGCAATCTTGATTTGATGGTACCGTGAGAACCCATCTATGAATGAGTATGCTTCCTCGCCACCAACATTTTCCAATACTTCATCTGTGTATGGTGTCGGGAATGGGTCGTGTACACAGGCATCGTTCAGGTTCGTGAGGTCCACGCATATTCTTATTTTGCCCTTCCACTTCTTCTCCTACACTACCATAGGACTCACCTAGTTAGATTCTTCCACTGACTCAGTAATTCCGGCTGCGAGCATTTTGTCTAATTCTTCGCAGACTTTTTCCTTATATTTTGGATTCAAGAGGTAAGGCCTCTGCTTCACCAGATTCACGTTGGGTTTTAGGGTAATCTACATCATCCCTAAGTCACCAAAGATCCCTTTTAAATACATAATTTTGGTCGGGAACAATTCTTGGTATTCGCGGAGTAACTCAGCGACCTTATCCACCATCGCATCATCCCAATAGTCTCCAAGCATTGCATACTTTCGTTCCACCTCTGTTCCAATGTTTACCTACTTCATTTTTAGCACCACGGTGATGTCAAGAACCTCTATCAATGGTCATCAAACCTCACAACAACCTTCCATTTCTGGAATGTTAATATTTCATGGGTCCTCATCATCCTCCTCAATATTTACATTGTAACACTCTAGTGCATAGCTCATCTGTGTCGCCCATTCCTGCTGAAGTACTTCCATTGGCTCCTGGGGTAATTTGAAGATAGCTACTTTTACGGCTTGTAGTGCATCATCAACAATATAAGACCAACGATCTTCAAACATGAAGGTTAGCAGGAATCCTTCGCGCAAGATATCCCATTCACTCGTGTCATCGCAGAGCTCTATCTCAGTATACCAGTTCATGGGTATGACATCTAGAGTATGACAAAACAAATTCACCCATTCTGGTTGTGGCTCTTCCCGGTAGACCGTGGTCCATTTCACGAGGTGTGTATGTGGATCATCCCTTCCGCAGGCACATCATTCTTCTACATCCGCGCCAATCCTCAAAGCTTCTCTGATGTGTACCCCACCAGATTTTGGGCATAGCATGTAGTGGCCATTTCAGAGCATCAAAACGTTGTTGTTCTAACACTTCTCTTTCAAATTTGTCTAGGAATTCACCCACCGTTGTTAACCTATCATACATAGGTATATTTCTTACCTTGGTTGCCATGCAGCGTAGTGATCTTACCATCATGTTGCAATTGAGCATGGTTACCTCGTGTAACAGATTCTACCATCATTCTGTTTCCTCATCCGAATCTTCTGTACAGGAGCTTTCGCGCTCCTAGAAAATTTTGCCATCTACTATTGGATTCACCCAATCCTGTTCCTGAGCGGTTATCATGTAGATATAGTCTAGCTCGTCGCCGTGCACTAGCTCTGTGTAGCACAATCCTTCCGCATGGTCTAAAGGTACCATTACGTGTAGTGACTTTTTCTCAAAAATCATTTTGTACTTCTTCAAATTTATGACACTATTCATATCAGTGGCCCAATCTATTCCCAGTAGTGTGGGATAGGGATTGTTGTCATCGACATCTCTATCACTTCGAAATTTGTAAGCACTCTCACACCTTCTATGTCTACCATTATTCCCTGCAATCTTCCCATTGCTAGGATATTATGCTGGTTCGTCATTCCCAATTGAATAGGGGACCATTGCAATGCGGGCCTACCCATACACTCCCATGTCTGCTTTGGCAGTACAATCACATCTGATCCTATGTCCAGAATTACTTGATCCATTTCATACTCACCTATTTGTGCAGTCAATTTCACTTCCCTTCTTGTTCACGATGTAGGTTTCTCGAGCTTCCAGACTACGCGTGGTTATCCTAACCCAGCGCACCTAGTGATAAGTTCTTGTAATCCCTTCATTGCTTTGGTGTCGTATAGCAGTTTCATACATGTCTCTAAAGAGGTAGTGATCATTGAAGGATCCACCTCTGGCTCTAGTTGATCCTTACTACCTGAAGTGGAGGCCTCTGTGAAGCTCTCCTTAGTGTCCATGAATTTCTGCTTCGCGTGCTCCAAATCAAATTCAGGTTCCTTTGTAGGAGCCTTGCAAACCCACAAACATTCTTTAGGCTACATAGCTTTGTCATCCCTTGTCGTGATACTGCTTCGGAGCACTATGTTTACATTCAGGTCCTCTTCATGTGGGTCAAACCTCATCATTTGCAAATTCTAAGTCAGGGGAGGCTGGAGTATCCCTTTATCGCACAACATTACTATCAATGTAGGGAAGTCCTTTGTCTCATGATTAAACTGAGTATAATATAAACCTGATGCTTTCGTCGGATTTGTACAATCGTGGGCCTAATGCCCTGGCCCTCCGCAATTGTAACAAATTAGATGTTCGTAAACCTTTCCTGGTTCCATTCCTCCTCGACCTTGTCTGCGCCCCTGAAATCCAGTGCGTGCCATCCCTGTACTTGGATCAAGGGCTCTCGTTTCGATCTGCACTCTGTAGGCAGGATTGTGAACCATCACCAAATCGTAACTTCTGCAAGTGCACTCATCATTAGCGATGCAACAAAACATGCACAATGTTGGCCATCTGTCAAGGTCATGTTGGCTTCATGAATAATACTCTTCAGTCTCTAATCTAGATCCCATGGGGTCTCACCTGGAAGCATCACGATTTATTTAAACCCGATAATCGATTGTGTCTCTGACTTTGGCCTACTAAATAACCTGTTCAGCGCGGCCTAGATATCTATGATCCTCGCATTTGGATGGTCATTAGAATGCTTAATGTACCATTTTAGTGTGCGATCCTGCAATGTGCTTACTAGCATTGCCTTCTTTATATTGTCATCCACAACTCCTTGTGCTTCCCATATGGCCTTTACCACAAACCAAAATTGGTTTGGATCTTCGTTCCCTACTCCTTTTAATATCGGAAATTTTATCGCGCTCACCATATTGAACTGTGGTGGTGGCGGAGGTGGTGTGGGCAGAGATGGAGGTGATGATGGTGAGACTGGTGGTGGTGTAGGTGGAGGTGGTATGCGTGGAATTCGCTAACTTATCAGAGTGATCGCGCTTCTCGGAGCAACTTTCGTGAGCTCTTCTTCACTTTCCTGTAAGGATGAAATCAAGGGACTATTCTCTATCTCTGAGTTACCTTCGTTTCTATAGATCCTCCCAATTTGCGTAGTCCCAAACATCAATTTATTCGCATAACCCACTTTTCACACAATAACATTTTAATCAAAGTGTTCAATGATTTAATGTACTTACCTCACGGTCCCTTGAGGAAGTGTCGTTCCACGTTGCTATAGTTGATGGTTGTATCTATCGCGAACTTAGTGATGAACTATCTTATAATTCGATTGAGCCAATTGTCCATAGAACACGTGATCTTATCTTCTGATGCTTCTAGTCTGCACACCAATTCTAGAGTCCACACAATCATTTTGTTGAGCCTACACCTTCCCTGACTGTTTGCTAGCTTTGCGATCCACTCGTACAATTTAGAGGGGAAGGATGCAAAGAACATTTCGTGGATTTCCATATATAAGCAGTGCTCCAATCACTGTTCCTTTGATACTCATGAATTCATGTTTTCCTGCATCACAAACTCGTGAATCTTTATATCCAACCACCCTCAATTTCATTCTTCATCAAATTCCAGTGAGACGACATCAGACATCCCTTATGCAAATCCCGGTCCTGACAACGAAACCATTTGTTGGCTTGTTGGGGCCTGACCCAGGTTCAGAGGTGATTTAGCCAAACAAATCCTGGTACCACTGGCCCTTTCGGCAACAGTCCCTAGAGCACAGACTAAGGTCTCAACTGAAGTAGTATGGGAGGGTGCTAGAACCAGGTTTCCGCACCATGGAGATGTCTGATGTTTTCCAAGTGGTCTGCGGTTCGACCCGGTGCGCCCGTTGCTACGCACACTTACCCGTACCTCGTAGCCCGAGATGCTGCCTTCGCGCGGCCCTTCTCTGGGGCCAAATGGTGTTATAACCCAAGGCCTTACGAGTAAACCGATATTAGTTAATTAACTTAGCTTATTGGTATGCTTGTAGTTATACTTAACAATATTCACAATTCATATAAGTGCGCGTAGTAAATAAACAGTATAATTGCAATTCATATCCAACAGATAATAACCCAAGACAAATACATGTAATTCAGATAAAAAATCTCTTTGTTATTCTCTTCCTTCAGTTATAGACTCTATTCTGCCCTGCGCACTCAGCTATAGGGGTCTGTACACTCAGCTGGAGAGCCTCTTCCTACTACTACGACCCAAGACACACTTAGACACTTGCTCTGTATTTCTATCTCATACTTCGCTCTTAATTCCTTCACTAACTAACATTTACACTTAGAAATTCGCTCTATTTATATAATCCCATGGTCCGCGGACGATGGGTAGGCCGATATTACATTCAACACTTAGGGCAAACAACCCGATGAATATAACATACATTCCGTGCCCACAATTCGTGGCGCTTTATAATAATATAACTCAAAACTTTGGCTTTAAGCCCCAAAACATTTTTTGGGGGGATGCCATGCCCAACAGTGTGACCAGTCTGTAACGAAATATCCTTGCAACTTACTGGACTATTCCCTATTGAGAAATACGCCATATGCTTTCGGGATGTCAACGATCACAATGTTAATGCATTGTTAAACTCATCCGTTGGACGATAACCAAATGATCACATCCTGGAGTTCACCAATGGCTATTACACATGTTCAGCCAAGTTGGATGATTTGCATAGTTGTAACGCTCCATTGCACATTAATCTGTTTATCAATGGACAATGGCATGACATTGAATGATGCGCCAGAGTCAACCAAATAGTTTTGGACATTGAATTTGAATATTTCGAATGATAACAAAAATGGTGCGCAGATCTAGTTCGCTTCTTCCATGCGAAGCACATTAAGTACAGGTGCGAGTGATCTGGAGACTTGCTTGGTCCCTTGGTGGAAGAGGCAATAATGTCTGTGGAGTTTTTCCCCAGTGCATGCAAAACAATATCCCTCCATGAGTTTGGGAAGATCGTAAAAATAAATGTTTGCATCGGTCCTCTTCATATCTTCAAAAATATTGCAATCCAAAGCGGTAAGACTCACTGAATTATCTAGGGGAAGATTTGTGTTTGTACATATCTTTCACTGTAGATGTCTTCTCGGAATTGATTTTTGTTTTCTGTGTTGAGGATGTCGGTGGATCAATTGTTCTATGCAGTTGTTTAAATGTTTCTTTCGGTATCTCAATCACAGCAGGAGCCCCTTGGCTTCTCAAGCCGTATCGACTTTTCTTATTTTGGGGTTCCTTCTCAGTGGTTGTTTTCTTCTGGGAAGAATTAAGACATTGGTACATGTCAATTATGTGCCTAGAACTTGGAACTTCATCAGATGAAACATCCTCTTCATCATCATCATCTTCCATCTAAACCTCCTCACTCGCTTTAAAATGATCATTCATCCTTGAAGCCATAGTGCCCATAATTCAGTTATAGTCTAGACAGGACTTCCCTGAATTTTGTTCTTCATGGATCACGGAAAAGTTATCCCTCAAAAGCTATTCCACTTGGAATACAATATTGGAGATCTATGTAGATTTATCTAGGTGACCAATACTGCTACCTAATGCCACATTCTTCCTCTATGTAAAACTAGGAGGTCTATTGCTCACCGCTGTCTCGGTCGTCCGTTGCTTGAGTTCTCCTACTTCGGTTGTCAAGGACTTGAGGAGATGAGTAAGTGTCTCAATTTCACTTGTTTCTTTTTCTTTTACCTTACTCACAGCATTTTGAGACCTCCTACCCATGTCCTTGGAGTCCTTCACTAGTTCACCATCTACAATGACTCTAATAAAATGCATGTATTTCTCCACATCAATTGCTTCTAGGAAATTTTTTGAAAATGTTGGTTTCGTAGCTCACTTGACGAACTGTGCAATGCTAGTCGGCAGTGCAGATGTGAAGTAGTCGACTGTGATGGAGTCATGAGGTTTAGTGTTGCACCGAACGTGTTCAAAATATGTTTAAACCTGTGGTTAAAATATTTCATCTATTTTTTTTGCTCCATCTTAAGACTACCAAACTCTTTGAACAACATGGCTGGGGTTTTTTCCTCAGCAAAATTCTCAAGGAAAATTCTCTTGAACATCCCCCAGTTCTAAAAGGAGTTGACAAGAAGGCTATGGTACCATATAGATGCTCTTCCATCCAAGGTACATGGAAACAATCTACATCCAACATCATCATAATGTACTGCGAGTGTCTACAGATGTAGGTAGAACGTGCCTAAATAGGTACTTAGTCGCCTGATTACTAATTTCATTAGTTATAACTACTTATTTCTCTTAAAATAATCAAACATTTTCTTTTAGTTTATCGATTTTAGTCTACACAAGGATAAGGATGTCAAATTTTACATATTTTAAATTTTAATTTGTTCATTGAGGTGAATCATACATTTTCCTTCTCTTAGTGTTCTCTTCGTTTTGAATTTGTGACGAATATCTTCATTTATCTCTCTACTCTCTTTCTGTGGATTTTCTTCAGTAAGTTCTTTCTTGTCAGTAGTAAATTGTACTAGAGATTTTAGAGTGTTGAAAGATGTGCAAAAAATTGTTTTCAAGTGCGGAGGCACATCAGAAGAGAAGAATGGATAACTGAATGCATTTTCTTCTGGTGGATTCATTTCCAAGGTTTCCTGTACATTGGATATTATTTGTTCTTGTAACATATATGACAATTGAATTCTACCTCCAAACACCCTCATATTCATTTCCTTCCATAAATTCCAAAAAGAGAAGGCCATACATAGACACGATGCTGGTAATACCCATGGATGTTTGAATTTATTACTAATCCAACGTGATAACCAATTTTTAACATCCACCACCTTAAGTGATTTTTGATTAAATAAATCATAGGTAGAGTGCTAGATTTCATGTGAATAGGCACAAGATATGAGTAGGTAGGTAGAATTCTCTTCATCCTGTAAACAAAAAGAGCACCTTGAGGGACTTGCAAATCCCTTCCTTTGTAGTCGATCCCTTATTAGTGCATGTCATCATGCTATAAACCATAGAAAGTTGACACTTTTGGACAACCACATGAATCCCATACATCTTTCTATAATTGAATTTCCTCCTGATTATTTTCTAAAATTTTTAAGTATGCTTCCTTTAAAGACAATGTTCCACCCATGGGAAGAATGGTTCATACTCCAATAGTGAGCTACTTTATAGTGACCTAAAGATTGAGTCCATTCTTTTATCTCAGAGATTGTTATTATCAGCTAGAGGATGGTTTTGCTGCCATGGCTCTTCGAAGAAAGATGTTTATTTACTATGACATATTTCCCAGAACGTGAATTGCTTGACCTTTATTTTTGCCTCATAGGACCAATTCCAAATGCTAGAGCCTTTGATTGGAACATCCATATTCATCCTTTCAACCTGATAATTGGTTGACATATATATCTTATTCCACACCTTCTTCTAAAAATAGGAACCACCTTGCACCCATGTGTTGGCATTATGATTCTAGTATGGCTCTATGTTACGGATGCTGTACTTGATGGCAACACCCTCAAGTGGCAATGCTCTGATCAGGCTCTCAAAATGATGAAAATTAAGAAGTACGTAGGAGAACAGTTCAGAAGATGCGTACACGTAGGTACACCGTGAAGGGACCGTGGCTAGACACGCAGGTCACCAGTTCAGAAGGTGCGTACCCCCAGTTTCACTTACTTCAAGGCAGGGAAGCGCGTTCACGTGGGGTTTCCTATGTTTGGCCCGTGGTATTTAGCCCGCCGCTCTTGATTCTATGGTTTTGGCCCGTGGTATTGTTTTATATTATTATTATTATTGAGCCCCATGTTTTTGGGCCCCTTGTATTGGTTATCTATGGTATTGATCCATGATTTTAGGAGGAGCTTGCCTATATAAAGCAAAGGAGATCATTTGGCTATGTATCTTTTGCAAATTGAATATCTTAAGATCTGAAATATTGGGTTATTGTTTAAAAGCTTGATCTATATGAAAGTGAAGTTGAAAGCGAATCTGAGAAGGGTGATCTCTCGAGCGCATGATCAGATCTGGGCATCTGACTAACTGTGGCACACTGGTGAACTGCCAATTCGGCCCTAATCAGAAGTACGCAAGTGATTAACGGTGCAAGTGCATGGGTACGCAGAGGAGAAAAAGGAGAGCTGCGTGGGTACGCAGAGCAGAAGAAGGGGCAATGCGTGGGTACGCAGAGCAGAAGAAGGAGAATTTCATGGGTACGCAGCGCGACAGAGGTTCAGGTGCGTACACACAGTAAAAATACGTGGCGCGATAGTGTCTATGAGTGCGTGGCTATAGTAACAGTACACGGCGCGATAGTGTATCTGGGTGCGTACCTACTGTAACAGTACGCAACGCGATTGAAGAAGCAGTGCGTGGGCACGCGGTGCAGCAGAAGGCTCTCTGCGGGTATACGCAGGGAAGCAGAAGGTGAAGTGCGTAGAAACGCAGGCCAGAGAAAGAAAAAATGCGTATCTGTCTTAAGATCTTCTGTTGACTGAATTTTTCTGTTGATAAGGTGTTCTGGGTTTAGTTCTGTTATTGTTGATCTGGTTACTGCAGTTGACTGTGTAATTTGCATGTACTTGATGATCATTTGATGTTTATGGATCCAGTTTGAAAATTTATGAAAAGTGGTCCTTGTAAGAAAAGAAGTAGGGGGTTGTAGCTCCCTTCCAGGAGACACTGGAAAACGAGAGAGAGTTGTAGCTCTCTGTAGGTTGCAGCCTGTGTACTGGTAAAGGACTGCACCAATACAAAATCATTGTAAAAGGAGTTTCTAATTTGAAAGAAGATAGAGACATATTGCAGTAGGTGGTTTTCACCCACATTAGGTTTCCACCTTATATCTGGTGTTCTTTGGTGTGACTATCTGTTTTTCTTGTTCATGCTATTATTTTATGGTACTGATATGCAAAAATAATTCAAAGTGTAAATAAGGAAGATTTGTTAAAAGAACTTGATAATACTGATTCACCCCCCCTCTTAGTATTATTTCCAACACCATGACCACCACAACTTCATTGCATAGGCTTTACTAACAAAATGGGGATCCATTGGTCCCAAACCTCTGTGCAACACTGGTAGAATTTGTCTGTCCCAACCTATCAAAGCCAATTTATTCGATGTAACCAACCCCTTCAATAGGAAATGTGACCAAAGTGTTGTGAGAGATTGGATAACATTACTTGGGATGGACATGAGTGATAATTGATAATTTGGGAGCACTTGGAGAACAATGTTTGTCAAGATAAGCCTCCTTGGAAAATTCAAGGTTCAAAACACCCCATTATTCATTCAACAACACATTTTCTCCACTAACTCTTCCCATATGGAACCCTTTTGATAGTTCCAAACTAGTATTATCCCCAAATATTTTGTTGGCAGCACGCCTAATATAACCCAAGGTGTTAGAAATTCTTTATTCTATATGTCTTGCGAAGTTGAAAAAGAACATTTGTGTTTCCTCTTTATTCACCACCATTCTAGAGGCGAGCATAAAAGTGTTAAGTAGTTCCTCCATCCTAGAAGCCTCTCGCCTGATAGGGTGACCAAATAGTATAACATCATACATGAACAATACGCATGTAATTATAAAATCCTTCCCATATAGACACAGGCCATATATGTAATTGAACTCTTCAACTTCTGGAAACATTCTTCCGAGAACTTCCATTGCCACAATAAAAAGAAAAGGTGACAAATGGTCACCTTTTCTAATACATCTAGATGGGTGAAAGGTCTGAAAGGGTGATCCATTGACTAGAATTGAGAAAACGGACGTGGAGATGAGGGAATTGACCCATTCTATCCAGGGCTCAGCAAAACCAAACACTAGTAAGACTTTAAATAGAAAAGACCAACTAATTATGTCATAAGCTTTAGAAAAGTCCAATTTAACAAACATACCTAGATATATAGTCTTCTTGAGTTACTGTATGGATTTCTGAACTACTATGATTCCATCTGCAATCTACCTTCCCTCTACAAATCCCACTTATTCGGGGGGAATCAAAGTATGAATAAAAGGATTTAATCTATTCATAATCACAAAAGTTATAATCTTATAAACTACATTGCACAGTGTGATTGGTCTGTAGCTGTCCGGACAAACAATTTTCCCCGGTTTTGGTGTTAAAGGAACAGAGGTTGCATTTAGGGTGAGGAAGATGTCCAACGCTCGTCTTGATTCTTCAACCACTTCATAAACATCTTTGGCAAGGCAATGTCAGCATTCCTAGTAAAAATCGATGGTTTATCCATCCGAACCAGGTACCTTATTTCTTGGCATACTCTTAACCACTGCCTCTACATCCATGAAAGATATCGTTCGCCTTAGAGTGTTATTTTTCTCCTCAAGATTTTGAGTTAATCGACTAGAACTTTTTAGTTCATGTGACTTTTTTTTTTAAATTGATGAAATAAATCCCAAGAAATGCTATTGAAGTAGGAATTATGTGACACCCTCTCTTTAATTCTCACCATTTAGGCTTTCCTAGTTGGAAAAGTTGGATTCATGTAACTTGTCTATTCTATGAACTTCTAACTTAGAAGTTCTTGTTTAGAGTTCACTGACTCATTTTCTTTAGTTTCATTCCTATATAACAATCTATATAATTGTTTTAAACATGCGAGATTTTGCTTCAAAATTCTAAATTTATTACTTTTTTTGTTTCAAATTCATGTGAATTTTTGTATTTAATTTTTGTTTATATAAAAATAATATTACACCATTTAATTAATCATTTAGTTGATGTCCTATCACTAATTTCATTTGTTATAGGTAATTATTTTCCTTCAAATAATCAAAGATTTCCTTTTTAGTTAATAGATATAGCCTATACAAATGGAAGATGCTAATTTTTAGGATGCCAAATCTTACATATTTTAAATCATAATAAACATAAACATATATATATTTATATATAACATTCAAATATTCATAACCCTGTGTTGTTTTATTGGCAATAGATGTGTGTATTATTCAAAAATAATTTTGATAAATAAAAACAGTGAAAAGCATATAGGAAAGGGAAACTTTGTTGTTTATATAACTTAAGCTATCAAAATTTATTATTAAATCTAAATCCAAAAAATCAAAGTAACAAAATTCCGGATGCCACAAAGAGATTTTTATATTTTAAAAATATAAAATACTAATATACCACAAATTTACTTAAAATATAAAATATTAATTTTGTTTGTACATTTAATTAATTTCACAACTACTCTTTTACAATATATTAAAATTTTAAAATCAAACCCACTAAACTAACAAATAATTAATTGAAAATCCCCGATGACACAAAAATATTTTTATATTTTAGAAATATAAAATGTTAAAATACCACAAATTTCTCTAAAATATAAAGTATTAATCTTGTTCTTAAAGTAATTAATTTCACAACTACTCATTTACAATATATTAAAATTTTAAAATAAAACCATAATTATTAAAAATAAATACGCCCCTGTATCTTAATCCAACTTGAAAATTTTAAAATAGATCAAATCCCTTTTGACATAAAACGATTTTTAGAATAAATATGCTCATGTATCTTGGACATAAAACGAATTTTAGAATAATAATTTGTGATGTAGAAATAGGCTTTGAATGGAAGTAAATCAAAATGTTTAGTTTTTCGTCAATACATCAAAACGCGGCGAATAACCTTTAAACCAAAGTCAGCGGCTGCTCGGCCAAGTCGCCAAATATGAGAAGGGTTCTTAGAAAGTACGAGTGCCACTAACTTATATATAAGGATAAGGAGGGAGAATTTATTCATTGAGGTGAATCGTCCATTTTCCTTGTCTTAGTTTTCTCTTCGTTTTGAATTTGTGACAGAGATCTTCCTTTATCTCTCTGTGGATTTTCTTCCGTAAATTGTTTGTTATCATCAGTAAATTGTACTAGAAATTTTAGAGTGTTGCAAGATGTGCGGAAAATGGTTATTCAAGTGCGGAGGCACAACAGAAGAGCAGAATGGACGGTCGAAGCAATCGAAGTCCAGAGTGAATCCAGTGGGACATGGGCCGCTTCCAACCGTTTGTGGCTCCCGTTCCTTGGCTTCGGCGGCAATATCATCTGATAAGAAAGAAGAAAAGGGTACTTCGCATGAAGATATTAACCAGGCTGCAGATGTTTTCATCAACGAGGTCCACAAGGGTTGGGAATTGCAGAGAACGTTGTCTGAGATTCAATACCCTGGCTACCTTGAAAGAGCTACTTAAATATAAGTTATTGGCATGCTGATCACTTGTGTTAGTCAGACGCCCAATCCGTTTGGAGCTTCAAATTTTTTGACTGACAGTATAGCATTGCCTAGTGTAGTTTAGTGTTGCCCAGTGTAGTTTAGCAATATTTTATTTTCAACTATAAGAATAGAGGGATCTTTATGTCAAATAAAGGAGTTTAAGATGCATCCAGGAACGTGTATATATGTATATATATATATATATATATATATATATATATATATATATATATATATATATATATATCCTTGTATATTTATATTTCTACACGCAAACTGAATGTTTAACACACTCCGAACTGTGTTCGATCGACTCTGTAGTGTCGTCCAGAAATTAAAATCTGCGTTTAAGAACAAAAACTCACATGGAATCATTACCCCTTAGGGTTATAAATAAGGAACTCATAATTCAGTATATGTTACTAGTATACTGAATTCTAAAGAAAATGGTTGGTATTTAACTACTCATCACCTATTAAGTTTATATATGAGAAACTCATAATTCAGTTTACGATCTAGACATCAGTAGACCACACTAAGTGATCCAAGAATCTAAACTCTAACCAGGCCGCTGTCTTTCCAGCTTACTATGTAGCTTTGTTAGGCAAAGCCAGAGGCTGATCCATTTGAGTTCTATGTGAGTGTTTTTAATCCGGTTACGGGGTTATAGGGTTATAATTGTGTATGCACCCAAATTAATTAACTTTTTCTTGTTTGTAGCGGATTTTTATTTTCTTTGAAAAGGTTGTTATTTTCTACCAAAATCACAATTTTGTTCTAAAAACTATAGAAATTTCAGTGATATTGTCAGAAAATCATGCACAAATTTTTGGAAATCTATATTATAACTGTCAAACTTCACAATTTTAAACGCCTTAATCTTTTTTAATTTTAAATCAATCCCATCATCAATAAAACAATTCAAAAGAAAATTAATTGATTTCTTGACTCTTTCTAAACGAAATTCCAAATAAAAAAATTTGCGAATCCCAACGAAATTATGCACTCGTTAGACAACACCATTTACTTAGTGATGGTCAATATTTACTTTAAAGTATTCTACGTTTGTTAGAGGATGACTTCGCCTTGAATTCACTTCGCTAAATGTACTCTGTAGTGTTGAAGTTTTACCTCTTACAAAGTCATTTCGTTTATTATTGGCCCGTTTTCCTCCTTTTAGAGTGGGTAATTATTTTTTATGTGTAATTGTTAATTTTACTTTAAAATTTATTATTTTATGATATTTAATTGAATTTTTTTTAATATTAGTTTTGGTGCAACTTAATGGATGTAAAGTGGGTTTTAGTCCTCAGTAACTGCACTAAATTTTTTTAGTATCACTATTATGTATACTTGTTTTAGATGAAATTAATAATTTGAAATTTAATGAATAGTTTGTATAATTTAAATAGCTTTACTAATAAAGTTATCAATCATGTAATTTCAAGAGTTGTATTAAGAATTTGTTGAAATTAAAAAGGTACGTAATAAAAAAAATAAAAGAATACATATAATAAACTATAAATAGATTAAAATCGTCTTCTCAATCTGTGTTGTTTATTTTTTTTAATACAACAGATACTATATTTTTATCTTTTTACACTGATCATATAAAAAAGGAGGTCAAATAGATAACCTTTCAAACCTCTAATGTGAATCCTTTGGGCTTCATTTTTCTTGTGCATCATCCCTATATTTCCAAAGAGTCTTTCCGATATATTTACTGATGCAGGAGCATCTAGCTCACCATGATCGGGTGAAGTCTCAGCCAGGTCGAAGGACAGTGAATTTACTTTTACTAGTTTTTTTTTGGTCAACAGGAAATTAGGTAGGATTGTTACTTTTATTTACTCTCATTTAGTTAAAAATGGTTACATAGTTAGGATCTGGTGTTGTCTGTTGTTAGCAAATCAGGGTTATCTTTTTGTTTTAGCAGGAAAAGAAAAGACATATGTACTGAAAAACAAATCTTGCCGTAGTATAGAGCAACTGATTAATAACCATATAACTGTAAAAACTCAACTGAAAGAACAGGCATACAGTTTCATTAACTGGAACTGAGTAGCTATAAATGTAACGGAGCAAGACAAAAGAGGGGTTCAGTTGAAGACCACTCACACTCTAATAAAAAAAAAATATTAACAGAAGAAATCCAAGCAGTTGTCCATCTGTATGTTATTTCTATTTGTTAAGAAATCTGACTGAGGATAATCTGTGCATGAATAACCATTAGCTACAGGTTCTGTAAATCAAATCTTTTCGGTTGTGTTAACCAGGAGAAACAAACATTTTGTTTAATTGCGTTAAGAACAGTCCCAAACAAAAAGAGGTTGCGGCTACGGGACAGAAACCACAGATACGAGCAGAGCCATTACCGGCTAAGAAAACAAGCCAGAGTATCATTCTATTGATAACACGTCAACAACGTTCAGGAGAACGAGTCCAAACAACTTAATTAAACAAGCCAATGATATACAATAACAGCTACAGCGACGGAATGGTGAATACGAGTCACAGAAAACTCAGGTAATCATATTTATGTAACGTTACATCGTAAATGTCATTTTTCATTTCCAGAATCACAAAAAGAGTTATAGCCGAACAACATACCAAAGGCCATACAAGCATAAGACCATAGTTTGCAAACCCTGGAAGTGGGTTTTCAATTTCGACCAACCTTTCCAGAATCACAAAAAAGAGTTACAGCCGAACAAGGTACCGAAGGCTGTATAAGCACAAGGCCATAGTTTGCAAACCCTGGAGGAGGGTTCCAAGTTCGACTAACCAATACAACAAGGCAAGCACCGAGCAAGAACGGTGAAACCCTAGGCGAGGGTTTGAAGGCCTAACTGACACAGACTAAGGAAATAGTTGACAGAGTCATACAAGGAGCCAACAGACACATAGTGACAGAGCCTACCGGATAGGGCCGGAAAGAGTCTTGGACGAGCCCTCCTGTTGAAGCCCACAATACCTGCAGGGACAGCATACACCCAAAGTTAAAATAAACATCGACTGGAAGGAAAACAAATATAGAGGACGAGCCAGGGACGTGACCATACCTGAGAGCTCGCAGGAGCAGTGAGGAAAAACAATCCCAGAACAACAACCATCGACTGTAACGAACAAGGGGCGAGCTGGGTTAAAAACTGAAGAAGAAGGCGTTGGAAATTGAAACAGGGACTGGATAATTTACCTGAAGACTGAGCTGGAAGGTTGAAGGGAACCATAGCGCCAACCTGAGGACAAGCCATTGTTGGAGAAGCCAACTGGAGTAAGAATGCCACTGTCGAAATTCGCATGCACCACCTGAAGATGTTGTAACAGAGAGGAACCAACATCCGACAGAGAACTCACCAGACCACTGCTTGGTGGAATAAAACAAGCCACGGACCGAGGAACGAGTAACCGCATGCACGCCGAGACAGACAAACAGAACCACAGCTTAATGCATGACCACAGCATCCCGACTTGTAGAGCTCGGCAACAAATTCACAACCAACAATGAAGAATGACCCAACGAGCAGACAAACTAGGAGAAGAGTCTAGAGACAAGCGGGAATTACATTTACCCAGGCAATGATTGTATTAAAGTTTTCATTAATTGTCATACCAAACGCAAAGTATAACCCATTAATTTCATACGTGTGTCCATTCAATTGATTATTTTAATCACCCATATAACGATTGCATAAATCATTTCCATACATATTTGTCAAACCACCAAAACATATTACCTATCAAAGTGGTATCAGAGTAGGCAAAGTTGATTGAAGATATGGAAGTGGGGCGAAAAGGTCGTGTCCAAGGTGGAAGATGTGGTAGAGGTGCTCGCAGATTAGCAGAAGACGGATTGAGAGAGGAGATTCGAATTCTTGTTGCCCGTTTGGAGGCAGTAGAAGCAAGTAGACGACGAGACCCTGAGATGGGCGATGAGAGTGAGGAAGAACCTGAAGCAGCAGTAGATGGACAGGACGGTGAGTCGGCAGAAGTGAAATTGTTGAAGTCTGTTCTAGTGGCAAGTAGTAAGCCCAAACCGAAACTTCCGACATATGATGGCAGCCTGTCTATTGAAGTCTTACTAGATTGGATTAGTGAGATGGACAAGTATTTCGAGTGTGAGGAAGTCAGCGATGACTGCAGGGTTCGGTTCGCTGCGACGAAATTGAAAGGACACGCAGCCCTATGGTGGGACAATGTCCAGAACGAGAGGAAAAGAATGAACAAATTGCCGATTAAGACCTGGTCAAGGATGGTGGCCAAGTTAAAAGGCAGATTTTTGCCAAGGAACTATCAGATTGCGTTACACAAGAAGGTGCAGAATCTGAGGCAAAAAGGGTTGACGGTAAGGGAATATACCGAGGAGTTCTATCGGGTGAATTTGCAGGCCGGATATACAGAAGATACAACAAAAAGGACAGCTAGGTATGTTAATGGATTAAGGTTGGATATTTTGGATGAAATCAGCATTTTGTCATCGAATAACACTGAGGAAGCGTATCAGAGTGCAATGAAGGCTGAGGAGAAAATCACCAGAAGACAGAACGCCTGGAGAGGACGAGGGGCCAACAGAGGGAAAGGCCAGTCCTATGGAAGAGGGCGGACTGCTAGCAGTAATGAAGAAGGCAGCAGTTCCTGAGCTTCTGGTTCAGCAGACAAAGGCGATAATATGAGGGGTGGAAGGTCATCCCAGCGGGGCAAAGGTAATGGCCAAGGAAGAGGGGCTGGCTACCAATGTTAGCGGTGTCATAAATGGGGACATAGATCGTTTGAATGTTCAAAAGCAGAGCAAGCTGGACAGCGGGGTGCATAAATGGCACAGCCAAAAGAAGAGACAGCGCCTCCCCAAGAAGCGGAGAATGTTCCAGACACAAGGGAAGCTTTAGTACTACATAAACTGTTGTTAAAACCAGTTAAACGGGTCACCGAACAGACACAGTGGAAGTATTTATTCAGAACAGTTTGTAAATCGCGAGGTAAGTGCTGTAAATTAATTATAGACAGCGGTAGAACTGACAATTTAGTATCTACAGAGATGGTAGAAAAGCTGGAATTGAAACGTTTGAAGCATCCCAATCCCTACAGGGTTTCGTGGCTGCAAAAAGGCCATCAGTTACTGGTGGATGAACAGAGCGAAGTGGAATTTCAAATAGGTAGATACAAGGACAAAGTTGTCTGCGACATCATGCCAATGGATGTCTGTCACATCCTGTTGGGCAGACCTTGGCAATACGATCGGAAAGTGACACACGATGGAGTGACGAACTGTTATAAATTCGTGAAGGATGGAATCAAGCATACGCTTGTGCCTATCAAAGAAGAAGAAGGGGTAGCTGAGACAGGTGAAACCAGAGCATTGCTGGTGAGTGGAAAACAGTTCCTAAAACAGGTTGAGGACAGCGAGATAGGTTACGCAGTGGTGAAGAAGGCCAGGACAATGTTATTGCATACAGAGATAACAGATTTACCTATGGAGATCCACAAAATGTTGGAGGAGTTTACGGACATAGTTGTAGATGAGTTGCCAAACAAGTTACCGCCCAGAAGGAGCATAAGTTATCACATTGACTTCATACTCGGAGCTAGTTTGCCGAACAAAGTGGCATACTGAATGAGCCCCAAGGACAATGAAGAAATCAGGAAGTAGGTGCAAGAACTGTTGGAAAAGGGATTAATAAGAGAGAGCTTGAGCCCTTGCACTGTTCGGACAGTCCTCGCCCCCAAGAAGGGAGGAGAGTGGCGAATGTGCACCGACTCAAGGGCCATCAACAAGATCACCATTCGGTATAGGTTTCCACTACCTCGAATGGATGATATGAGGGATTGTTTAAGCGGGGCTACGTATTTCTCCAAGATAGATTTGAAGAGTGGGTATCATGAGATATGAATACATGAGGGGGACGCATGGAAGACAACCTTTAAGATGAATAAGGGGCTATACAAATGGCTGGTCATGCCATTTGGGTTGAGCAATGCACCCAGTACATTCATGAGACTAATGAATGAGATGCTGAAGGAGTATATTGGGAAGTTTGTGATAGTTTATTTGGATGACATACTTATCTTTAGCAGGACAAGAGCAGAACACCTTCAACATGTGCGTAAGGTGCTGGAGAAATTACAGCAGAATAAACTGCTGATAAACTTAAAGAAATGTACCTTTCTGTAGAAGGAATTGATTTACCTGGGGTTTGTAATAGCGGAGAATGAATTGAAGATGGATCCGGAGAAGGTGGCGGCGATAGTGAATTGGCCATCTCCGAAAAACTTGTTTGAGGTACGTAGCTTCCATGGATTAGCAAGTTTTTATAGGAAGTTCATACGAAATTTCAGCGAGATTTGTGCGCTAATGCTAGATACTATTAAGAGGGACAACTAACATTTTCGATGGACAGAAGCAGTGGAGAGGAGCTTCTAGTTGTTAAAGAAAAATATTACTGAAAGGCCGATCCTGAGGTTACCAGATTTCCAGAAGTTATTTTGGGTTCACTGTGATGCCAGCAGGACATCAATTAGAGTTGTTCTCAATCAAGAGGATAAGCCTGTAGCATTTTTCAGCGAAAATTTGAATGAGAGTAGACAGAAATACTCATCGTATGATAAGGAGTTTTATGCGGTCGTACAGGCACTAAAACACTGGAGGCACTACTTGTTAGGAAATGAGTTCGTGCTGTTTTCAGATAACTCTGCATTACAGTACATAATGCAGCAACACAAACTGAACCACAAGCACGCCAAATGGGTGGAGTACCTACAGAGCTTTAATTTTGTATTGAAACACATTAGCGGGCAAGCTAATAAAGTAGCAGATGCGCTGAGTAGGAAAGCTCTACTTCTGCAGGAAAGCACTGTGCAGGTGCTGGGGTTTGAGCACTTACGGGATTTGTACCAGGTAGATGCAGACTTTAAGGAGGCCTATGAGGCATGCCAGAACCCCTTGGTGAGGAATAATAGCCCTTGGTTAGACTACAGTTTACAGGAGAAATTGTTGTTCAAGGGCAGACAACTGTGCATACCAGACTGCTCGATGAGGGAGAACATTGTTCGAGAAAAGCATAGCGGAGGCTTGGCCGGACATTTCGGCGTGGATAAAACACTCGAGCAGCTCAAACACTTTTATTTTTGGCCAAGGATGCAGAGAGATGTGCGGCGATTCGTAGCCAGATGCAAAGTGTGCCAATTAGCAAAGGGGCACAGTCAGAACGCAGGACTGTATACACCGTTACCTGTTCCAGGCAGACCATGGGACTCCGTCAGCTTGGACTTCGTCTTAGGCCTACCTAAGACACAGCGAGGGTATGACTCGGTAATGGTAGTGGTGGATAGATTTTCGAAAATGGCACATTTTATTCCTTGCAGGAAAACTAGTGATGCCACTCACGTGGCCCACTTGTTTTTTGACGAGATTGTCAGATTACATGGATTACCCAAATCCATCCTGTCAGACAGGGACGTGAAATTCATGGGACATTTTTGGCATACCCTATGGAAAAAGATGAATTCTCAACTGAGTTACAGTTCTGCTTACCATCCTTAGATGGACGGACAGACAGAAGTTATAAACAGGAGCTTAGGGAATCTGCTGCAATATCTAGAGGGAGAGAACTCGCGAATGTGGGATCGAGTGCTGCCGCAGGTAGAATTCGCTTACAACAATTCACCTAACCACAGCATAGGCTTGAGCCCTTTCCAAATCCTAACGACATGCATCCTCGTGGGGTGCATGAATTGCGGGATCTTGAACTGCAAGAACGACGAAGTGCGGATGGAGAGGATTTCGCTTACGCGATGAGGGATTTGCACAAACAGGTGAAACTTAAGTTGCATGACAGTAGTTTAAAGTACAAATAGTAAGCAGACTTGCGGAGAAAGGAGGTGAAAGGAGATGAAGTCCTCACACATTTGCGCAAGGAACGTTTTCCTAAAGGTACGTACAATAAGTTGAAGTACAAGAAAGTAAGACCCTACAAAATTCTTCGGAAGTCTTCAGTAAATGCCTATGAGATCCAGTTGCCACCAGGAATAGGCATTTCGCCTATTTTTAATGTAGCAGACTTGTTTCCCTATACGGCCAACCCAGAAGAGAAGGAAGATGAAGGAACCACGCGACCCACACAAGGCACTCAGGACGAAGGAGGAGCTTGGAAGAGACAGATGCCTTACGTTCCACCTCCCGAGATCATGAGCATTCTTGACACTCAGGTGGCGAAACGAACTCAGCGGAAGGATTACTTACAGTACCTGGTCAAGTGGAGGAACCGTCCGATTGAGGACAGTTCGTGGCTTGATGCCAGGCAGATCGAACATACGGGTACTTCTATCGAGAAGCTCATGGACCAGAGCCATGATTTCTTTTTGCCCTGGGAGCCTGATGTAGGAGCATCTAGCTCACCATGACTAGGTGAAGTCTCAGCCAGGTTGAAGGACAGTGAATTTACATTTACTAGTTTTTTTTATGATGGTCAACAGGAAATTAGGTAGGATTGTTACTTTTATTTACTCTCGTTTAGTTAAAAACGGTTACATATCTAGAATCTGGTGTTGTCTGTTGCTAGCAAATTAGGGTTATCTTTTTGTTTTAGCAACAAAAGAAAAGACATATGTACTGAAAAACAGATCTTGTTGTAGTATAGAGCAACTGATTAGTAACCATATAACTGTAAAAACTCAACTGAAAGAACAGGCATATAGTTTCATTAACTGGAACTGAGTAGCTATAAATGTAACGGAGCAAGACAAAAGAGGGGTTCAGTTGAAGACCACTCACACTCAAATAAAAAAAAAATATTAACAGAAGAATTCCAAGCAACTGTCCATCTGTATGTTATTTCTATTTGTCAAGAAATCTGATTGAGGATAATCTGTGCATGAATAACCATTATCTACAGGTTCTGTAAGTCAAATCTTTTCGGTTGTGTTAACCAGGAGAAGCAAACATTTTGTTTAATTACGTTAAGAACAGTCCCAAACAAAAAGAGTTTGCGGCTACGAGACAGAAACCACAGATACAAGCAGAGCCAATACCAGCATAAAAACAAGCTAGAGTATCATTCTATTGATAAAACGTCAACAGCGTTCAAGAGAACGAGTCCAAACAACTTAATTAAGCAAGCCAATAATATACAGTAACAGCTACAGCGACAGAATGGTGAATACGAGTCATAGAAAACTCAGGTAATCATATTTATGTAACATTACATCGTAAATGTCTTTTTTCATTTCCAGAATCACAAAAAGAGTTACAGTCGAACAACATACCGAAGGCCATACAAGCATAAGACCATAGTTTGCAAACCCTGGAAGTGGGTTTTCGATTTCGACCAACCTTTCCAGAATCACAAAAGAGAGTTACAGCCGAACAAGGTACCGAAGGCTGTATAAGCGCAAGGCCATAGTTTGAAAACCCTAGAGGAGGGTTCCAAGTTCGACTAACCAGTACAACAAGGCAAGCACTGAGAAAGAACGGTGAAACCCTAGGCGAGGGTTTGAAGGCCTAACTAACGGAGACTAAGGAAATAGTTGACTGAGTCATACAAGGAGCCAACAGACACATAGTGACAGAGCCTACCAAATAGCGCCGAAAAGAGTCTTGAACGAGCCCTCCTATTGAAGCCCACAATACCTGCAGGGACAGCATACACCCAAAGTTAAAATAAACATCGACTGGAAGGAAAACAAATATCGAGGACGAGCCAGGGACGTGACCATACCTGAGAGCTTGCAGGAGCAGTGAGGAAAAATGATCCTAGAACAACAACCATCAACTGTAACGAACAAGGGGCGAGCCAGGTTAAAAACTGAAGAAGAAGGTGTTGGAAATTGAAACAGGGACCGGATAATTTACCTGAAGACTGAGCTGGAAGGTCGAAGGGAACCATAGCACCAACCTGAGGACAAGCCATCGTTGGAGAAGCCAACTGGAGTAAGAATTCCACTGTCGAAATTCACATGCACCACCTGAAGATGTTGTAACAGAGAGGAACCAACATCCGACAGAGAACTCACCAGACCACTTCTTGGTGGAATAAAACAGGCGACGGATCGAGGAATGAGTAACCACACGCACGCCGAGATAGACAAACAAAACCACAGCTTAACGCATGACCACAACATCTCGACTTGCAGAGCTCAGCAACAAATTCACAGCCAACAATGAAGAATGACCCAACGAGCAGACAAACCGGGAGAAGAGTCTAGAGACGAGCGGGAATTACATTTACCCAGGCAAGGACTGTATTAAAGTTTTCATTAATTGTCATACCAAACACAAAGTATAACCCGTGCATTTCATATGCGTGTCCATTCAATTGATTGTTTTAATCACCCATATAACGATTGCATAAATCATTTCCATACATATTTGTCAAACCACCAAAACATATTACCTATCATATAATTGCAAGGGGCGTTTGGGCTGGGCGGCATCATTTACCCACTAATTTGTGAAAAGCAATAATTTATCCACCTACTTACTATTAATGACCTAGACTCATGCACTTGTAAAATGGAATGATTTGAGTAGGGACACACCTTATCGTTGAACTCTAGTTGTGGCTTATGTTGATTTACATTGTTCTCCAAGATATTCTCCATCAACTACTAGCACTTATTATAATGCAAACATAGAAATAAAATGTATTCAAAATTTACTTTCCTATGAAAATGTGAGTACTAGAAGCCAAATCATCTTCACATATAATTAAAGGAACAATGATTTACATACAATAAGGAAAAAATGACATGAGTAAAAGTATTGGTATTTCATTATACAACATTAATCACAACAGATTCAATACCTTTATGCTCTTCAATTAGAGGCTCTTTATTTAACCTATACTTGCAATTAGGATAATTGTAGGTAGGCCTATCTCAGGTTAGATTACTCTAATCACTCCAATAACATAACACTGACACTTTTTCTTTCTCCTTTTTTCTTCATCGTGGATGTTTATTTAGTTGATTTGGAGATGTGGAAGGAATGAATCTAAACATATGTGGCTTGATTTGATATGATATTATCATATTTATCCTCCCTTTCATCAATATTTTTACCTTTTCAAGCCTGATCCGCTCACTCCAAAAATTGTATCTGCATCAATGCTCTCTCTCCAAAGTATAATAGCACACAACAAATATTATTAGGTTAGTGGTATCATTGTAACATTTTTTGCTAGCATCTTAAGAGTATTGGAGGGCTAATTTGCACTATTTTTATGTTTATACATAAGGCAAATGCAAAATAAAGTATTCTTTGCAATGTTTCTCTAATGATCTTTAGGGATTATTGAATTGAGATATAATATATTTCTTCTAATGTGTGAGTACTATCAAAAAAATGAATCGCTTAAATTATGCTACATTCCATTTGTCAATACTGGGTCGTAAACTTAAAAATACTATATTGTATGTACAGAACTAGTACATATATGATTCTCAAATTAAGATGATCATTTGCCATAAAAGTCAATCAGACTATAAACTGAAAGAGTACAACTCAAATTTTTTGGACCATTGCATATATGTTAACAAGGAGACTTGAATCATATTGACCATAATCCCTCATTTGGCACAAGGTGAAACTAGAGGTCTACAATTCATGATGCCTTGAAAAGTGTTCTTATTCTTCAACCTCAATGTCTAACTTATATAGATGAATTTCACAGTTTCAAATCAAAATATAAATTTCAATTAGGCATAAAGTAAATGCTATAGGGGTGTACTATATCATTGGGTTTACATTAACTTGCCATTGACCATAGTCCATAGCAGTGTGATTCACAATTCTTTGTGAAGCACCTTTGTTTCCAGCCTTAATGCCTCACCATTATAGGGATGTCACACTTTGTAGTGAAAGACATGCAATAATTAAAAGACTGAAAACACTTGTATTTAGATATCGTAATCTATAAAATCAAAATACAATACCATTGTGTTATTCTCAGTAAATATAAAAATTAATTTTCAATGCAAGCTAGGTTTGGGCCCTACCTATTAATCTACATTGAAAATAAAACTTACAATATAAGTATTTACTTAGAAAACAACATTTCTATCAAGAACTATAGGTGTACATTATAGTCATTAACAATTATCCATAAACCCTTGTCATAGAGTGAAAATGCACACTGATATACAATCTTCATATCAAGTCGATTTAATACTCCATAGTATTTTGTATGTCTCATAAGCTAATTTGACCAATCTCCATGCAACATTTACATACACTAACTATTGATTTACCTGCAATTTTCACCCTAGTCAATATATATTACATGAATATTACATAAAAATAAGGTCGAGCATGTTGAGCAACAACTAACCCTTATTTTTAGATTTTATAAATTGTTATAGTCTCAAAATATAGAGGGGCATAACCTGGGGACTTGTTGACTTGGATAAGCATGCATCAACTAAATTTATGAGATGGAATGCATGAGAATACCCATGCCATATACCAAAATGAGAAATCATTATAATTTTTAAATTATGGCTATTTGTATTGTCTCTATTTTGACATGGGCCATTAAAAATGAGATGGCACTTCCTCTATCCAACTTGGGATATCTTTGACAACGTTGATCCATGTCAAGCCACTTGGGAACAAAACTCAACAGGTGGATTTCTAGGTGGGTTTGCGTACATATGGCAAATAATGATTTTGATTACTATATTTTTACTATGGTTACAAGGTTCACCACCCTTGTTATAAAAATTCTATTTTTAGCTCAATTAACTCACTAGAAAGAATGAATATCACTAAATTGAACAACATCATACCTCATGAGTTTCTAATGATAATGACACAGTAAGAAAATAAAAGGGGGATGGTAATAGGATATAAGAGTGGAAAGGGAAATACTAGCATTGTTAACATAGTATAGGCCTCATACCTTGGCATATTATTCTCATGTATTGGGTTCATATAAATGAACTATGCTTAACATATTATGGAACTTAATCAACATACAATGAGGACATGAGCTATGATGAGTATTGAATAGAAACAAATCACATTTATCAATATCATTTGGAGAAAAAGGGTAACTAAAAATTTTCACTAACCCACTACTAAAATGAATCAGACAGCTCATAGATAACCCTAAACCATATCTTTACCAATGGGATGACCAATAGACATCCATGTCATCTCATGAAGGGTTGCCATGATGTTGGTATGAAGAGAAGTCAAACAACCACCACAATGAGGAAAATGATATGCTTCATATAATGTTACATTGATAAACCATATATTTCTTTATATAACTAAGATAGTGATATGTATCCCTAAAATATATTACAATAATTACAATACTATATGTTACTTAATCCTCCATTAAAATTGACTACACCGAAATGAATTTATTGGCTGAGAAATTGAGTTTTAATTTTCCAAATTATTGTTCATATATATATGTGTATAAGATGTTACATCACTCCCAAGCAACTCAAAAGTTTTTTTTTCTACATCATGAATTTCAACACAAAATCAATTACAAAAATAAGATGATTCATAGTTGGTAGTTCCATGGAGATAAATATTATTGACTTAAAGTGAAAACCACAACAAATTTTTGTTACCTAGTATTATCATGTTGAGAAACAATGCTTATCAAATGGAACAAAATGGATGGACACGATCCCTTTTTTAAATTTACAAACATATGGGAAAAGTTAGTCATTCATTATTTGATTCAATAAATTGATTATATATCCAAATAATAGTAACTCATACAAATTTTTATTTCAATTTTAGAGACAATTGAACCGGAAAGCATAGGGGTAAAATTTCCTTCAATTTTAGAATTCATAACTAGTATATAACAATAGATACTAATCAAAAGCATACAAAATAACAATCACATAGATTTTAATGAATATTTTATTAAAAAATTGGCCTTCAAACATAATTTAAAACATTTTCTTCACTTGTTATTGTTAAGTACAGAATTTGCAATAAGGATATTAAGAATTTATCTTAAGAAAAGAGGATGGACCACAAACCTACTGAGGCCAAGCAGTTTCCACTAAACTAGATGTAGTTAACAAGGGAACTTTACCCACTAGTATATACCAAGAAGGAAAAATAAGAAAAACAGGACTCTGAGTTTGACCTGAATGAGGTCCAAAGAAAGACAATTCTCAGTGCCAAATTTTCTTGATGATAGTAGCTCTAAGAACCAACATTTCATTCCCAACACATCACAAGGAGGACTCGTTTCAAGTAAAAACTCCCTCATTAATTCCTTCCTCTAGTGATTTTCATTGTGGACATAGATGTTGGGGTATGCTCTCATACTTGAAAGCAAAGAAATAGAGAATATAAAAAAGAATCTAATGGAATATTAAACAAAAGAGAACATAATGTTTCATGATGATAGGTTGTGTGTAGAGACACCCTTATATCATTAAGGCACAATATGTTATGATTATAAAATAATAATGCATAATGAACAAGAATATGATTCTCATTGTCATGTCACTCTCTCTATCATATTTGAACAATAGGGTCCTTCTTTTGTAGGTCCAAAATCTAACTAATATCCTTGAATTACATAGAATTTGGTTGAATTATGAGGCTCAGTCGTTACAACTATTTGCAAAAAATAAGCTCCATATATGTATTTATCTTCATTTCAGTTGGTTGAATGTCCAAGTCAATAGAAATCTAGTTTATTCCTTTGAACATTCAATTAGTGGTCCTCACAATTGACTAATATTATGATTGGTTGGTTGACCAACCCGACAACCACTCAATCGACAATCCCATAAAGTGATCATTATTGGATTCACACTTATTATGAGAGGGGGAAAAATGGTGGTTTTTATTGAATCAATATAAAAAAAATTCTTATTTATTTAAATATTCATTAATCATAACCAAACAATCTCACATATGAAACACAAGATATAAATGGAAACTTGTTTATAATAGATCTTTGTAGACACTAACCTATTTTTATAAACTTTGTACACACCAACCTACTATTACAAACTCTCTAGCAACCAACCTACAAGAGTCACTAGTCCCCCCTGTAGTAAGATTTGTAGGCACCAACCTATGAGAGATACAAATCGCCAATGTTGTAATATTTTTACGCATTAACCTATAGGAAATGCCAATCCTAATTTTTCGAAAATTCGTAGGAGCCAACGTACATGATACACCAATCCTCTCTATTATAATATTTGTAGGCACCGACCCACAAGAGGCACCAATCCCCTCTATTACAAGATTTGTAGGCACTGGTCTACGAGGGACAACAATCCCCTATGCTACAACATTTGCAGTTACCAACATACTAGAGATACCAATCCCCTCTGTTGCAATATTTGTAGGCACTAACGAACAGGAGACACCAATCCCCAATGTTTCATATATTCATAAGCACCAACCTACTTCATTGAGTCTGCCTCTTACATCTTCCTTCACCCAATTTGTTAAATATATTTTCCTTCAAAAATTCTACTTATTGATTCTTCATTTATTGAGTCTTCATGTTGAATCTACCTTAATCAAGCTTACTTGCTACTCCTTCATTCACCGGATCTACTTTATGCTTCTCTATTCACTAGGCCTCTTTCTCCCAAAAATTATTATTTTTGGCCTTTTCCCAAGAAAAAAAACATGGAGAACATGAAACATATCAAATTTTACAAATATGCTTATGGAATTTTTATGTAAAGCACTTTTATATATCACCTTAGATATACTAAAATTCACATTCCAAAAAGTCATAGAAAATAAATTATTATATACATCCATGTATAATGATAAATGACATAAATATCATACATGGGACATGTTGTCACTCACTACAAAACATGTTTTCAATTGTCAAAAGGTTGCAAAATAATAGAAACATTTGCAACCATCTTCTAAGACATAAAACTTCTCAAATTTGAATCAAGCCCTATCCATTGGATAGTGCTCGGAATGAGATTTCCAAAGGTATGTGGAATTCCAAAAATGGACTTTTGGATTGGAACATATGGTAAGTTGATGTTGAGGGGTTTTGTTCCATTTGAAAGGAAAGAAAAAAGAGCATATCAAAGGTCTGGGAGATGTCACAAATCAATAAGTCGACAACTATGATTCACAAAGCAATACAGAGGCCATCACGATGATCGCTCTCGACTTTAGTGATTGGGATGTCAGGGAGTTAAACCAAAAGCAACAGGAAATTGACTGAGAGAGTATAAGGCATAATGTGGCTTGGTCAGAAGCCATCACAGGGCAGCAGGGAGATATTTTCCTCCATAATTATTTAGTTTTTCCTTATTTCTATTTTCCCGTAACTTTCTTATTTTAGAGAACGAAATCAAATCCGATCGAAATAACTTGGGCAGTAGGGCTTCGTACGCTGAGACAGCTAGAAATCAGGTGGAGATATTTTTGTAAATTGTTGATTTAAAGCTTACCCTCTCCTTATAAATATAGGGAAGAAATATTAAGATATGCTTTAGAATTCTACAACCGAGGGGTCCAAATTTTGTGATTCCACTTCTGGTTCTATTTTCCTATTCATGAGGGACTTGAGCTAGGTATTGCTAAATGTAATGGACTAGTGAAATGGACTTATTTTGAGGATTCATGAAACCCTTTGATGATTCCTATCAGAGCATTAAATAGTATGTTTTCCTCCTTGTATTTCACTTCATGTATGTTTCTCTTCCACTGAAATTGTGTAATGAAGTTGTCAATCTCGTTCTCTCATGGTTATATGTATGTAGTTAAGTAGTTAAGTAGTAGTTACCTGTGTTAGTTAAATATTTACTTACGTACCTTTAAGAGCACATATTTAATTATCCTGATTACTGATAAGTGTATCCATGAGGTATAGAACATGAAACCTTAATTCGCACTCCATAATTCTTGTCATTCCATCTCTTACGTCTTCCATCGTTCTGCCGGAATATTATTACTTAGGATTATGTATTGTTCCTAGCCCTGTGCATAGAATTCCTTCATTTCTTTCCTCCTCTCCACTTTACTGCAACGACAATATTAAAGCTACATGTTGTTGTTCATTGGCCACTAAAACCAAACATTTCTCTTTGAGATCGGCCCCATTGACCCCATGTGCAGTTAGACCCATGTATTTGCTTCATTTTACCTTGATGAAGAACCACTGAACCAACTCCCTTTCATTATCCTTTCCAACTACGTGACAATTCAAGTGCAGCACAAAGCCCTATGTATAATATCCAAAAAACAGTCCTCTCTTTAAGATGTCCTAGGCACTGGTCTCCCCCTTGAACACGAGGTTGTCCCTACAAAGCTCTCATATCTCCTGACGCACTCGTACTCTAGGTGCTAGAAAAAGCGCCGACAAGACATAAAACCCATAGAAATCCAATTAGAAAAACCTAAAAAAACAAATATGATGTACAAAACCTTTGCAATCAACATAAACTTAATCAATATTGAAAATGGTCACTCTCTTCTAACAATACACTTTTAATATTCCTATAAAATAAAAATAGTCCATTAAATATAAAATAACCCATTAATCATTCCCAAATCTATAAAATAACCAACTAATCATTTCCACAACTATTGTAAAAACTTATGTTTTATCATTTTTTATTGAACATTAAGACTTTAGCTATAAAGAAAATACACGGAACAACTCCACACCTTGAACTACTTTCAAAAACCAAATTATTTTAACAATACCAACCCATAACTATTAAAAATAAAGATAAAAAATCTTCACATACCACAATCGAACTCTGAATATTTTGAAATAGATCAAAATTATTCAAATATAATAATAGCCAATAAAAAAACAAAATAACACCATGTCTTTTTTAACGTGAAGCTTAGGAATAGACTTATCCAATAGGAATAACGTGCAAGAAAAACAAATATCTTTGAATGGTATGCAATTTAATGCCAAATCCACTTTGGCAATTTGTGAGAGTATAGGAATAAGGAACTCTAAATGGAGAACTCGATATTCAGTTTCAAAAGAAAGTTAATCTGAAGGAAGCCAGAAGAGTCCTAAATTTGGGTAGCTTTTTTAACTTGGAAACCTATGTTGACTAGTATTCAAGCTAGTGACAGATTTTATTTGGCATAGTAATTTTGGAGGAATATGCTTCGCATGGATTACTCTGTTTTATTCCGTTTGTAGGCAAAGTTTTTTGGGAAGGCAGGCCGAAGACCCCCACAGTCCTGCTAAGCCTTTCGTTACTTGGAACGATACCAAATCCGAATAGTTAGTGGGTGGTCAATATATCAAAACGCGGGAATCAACTTTAAAACAAAATAATATTTCTGACCAGTGAGATCGACTCTTTCGTCAGCGGCTGCTAGATCAAGGAGTCGAATATCATTTAGGGTTCTTTTTAGAAAGAATTATTGCCATTGCGATATCTAATGTTAAGTATCTTCATTGCGCTCAAACGTCTATTTTCCTTGTTTTATTTTTCTCTTTGTTCTGAATTTGTGAGGGAGATCATCTTCGTTTATTTCTCTGCTCTTTCTAGGTTTTCTTGTGAACTTAGTAAATGGTTTTATATCAATAGTTTGTATTGGAGATTTTAAAGTATTGCAAGATGTGTGGGAATTTGTTTTTCAAGTGCGGAGGCAGATCAAAGGAGCGGAATATTGGATGACATAAGCAAACCAACTCCAGTGTGTTTTTAGTTGTTTCTGGCTCGTATTCTGTTTCTGGCTAGTATTCTTTTTCTTGTGGGCCCACAACATCTGATAAGAGAGAAGCACACTATATTTCTCATAAAGATTGTTGGAGAATCTAAATTTACTAGGTTTCAAAACAGGAAGCACACTATATTTTTAATGAAGATTGTCGGAGAATCTAATTCCAGCCATTTGGTTGGTTTCAAAACCATCAATCCATGTGTCTTAGTTCAGTTTAGTCTAATCACGCTCCACTGATTACTGATTTTTCTAATGTAATCTTATTTAACTGATTGATTTATTACTGATTTTTCCAATGTAATTCATAATATTGAGAAAAGCAATCTATGCTCCACTATTTCTCTCCATTCTTTGTCGTGGTATCAAAGTGTAAGCTGTGTAAGACATTTTGAGAGCACCAGAGAGAAGATGTCAGATGACATAAGACTCCAGAGAACAGCAGTACAGATTTGTTTCGCTCAAAAAGAAGGGTTGTGAGAGGCCGACGAGAAAGTGTGAAAGCAGCTTGAATTTCACACCCTATGAATAAAAGAGAGATCACTGCGTCAATTTCGCATCCCAACCGTAAAAAAGCATCACTAACTTTTGAAATTGTAGAAAAATTAAAATCTCCGCACCCTTGAGTGGAAGGATTGCGCAAAATTACCCATAAAAACCCATTGGAACTGCGCAAACCAGGTTTGAGAAATTCTAATAAAAAAAAGGGGAGCAATTTTCGTTTATGCTTGGTTCACTAATCAAAGATGAGCTTGTCACAGTGAAAGACCTCGCCCGGCACGAGGGCACAAAAAAAACGAATGCCAAGTGCCAAGCACTAAACCGCACTAAGCACGAAAAGTCAAGAGCATTGGGTAAAGGTTCGAGGGATGAAATTAAAGAACTTCGTAAGGCAACCACCATTTTTCGACAAACTGTTGTTTAAATTTTTATTTGATAAAAAAACTGATGAGTCTTTTTTTCTATAAAAATAATTTTGTTATTAAAAAGGAGAGTCTACGTGATTTTCAAAAGTGTTTAGTAAAAAACAAAAGCCCATTGCTCATATTTGAAAGTTTTTTATTCAAAAAGTTAATGATTTTTTTTAGAAAATTTGTTTTTTTTCAAAGAAGGTTTATTAAAAATAAATCCCACTTTTTTCAAATCTGTTGTGAACATTGTTATGGTAGAGAATTTATATACAATCGTTTTTTGGTCGAAGTTGAGTAGCAAAAAGCTATTTTGAAGGCGTAGTCCTTATGTTTGAAGTTTGAATGGTTTGTTGAGTTGCAGCGAGTAACACTCAACAAATGGGAAAATTCAAGAAGTTAAGAAAGTCGAAGCAACAATTAGAAATGTATGCAGATTTTTTTAAAGAATTGGAAGTGAAGAGGCAAAAGGATGCATTAGCATGAAAACGCAGAAAAGAATCTATGGATAACAACATTAGTCTCATCATTTCAGATTCCAAGACAGCGAAGGAGGCCTGCGATACCCTTGACAGGATTCTTGGTGTAATGGGAGCATTGAAGTTAAATATGAAGATGGATCTATAGCAACAGATCTACAACCAGGTAAAGAGCTTGGTGAATCCCACTATGTTCAGCCACAAGTGGATGATGATTGTGACAAAGTTGTAAAAACAAGAAAAAAAACATGTAGATGCTCATAAACCCCATTATGCACAACTACAAGTAAATAGTAAATCCAACCACATAACTTTTAATTTGGAATTGCAGAGGGCGTTTTCTGATGCTCAATACTATGACTACCGGGAAATCGCTACTAAAATATAAGTTAATTGTCCCGATTAGACGTGTTTCTTCTTGTTGGTGAAATAGAAGGAAAAATAGGAAAGAACTCAAACATTCAGTTATATATTGACCAAGAAAACACCATAACTATCTGGAAACCAAACACACATATAGACACAGGATTTAGGTGGGAAAACCTCGACAATGTGTCAAGGAAACATCCACGGGGCAAGGGATTGGAATATATTAAATAAACAATGATTCTCCACACCTTAAATTTCATGGGCATTCACCAGTTTTATAACATCGACCTCCATAACATAACTGACAATTCAGTATAAAACTGACTAATTACATTTTACCCAAAATTACTAATTCGTTGTCAAACTAAAAAACTCCACCTTGACAACAACTTTCCTAATCCCTTGCCCATGCCCATTCATCATCTTTTCTGCAAGCCAAGAGAAGCTAAACACCACCGCAACTTCTCTATTGTAACTAGCTTTGTGAACATGTCTGCACAATTCTCTCGCGTATGGACCTTTTGAAGAGCTACTTTTCCGCCATCGATCACATGTCTCAGAAAATGATACCTTACATCAATGTGCTTGGTTCTGCTGTGATAAGCAGGATTTTTAGCGAAGTGAGTAGCGCTTTGACTGTCACAAAGTACATCCACTTTCCCCTGCGGCCTTCCAATCTCATCGAGTAGACCCTTTAACCAGATTGCTTCTTTACTGGCATCTGAAGCAGCTATATATTTAGCTTCAGTAGTGGACAACGCAATTGTTTCTTGAAGCATTGACATCCAACTAATTGCTCCACCTGCAAGAGTAAAGACATAACCTGTAGTAGATCTTCTTTTGTCCAAATCACCTGGATAGTCAGCATCTACATATCCGCAGACTGATCCTTCACTACCATTAAAGACGATGCAATGGTCACTTGTGCCTCTTAGATATCGAAGCACCCATTTGACTGCTTGCCAATGTTCTTTTCTTGGATTTGCCATGAACCTGCTGACAACCCCAAATGCATGTGAAATGTCAGGTCTTGTAGATACCATCGCATACATTAAGTTGCCTACAGCATTTGCATATGGCACATGAGACATATACTGCTTTTCTTCATCAGCTCTAGGACTCAAAACCGAAGAAAGCTTAAAATGGGAAGCTAGTGGAACATTAACAGGTTTCACATTATTCATAGAGAACTTTTCAAGTACTTTCTCCACATACTTCTGCTGTGATAACCAAAGCTTACCATTTTTCTTGTCTCTGTGTATCTCTATGCCCAAGATATGTTTCGCTGCTCCAAGATCCTTCATATCAAATGTCCTAGAGAGTTGAGCCTTTAACCTGTTGATCTCTTCCATGCTTTTGCTTGCAATAAGCATATCATCAACGTACAAAGCTAAGATAATGAATATGCCATTGAAACTTTTGAAGTACACACAATGATCATACTCACTTCTTATAAAGTTCTGGCTCACCATGAAGGAATCAAATTTCTTGTACCATTGTCTGGGAGACTGCCTCAGACCATACAATGATTTCCTGAGCTTGCAAACTAATCTTCTGCTGCGACCTCGTACAAATCCTTCTGGTTGTTCCATATATATCTCTTCGTTCAAATCACCATGTAGAAAAGTTCTTTTAACATCTAATTGTTCTAACTCAAGATTAAGCAACGCAGTTAGTGCCAACACAGTACGAATAGAAACAAGTTTTACAACTGGAGAAAAAATCTCATGAAAGTCTATACCTTGAACCTGAGAATACCCTTTTGCTACCAGTCTCGCCTTATACCTTTCGATACTTCCATCAACTTTCCGTTTCAGCTTGAAGACCCATTTACATCCAACAACACTTCTCCCTTCAGGAAGCTCTAGAAGATCCCAGGTATTGTTTTTGGCCAAGGAGTCCATTTCTTCTTCCATAGCCGTTTTCTGTTTCTCGCTATCTGTATCATCTACTGCTTCCTGATAACAAGAAGGTTCCCCATCTTCAGTAATCAAAGCAAAATATGAAGCAGAATCTTCATACCTTTTGGGAGTTTTCCTTTCCCTTGTAGACCTTCTTAGAGCGACTGGTTGCTGAACTAGTTCAGAAACTTGCACTGGTTCAGAAGCTTCAACGGCTTCCTTTGTGTCTTCAACACATTTTTCTCCAGAAGTCTCTCCTTCCTTTCGACTGTTACTGAAAGGTCTAGCCTCCAGCTGAACTCGTTGATTTGGTGATACCTGTTCTTATTTAATTCTTTCAACATTTGATTTTAACAGAGATGATTCATCAAATGTTACATCTCTACTAATGACTGTCTTCAGCAATGTAGGATCCCACAACCTATATCCTTTCACTGCATAGTCATACCCAACAAAGACATAACATTTCAACTTTGGATCTAATTTTGAACGCTGATCTTTCGGAATAAGAGAATAAGCATCACAACCAAATATCCTCAAATGTGAATAGTCACAAGACTGACCTGTCCAAACTTCTTCAAGAATTTTACAATCAATTGCTACTGAAGGTGATCTGTTAACTAAATAACAAGCAGTAGATAATGCTTCTACCCACAACTCCTTTTGCAAGTTAGCATTGTTGATCATGCTTCTGGCTCTTTCCATAAGAGTCTGATTCATACGCTCAGCAACACCATTTTGCTGAGAAGTATAAACAACAGTTTTGTGTTTAACAATTCCCTCACCCTTACACTATTGTTCAAATTCAACTGAGGTGAACTCACCACCATTGTCAGTTCTTAAACATTTAATAGATTTGCCTGTTCTTTTCTATATCATTACTTTAAATTGTTTAAAGACATTTAATACATCAACTTTCCTTTTTAGCATATAGACCCAAACTTTACGAGAGTAATCATCAATAAACGTTAAAAAATACAATGCACCTCCATATGACACAACAGGGGGTGGTCCCCACAGATCAAAATTAATATAGAATGGTAAGCTTTGGTTATCACAGCAGTGGAGAAAGTACTTGAAAAATTCTCTATGAATAATGTGAAACCTGTTAATGTTCCACTAGCTTCGTATTTTAAGCATATAGACCCAAACTTTACGAGAGTAATCATCAATAAACGTTAAAAAATACAATGCACCTCCATATGACACAACAGGGGATGGTCCCCATAGATCAGAATGAATATAGTCTAAAACATCTTTACTATTATGATTTCCAACTTTAAATCTCTGTTTACACTGTTTTCCAAAAACACAATGTTTACAGAAATCTAATTTCAAGGATTTCAGATCGGGAAGAGATTTACGTTTCATCAGTATCTGAAGACCTTTCTTTCTCATATGACCCAATTGCTGATGCCATAGACGAGTACCTGCTTCTTCCTTTTCTGATGCAACCGCTGCTTCACTGACCTGAGTACTTCCTTTTAACCTGTAAAGATTTCTGACCTCTTCTGCCTTCATAAGCACAAGGGCTCCTTTAAAGACTTTCAAGACGCCATCCTGACCTGTAAACTTATAACCATCTGAATCCAACACTCCCAAAGAAATCAAATTTTTCTTCAAATCAAGTACATGTCTAACACTAGTTAATGTTCTAACTGTGTTATCATACATCTAATCCTGATATCTCCCATCCCAACAGTCTGACATGACACATTGTTACCCATAAACACAGAACTACCGTTTACATTTTTATACGAAGTAAACCAATTTCTATGTGGGCACATGTGATGCGAAGCACCAGAGTCTAACAGCCAGCTATCTAAACCCTGAGAGACATTACATTCAGGTGAAGTTTCATATATCATACATAATTCTTCACCAGATAAAACCTCGTCTATCATACCTGAATCGACCTGATTCGCTTCCTTCTTCGGGTTTTCGGATTCGTTTTGTTTCCAACAGTCCTTTTTCAAATGTCCAAGTTTACTGCAGTTCCAACAATTTGCCTTACACTTCTTTCCCTTTGACTTCGATCTGGAAGACCCCTTTGTTTTTTCTCCTCTTTCCTTTGAGCGTCCTCTAGCGACCATGGCTTCTGATGCAACAATTTCAATGCTGGATTTCCTTCGTACTTCTCCAGATAGGAGAGCTCCCACGACTGATTCAAACTTCAAAGAATCAACAGTGCTCAAGTTGATTGAAGTTACAAAGTGATCCCATGATTCAGGCAGAGAACACAGCAAGGTTATGGCTTTATCTTCTTCCTGTATTTTAACTTCCATATCTGTTAATTGACATATTAGTGTATTAAAAACATTCAAATGTTTTGCAACGTTTGAACCTTCTTTCATTCGAAGACTGTATAACTGTCGTTTCAGATAAATTTTGTTGGTTAATGACTTTGTCATATAGAGATTTTGAAGTTTTTCCCACAAACTTGACGTTGTAGTCTCTTCAACAATGTTGAAGATAACTTCATCCGCTAGGCATAACCGGATGGTACTAAGAGCTCGGGCATCCATGTCCTCACAGTTTGAAGTAGTCATGGTAGCAGGTTTCTTAGTTGCCGCATCCAATGCCTTGTGCAACCCTTGTTGCACAAGCAAATCCCTAACCTTCAGTTTCCAAAGAGCAAAATTGCTCTTTCCAGTGAATTTCTCCACCTTGAATTTCGCATTCGACATCTTGACCATTTTTTCTCTTTCCTGGGGTTTCAGTTTTTCTAGGGTTTATATATATATATATATATTGTTTGTCTTTCTCAGAAAAAAAATAATTCCCCAATTCAATTATTTCAAACCCTTTGTTTGTTTTTCTTCAAACTACATGAAATCATTCCTTCAAGTCACATAAAAAACCACCTTTTACAAATTTCTGGAAAACTTCTGGGAAAAATAAATTACCTGGATCTAGATATACCTGTAATACTTCAGCATCCTTGTAGCAGATGGCTGATGGCAGATAACTCTACACGCAGGCAACAGGTCCACGGCTTCCTCCTCGGGCTGTAGTCAACGCATCACGCACTGCTCATGCTATACCCGTAATACTTCAGCATCCTTGTAGTAGATGGCTGATGGCAGATAACTCTACACGCAGGCAACACGTCCACAGCTTCCTCCTTGGGCTGCAGTCAATGTTTCACGCTCTGCTCATGCAGTGACCTTCCTCCTCACACTGTAGTCAACACCCGACTCCGCCAGATTCTTCACGCTCTGCTCATGCAGTGGCCTTCCTCCTCACGCTGCAGTCAACACCCGACTCCACCAGACTACGCCAGACTCCGCCAAACTCTTCATGCTCTGCTCATGCAGTGGCCTTCCTCCTCACGCTGTCACCGCAGAGAATAAAGAACAACAATCTGCGTGCTGTCACGCTCTGCCAATCTGCGTGCTGTCCCCCTCTGTCATGCTCACGCTCTGACCGAACCCTTTATTTTTTCCTCAGGCAGATTCACGCTCTGATCTAACACAGGGATTCACGCTCAGGCAGATTCACGCTCTGATCTAACGCAGGGATTCACGCTCAGGCAGATTCACGCTCTGATCCAACGCAGGTTGCCTCCCTTTTTTTTTTCTCCATAGGCAGATTGCTCACTCGCTCTGATACCACTTCTTGATGAAATATAAGGAAAAATAGGAAAGAATTACACACATTCAGTTATATATTGACCAAGAAAACACCATAACTAACTGGAAACCAAACACACACATAGTCACAGGATTTTACGTGGTAAAACCTCGACAATGTGTCAAGGAAACATCCACGCGGCAAGGGATTGGAATATATTAAATCAACAATGATTCTCCACACCTTAAATTTCATGGGCATTCACCAGTTTTATATCATCGACCTTCGTTACATAACTAACAATTCGGTATAAAACTGACTAATTACATTTTACCCAAAATTACTAATTTGTTGTCAAACTAACACTTCTCAAAGAGTGTACTGTGGCTACAGGGAGAAACCTACTAAAATATAAGTTAATTCTACACTAATCACTTGTCCTGATTAGACTTGTTTTTTCACAGAGAGTGTGTGGGCCACTGTAATTTAAGAACACTTTATTTGTAACTATATAACAGTAGAGAGATATTTATGTAAAAGCAACGAGCTTACGATGGACAAATGATAGGTATATATTTTTCGAGGACGGTATATGAAACATGTACCATTTAATACAATGTTTATGTTTTTATAATTCCACATACATATATATGACTTTCCGTGCGTATTTCTATTTTCTACCTTGTCTAGACGGCAAAATAAACGTTTATGACAGTGTGACCTGTGTGTTCGATCGCCCCTGCATAATCTTCGCAAATCTAAATTTAAGTTTAGATATAAATGAGTAAGGACAAACATTCATAGAATCAATATTGAGATTAAAAAATATTCATGGTTGAAATTCTCAAATTCTTCTTATGGAAAATTGTATTAAATGTAGCTCTCGCTTTCTCTGAGTTTACAGCTTTCGACTTTCATATGCAAACTTATTGTTGTGTTTATCTCATTTATGCAATCGGTCTTCGTCCTTTTAGCTTTGCAAACTTCTCTCTGCTCTGCAGCTCTCGGCTTCGCTGGTTTTTGCTTTTTGCATTGGCACAACCTCAAAGTGGGTATTTCCACCTATATCTAACCTTTGGTTGTAGTCGTTGCCAACGGTGTGCGGATATCTAACCTTTCATTGTAGTCTTTTATCGACAGTGTAACTTCGTGTTGCTCCTTTGGTAACTCGTGGGAATTTAAAGTCTGATTCGAAAGAGCTCTACATAAATTCAAATAAAATTATTTAAGAAAGCTGTAAGTTTTTGTCAGCGACATCTTTTAAAACATTGCATCGAAGTGGAATAAAAAATATATATTCATAAGAAGGCTAAAAGTTAAATTAATTGATGTGGAGATGCTTTACATGGTTTTATTATGCAGATTCTCTTTTATATAAGCATGCCACGTGGATATAACAAATTTAGGCAAGTGAAAGGTGTTCGTTATTTTAGTATCGTCAAAATAATTATGATGTTCATATTTATTTTGAAAAATAATTTAGCTTAAAGTTTTTTTGGGTGATATTTACTTAAAAGATTTCTTAACATTCATAATATGGATCTCATAACCCTAAATTTGTAAGATTTAACTATCAAAAATGATTAAGTACGTAATATGGATTTAATTTCCATGGAATATTTTAAAATATTTTTAGTAATATTACATAAATTAAAGGTTGATATTTATCTTCAAAGTAGGTATATATTTTTTTCTCTTTTAATTAAATTAATTAATTAAAAAAATATAAGAATTATAAAAAAGGGTTATGGCTCTTTGGGAATGTGGTATTGATAAACATGGTATTGGATATTGTAACAAAACATATTTACAGATAAAGAATCTCCATTGTAATATGGGGTTAAATAGCACTAAGAGGGATCAAATCTCTTTTCACTCTAAAAGAGATTTCCATGTTATGAGATTTCATCCCGGGAGTTAAGATGGATTTAGGTTGGTTTAATTTCTCCTTTAAATAAGCTATATTCCACATGAACACTATGGGTCATTTATATTATTATTCCATTTTTATATGGTTATTTATATTTATATTTTATTTTGACCTAGTTAAAATATTTACATTACATTAGAGTCTCTCTTGGTACAATTAATTCCTTTTGATAAGAATAAAATAATATTGATAGCCATGTTTATTTCATAATAGGTCTTCTGAATTTTAACTTAACCAACCTATGTTCATCTTAACTATGGATGTACAAAGTACCAAGAGTGATCAATTCTCTTTTCACTATTAAAGAGGTTTACATCTAAAGAGATTTGATTTCGGATTTTCATCTAAAGAGGTTTGATTCTTTTGAGCAGTTAGTAGATCCAGAGTTAAGATTGATCTAGGCTAGTTTAATTTCCTTCTTTAAATAGACTATATGGACCATATGAATGCCATGTGTCATTTTAATTTTTTTCATAGGGTTATTTTTATTTTTACCTTTTTATTTTATTTTTACGGAGTTAAAATGTTTAAATTACATCAATGTCTCTACCGTACTTGGTTGAAGAGTTGCTTGGGGAAATTATGAGGAATTATTAGGTGGATGGTAGAGATTTATCCTCCATGGAATATTAGTTATGCTCTTTCATTAATTTATCTCAAATTAATTAATTAAAAAAATGTCATATCAGCACATGTCATACGCATATATGGTATTGATAAGCCATGGTATTAGCCCATGGCATTGTAGCAAAAGTTACTTGCAAGCTGACAATTTTCATGATAAAGTTGGGGTGAATTTGTGTTTTTCTTATCATACATTGATGCTTTCCCCATTTACCAACAAGTTAATTTACATTGTTGTCCTAATTTAAAATAAAATTATAATTTAGTTATTTATATGATCATTTTAATTTTAACAACATGAATCACACTGAATGGTTGAAAACGAATTGATAAATGTGTTTTGGCTTTTATTATGGACTGATACCTATGGTCATTTACCATCTATTTAATTTATATGGTTGAGCTAATATTTCCATGCAACCATATAATTAGGTATCATTTACCATCTATTTAATTTATATGGTTGAGCTAATATTTCCATGCAACCATATAATACGATTGGTGATATTTCTTTGCTTGTGTTTTTAGCATGGTCACAATGTTATAATTATGTCAATAGGGGAATTTATTTCGGGAATAGGAATTTTAAAATTATTTTTTTTAATTAAAAAAAACAATTTTTTTACCTTCTAAATAAAAAATTGAAGGCTTGGATTTAATAAAGAAGATATATTCTTAAACTCTAATTTTAATGTTGATAGTTAACCATTCTTTGGTTAAGAGAGTGATGATTTCTAGAGTTGTTCAACATGTTAAATATAATTTTGGAATACTTGTGTAATGAGTTTTGCGTAAGTAGTCATTAGGGAATAAACACTAAAAGAATTATAATTTGATGTGTTAGGTCAAAAGTTTAACAAATTCAAAGTATTTGTTAAAGTAATGGAATTAAATTAATATAATTAAAGAAGAAGAACACTTGTTGGTTTGAAACGTGTCACCAAAAATATCTCTTATGTGATATCTACTGAAAGACTTTGCTTAAGGACAATAAATATTTAAGATTTGAGGAAATAAATTAAGAGATTAAAAATAAATATTGAGAAAAGGAATGGGGATGTATGAATTAAAATTAATTAAATGAGAATCATGACTTATTACAATTGGTTATCGATACTATCAACAATTATATCATTTGGTGGAATGAGATGTTTCAGTACAATGGTAAAATCTTGTTTTGGATGTCCTATTTTTAAATAAATTAAGTTGCTAGGAAGGAAATTATAATATATTTGACTTCTGTTCATTTTTATTTGTAGTGAGATAAAAAATCAATATTTGGCCAGTGTCTTAAACATTTATAACAAGAATAGATAGTTGCGTTGCCTAAAGGTCGAATTTTGATTAAGGATAATAACCTTGGTTTGGGTATTTGTTTCTCAGAGGGTTCTTTACCCTACTAAGCATTTATTAACATCTTTATTAAACCAATTTGGTTTATTGGATGTGTTAAGCCCCTTTTAGAGAGTGAAACTAACTCCTAGACAATATTCATTCAAATTTCTTCTAGAATTTTTTGTATTACTCTGTTTGTGTAAGGAAGCTTTGGTGGAGGGTAGTTAGAAAGGTGAAGCAAAGTTGCAAAGGAGCTATAATAAATTTGGAATAAGATAGTCAAAGCAGACGGTATTGGTTGCACGTCATCTAGGCCTTGTTCCAGTTCATTGTGTTTCCCCTCTTTACATTGTTATAGTATTTTTAAGTATGTTGTAGTTTGCTTTAAAGAAAATACACCATTAGACACCATTATATCTCTATGAAGTGGCGTTATTGGGATGGAAACTTATGAAACATAAATTCAAGAATTAGTGCATAGAAATCAAGTGAATGGGGAAAAATCAATTCTTAGACTTGAATATGTGCCATAAAAGTAAACAAGAGGAGGCAATAGTTTAACAAGCAGAAATTGGCAGTTTTACTTTTGCACACATTCAAGATATTTATTCTCTTGGACTAATAAAAATCCCCTATTATGACCATAATATTAGATAATTATACAAACCTCACTCTCCACCCCACCCCAAAATATATTTACTATGACTGGTACATTCAAATATAGAACAAGAGTAACAAAAGTAAGGTTTTTGAAAAATAATTAGAATTTAAACAGCCAGCTAAGCAGACAGACCCTCATTTCAAAAAAAAATATGCTTGATAGCATAACTCTCAATACATGAACCTAAAAAGGTCTACCAATGTTTAATGAACTTCATATTTCTTATGCTTTCTCCAAGGTTCATTATTTTGTGCTTGTTGTTTTCGAAATACAGAAGGAACCCTGACTATACAGTGTCTCATAAACTATACTTATTCAAATTGTAAGAATAATTCTCACCCGAACCCCAAAAGCACACACCCATGCCATGATAAGAAATGTAAGCCTAAAGTAGTTAGGCCCCAAACAATCAACATTGGTGGCACTAATGCTTGTTGGGTAGGAATAGATAGGTTTCCTTTAAGCTTCTTGATCGTATATGTATCCAGCAAGGAGGCCAGAAAATAGGAAAGCTTCGAGTGGATACCCTATTGTTACAAATTGTAAATCTTTCCAAAGTGCTTCAATGCGAAGAGCTTAGGAGCTGTAGGCACCATTACATAGAATTGTACTCCATATCAATTTCCTAATACGAAAGAAGAGATATAAACCGATCCTCGAAAATATGAAGAAAAGAATAGAAAATCCCCTATCATAAGAGCTTGTGAGGCTGTCATCCAAACTATCTGATAAATGGCCTTTTTCCTACATGTTTAGCATCCACTGTTCTAATAAGAACTAAAACTAATCACATGAAATAACTCTTTTCTACTTATTATAAAAATAGTATTCCCATGTCACTGATTAACATATGTTCATAAACAAAACAAAATGAGAATCCCAAAACAACAAACTCGGCATAATATTCTGAGACAACCCCACCACCAAGATGCCCAACGAAGTTGCAAACACCAATTATTGCTAATAGGATTGTGATATTTTTATAGGCCTTCAACCAATCCTATTTGTGCCAAATTATTAATAAATGTACCCCTAGAACCAAACCCACAGAAGAAGACTACAAAAAGAAGCCAAAAGTCAGTTTTCACCACAACTTGGTGAAAATTGAAATCTTCTCATCATCTTGGTCTTCTCTTTTTCCAGACATCTCCTTCTCCTTCAAATAATAGAATATATAGGTTCATCTCCTTAAAGTAATGAAACAAGGGCGAACCCTCTAATTGTATCTGCAATTCATTGGTATTGTCCTTTGACATTCTTAACACTTGGTTATTAAAATATAGAGATTCAACAATGTTCTTGTATGCACTAGGCTTCATGTTCTAGCCTTTTTGTTCCATACCAAGAACTAGTTTTCTACAAGGGTCCATCTCCAAGTGAAGAGAGTTTTGCACATGTACATGGTCTTCCTTGATTGTAGGTAATGTCAATTTGAAAGGAATCAAAGTGGGTGACAAGAGATACAAAAGCATTACCACTAGAAAGAGATGGGAGATAAGATGGTTTTCTAAAGAAAAAAATATCATTTTCTATAGAAATTGAAAGAACATACAAAGATAAAATAATGCTAATCGCTTGGATGAAAACAAAGTACCCTTTCTCTTCTATATCTTCCACAAAGAACTGGTGTGCAAGGTCTACTCAAATACATGATAAGGAAGTAGACTACAAGAGGACCCACTGCCAGGAAAAAGAACATATTTATGGATCTCTGGCTAAGGAACCTAGTGAAAACTTCGATGTATATTTCAACACTAAGTGCAACGAAGACCTTGAAGATACCTGTGTCTGTACCTATGGTAAATTTGACGTATTGATATTTGCATCATGTTGTACTATTTACACCAACGCATAGTGCGAGCCACATCTATAAGGAAAACAAACAAAGGGCTAATGTTAACAATGTTGACAAGAAGTAGCATTCCATTTCTACTTTTCTCTTCAACCATGGTCCATATGATTTCTCTTTACAAGCTAACAGTAGGGACTAGACAATCTCAACAACTTCTTAAAATTACATAATTCAGAGTGTAGAAAAATCGCTTGGCTAAAATAGATCAGATTCTGGTAAGGTGGTTAAATAGGAGAGACGACACTAGGAAAAAGGATATTAGAGAAACAAGTTATGTTTTAGGTTCTTATCTGGTATAAAAGTGGAGAGAGTTGTTAACTATTATGCACATTTATACAAATGTCTATATAATGAAATTCCTTTATATGGAGAACGTTATCTTCAATGGTTTGGAATCTCATTTGGATAGTATAAGAGAAGTAAATAACCACTTAGATCAAATTCCATATACTTTCCAAGCTTCTAGAACTGAAATTGTTCATATCCTTAGCTTTAGAAAAAAGGGTTCAAAAGTTGCAAAATTTTGGAAATTTTCTTGTTGCCATGAATTGGCTGTGTGGAAAATATAGGATGGAAAATTTATTCTCAAGAATAGAATGAAATCAATTCTTAACATTGTTTTGTTAATCCATGTATTCAGAGAACTGAACATGGATATTGAATCCTGAGTCCTTATCCAAAGGACCCCAAAGGGAAATTGGGAAATGGATATCTCTGTAATCTAAAGATGGCTCTATTCAGGAATCCTTCAAAACAGTTTTTTAATGCCAACCTTCACTCCTGGGATTACAGCTATAGTATAATTTTTAGTTACACTTATGATATTTTAAAATTGTAAAAGAAAGGAATTGAGCCGTAAAGACTCAACATACTTAGATGGTTTTCTAAGATTTTTTGTTTACATGCCTAGGAGATTCAAAGAAGTGGCAGTAGCCTCGATATGTATAAATGTATTTTTATTCCACTCTAGGAGGACTTCTGAATCTTGGAGGCATAGGATCACTTTTTTTCTTGCCATGTGGCTGGAGTAGAGATCATTTATGGTCTTTAAGAGTCAAGATAGTTACAGACCTTGAGGATATATCCATTGGATAGTACAAAATGCACATGCACATAAAAAAATGTATATCTCTCTTGTTTTATAATTAGAATTTACACCTCTTTTTCTGTGCTAATTGTATTCTATCAACTGTCTGGTTTGTGTGAATGTTATTGTTTATATTGGAATGTATTGAGTGGCTAGTGGGGAAATCTATTCCAAAAATCATGTAGCAAACATCCCCTCATATTTTCTATGTGTATTTTTACCCAACTTGGGCTCATTAAATATAAAAACTACATTTTCTTACCAAGAAAATAAAATGCATACTATAGACCATGCTTTTGAAAAATGTGGGTGATTGTTAGATGTTTGTGTTTAAGTTCTGAAAAATAAGAAAATGTAATTCTGTCTAGACTTCACAAAATGTTCCCTTATTTCATTCTTAGGCTCAGCAACATTTTTTTAATATGTTAGTGTCATCCTAGTATAATGAAGGAGTTTTTTATAAATTGTGTTCCCTTATGAAAGCCCACACTAACACCCTGGAACATTAGTGACATTATGAAAAGAGTACTTTGTTATCTTAAAAATGTACCTTTAAGTTTCACTAATCGAAAGGAGGTCCTATAATAGCCCATGGTATGGGAGATATTATATGTGTGTGTGTGTGTGTGTGTGTGTGCGCGCGCGTGTGTATGTGTGCATCGTAGTAATAATTAACCTAGAAATTTTTTTACGTCCAATGCCTAATGGCAAAAGTAATTTGATAATAAAATAAAAATAAGTAGCATAGATTCATCTTAATTATGGGATTTTCAAAGCACCAAGAAATTTTCATATGGGATTTTTAATCCCTTGCATTTATCAATAATTCCATGGTTAGGACAAACCTATGTTGATTTAGTATAAATACCAAAAAGGGCATTTTATAAAATCTTTGCTAAAATGTTGGAGGTTTTATGATGTGATATTTTCTCATTTATTTTTGGGTAGATTATCACAGTTAAAGCTTGAAAAATATCCAATATTAAAAAGGATAGATAGTTTGCACAAGCAATCACGGGTTTTTTTGTTAGCAAAGAATTGGTGCACTTAATCATTTTCTCATAGATTTAAAATAAAACGTACTGAGCAAGAAAAAAAATCCTCAAAGTAGTTCCCAGTTCAGTAATGTGGATGGAAATCCATCTCTTATATAAATTCAATTTATTTAGAATATATCTACAAACAAGCAATGAACCCCTACAATGTAGATTAACTAACTATTAGATGTGTACCTTTTGTTATCCTGATACTAGAGGTTGTAACTTGATTGGTATCTTTGACCTCTTATATCTGTAATGAGAGATAAACCATGATGGGAGTACACACTTAATCAAGCTATTATCCTATTAATTTCTTAAATTATCCAACTCACAACCCAAATTTCAGTGAGTCAAATGACAGTTAGCCAAACATGATCCTTGACCAGTTTTAAACCACAGATCAACATAGATTTAATGACCCAAGTTAGTGTCCATGTTAAGACCTATATCTACAACACCTAGAAACTTATGTTAGCATGAGGTTCGAGTTTTTCTTAGCATGATGTAAGTTTATTATAATGAATTGGGTGAAATATTATCACTCTCCGGACTCATAAAATATTTCTATCCACAAATTTTATTACCTTGTATATACCTAATATAATATACATAGTACAATTTCATTTTCTCTCACACTTTCGTTCTTGTGTCATTGTTCTCATTACCCTTTCAATTCATACACATATAAATGTAGTATGAGTTTTTTTTTTGGGTTGAGGTATTATTTTGGTTTCTTCTAATAAAGTGTATTCACATTTATTTAGTTTAACTGTCTTGCATTCAATTATTCCAATGAGTGTGTATTGGCTATAGGATCCTTAGATAGAATAGTGAAAGTTTTTTATCTATGCAAGATAACCAATTCTTTGCATACCTTTTCTTGTCACGAGTATATGATGACTAGTTCTAATTAATTTTCTTGTTTATGGAAGTATCATCCTAAATTTCTCTGATCTATGTGGAAACTTGAAATGTTATATATCTTTATGTGGAGGTACTTTATCATTTGAATGCAAATGTATTTCTTAAAATAGAATATAAGGAACTAAATATTCATTTATTATTCTCAAAATTCATTGTAAATAAGAGAGTTTTCCTCTTAGTAATTTTACCATTTTATTTGGTAGAACACATGGTAGAGAATGATGCATTACTCCTTTTCTCATTATGCTTGAAATTTATACCGATTGAATTAGTATTTTGTGTAGCTTCATTGTTGTTTGTTTTATATGTATAACTTGATTTCTATTTTTTGTAGTTACTAATAGAAATTAAGCTTCATTATAACAATAAAAATTGAGCTTCATTTTTCTTTTTATACTAATAGCTTCATTATTTTTTCCTACGAATAATTATTTTTGTGTAGCTTCATTGTTGTAAATTGCTGATCATAAGAGAGTATTAATTCCTATGGTTTATGGAAAATATGAATGAGCATTAGGATCTGGAGATATTTTGGTTGTTTTTGTTTTTTAAACGAATATTTTTCAGGATGCAAATGAATATGAAAAGAGAAAATCAAGTGGGTACATTTGGTTAGATACATTGGAAGGGGTTATAAATGACATAGTGTTGGAAACAATTCCAAAATGCCATTTGTTTAGCATATATGACATTTTTTGTAGGTACATGGAGATAACATGTGAAAATGATACTATGGAGTAGAACTAGTTAATGATGGACTTATTTTTATTTTTTGGACTCACAAAGGAGAGGCAAGACCAAGATGCAACCAATCAATCATTATGTTACTAGGAGGTTTACTTCCTCTAGACCCTAATGATCATGGCATATTGGGGTATGCTACCCACCCACATGTATGGATAACCATAGGACAATTTTTTTCTTCTATGATGCAATTTTCCAGCTAGATGTCATACATTGTTTATTATATGTTTTCCATAGAAAATTTTAAGAACTACCCTAAATTTATATGTATAATAAATGGGTGAATCCCATGTTACATAGGAAAAATGTGAGGCGATTTTATCAATAATATAATATGTATATATAATTTTTTTGGCGAATCTCTCACCGGATTATATTATCTTGTAAAGTCATGGCAAATCTATCACTGAATTATAAAATCTTGTAAGATCTTGGTAAATATTTCACTGAATAATAAAAATTGAAGTCTTGGCGAAAGTTTTGTGAAAGTATGAAACCATATATGATAATAGGAAAACATATTCATTAAATTGTAATATACTAACATACATGTTTAGGAAAAAAACTTAATTTTCTCTTCCTACAAACAATGTTGCAAGTTTCATTGGCCATGTTTGTCAAGGTTCTCACTGTACACTCTCTCATATCCTTCTATTAGTTTTGATAATATTCCACAACAAAGTTCTTGTAGGTGTTGATCTTGATCGCCAGTTCTGTCAAGGTAGGAGAGATTAATCTTTTCTCTACCACTTTTGTCAAGCTACCACTTTTGTCAAGCTATCAAATTTCTTTCTTATTCCATAGAGTCCAACTATGAGATTAAAAAAGAAAACATATTTTGTACCACTTTTGTCAAGCTATCAAATTTCTTTCTTATTCCATAGACTCCAACTACACGATAAAAAAAAAAACATATTTTGTTTACCCCAACACACCAACAAGTAGCAAGTCCCAACTATATAATATAAGAAAGTAGTAGGTATCCCAAAGGTCTGGAGGGGATCTAATGGAAAGAAGTGACCGTTGTCAAAAGCCTTCCAATCAATATATTAATATATACATATAGATTTATTATTATTTTAATTGGAAATCTTCAATTAAATAATAAAATTTAATTACGTCTCTCCCAATCTAAATTGCTTATTAGCATAATTCTACCTTCATATGTCTTGCATTTTTTAACAACGTTGTAACATGTGGATTAATTTCCTTTTTGGTGCACAATCTCCGCCTTTTAGGAAAATATGGTGCACCGGCCTAACCCCATATGGTGCACTGGCCCAACCCCTATAGATCATTACAACAAATTAAGAAAACCAGACAAGATGAAAGGTTGTACAAACCAGCATATTTTTCAAGCACTGACCCAAACCCTACAAATCCTTACGACAAATTAAGAATAACAGAGAAGATGAAAGGTTGTACAAACCAACATATTTTTCAAACAACTAATCCAACATCAGTACCTTAACTTTTTCATGAAGATATCATATTGAGAACGTTTGAAAAATGGTGGGAAATCTGGGCACTGACTATCTCTCTTCTGCGAGGGTGATGCAGAAAGAGTGATAAGATTTCATTGTTTTGAATTTTTTTTTGTTAAATCAGAAAAACCAATATTAATGGAGATATTGGTATTTTTTACTAAATTTTCTGAAGTGACTAAATGTAGCTTTAACCATTCACCTTAAGATGTTTTTTATAATATAATTTCCTAAGTCTATTTAATATCTTCATTATCATAAAAACCAACCTATATCCATCTTAACTCCACTTCTACCACTCTTGGAGGGATGAAATCTATTTATCCCTCTCAGCACTTGGTAGACCCGGAATTAAGATGTATCTAAGCTGATAGAATCTCCCCTTAAATAGTCTATGCTCACATGAATACCATGATATTACCATGGGTCAATACCATCGGTTATCATAAACCTGGAGCTTAAAAGCTACTATTAGTAATTTATAAAAATTAATAAAATTAATAACTGATTTTTATTTTATTTTTTTATTTTAACCAAATTAAAATGTTTAAGTGACATTAAATTAAAAGATCCATTCTTACCCTTGATCTACCAAGCCCGAGGATCAAATATTTTTTCACTCTATGCTAGTTTGCATATCACGATATTTAATCCCTCCTGGGGCTTAGTAGATCCAGAGTAAAGATGGATCTATGCTGGTTTGGTTCCCCCCTTTAAATAGCCTACATTCCACATGAATACCATGGGTCAGTACCATGTGCCATCTTTTTTTATTGATACTAATGTTAGGGTTAATAATGTTTTTTTTACATGGTATTAATAATAATTTGGCCCATGGTATTTGGCCCATAGGGTTCACCTAAATATAACACATTTTTTTAGTGTTCTTAAATATAATCTGACTTCTGGAGTAAATATAAAAAAATGTTTTATTTATTTAACATACCTCTCGTTTATTTATATTTTTATTAATTTATCATATGTCTTTTATAAAGAAGGTATTTGGCTCATAGGATTCAATTAAATAAAACTTCTTTTTTGAGCCTTCTTAAATAAAAAGAGAGTTATGGACTAAATATAAAAAGAGGTTTTACTTATTTACCATACCTCTAGTTTATTTATATTTATATTTAGTTACCATACCTTTGGAGTAAGTATAAAAGGAGTTTTTATTTATTTACCATACTCCACTTTATTTATATTTTTATTTATTTACATGTAAATATAAGGTGACTTATGGAATAAATATAAAAATATGTTTTCCATAATTTATTCTTTATATGATTATGACTAAACAGATGCAACTTGGAATATGGCAAGAACATTATTCAATCTTTAAATAAACATGAAAATAAGAGACTTGAATTTTTAAATAAAATGAATTATTCTTTTGTGACCATTTGTTCCAAAAAGTAAGGTCATTTTCTTGAAATTAACCCCAATACCATGAAATACGAGAAAATGAAAGAAAATAAACCTTTTTTACACCGAATGTGGAGGGTGAAATAACTATCATAAATATCTATTATTGAAAATTAGGGTGAATGAAAGGTTGTAACTCCTAATTTCAAGGGCTAAATTTGTTTTTTTTACTCTCTCCCTTAAAATAAGGTGGGCTAACCTCCATACCTAATTTTTTTTTAAAATAAATTTGAGGCAATTTGTAACAATGTACCGTGATACAAAATATTCACCCAATAAAAATATAAAACCCCTTAATTTTGCCCAAGGGTGAAAATTCGCCCCCTAAAATTTTCCATGATGTTGTCTTTTTCTTTCCATTTGTTTTCATAAGATATCTACAACTTGATATTTTTATAGTGTAACTTAGTTGACATGATTGTTATTCAGTTCCCAAGGTGTTGTTTTTCTATGGTGATGCTTTATTTTTATTTTTTTATGTAGATCATCTAGCCACATAGTGGCCACTATCGCCCAATTGAAGAAAACCTTTCATGTTTCTTGCTTTTCTGGGGAAAAACGGCATCGACATAGTTGATGTTGAGATATATGTCATATAAATCCTTTATATTCTACTTTAGTTTATATTCTATTGTTCATCCTCATGGGGGATTTACTGGGGAAGCAATACCATACCACGCGTGTTCATATTGGGGGATATATATTGAGGAGAAAATGGCATAATATATTGGGAGATATATAGGGGTTAAAGGGTTTTTATATTGGCACGTATAAAAAATGGAGTTCAAAGTTAATGAAAAATTATAAAGTGGTATAAAAAACGTTAATGAAAAAATGGATACATACTATATCTAGTGGAACTAGGGTTTTTTTAAATTGGGAAGGTGTATTGGGTTTGTATTAGTAGGGGGCTTAATAATGTGATTTTTAGGGGTATTTTCCAATATGTACTCAAATTAACGATATTGTTTAATATGCCACGAACGCACGTGATAGGACAAAGTTTCATTGAGAGAATCCCCCATGTTTATCATATTTCAAGTCTTATACTTTGCATTATATCATCTTTCCTTTCAGAGGAAACTCAGTATTAATGGCAAAAAGCAAGAATTGAAGAAATAGGATAACAATAAGACTGGAGCGACAAATGTAGAGAGAGAGAGAGAGAGAGAGTAGAGAATCGGTCTAGTTATGCCCTTAAAGAAAATATTTCGCATGAGACTTATACTTGGACACTGATGATCAAGTCTTCAAAGTTGGTGAATTCACCTACGATGTCTTGGCAACACAACGATAATGTTTTGAAGTGATGAAACAATATTTAATGTGTAAATTGTATTCCAACCAATATTAAGTTGGAAACTCGTATTGTAATACTTGAAATTTCATATAATATAATTTCTGTGGTTTAAGTTATTTATAGCTGCACTTGATATTATTTAGTATTGTAATTAGCATATGTAACTTTGTGTGGTGATATTTTCCTGAGTCATCACATCTATATCTTTTGTAATCGACATTTCTAAACAACCTCTATGGTTCATCATCACAATTAGATGAGTGAATAAGTCAGTGATTAATGGGGTAATAAATAGAGGAGAGGGTGGGGATGGAAATGCATGGAGCTAACAAGCTTGATAAGGACATGAAACGGATTTTTAATTTATTGATTTTATCAATATTTATTAATTTTTTATTAATGATTATTAAATCTTGACAATTACATTTATAGTTATTGATGAAAAATTAAATGTTATGACTTAATATTATTAATGATTATTAACTAACTAATTATTTTCTACAAAATTAATTAGCTTTTGTTAATTACAAGATATTTAATGATTAATTTTTTTGTATTGACAATAATATTTAAATTTTGTATGAATTAAAATATTAAAATTATAATTAAAACTTTATATTTATATGCGTTGTTAATTGCATATTTATTATTATCATTATGATAATGAACTGTTTTGATTTAATGTTCTCAAATTTATGGAAATATATAATACTCTAATTCATAGTTATCAAAATATTTTGTTTTTTCTCGGCAAAGCTAGCTAATCTATTATATTATATACAGAGAACATTACATTCAAAAAAGCAGGCTACCCAGGGCCGACAGTGGCGCCTTGGGTAGCTGTACTTGACTCTGAATTCGCCCTCGCAGGGGCAGCACTTCCAGTTTGTACCAAAACACATGACACAGAGATGTTCCCAGGTAGCAAAAAAACGGCCCACGCAGGGGCATCCAACAAAACGACGCATAACAGACTTTGCCAGGCCTACTTCCCTTACTATAATAAACGTGAACGTGAACAAGAACAGAATGGACACAAACATAGATATTTAGCATAATCCAGAAACCAACCGAGACCCCAAACCTATACCAGACCTGAGAGAGAGAAATGTATGCCAGTGAGTGCCTCTGGGAATTAATCTTCAGGTTCTTCCTCAATAATTCTGCACCAGCCTTGGCCTTCTGGGATGCCTGCCCACATTGCCATAGGATCCTGCACGGGGGCCGGCATCTCTTGCTCTTGAGGTCGGGCAGGGGCTTGCTGAAGCTCCTTCTCTGAAATACCCTCGGCATTTGTTGGCTGCACCACCGGGTGTTTCTCCCTATTGCCCTCTGGAAGTACCTCAGCGGAGACCGGTTGCATTTCTTTTGCATTCTCCTCGGGAACCTTTGTGAAAAGAACTGAGATGTGGGCGTTAATGCCAGCATTATCCCGCGAGCTGCCCAGGGTAAAAATGACTGAGCCGAACACTGGAAGCATGGGCGCTCCATCATTGGAGCTGCTGGCCTCCAAAAACTGACTGGCTGGAATTGGTGTGGCTCCCGCCCTTCTGTAGCAATAGCAGCAGCAACAGTGATGATGGACATCCGCTGCAGGGGGACGCGAAGACTGACCACGCCCAGTGCCTCTTCTACACGGCATTCTGTCACGCAATCGCGCCATGGTTTCAACGACGCCCTCAGCTTGTTCCAGAGCAGTGCTTGAGGGCCTGTTGTTACTGCGTTCACCCCCAATTGAGTGCTGTCCCCAAATTGACGCGAGGCAGAGCTCAGCTGTACATAAACAAAGCCCAGAATAAACAAACAGGGACCAAACCTCTTCCGAATGAATGACTTCGCTCTCAGCATCAATGGCTCGACACTTTCCCTCAGAGATCTGAGTAGCTTGCTCGGCACTCTGAGCCCATAACTGCAACATTCCATCCCACTTAAACCAGCTGACATTCCCTCGGATTTTGTCCGCATTGAATGCTCTCTGCAGGCTCGCCATCATTCCCAGCTACCTCCTTACGGATTCCGCTTTGCTTCTCCCTTCTTAACGTCTCGGCGGCGAGGGGCATTAAAGCCCTTTGTCCATCACGTGGCGGCACATGCTGGGCATGTGGCTCCCCATGTCCTGGCTCGATGACACCCGCATCCGGGGTATTAAAATATTTTGTTAGTGATGTTGCTCTATTAAGATATTTTGTTAATGATGTTCAAAATTCTTTGATTTTTTTAGATTATTAATATATCTTTATTATTAATTTTTACGTATTGATTTATAAAGTATTTTAATTATACTCGATTAGGATTGAGTTAACGAAGGTTTAAATAAAATTACAATGATTCTAATTTAATGTAAATTTAAGGATTGAACGACTAAATAGATACAGTCTCGATTATTGTTATTAATTCAAATATTATTCTAATAATTTTAAGGGTTAGGTAAACGATAAGGAGGACCAAGGGATAATGGGGCAGGGAGCATCTAGAAGAAGGTAGAACCCCTTGTTAGAGTGGGAATCCAATTATCACTTATTTTACAACCATCATCGCAGTTGAAGTTGTTAGGGTGTTTTCTTATTTCGATGGCTTCTCTAAATTTTCTATGGTGATAATGATTAATTTTGGCACAGCACAAGAATTTTCAATAGAAATTTGATGATTGGTTTTTATAGAGTGCTCGGCAAAAGCTGTGGTTTTTTCCAAGCACTCTAGCAAAACCAATCATCAAATTTCTATTGAAAACTCTTGTGTTGTGCCAAAATTAATCATTATCACCATAGAAAATTTAGAGAAGACATCGAAATAAGAAAACACCCTAACAACCTCAACCATGATGATGGTTGGAAAATAAATGATAATTGGATTCCCACTCTAACTAGAGATTCTACCTTCTCTTAGATGCTCCCTACCCCGTTATCCCCTGGTCCTCCTTATGGTTTACCTAACTCTAAAAATTATTAAAATAATATTTGAATTAATATCAATAATTGAGAATGTATATATTTACTCTTTCAATCGTTAAATTTATATTAGAATTAAAGTCATTTTAATTTTAATTAAACCTTAGTTAACTCAATCCTAATCAAGTATAATTAAAAAAGTTTATAAATCAATACATAAAAATTAATAATAAAGATATATTAATAATCTTAAAACATCAAAGGCTCCAGAACATCATTAACAAAATATCTTAATAAAACAGCAAGAATAACAAAATATTTTAATAACTATGAACTAGAATATTATATATTTTCATCAATTTGAGAACATTCGATCAAGATAGTTCATTATCGTAATGATAATAATAAATATGCAATTAACCATGCATATAAATATCAAGTTTTAATTATAATTTTAATATTTTTAATCATTCAAAATTTAAACATTATTGTCAATACTAAAAAAATTAGTCATTAAAAATCTTGTGATTAACAAAAACTAATTAATTTTTCCAAAAAAAAATAGTTAGTTAATAATAATTAATAATATTAAGTCATAACATTTAATTTTTCATCAATAACTATAAATACAACTGTCAAGATTTAATAATCATTAAAAAATTAATAAATATTAGTAAAATCAATAAATTAAAAATATGTTTCATGTCTTTATCTAACTTGCCGACTTCATGCATTCCCATCCCAACCCTATCCTCTATTTATTATCCCATTAATCTCTGACTTATTCATTGATCTTATCCAGATAATAAACCACAGAGGTTGGTTCGAAACGTCGATTACAAAAAACATAGATGTGATGACTCCAGAAGATATCACCACACAGAATGCAGATAGCAGAAGCCTAAAATATCCAATATGTAACTTTGTTTTTTCATATTAGATGAACATGCACATTGTATGACATTTTTTAAATTTATTCGCAAAATAATACTAATTAATTTATGTTGATTAATAGTGAACACAGAAAGTCAATTTAAAACTACTAAATTAGTAGTTTATATTGATTAATTATGAACACAAATAAAATAAATATACGGCTAAATTAGTCATTTATAATTATTATTAATAAAAGTAAATGAAATGAAGATAAACTATTAAATTAGTCTTTTATATAATGAACATGAAACTACCAAAAAAAGATAAATGACTACTACAAATGATAAATTTGTGATTACAAATGATGACTAAATTTTTCATATATACAATTACTAGTAGGTAATTTACAATATCTTATAACATGACCAATATGTTGGTCATTAATTTGTTTTCTCAGGTGATCATATCGTAATATATTTTGTTTTATATTTGGTCCCTAATTGTGGCCGCAATTAACGTCTAAATCAATAACTAAATTAATGACCAAATTAATGAATAAATATATTACTAGATGATCAAATTGAGAAAACCAATTAATGACTAACCTAAACATGACTAAAAGTTGGTCACATTATAAGATACTGCAAATTAGCTACTACTGGTCACCAATTGAAAAATGGTTGTTTATATGAAAAATTTAGTTGTTTTTTTAGTACAACTAATTAGTCATTTTGTATTAGTGCTCTAGATGCAACTTGCAACACTTTTCCTATATATGACCATCAATGTTACAATGGTTATAGTGGTTGCTAGGACCATTCCACTATTGTTCTATGTTTTTATCTTTTTCTACTTCGCCCATTTCTAGTTCTTCCTCCCATCCTTAGAAGTGTATTTCCACTCTTACTTCGATCTATTTGATTTCTCTTTCTTCATGCCTACATTCTTTAGATACGAAACCTATACACAAGCTTTTTCCACTTTACCTACTTCTACAATCATTGTGTAGACCTCCTAGATACTTAAAGAGTACAAATAACTTCTTTGGGGAGATACATAACATTATGACCGTCTTTCTAAATTCTATGGTATACTCATGTACACTCTTCCCCTCCTTTTACTGGAAATAGTACCACTAGATCCACTAGTCCTCTACATACCCAATAGGTTGAAATTTTCATTTAGGATGGTTTTAATGTCCTCCCATATAGTCACAAGAGGATCTCCCTCCAGCCTAAGGCTTTTTTTGTGGCTTTCCCACAGGTTGGTGCCTAACCCTCTAATTTAGCCACAAAAATAAAATATTTTTTTCTTACTCTATATGATGAACAATGAAATAAACTTCTAATTTTTGTGACTAGTGATTTAGCTTTAAAGCATCGATATCACCTTCAAATAACTTTATATCGACCTTAGCTTAGATTTTCAACAGGTTCTTTGAATTGTTCATGGCACTCTAACTAGGTTGATATTTTTTTGCTTCATTTTATGGTTCCTTCTCTATTTATTCCCAATATCCTAGTCTCCCTATTAATCAAACATTTGTTGGGTTGTGTTATATTCTTTCCACGACTAGCCCACATAGTTAACTAGGGGGTTAGAGGGGGGTGAAGCCCCCCGTTCGTTGCAACGATTCCATGGCGGGGGGTCACAGGGGGTTTGAGGGGTGCAGGTAACCCCACTCTATGGCGTCCGGAAAATTTTGGTTTGGAACCCTATGTTAGGTTCGGCGGACATACCTATGGTTTTGCACATGATTTTTGCACATGCTTTTGGAAGCGATGGTTTTCGGTCCATGGTTTTAGACGTGATGGTTTTTGGTCCATTGCATTAGATGCTTCGACGTGTATAAATATGTAATGTAACATTGAAAGGAATATAATGAAAAATCAAGCTAGTAGTCCCGGTTTTGGGATCCAGGGGAAAATCTGTGTATATGTGTTTTATGTGTTATGCTCTCGAATTGTTCATTTTTTGTGCTTTAGAATTCGTATGCAGGTAATTTCTATATGGGGTTAAAACCTACATTTGGTATTGGAGTTGTTTTGGCTTCAAGGGGATGCCTTTGGTGCTGAGGGGTTTCACTCGGGCCTGTGGTAGACCCCATTCACTGGGAGATCTGTGGGATCAATTCTGGTGGTGAAAGAAGATGGCGAGTAGTGGAAAGATAGAGATTCAGAAATTTAATGGTCAGAGTTTTGAGTTGTGGAAACTCAAGATGGAGGATCTATTTGTGGATAAAGATCAGTGGATCGCGGTAGATCTAGGTACTAAACCAATAGGAGTGTATGATGAATAATGGAAGAAGTTGGATTGGAAGGCAAAGAGCACAATACGATTGTGTGTCTCAGATTCAGTATTGCTAAATGTATCAGGGGAAGCTACGACAAAGGTTTTGTGGGACAAGTTAGGGACTTTGTACCAATCTAAGTCTCTAGTGAACAAACTGTTCCTACGGAAAAAGCTGTATAGCCCGAGGATGAAAGATGGTGACTCAATGAAAGAGCATTTGAATGCGTTTAATACTATGGTAAGTCAGTTATCATCTGTTGATATCAAAATTTCAGATGAAGATAAGTGCATTAGTTTGTTGTGTTCTCTACCAGATTCGTGATATAGTCTGGTTGTTGTAATTGGTAGCAATGCAACTACCTTGCAGTTTAATGAAATAGTCTCATCCTTGCTAACGGAGGAGATGAGACAGAAAAATAAGGAGAATCAGAATGGTGATGCATTGTCTGTACGAGGACGGTCCCAGAACAGAAACAAAAATAAGTCATTGAGTGGGAGATCTAAATCTCCAAGAAAATCTGTAAAAGTGGTGTGCTAGAAATACGGAAAGAAAGGGCACTACACAAGGGACTGTAAATCTAAAGCTCCTGAAAATGTAAAGGAATCGGATGATGCTCCTTCTGTAGAGGTGAATACCACCTCAATTGAAGGTGGGGATGTGTACTTGGCTTCTTCAAGTATGAATGTAGATAATGAGGCATGGTTGATTGACTTAGGTTCATCCTTTCACTTCACTCCCCATCGAGAGTGGTTCTGCGAGTATGAGAAATATGATGGTGGTGATGTCTTCTTAGGGTATGCTAGGAAGGCTAGAATCGTTGGTCGCAGAAAAGTAAAGTTGAAGTTGTAAGGTGGAAGGGTTAGAACACTTCCAGGTGTTCTGCATATTCCTACATTGGTCAGAAATCTGATTTGTGTAAGCAAGCTAGATGATGTAAGTGTAAAAACGTGTTTGAGAAGGGTACCTGAAAGATGGTTCGAGGAGCACTAGTATTGATGTGGGGAGTTTCGATTAGAAATCTATACAAGCTACAAGGTAGCATTATTGTTGATGTGTGTAATATTTTTGTGGTTCCTGAAAGTGGTGTTAGAAAAATATTATATATGACAGAGAGATGCAAGACATATAATATTCAAAAAAGCACAAACACATAAAACCAGAGAGACATAGATATACGTGGTTCACCCAGTTTGGGCTACGTCCACCCTGAATAGCCATGCCTTCCTTTCTATTATCCAACAAAATGAAGAGACACAACCTACAACAGATTTGTTGTAATATCCTTTGTTTTCTCTCACAATCTCACCTCTCTATTTCTTGCTTGAAGAATACAAATCTATTCCACAGCCTCAATACAGTGCCCCCATACAAAGAGATGGGTTTCCTTCTAGGGAAAGAAACCCTAAACTAAACATAAGTTATACCGTTACATCATCCTCCTAATCAACGGCCCAGATTGACTAGAAATTGCTATACTTTTACAAGGCAATTTTACATCTATTTTTAGCTTCGGGGGCACTGCCCCCCAAACCCCCGTTGGGTGACCGCTGGCCCCAGACCCCCCAGCTAGGGAGGGATTGGCGCCCCCAAACCCCCATGGTGGGGACAAGTCCCCCTAGCACCCCCTTGCGTGGAGGGGTGTACAATCTTCCTAGGGTATATATCCGGCTGAAACAAGGACCTCTAAATAATCATGCTCCACACCTAGCAATCTCCCACTTTGAGAATCATTGTAGCAACCCCACCACTGCTTCATTTGTTGGACAACGACTCCTCTTTGGACCTGGCTATTTCTCATCTTCATCGTCATCCTTGAAGACCGATTGAAACTGAGCATCTTCTCAGTTTCTCCCTGGTTACAACTTTTGTTAGCATATCTGCAGGACTCTAGCTAGTGTGTATCTTTTCCAGCTTCAAGTCTCCATCTTCCAACACTGATCGTATGAAATGGTACTTGAGTTGTATGTGTTTAGTCTTGGAATGAAATATTGGGTTCTTTGCAAGATGAATGGAACTTTGGCTATCACTCTATAACGTGCCCATATCATGCTTCGTACCCAATTCACCCATAAACCTTTGTAACCAAAACATTTATTTACTAGCCTATGTAGCAGCAACATACTCTACTTCTGTTGTTGAAAGTGAAACAATACTTTGGATTTTCGAAACCCAACTGACAATTGTTCCACCTACAGTAAATACATATCCTGTAATGCTCCTCCTTTTATCTCTGTCACCTGCCATATCTGCATCAAAATATCCCTGTAGAGAAATGTTTGAACCACCAAAGCATAATGCTTGATTTGTGGTACCTCTCAAATATCTGAGAATCCATTTCATTGCCATCTAATGTTCTTTTCCTGGATTGTTCATGTACCTACTTACAACTCCCGCTGCATGTGCAATATCAAGCCTTGTGCAGACCATTGCATACATTAAGTTTCCAACTACTGATGCATATGGAACTTTAGACATATAATATATGTCTTCATGGGTCTTTGGGCACAGTTCGTTACTAAGTTTGAAATGGCTAGCAAAAGGTCTAGTAACTGGTTTTTCATTGTGCATATTAAATCTTTTCAACACCTTTTGTATGTACTCATTCTGAGACAATGTTAATTTGCAATTTTTCCTATCTCTAGTTATTCTCATACCAAAGATTTGTTTTGTAGCTCCCAAATCCTTCATTGCAAATTAATTTGAAAATTTTATTTTGAGCACATTTATTTCATGCATGTTAGACCCTACAACAAGCATGTAAGCTACATACAATAACAATATAATATAGCTGCCATCATTTTGCTTTGTCATATAAACACAATGATCAGAGTGACATCTAGTATAACCTTGTTCAGACATAAACTTATCAAATTTTAGATACCACTACCTTGGAGCCTGTTTTAAGCCATACAAGCTCTTCTTCAACCAGCACACTAGTTTGTCCTTCCCTTTCACCTCATATCCTTGTGGCTGCTACATATATATCTCTTCCTCCAAATCCCCATGGAGAAAGGTTGTCTTTACATCTAACTGCTGAAGATGCAAATCTTCAACTGCTACTAGACTTAAAATATTTCTGATTGAAGTCATTTTAACAACAGGAGAAAATATTTCATCAAAATCACTACCTTTCTTCTGGGCAAACCCCTTCACCACAAGTCTAGCTTTGTACCTCTATTTTCCTCCATATTCTTCCTTCAGCTTGTAAACCCATTTATTTTGCAATGTAGTTTTACCTGCAGGCAACCTGACTAAGTCCCAAGTCTGGTTATCCATTAAGGAGTCCATCTCTTCTTCCATGGCTAGCTCCCACTTTTTCCTTCTTTCAACCTACATTGATTCTTCATAACATTCGGGTTCACCAGAATCAGTCAACAATAAATAATATAATGAAGGAGAGTATCGTTCAGGGGGTATACTTATCCTGGTAAATCTTCTAACACCACTTTCAGGTGTTTGGGGTGCTTGTTGTTGTTGTGGTGGTTGCTTTTGTTGTGGTTGTTGTTGTTGTGATTGTTGATTATTGTTATCTTTAGGCACCTTTACTTTTTTAGTGATCCAATCAAGAACTGTGTATTCCTTGTTTTCTTTTTCCTATTTCTTTTTCTGCAACTGATTCTTATACTATACCTTTTCATTGAATATTACATCTCTCCTCCTAATGATTTTGTGATTTTCACAATCATATATGTGATAACCAAAATCATTAACACCATATGCAATAAAGGTACATTTCTTTGATTTTGCCTCAAGCTTTCAATTGTTCTATTTTCTTTATTAATATGGACAAAGGCCTCACAACCAAAAGGCTTTAAAAAGGAGTAGATTACCTTTTTACCTGTCCATGCTTCCTTTGGAACACCACCATCCAAGGAAATTGAAGGCCCTTTGTTTATTAGATAAGCAACAGTATCTACAGCATCTGGCCAAAATTGTAAAGGAAATCTTGCATGCAATCTCATGCACCTTGCATGTTCCATGATTGTTCTGTTCATCCTTTCTAACACACCATTTTCTTGTGGTGTTCTTGGAACTATCTTCTCTCTATGAGTTCCATGGTCTGAAAAATACCTATCACACTCTTTGCTGCAATATTTACCTCCATTGTCTGATCTGAGACACTTCAATTTCTTTCCTGTCTCAATCTCAACTAGAGCTTTCCATTTCTTGAAAGTATCAAATACATCAAATCTATTCTTAATAAAATAAATCCAAGTTTTTTTCTAGTTGCATCATCAATAAAAGTAACATAATAATGAGAGCCACTGAGAGATGATACCTGGACAAGTCCCCATATATCTGTATGCACAAGCTCTAATTTTTCGCTCATATTTTCTTTCTCAAATCTAAGAAATCTGACTCTCTTCTGTTTTCCATAAATGCAATTCTCACAAAAGTCCAAATCAACATTCTTCAAACCCGGCAACAAATTCCTTGAGTGAAGAATCTTTATCCCCTTTTCACTCATGTGTCTGAGCCTATGATGCCATAATTTTGCATCTACTCCTTTGGAAGTTAAAGCATTAACAGAGTTAGAAATACCATTGCATAAATACAATGTACCAACATTTTCGCCTTTTTCTATTACCAGGGCTCCTTTGGTGACCTTCCAAGCTTTATATGTGAAAGTTGTCACACAATCTTCACCGCCTAACTGCCCTGTTGAAATCAGATTTTTCTTTAGATCTGGAACACGCCTTACCTCCTTTAGTAGCCATTGGTTTCCATCAGTTGTTTTATAAGAGCCTTATCCATTCCAACAATTTTACAGGTTTTATCATCACCCAAATGGACTTGTCCAAAATCTCCTTGAACATAGTCATGAAAGTATTTCTTATCAGGTGTGGCATGGAATGAGGCCCCTGAATCTACCACCTAGGAATCAGTGATATTTTCGAAAGAAAGAATCAAAGCATCTTGTAACACCTCACCTGTCACATTTTCTTCATGATTGTTTTCTTGATGTGCATCTCCTTCTTTTCCCTTCCAATATCCATAGTCTTTCTTTAGGTGTCCTTTCTTTCTGCATTTCTAGCAGACTATCCCCAATCTAGACCTGTACCTTCCTTTCCTTGCTTTACTACGATATCCCGAGTTCTTTCCTCTTTCCATTTTTCTTCCCCTAGACTCTGCATTGAAAGCATTACCCGATGTCTCATCGGAGTTTTTCTATCGCATTTCCTCACTAAGGATAGCACCGACAACGTCATCAAACTTTAAAGAACTAAATCGAGAAACAGAGTTACTAATGGTCATTACTAAACCATTCCAACTTTCTGGCAATGAGCACAAGAATAACAGAGTTCTAACTTCATCATTAAAGTTTACCCCTACGAAACTTAACTGACTTGTAATAGTATTAAAATCATTTAAATGTTCTGCAATAGAACCACCTTTTGACATCTTCATATTAAATAATCGTTTCATAAGAAATACCTTGTTTGAGGCTGACGGTTTTTCATATAGTTTTTCCAACGCCTTCATCAAACCCTCCATCATTGTTTCCTTCGAAATGTTGAAGGCGAACGATGCTGCGAGGAACAACCGTACTGTTCCAAGTGCCTTTCTATCGAGAAGGTTCCATTCTTCATCTATCATACCCATCGACATCTTTGTTTTTCCTCCCAATGGTAGGTACATATCTTTCTGATACAGATAATCTTCCATCTACATCTTCCCTAGCTAGAAGTTTTGGTCGTTAAATTTCTCGACCCTAAAGTTATCATCTTCTGCCATTTCTCCCACTCGAATGAGGAACCCTTCTTTCCTGCGAGTTTATCAGCCTAATAGACCTTCGGCTATGATACCAGTTGTTAGAAAAATATTATATATGACAGAGAAGCACAAGACATATAATATGCAAAAAAACACAAACACATAAAACCAAAGAGACACAAATATACGTGGTTCACCCAGTTTGGGCTTCATCCACCCCTAATAGCTAGTCCTTCCTTTCTATTATCCAACAAAATGAAGAGACACAACCTACAACAGATCTGTTGTAATATCCTTTGTTTTCTCTCACAGTCTCACCTCTCTGTTTCTCGCCTGGAGAATACAAATCTATTCCACAGCCTCAATACAATGCCCTCATACAAAGAGAGGGGTTGCCTTATAGGGCAAGAAACCCTAAACCAAACATAAGTTCTACCGTCAAATCATCCACCTAATTAACGGCCTAGATTGACTAGAAATTACTATACTTTTACAAGGAAAATTGACATTTGTTTTTAGCTTTGGGGGCACTGCCCCCGGAATCCCTGTTGGGGGACTGGTGGCCCTCGGACCCCCCAGCAGGGGGAGATCAGTCCCCGCAAACCCCTGCGGTGGGGTCAAGTCCCCTCCATGCCATCCCCCCCACATGGAGGGGTGTACAATCTTCCTGGGGTATACATTCGGCTAAAACAAAGACCTCTACATAATCATGCACCACACCCAACAAGTGGAGCAGAAAATCTAGTGGTCTCTGGAGAGAAGACCATGTTGTTGCATCAAAGGCTTGGACATATTGGAGAGAAGGGATTTCGAATATTTCATGGTAAAGGTATGGTAGAAGCTATGAGTAATAGCTCTCTGGATTTTGATTTTTGTGAAAATTGTGTGTAGGGGAAGTAGAATCAGGTGAGTTTCCCCTTTGGTGGTAAGAGGGCAAAACAAATATTAGAGCTTGTGCATAGTGATGTGTTTGGACCTGTGAAAGTTCCATCACTAGGTAAGTGTGTGCACTATGTATCATTTATAGATGACTTCTCGAGGAATACATGGATATATTTCCTTAAGAAGAAATATAAAGTCTTTGACAGGTTTAAAGAATTTAAGGCTCTGGTGGAAAACCAGACAGAGAATAAGATAAAGGTGTCGAGGATAGATAATGGTGGAGAGTTTTGCAGTAAGGAATTTGAAGAATTCTTTAAGAAGTGTGGCATAGCACGACAGAAGACTACTCCATATACACCTCAACAAAATGGAGTTGCAGAAAGAATGAACAATACACTGATGGAAAGGGCAAGAAGCATGCTTAGTGGTGCCGGGTTAGGACAGAAATTCTGGGCAGAGGCGGTGGAGACAGTATGTTACCTGGTCAACAGATCACCTTCATCAGCGTGGGAGGATAAGACTCCACAAGAGGTATGGACTGGTAAGAAACCCTCTCTTTCACATCTGAGGGTATTTGGATGTGATGCATATGTACATTTTCCAAAGGAGAAAAGAACCAAGGTTGATAGTAAATTTGAAAAGCGCATCTTTATTGGGTATAAAGATGGTTTATAGGGTTATAAGCTCTGGAATCCAGTAACAAGGAAGGTTGTGTACAACCGAGATGTGGTGTTCAGAGAGGTGAAAGATGTTATTAAACATAAAGTCCAACCAAAGGAACCTGAGAAGATAGAGTTTGAGCTAAAGGAGGAAGAATCAGACTCTACAGTAGAGGAGGAATCAGAAGATGAAGAGCCACAAACTCCAGGTGTGAGAAGATCAATTCGAGAAAGAAGGCAACCAGAAAGGTATAGCCCATTTTCTTTCTGTTCAAATTTGGTTTTATCTATTACTGATGATGATCCCATAACTGTGAAGGAAGCAGTAGATTAAGAGGATGGAAAACTCTGGAAAGAGGCCATGGTTGATGAAATGGCATCTTTACACAAAAATGAGGCTTGGGATCTGGTGGAGTTGCCGGCTGGAGGAAAACCATTGTGAGCAAATGGGTGTTCAAGAAGAATACAAATGCAAAAGGAAAGGTGGAGAAATAGAAAGCTCGATTGGCAGCAAAAGGTTATTCCCAGGTGGAAAGAATTGATTTTGGCGACATTTTTTTCTCCTGTTGCCAAGGTAGCTTCTATAAGATTACTTTTATCTATTGCTACTAATTTTGATTTTGAGGTAGAACAGATGGATGTGAAGACAACATTTCTTCATGAGGATCTGGAAGAGGAGATCTACATGAAGCAACTTGAAGGCTTTGTGGTAAAGGGTAAGAAAGAACTGGTATGCAAGTTAAAGAAGTTTTTGTATGGGTTAAAATAGTCACCAAGGATGTGGTATCAGAAATTTGATACATTTATACGGAGACTTGGCTTCACCAAAAGCAAAGCAGATCACAGTGTGTATTTTAAATTAATTGGTGACCGTGTTATTTATCTGGTCTTTTATGTGGATGATATGTTGCTGGTTGGAAATGACAAGGAAATTATCTAGGATTTAAAGACCCAATTGTCCTCCAAATTTGACATGAAAGATCTTGGCACTGCAAACTATATTTTGGGTATGGAAATTAAAAGAGATCAGAAAAAGAGGAAGCTCTGGTTAAACCAGAGGAAGCATGTCGAGACAATATTTCCAAGGTTCAATATGCAGGATAGTAAACCGGTGAAGGTTCCTATTCTTGTAGGTGTAAATTTATCTGTTGAAAAATGTCCCAAGACAAAAGAAGAGGAAGAGGATATGTCCCATGTTCCATATGCAAGTGCAGTCGGTAGCCTGATGTATGCGATGGTCTGTACTAGAGCAGACATTGCACATGTAGTGAGAGTATTGAGCAGGTTTATGTCAAAACCACGGAAGGAGAATTGGACAACCGTGAAGCGGGTTTTTAGGTATTTGTGTGGCACTAGTGATTATTGTTTGTGCTACCAAGGAAGACCAATATTGGACAGAGTTTTGGATATCCGTGTCTTTGTTGATGCGGACTGGGCTGGAGATCTAGATCAGAGAAGATCTACAAGCAGATATGTGTTTAACCTATTTTGAGGTGTGGTCAGTTGGATGAGTAAGAAACAATCTATAGTGGCATTATCAACTACAAAGGCAGAATACATGGAAGCCACTCATGCAAGCAAGTAAGCAGTTTGGTTGCAGGGATTGTGTTCAAGTATGGGGTTAGTACAGGGAGCTATAAGGATAGAGCCGAAGTGCAATTTTCTTGGCAGAGAACCCTGCATATCATTCAAAGACAAAGCACATTGATGTTCGGTGTCACTTTCTGAGGGATATGATAGAAGACAAAAAGGTGTTGCTGGTAAAGGTGAAAACTTTGAATAATACTGTAGGTGCATTGACAAAATTTGTGAGCTCTAAGAAGTCCTCCTGGTGTAGAGAAACAATGGGCATTATAGGGCTAGATAAATGACTAAGCTCTTTTGAGACCCCTTGTGGAAAGAAAACAACAAGTGGGAGAATGTTGGGTTGTGTTATATTCTTTCCATGACTAGCCCACGTAGTTAACTATGGGATTAGAGGGGGGTGGATCCCCCCCCTTCTTTGCACCAATTGCATAGCGAGTGGGTCACATTGGATTTGAGGGGTGCAGGTAACCCCACTCTATGGGGTCCAGCAGACATACCTATGGTTTTGTGAATAATTTTCGCACATGGTTTTGGACACGATGGTTTTCAGTCCATGGTTTTGGACGCGATGGTTTTCGATCCATGGTATTGGATGCTTCGGCATGTATAAATATGTATTGTAACATTGAAAGCAATATAATGAAAAATAAAGCTGGTAGTCTTGGTTTTGGGATCTAGGGGAAAATCTATGTGTATTTGTGTTTTATGTGTTATGCTCTCGCATTGTTTATTTTTTGTGTTTTAGAATTCATATGAAGGTAATTTCTATATGAGGTTAAAACCTACAACATATGTGTTAGAACCACCATCTTCTTTGAATAGCCTGAGCTTATTGATGAGGGCCACCATGAGGAGATTTAGTTTACAATTTATATATGTAGCTTGTGCTTCTAGCAACGAAAATCTATACTTGGTAGGATTAGGAGGGTTATTCATAAATTTGTTGGCCATGACTAGGGTTTTTATGACTTCTGGCTTAGACAATTTAGATCTCATGTAAATATCCACAATATGACCAAATAAAGCTACTTCGGTACTTATATGGCCTATAAATTGTTATCAATATTCCACTGGAGAGTTCATCACAATATATATGTGATAAAATTATACTTAAAAATCTAAAATCTACACTATGAAATTGTTTATTTCTATTTAGATTTCTAGATTTGTAAATTACAATTTATTGCATATGCATGCAAATTGTAATTACGCATAAAATAGTGAATATCAGAATAAAAAATAAAAAACCACGATTGACACAAGATATAACTTGGGAAATGCTTTTGGGAGAAAAACTAACTATAAGGTGAGGTTTCAATGCACTCTTTCTCCAAATAGAAAAAGGTTTTTAGTACAAAGAAGTAAAGTCTATGGTATATGGGCTATGATAGTGAAAAAATATTTTATGTGTGCTCTCTCCTTATATTGCTTAGACACTCTACGTGTTTATGAACTAAATGTGATTGAAAAGAATGGAACCCCTTTCCTTCTAGTGGTCCAATTATAACACACCTCGATAGCCTAGTAGTGGTCAGGTTTGACTCTTTCAACTCTTAAGTAGAGTTATAGCATTGACTCTTCTAGAGTCATCTCCATCATGATTATGTGGCTAGCCACTTTTAAAATGAGTGATAGAAGCTACATGGTATCCTCTCAAATTACGGTGGTCAAAGATAGGAAGGTCAAATTCTGAGTGGCATAAATTTTTCTTACAGACTCTAATTGATGGAATTATTGTCTTGATGGAAAGGTATTTGTGCATAAAATATGGGAAAAAAATGTATTTTTCCAAAGTGGAAAAGTTTTACCCCCAAAAAATTCATTTAATGCCTTGAATTTTTCCTCAGAAACTTTAGATACTCTCAAGATAGGTCCTTCCAATCTCAAAGCCTCGAGATGGATGACAAACAATCTAATAATCAAAGTTGAATCATGGAATAAGATTATTAACCATGAAGGCTTACCCACACTTTACCATGGAAATTATTATTGCCTAAAGAGATTTTGTTACAAGACTACCACATGCACAAAACTCTATAACACACTTCATATGGAACTTGTTCATGTAACATTTTTTTTAATTAATCAATTTAATTAAATGGGAAAAAAATGCATACATTTTTTTTAATTAATCAATATATTTAAATGGAAAAAAAAATGCATCACTATATTGTGTAGAAATCTCAACTTTGGATTTATGTACACTATTAAAAATATTCTAAAATATTCCATGGAGGTTAAATCGTGATATACACCTAATATTATTGATAATAAAATGAAAATGTTGGAAACTCTATTACAAAATAGAAATGCCCATCAACATAAATATAATAAACAATTACACGTCATTGCATTGAGAAATCAAATTATCCATGCAATAAACCAAATAATGATTATTAAAAATGAACTGTTGAAAATGCAACAAGATGATGGATCTTAGTGGAAAGGAGTCGCCTTCACTAAGTGGGCCCTCAGGCAAATTATGGCGTAAAGTCTATTTTTAGACTATGTCTATTTTAGACATATGGATCATGGTCTATGAGTTGCAGGATGATGTTTATGGATGATTGGTCATGTTGGGAGAAATACATGGACTTTTATTTTTGGATCACAACAGGAGTGATCAGAGTCTATTTTTAGACTGCTAGTCAAAAATAGAAAAGTCAAATATTATTGTCTCATAATAATATTTGGACTATAAACATTATATTATCCTCTTGGAGCACTTCAGTTTGAGCTACAGATGTGGCACATGCAGCTTTCAGAAGGAAATACATTTTTCTTATGAGTCAGTTGAGCTATTGCATGCAGGACATCAGTTAGAACTCATGTGGTTGAGTTCTGTGGAGTTGAATGTGGAGTTGATGGAGTTGTGTTGAGTTTGACTTGGTTAAACTAGTTGTAATTAGTCTAACTGCAAATAGACTAGTGATGAGTGATGTGAATTAATTGATTAAATTAATTCACAAATTATTGACTCATAATGCAACTGAAGAATACATCAGTTAACTTAGTGCATGTACAGTTCAGTGGAGACAGGTGTTAGAGGTTGAGATTGCTATCAGTTGTGACTATATTTGTGCATGAGATCTGGCACAATCAATGGATTGAGTATGCCAATGAGTATTGCCCAGTATTATAGCATGTGCTCATGTGATTTTCAGTGTGAGTGATTTTCACAAGGTAAATAGGAGTTTGGATTAGCCATTCATCATTCATTCTCTTGCAGGATTGTGCAGTGGAGGCAGACAAAGCATGGGGGGAGATTTGGAGATCAGATCTGAGCTGTATTGTGTGTAACAGGTGGAGATAGTGCTGGATACTTGTGAGGAGTATTGTACTATGTAATGTTACATGTTCTCAATCATTAATATACAAATATTGTGGGGTTTTCAGCTGTAAGCTTTCCCCGGGTTACACACTGTGTTAATGTGTGCATGCGATTGATGTTTCATTGTTTTTGATGCTACTAAATTGTTGATCAACGTAGAGGAGCTTATGTATTGTGCATGTATTCCAAAATAGTCCATGATCAGGATAATCTCTGTTGAATATGTGTTTATTATTCAAAATTTCTACATGGTATCAAAACTAGGTTGATTTGTATAAAAAGTTATATAGGATATCAAAGCGGGATTGACCATTAGATCTATTATTTAGAAAGTGTTTACATTTTATTTCTTCAGGCAGAGTCTGTAATCGGGCCAGGTAGATCCTGGATTCATTCTTCTTTTGGAAGGTGAGATATCCGGTGAATGCCCATACAGTCGATCTATGTACAAGAAATACTTTGTTCTCACGAATTTTAGATTAGAAGTGGTTGAGTTTTGAGCTGGTGGAATGGAGCTCAAGGATAAACTCAGAAACATCAAAGCTGAGAATGGAGATGCCACAGATCGTCCGCAGAAGAAGAAAAATAAGCAAGCTATTGGATCTACAACGGGAGAGACCTTAGCCTCGCAGTTTGAGCTGGTTTTTTCGCTGATCGCATGCTTGGTATCAAGTGTGATGGTATCGGTATTCTCACGTGACAGGAGATCGAGATTTGTTTTCTGATCTGGTTGAGAAAGATCTTGGAGTGCACATCGAGATGAGCGATGACGGTAGATACAGTGCGACCGGTATTGGTACCATTTCCTTTAAGAGGGAGTCTGGTAAACCATTCAGATTGAAGGAAGTGATGCATGTTCCAAGATTGAAGAAGAATATTATCTCTGTGGCGATGTTAGAAGATAAGGGATATGATGTTGTCTTCAGCGAGGGAAAGGCTTTCCTGCGCAGCAAGACAACTGGAGAAACCCGGAAGATAGGGGTTCGAGTCAGTAACCTTTATCAATTGCATGTAGATGCATGCAAAGCCTTGAGTAGCAAGGTAACTGATGGAGACTTGGTGGTTGAGAGGGAGCATATATTACCTCTCAACATGCAGAGCCAGAAGAAGTCTCAGACGATTGTGGAGGAGCCACAATTGGTGCAGCAGCTTCAGGAGGTTGTGGAGCAGCCACAACAAGGGAAGCTGAGAGGAGATCGAGTACAGACATCTACTCATGCAGAGACCTCCAGTAGGGGGAAACTTCAAGCCAGGTGGGCTGAGGGATAGCATGCAGCCATACCTCCAGGTAGGAGGTCGGGTGATGTGGATTGATCGTCCCAAGGAGGAGGGGCAAGATCCTTGAGGTACCCAACCTCTTGGATGAGACCTTGCTACGGGAGCCCCAATGTGGAGTGGCAGGAGTTGACTGATTGGGTAGAAACAGATACAGATGGAGCGGCAGAGAGAGTGACAGTGTAGGGAATCCCAGGACAGCGCATAGCTAGCAGGCTGCAGCAATGCGAGAGGCACAAGTGTTTTGCATAGTGCTAGGTGGCACAGAGAAGTGTGTAATGGTGCGAGATGAATGGAGATGTGGCAGTAGCATAAATTTCAGAGAGGGAGCACTTGTCCGCATCAGGTAGAGCTTCAACATCAGAGTATGTTCCTAACCCAACAGAGTGGTCAGTTGGGAGTGTTTTTGTTCCAAGTGTTGTTGGAGCAAGTGGAGCGGAGAATCATGTTGCATGCAGAACATTCCGGAGTTGTAGGATAGGGGCTGTAGATAATCCATATCTTGTTGAGAGGAAGTGTTGAAAATGCAACAAGATGATGGAGCTTAGTGGAAAGGAGTCACCTTCACTAAGTGGGCCCGCAGACAAATTATGCGCAAAGTCTATTTTTAGACTATGTCTATTTTTAGACATATGGATCATGGTCTATGAGTTGTAGGATGTTGTTTATGGATGATTGGTCATGTTGGGAAAAATAGATGGACTTCTATTTTTGGACCACAACAGGAGTGATTAGAGTATATTTTTAGACTGCTAGTCAAAAATAGAAAAGTCAAATATTATTGTCTCATAATAATATTTGGACTATAAACATTATCTTATCCTCTTGGAGCACTTCAGTTTGAGCTACAGATGTGGCACATGCAGCTGTCAGAAGGAAATACGCTTTTCTTATGAGTCAGTTGAGCTATTGCATGCAGGACATCAGTTAGAACTCATGTGGTTGAGTTCTGTGGAGTTGGATGTGGAGTTGATGGAGTTGTGTTCAGTTTGACTTGGTTAAACTAGTTGTAATTAGTCTAACTGCAAATAGACTAGTGATGAGTGATGTGAATTAATTGATTAAATTAATTCACTAATTATTAACTCATAATGCAACTGAAGAACACATCAGTTAACTCAGTGCATCTACAGTTCAGTGGAGACAGGTATTAGAGGTTGAGATTTCTATCAGTTGTGACTATAGTTGTGCATGACATCTTGTTGGCATTATGATTCAGGTGTTGTCCTTGATGGCAAACCCATTCAGGGGATAATTCAAGAAGGACGCAGGAAATATGTTCAGCAAGTGCGTCCCCGCAGGTATACCATACAGAACCCGCGTCCAGGGACGCCGGCCAGCCATTCAGGAGGTGCGTCCGCCCAGTGCACACATTTCAAGGCAGAGAAAAGCACGTGGGGGTTTCTTGCGTGGTATCTAGCCGACGGTTTTGTGTTTCTATGGTGTCGGCTCGTGGTATTGTTCCATGTTTTGGGGAGAAGCTTGCCTATATAAAGCAAAGGAGTTCATTTGGATCAAGCATCATCTTGGTTGAATATCTTTTGGTGAGATCTAGTCCAGATCTATGAGGGCGAATCTTCTAATGGACTGTGATCTCTATGGCGCATGATCAGATCTGTGGATCTGAGTGGTTGGGTTGGTTCTGAAGTCCTCATATCTTTTATATCTGAAGGGACGCAGGTTCAGTGAAGGGCAAGTGCGCCGGGACGCAGTACAGTAAAAGCTCAGGTGCGTCTCTGAAGTAGAGGACGCGGCGTGACTGTGTTATTGGGTGCGTCTCTGAAGCAAAAGACGCGGCGCGATAGTGTTTCGGGGTGCGCCGGTCGCAGCAAAGCATAGAGGAACAGTGCGTCTGCACGCAGAACAGCGGAGGGTAGATTGCGTCCAGTCGCAGGCCACAGAAAGAAAATATGCGTCCCTGTCTTAAGATGATCTGTTGACTGTATATTTCTATTCATAAGGTGTTCTGGGTTATTTCTGTAATTACTGATCTGATATCTGTAGTGGACTGTATCTGTTATATACTTGTTGATCATTTGATTCTTCATGAAAAGAAGTAGGGGGTTGTAGCTCCCTTCCAGGAGAAACTGGAAAACGAGAGAGAGTTGTAGCTCTCTGCAGGTTGCAGCCTGCGTGCTGGTAAAGGACTGCACCAGTACAAAATCATTGTAAAAGAATTTCTTGAAAGAAGATAGAGACATATTGCAGCAGGTGGTTTTCTCCCGCATTGGGTTTCCACCTTACATCTTGTGTTCTTTGGTGTGACTGTCTATTTTCTTTATTCAAGCTCATTATTTTATGGTACTGATATGCAAGAATAATTCAAAAGATCAAATAAGGAAGATTTGGTAAATTGCTTAATAATACCGATTCACCCCCCCTCTTAGTATTATTTCCAAGTATTATTTCTAATACAACATTCCCATCGGAGTGTTGAAAAAAATACATTAATTAACACGCTTAAAGGTTAACTAAGTTATGTCAGAATGGCTTTACATGATTTTACAATGTTGTTTCATGAAGGTATATGCAACTAGGAAAAGTAGGATGTCCATCGGTTCGTGTCATGCCCCCAATTCTTTTTTCGTAAATTGGATTTCGTGCGGCATCGGCCAAACATTTGGATTTTTCATTTGTTAACATGTTTCTCAAACTACGCCTAACATTCACTTCAGTAACCATAATTAAACATTTAATGTGTGGAATACATTAAATAACATTCACCAGCAAAAGACACTTAAATCATATGCAAGTAAGATTTTTATTATAAATCTATTTTTATTATCACTGGGAGGAAAACCTTCAACAACATTATTCAATTTTTCACCGTTCAGCTTTCCGAACGCCTTCGTTTACACCCCGAATGTTGTCTTCATTCAATCATGCATGACTTTTCGTGTAGCCTCACCCATTACAATGCTTCAACCATGTCAAAGTTCATTTAGTGGGCACTCATTCATCGAGTCACCATGCCCCTCCTTCGAACAACTCCTTGAATGAGTCGCCATGTCGCTCCCTCGAATGACCTCACCGTAAATACGACTCACCTGACAGGTGCACATGCTCATGTCTCCCTGCCCGCTCCTTCTACAGGTTTACGTTTAATCTGCCCATCGTGCAGGCTCATCCACTGTTATATACCATTATATACCTAGGGGTATAATATGGGGTACCAAGAGAGGTACCCAAGGTAATAATGTAATAATGGGATGGGCCATAGTAATAAATAAAGTGGTTAACCCATATCATGTAAGGGACCACAAGTAGTTAGTAATAATGTAATGGGTCCATGGTATTAGTTTGATGGTATGAAGGAACCATGGTAATGGCCCATGGTATTGTATGTATGAGGCCTATATAGAGGCTAGAGACTCCATGTCAAAGAGATGGTCAAGGATTATTGTATGAACATGCACATGGCTTGTGGAGTGTTCTCCTTCCTTAAGGAGTGAATATATGGTGTTGCCCTACCTTAAGGGTTTGATCAATAAAGTGAATCATTTTTATCTATATTCAGATCTTGTTATTCTTGGGTTTATTTATATTATCATATATTTCCGAGTTAGATCTATAACAAGTGGTATCGTAGCACTTTCTTGGGCAAAAGTGGAGAATTGTTTTTTTTTTGCAGGATTTCGAGGGCGGCGAGTTCGCAGATCAGATCTATATGTTTTGGTGCAAGATCTACAAAACATAATTGCATATCTAGATTATTTGTGAAAAAATAGCCAATTTCAAAAAACAAATCGGTTGAATCGGAGTCCGAATGAAGCAGATATCGCTAATCTAAAAATCAGTGGGGTTGCAGACAAATTTTCAGGGCAGCGAGTTTGCGGCACAGATCTAGACGTCCTGGCACAAGATCTACAAAATCTAATTGTATATCTGGATTCTATGTGATAAATTCCCGATTTCAAAAAAAAAATCGGTCGAATTGGAGTTTGGATGAGGGATATATCGCTGATTTAAAATCAGTTCTTTTTGCAGAAATTTTGGTGACGGCAGGAGAGTGGCAGCGCAGATCTGAAATTCTAGTGTCTGTATCAATTTCTAACGCATGGGAAAATGCAGAATAATTGTTCCATTTCCAAAAACAAGTCATAATACGAATTCTGATCAATATTGACTAAACTATGACAATTTCAAATTTTCGCCAAGTGAATTTTATCCAAACCTTCTGGCTTCTAGCAACGAATTTTTTACAGGGAATGATAAGGGTCCTACTATTGAAGAATACATAAATGAATACAAGAGGTTATTTAGACCCAATTGGAAATGGTGGGTAGTGCAAAAATTTAGAGATAAGGCGGCCACATGGTGGGGTTTACTTAACAAAACGAAATGTTACAACCTGCCTAATGAAGCATTTGAAAAATTCCTTTTAGACAGATGGTCTCATGCTAGAAAACAAGATAATAAGAAACATGTGTTATTTTCTACTGGTATCTCCTTATTGCAGGTTCATGGATTGATTCAGAAGGAGAAAATCATTGTGTCTATAAATCCGAGTTGCAAACAAAATCTCATAAATGTCAACTTGGCAAAAAAATTGCAAATTCCAGCAAAACACATTGAAAACACACAAGTGGATGATGAGGATGTTCAAGTGTACAAGGATTTGAATATTTCTATGGATAAGTATGTGTTGCATGGTGATTTTTATGCTTCAGATATGGATAACATGGATGTTGTTTTGGGATACCCTTGGATGGAATCAGTGGGTACTACCAATATTAATGTACGGAAGAAATTCCTGAAGCTCTGGTATAAAAAGAAGAAAATTACATTACAACGTATTTCCATTAATAAACAGGTAGAGTCCAAGGAGGCTGAAGCAAAAGATGTTCCAGGGTCTGACATATTAGATGATGAGCCAGTGATGATCGACAATCAAACACAAATAGAGGCTGAAGTAGAAAAGGTTACAAGTGCTGATACATCAGAGGAGGGCTCAGTGGTTGAAGTAATATTGAAAGATAAGACACCACAGCAGGCACCACAACATGCACCAGATAACAGTCAGGCTCCAGTAAGGGGTGAATTAAATAAAAATCCATCGTGGGTTAAAACTTCAACATATCATCATTCACATCACCCCGCAAGACAACCATCAAGATGGCAACCAATTAGCCACACGGACAACAACCCCCGAAGGACAGATAGAGAGGAGCAAAGATGCACCTACTACACATCAACACAGAAGAGCTAGCACAGTCAACTTCCATCTCAAGCAAGCGAGGCACTAGCGAGACCGAGGGTTCACCTTTCTCTTGGATGGATAGATGCACATGCATGGTACCAGTGGACTACTCTTTTGAGTAGATCTTATTATTTGTGTTCTTCCCATGTTTCGGGGACGAAACATGCTAAGGGGGGTGGAATGTTATATACCTAGGGGGGATAATATGGGGTACCAAGGGAGGTACCCAAGGTAATAATGTAATAATGAGATTGGCCATAGTAATAAATAAGGTGGTTAACCCATATCATGTAAGGGACCACAAGTAGTTAATAATAATGTAATGGGCCCATGGTATTAGTTGATGGTATGAGGGAACCATGGTAATGACCCATGGTATTGTATGTATGAGGCCTATATAGAGGCTAGAGACTCCATGTCAAGGAATACAGTCAAGGATTATTGTATGAACAGGCATATGGCTTGTGGACTGTTCTCCTTCCTTAAGGAGTGAATGTATGGTGTTGCCATACCTTAAGGGTTTGATCAATAAAGAATCATTTCATATTATTTCTGGGTTTATTTGCATTAGCTTACATTTTCATATCAGATCTATAGTATTTTTAGATCAGATCTATAACATCCGCTCACTTATCTCTTATCCACCGCAGAGCTAAGTGTATGCAGCTCGCACTTCCTTCTTGCCCTCATCTTCCAACCAACCGTCGAGTTCTTATATGGTTCATCCATCGTGTGGGGGTGCTTGGCCAACCCACCAAACTCACATAACTCACGTCGGTTCACCCGTCTTAACATGTCAGCTCACCCGTTTGTCAAGTTGGCTCGTGGGTGGGGCGCAACCTCGCGGGACCTCTCACCCACTATAAGTGTGCTCTCCAGCTTATCATCCACACTTTGCCTTGTCAACTCGCCGAGTTGCCCTCATCTCGTCGCCCGCACCTGTGTTTTGCCCTCAATAGCTTGCTCGGTTCATCGTTCAAGCACGCCTGGTGGGCGCGCCCATGCCACCTGACTGTCGCAACAACCGCAGGGTGTTACATTCTCCCCCACCTAAGTTCATTTCCATCCTTGGCAATCCAGCTATCCTCCGTAGCTTCCTGTCATACTTCACAATCTTTTGCTTCCATCTCCAAAGTGAGTCCTCCGTTTCCCAAATGTTATCACTCAGATTTTCCTTGAAGCTGTCAAAAGAAGGAAAGGGGTCTGAGGTAACCACAAACCAACTTTTAAGTACAGAATCTAGCCAATATGTACTCAGAGAGAGCTCTCTCTTTATGATTTAGCTTTGTTTAATAAGGTATTAAGCTTGGGAGTTTTGATTTTGATTGGTGGTGGAATTCAGGAGCAGATGGGTAAACCAGAGTATTTCAGGCCATTGGGCTATGGATTCAACTGAAGATGGTTGAACTAGATTGGGTTGATTCAACAAAGGGGGGCTTCACAGGGCAAGATAGCTAAACAAGAGATAAATGGCAACTTGAAAGCGTGGAATGGTCTCGAGAGGGAGGAAGGGCAGTTAAGAATCCTTCAACAAATTTCAAGGGGAGGGAAAGTGGGTGATCATCAATAAAAAGTAGTTAAGAATTTATTACTAAATGACCACAATGATAAAGTAAGAAACAAGGAGCAACTAAGAATTCCCTGTCTATGATAGTTTATATGAAAACATTAAGAACATAAATGATTTTAAAAAAGAATGCAATAAAGCACTTTCTGAAATATACTTTTTTGTTTATAGCTGAGATATGAAACACATGTGAAATATTAAATCAGAAAAACAATAAATCACAGGATATAGAATACTTATTTGAGCATTGTTTGACAGATGAATCCTGTGAAAGTCCTTTTCTTTATTACTTCTTCAAGCCAGCCATACAAGAGTTGTTCCAATAGTTCTTCTATTCCAAAATAATAAGTCTACATAAATGTATGAGAATCCACGCTAAGTACTTCGAATGAGGAAGTACTTGTAAAAAAATTTACAACAAAATATCTCTTAACGGAGAGAGATATATTCTAGGAAGGCTAAATATATTTTACATAAAAGTAGAGAAAGATGGTCTCGAAGATAGAAACTGAAAGTGAACTGCTGACTTGTTGTCCCTGTTTTTGTGAATGAGCTGGAGGCAGGCCCTATGATTGAGCATCTTGCTGCTTTCTTGTGATTCTGTGTTGGCTGCTTGCTTTTGAATTTTGACTGATACTCTTTAACCTGTTTTGATACTCTTTACCTGCTTTATCCTCATTCATCTTCTTTTACCAAAATTGACTATGGTAAATACTTCACTTTACTTTTTACCAAGGTAAATCATAAAATGTCTTTCATATCTCTCCACCAATCATCCCTTGGTATCCTAGTCCTTTGTAGCTTCCTGAAGATTTCATCAGCCTCAGTGTATTTTACAAAATTGGGCTGAACAGGAAACAAGTGTTTCAATTCATGCTCAACATAGAAAAGGTTCTCCAAGCTGTCATAGAGAACTCTGCCTATAGGTAATGCTTTGGGTGCAGATGTACTTGTTGATGAACTTGCTTGGTTATTTGCATACTGATACAGTTTGTCGACATAATCCTCATGCCTCATTAACTTATCATTGATTACTAAAGGACTTGGAAGTATTTTTCTCTGTAAAATGCCAAACGTTTCCATAAATTCATCTATGTCCTTCTGCATGTTCTGACATTTTCTTTTTAGGTTCTACATTAGAGACCTTTTGGTTAAGACTTTCTTGATTTCTAGAATGGTTCCAGTTCTGTCCTCAATATTCAGCTGTTCTAATTGATGCCTGGTCCTACTGTTCAAAAAGTTTATCAGCCTGATAGCTTCCTCAGGCTTCCCTCCTAGCTCTTCCTTGGTTTTTTTAATTTCTTGAAGAGCAACTTTCACCAGTTAAATCTGTTCACAAATAATCTGTATTGATGACCAGACATCATTTATTGATTGAGTGATGTTGGTCCATAGAATTTTTCTAATATCTGTTAAAGGCTTTTCAAAGGTGAGATCCTTTTCCAGCATTTTCACTTGTTGAGCCAAGCCTTTATTTTTCCTCACTTCTTTAGCAAAATTGATCTTTGACACATCATATTTCTGCTCCAAGGTGACAAATTTTTCCTTTACTTTTTGGAGTTCAGAAACTTGGAGTTTCATCTCCTCCATGGACTTAATTAATTCTTTAGTGCTCTGACCTGAAGTTCCTACCTATGTTGTACCTATATCTATACCTGTTGCTTCAATAGTCTCAGCTATAACCAGAGGGACATTAGGTGCAAGAGCTGTTGCAAGTGTAGAAGGGACTGCAGTGGAAACCACTGGTACTACATTTTGAGGCTGAGAGGTCGACTCACTCTACCTGCTTTTTAGTGATTTCTCTAATTCCTGCTCAGTCTCCTTCAATTGTTCATTTAGCTTGAGGACTAGGTCCATAAGCTCTTCTTCGACTTTCTTTTCAATAACTTCAGCAGTCTGTGGATGCATCAGTGGTGGCAGTTTCAGCTGCTTTCTTAGGGCAGCTATATCTTCATTTTTCTTTTTTATCAGGGCCTCTGTAGCTTTTACATCTTTTGGGTTATGACCCAATCCAATAATCAACTCCTCCAATGATTTAATTCTATTGTCTTTTGCCTGTGAGGAGGCTCTTTCTAACTGTAGCTGAGCAGTAGTATTATTCAGTGAATTTTCTAACCTGTGTGCCATCATGGCTTTACTTGTCAAGGTGGAATACACCATTTCCCCTGTCTGCTTGTGCAATTCTATTTGATCTATGGGGTGTATGTCCTTGGCCAAAACCTCAAAATCAGTTTTGAGGTAGTCTGCAAGTGATTGGGGCTATTGTACTTTGGGGTTAAAAAAGCTCATCTGCATTTTTCCTTCCTTGATGTCATAAGCTGACATCAACCTAGTCTGATTGGTAGGAGCCATTTTCAAATATTGATTGTAGACTTGGGCCTTTAACGGTTCATTTCTGGCCTTTATTTCTTTGAATTTTTCTTTGATGTCTAAGGACTTGTTAGATGAAGGCCTGAAGGATGAAACTTCAACACTTTTTTGTCTTTCTAGCTCCTGTCTTTGTGAACTAGAAGGTGTCCCACCTACTGGGAATCTATGCTAACTGTTTGCACCTTCTTTCCTCAAACTCTCTATAGTTTCTTCAAAAAACTACTCTTCTAAATGTGGATTTAGCTTTTGTCTCTTAACACCAGGCTGTATTGAAGCACCATTGGTAGGGGTAGCTACTTCCCTGTTTCTTTTAAAAAAAAATCTCATTCAGAGGAGTCTGCAAAACTGGGGGATCTTCCATGTTTAATTGAGTTGGATGGGTCTATGTTTGAGCATGTTCTTGAGAGATTTTAGATTGCTTTGACATGCTTGACTGCCCTATTGCTGGAGTACTGATTCTGTGAGTGGTGCACTAGTTTCCTGTGAGTGCCTTTGAGAAGTATATGTTGTTGAGGCACTAGTCCCCGACGTTGGCTTTTGAGAAGTCCCAACTGGTACCTATTCACAAGAGTCCAGGTCAAATGTTTTTTCTAGGTCTTTCATTACATTTTCTACATTGACCTAATCACTATCCATCTCTACAAGAGTCCCTTGCCTCCATTCATCCGTGTTTGCATATTGCTCAATTTCTGGGATTCTGTGATGAAAATAAGGTGACAACCTATTTTTCATTCTTCTATCACAAATGAAACTATGTGGGTCATATCTCCTAACAATGCTTTTGTTTAATTTCATGTGATTTTCTAGGATTTCTTCTGTTGCTTTGCATGCTTCTCTATTATTGCAGACAAATGGGCCTAGCTGATCCTTGTTTCTCAATTGTGATTTCTTCTTGGCCTTGGTAAAGTGGATCTAATATGAATTTATCATTTGTCTATAATACTCCAATGCAAACAACCTCATTAGGACATATTTTGGTAGCTTGAATGGAGGAAGTTCACAGCCATATATCCTAATATCTGTGTGATTTTGGTACAAGTACCAGTCACCTACCTTGTATTTTTTTTATAGCTGAAGGATCCTTTTGATTTCATCACTCATCCTAGGGGGAGGATTTCCTGTCAGCATGGTGGTCACTGGCTGGACAAACTGGTCAATGAATTCATTATATGAACAAGGGAAAGCAAAATATTCGTGGAAAATAGAAGTCCAAAAAATGACAGACCTTGGAATACCCTTTGTATCAAGTTTGTTCACAGAAATGGGAATTTGTCAGATTGATAGTAGAGGATGAGACGAAATATGAATGTTGAGTACTTGAATACTTTCTCATTTTCCAGTCTCATGAACTAGTCATGGATTTTATCAGCTATAAATGCAGCATAGTTGTACTTGATACCAGGGGACTGACCAGGGGTAAAAATGGACAACAATACTAGGGTCAATTCATCCACAAACTCAATGGTGTTGAATCCCATGACTGCAGCTATCATATCAGCTATAGTCTTACCTATCCTTGTGAAGAAAACTTCCAAATAAGGAGGGGGATCTTTGGGTTGCTGGTTCTTATCCATAAAATTTTGACAAAGGTGACTAAGTTTAGATTGGGATAATTTAGATGATTTTTCAAGAAACTCTCCAAGGGAAATGTGGGTGAGGGCTTAACTAGGATGAAAATGAAGCATCTCATTGATTGAGTTTGGAGTAATTGTGAAGAGGATTGTTTGATTAGGAGTCATCGCTGCTCTGAGGTTTGGGTCATAATTTGCATGGCACTAATTGATTACATCAGGAAAAAGTGTACAAAGGGGAGAAATTACATTGGGAGATTGGATTCCCAGAGTCCTATGGTATCATAGCCATTCAAGTGATTGTCTCGTGTTAAGTTATGGTATGATCTATGCTTATAACAGTTTACTTCTTTTTCTTATTATATTCCACCGATTAGCAATCACATGTACATAAAGTAAAGTGCAGATAGAGCATTAAACGATCGACAGAAAACAAGCCGAGACAAGAGACAAAAGATGTGGCGGCTAGCCAGGGACAAACCCCACAATGTGTGGGGAAACCCTTTGATCAAATCTTCTTTTATCTTCAATAATTCAGCAGAGAGAAATAGTACAATAAATCTGATTCATATCAGCAGTAGCAAACCCTAGATCAGTAGCATCAACATTAGCGGCTTCATTATCAAACTAGGTTAGACCATATCTCACAAACCGACAGTCGGATTGACTTCATTCCACCACCAAAAGTTTCGACTTCCAGAGGAGGTTCAGATGAACCTATAGTGCATTTCAGATGAGGAGATCTTCTAGGCCATGCAAGTCAATCTTTACTTCTGCAGTTGTAGCTTCAGTTTTAGTAGTTTCCGGCTTCAAACTAGGGCAGACGATATCTTGCAAACCGTTCGTCGGATTGACTTCATTCCACCACCAAAAGTTGTGGCTTTCAAAGCAGGTTCAGATGAACCTACAACGTATTTCCAAAGAGGAGATATTCTAGGCCACACAAGTCAATATTTACTTCTGCAGTTGCAGCTTCAAATTCAATAGCTTCCGGCTTGACATGTGTGAGAGAGAGAGACCCATTTCAGCGCAGTAGAGAAGAGACTCATATATGCACAGTAGAGAGAGAGAGCTGTGATGAGATGAGTGAGTCCAAATGAGGAAAAGTCCTCTTATATTTATACACAACGTTGGTGGGTGAATAGATGTGACTGTTGGGCTTCTGAGCCTACATGAGTTGTAGGTCGGCTTGATAAGAATTCCATAATCAAAATAAATTCATATCTCCATGAATAATTATCGAAATTGGATGATCTTTATATCAATCCTACACCTCTCGACGAGAGGAATCTAATAAAAATATTATTAGCCATGAATAAGATGACCCACATGAAGTTTTGCCCTGGTTGCCAATTTTAACACTCCCTCTCAACCATGGAGAACTTCATCTGCAATCTGTCTATCGGTCGTTACTATTCATCCATCAAATGCACTGCCTTGTACAGCCTGACCCTTGCCCTGCTCTGCTCTATTTTGCCTGTTCTGCTATGTCTTGTTCTGTCCTGCACTGATCTGTACTTTTTTGTTATGTTCTGCTTTGCTCTTGCATTGTTCTGTTCTACTCTGCTTTTGTCTGAATTATGAAGAAGAAGAAATGATCGAGGATGTATCATACTGACTCAAAGTCAGTCTCAGAGTATGTACCACTAGTCCCAGACCAGTCTCAACCAATCCAAAGTCAGCGTCATAGTGAGTACAACTCCAATGGTCCTAGACCAATATCATCCTCCACTGACTCAAAGTCAGTCTCAGGGTATGTACCACTGATCCCAGACCAGTCTCAACCGACCCGAAGTCAGCGTCATAGTATGGTACAACTCCTACCACTGGTCCCAAACCAGTATCATTGATCCCAGATGAATGGAGGTCATCCTAGCGTACGGAGTACGGTAGTTACAACGATGCGTCCATCGGTACTACTATGGTCCCTAACTTCATTTCCCTGCTCATTGATCAGATGAGAGGTGCTTCCCATGAGTCCCAGACTGCATGGATAGGATGCCTCTATAGGAGAACTAGTCAATCCTGTCCTCACAGGAGAACACATCAATCCTGCTACAATTGCCATGGAGAACACATCAATCCAGGCCTCACAGGAGAACACATCAATCCTGCTACAATTGCCATGGAGAACACATCAATCCAGACCTCACAGGAGAACACATCAATCTTGCTACAATTTCCATGGAGAACACATCAATCCAGGCTACCATGGAGAACACATCAATCCAGGCCTCACAGGAGAACACATCAATCCTGCTACAATGTCACCATGGGGTGTACATGTATACCACCAGGGGATAGTGAATAATCTTGTGGTCATATGCTGCTCCAAGAAGCACCCCGCACCCCCCTAGAGCTCTCAGAGCTCAATGCATCATACATGACCCTCATTGGAGGGTTTTTGAACAACTCCAAGTTGTTCACGAAAAATCAGAAATTTTACTTTCCCAAGGGGTTTTGTCAGAATGTCGGCGACCTGTTCATATGTACCGATATGATGGAGCCTTATAGCTCCCTGTTGCACCATATCTCGAATATAATGGTATTTGATATCAATATGCTTGGAGCGATCATGGAATACAGGATTCTCTGACAAATGAATCCCACTTTGGTTGTCACAAAGGATCACAGTGGTATCCAATTTGAATCCAAACAACTCACTAAAGAGCTTTCGCAACCAAACTGCCTCACAAGAAGCCATGCTAGCAGCAATATACTCTGCTTCGGCGATGCTCAAAGCCACCAACTTTTGTTTCCTGCTCATCCAGGATATTGAAGCAGATCCCAAGGAGAAACAACACCCGGAAGTGCTCTTACGGTCCTCCACATTGCCTGCCCAGTCAGCATCTGTGTATCCAAATAGTCTCACATCTCTGGCAATGTATCTTAACCCATAAGTGATAGTGCCACGAAGATATCTCAGCATATTCTTGGCACCAATCCAGTGTATGTGGTGGGGTTCAACCATATGCTGGCTCAACGTGTTGACTGCAAAGCATATATCTGGACAGGAGTTCACTAAGAACATTAATGCTCCGACGAGTTGCCGATACTCGGTAGCATTTCGTAAAACAGGTCCAGCAACACTACCGCTTAACTTCTTGAAGTCAAGCTCCATCGGAGTAGTTGCAAGCCCAGCAACACTACCGCTTAACTTCTTGAAGTCAAGCTCCATCGGAGTAGTTACAAGCTTGCAGTCCTCCATTCCTAATCTTTCCAATATCTTCACCACATATTTTCCTTGAGATAGGAAAATTTCTCCTGGCTTTTGCCACACTTCAAGTCCTAGGAAGTAGTGCATCAGTCCTAAGTCTTTCATTTCAAATTCAGAGGCCAGCTCCCTCTTACATTTGTGAATGAGAGGGTCTACACCTGTTAGAAAGAGGTCATCCACATACAACACCAGTATGAGAGGCTTGTCATCTTCAACCTTAAAGTAAAGGTTAGGATCGGCTTCACTCCTAGTGAATCCCAGCTTCATCAAGTAGCTATCGATCCTCTCATACCATGCTCGGGGTGCTTGCTTCAGCCCATAGAGAGCTTTCTTCAACCTGCATACATGAGATTTTCGATCATAAATATCAAATCCTTCGGGTTGCTCCACATAGATCTCTTCTTTGATCGAGCCATGCAAGAACGTAGTCTTCACATCCATTTGATGTAGGTTCCATCCTTGTGAAGCGGCAAGGGCTATGATCGAGCGGATGGTCGTATATCTATCAACAGGTGCAAATATCTCATCATAGTCTATACCTTCCTTTTGGGAGAAACCTCGAGCAACAAAACGACCCTTATACTTTTCCGTGCTTCCATCTGCGGCATGCTTTATCTTGTAAAGCCATTTGGAAGTAACAACAGTATTGTCCTAGGCTCTGGGAACTACTTCCCAAACATCATTCTTTATGATAGACTCATATTCTTCGGTCATAGCATCCTGCCATACTTGATGCTTGACGGCATCTAAGAATGACGAAGGCTCATTTCGTATGATCGTGCTCATGATGGTCAGGTATCCTTGATACCTATAGGTTTCTTACTTTCACGAAAGGTTCCTCGAGGTGCAGCATGTCCTTCAGCATCATCAAGTAACCCCTTAAGCCATGAAGGCCTCTTCCTAGAAGAGGAAGGCTCATATGGAGGAGGATCAATCGGATCCATGGGTTCTTCTACATCAGGCATTGATTCATCATCCTTTTCTTTCAGTTCCCTGGTGTCGGCTTCTTGAGAGCTCCTCAAAGTCGGAAGATTGATCACCTTGCTGAGAGCCATATCTTCGTCAAAGGTGACATCATGACTAATTACGACTTCCTTTTGACTGGCTACATAGATTCTATAGCCTTTAGTATTTTCACCATAGCCCACGAAAATTCCCTTCTTTCTAGATGCTCCCAATTTATTTCTTTTCTCTTTCGGCACATGAAAGTATACAGGGCTTCCAAAAATTTTAAAATGAGAAACATCAGGTTTCTTACCGGTGAATTTTTCTTCAGGAGTCTTGGAACCCAATGCTTGATGAGGGCATCGATTTTTTACATATACGGCAATGTTTGCAACTTTAGCCCATAGAAACTTAGGAAGACTTTGATCATGTAGCATGGCCCAGACAGCTTCCATAATTGTGCGGTTCTTCCTTTCTGCCACACCATTTTGTTCAGGAGTATATGGTGTAGTAGTCTACCTCTTGATGCTAGCCTCTTTACAAAAATCATGGAACTCATTAGATTCATATTCAGTCCCATTGTCAGTTCTTAAGATCTTGATCTTCTTTTCGGTTTGATTCTCGATTAGGGCTTTGAAGTGTCGGAACCAAGGGAACACTTCATCCTTCTTTTTCAAGAAGTATATCCAGGTCTTTTGAGAATGGTTATCTGTAAAAATGAGATAATATGAGTATCCTCCCAAGGAGTTCACAGGCATCATACCTGATATGTCTGAGTGAACTAGTTGTAATATATCGAAGGTCTTGCTTTGACTTGAAGGGAATGGTCCCCTTTTGAGCTTTCCTTCGGCACATCCCAGACATACACCTTCTTTTTCTACTTGGAATTCAGGCATCCCTGTTACCATCTGTCTTACATTGGGTAGAGCTTTGTAATGAAGGTCGGCAAACCTCCGATGCCAAAGTTCGGACTGAAGTGTTGTGTCACAAGACATGACTCCTAGCGGACTTCCACCGACTTGATATAAAGAATCAACTCGAAACCCAAGAGTGAAAGCATCTTTAACATTATTTTTCCATATGCGTACCTTACCATCGCTGAAGGTTACCTTATAGCCTTTGTCTTCCATTGCCGAGATGGATACCAGGTTCTTTTTGAGATCAGGTACATATAATACATCTTGTGAGTGAATCGTATTACCTTGATTCAGTTTAAGAGAAACATTGCCTACACCTTCCAATGGGTATTTCATGTCATCTCCAAGGAGAATTTCCAGGTTAGTTTCTTTCTCTACCAGATTATAGAGTACTTCTTTGTAACCAGTGAAGTGTCTTGAGGCACCACTATCAATGAGCCAAATTCCCATTGGGTCCGAAGGAGCGGAGGTAGATAGAGCAGCTGGTAGATAATATTCAGCCTGCTTATCGTCAACAGTGTTAGATTCATACTTGGAATTTCTAGCCTTCTTGAATGGTTGCCCTCTTCCTTGATTTCTCGCATTCCTTTTTCCTTTGTTGTTGAATTTTCCATTCCTTCGATTACCATGAGAGGGATTTTGATCATCGTCACGGTGAGAGTCCTTTCTATCAGGGCATTCCCTTGCATAGTGACCTGCTTTATTGCAAATGAAACATCGTCCTTTTCTTCCACCCTTAAATCCAGCATTTCTTTTCGATTTAGACCCAGAATTATTTCTTTTCTTAGCATGAGAAGAAAAAGCAGCAGGAGGATCTTTAGGCAAGGGCATTTCCTGCTCTTCTACCCTTGTTTGTTCTTGAATGCATCTAGCCATTAATTCCTCGAAACTAGGAATTACATTATTGTTCAGAAGAGTAGTCCTGAACACATAACATTCAGATGGTAATCCTCCGAGAGTTGTGAGTGCCATTTCTTTGTCAGTAATGGTTTCCCCAATAGATAGGAGATCGTTCTTGATCTCGGTGATTCTTAAGAAGTATGCTTGCATACTTTCATCTTTACCCTTCTTGATTTCCCTCAACTTATTTCTAAGAAGCCAAACTTGATTTGCATCATTAACTTTAAATAAACTCACCAGTCTGTTGTAGATTTCCTTGGAGGTGTCTAGATCAGAGATGTAGGTCACCAAGCGCTTGTCGATAGAGTCCCGGATGATCTTCTTTGTTTTGACTTCTCCATTTTTCCATTTGTTCCAGGTAGCAGCAGATGCATTTGATGAAGGCTCAACAATATTGCCTCTTACATGGTCCAGCACTCCTTGATCTTCAAGGGTTAGATCGATAGACATCTTCCATCCGTGATAGTCAGCTTTCTCACGGAGCTTGTCTTCGGCAGGAAAGAGTGTTGAGGACCCCATAGTTCTTTTAGGATAGCCTTGCCAATCTTCTCTTCAATGATTGCTCTTGCTCTTGCTCGGGCTTTGTCTTAACCTCAGCTCTAATACCATGTTAAGTTATGGTATGTTCTATTCTTATAACAGTTTACTTCCTTTTCTTATTATATTCGACCGATTAGCAATCACATGTACATAAAGTAAAGTGCAGATAGAACATTAAACGATCGACAGAAAACAAGCCAAGACAAGAGACAAAAGATGTGGCGGCTAGCCAGGGACAAACCCCACAATGTGTGGGGAAACCCTTTGATCAAATCTTCTTTTATCTTCAATAATTTAGCAGAGAGAAATAGTACAATAAATCTGATTCATATCAGCAGTAGCAAACCCTAGATCAGTAGCATCAGCATTAGTGGCTTCATTATCAAACTACGGCAGACCATATCTGACAAACTGACAGTTGGATTGACTTCATTCCACCACCAAAAGTTTTGGCTTCCAGAGGAGGTTCAGATGAACCTACAACGTAGTTCAGATGAACCTACAACGTAGTTCAGATGACGAGATCTTCTAGGCCACGCAAGTCAATCTTTACTTCTGCAGTTGCAACTTCAGTTTCCGCAGTTTTCGACTTCAAACTAGGGCAGTCGATATCTTGCAAACCGTTCGTCGGATTGACTTCATTCCACCACCAAAATTTGTGGCTTTCAAAGGAGGTTCAGATGAACCTACAACACAGTTCCAAAGAGGAGATCTTCTTGGCCATGCAAGTCAATCTTTACTTCTGCAGTTGTAGCTTCAAATTCAACAGCTTCCGGCTTCACATGTGTGAGAGAGAGAGACCCATTTCAGCGCAGTAGAGAAGAGACTCATATCTGCGCAGTAGAGAGAGAGAGATGTGATGAGATGAGTGAGTCCAAATGAGGAAAGGTCCTCTTATATTTATAAACAACTTTGGTGGGTGAATAGATGCGACTGTTGGGCTTCTGAGCCTACATGAGTTGTAGGTCGGCTTGATAATAATTCCATAATCAAAATAAATTCATATCTCCATGAATACTTATCGGAATTGGATGATCTTTATATTAATCCTACACCTCTCGATGAGAGGAATCTAATAAAAATATTATTAGCCATGAATAAGATGACCCACATGAAGTTTTGCCCTAGTTGCCAATTTTAACATCTCGACACTGGCAGAATACTTTCAGGTGATTTTTATCAGTATTCAAGTCTTTTATTTGAAAATCCTTATCTGCCAGGGGCAGATAGTCCAAATCACGGTGAGGGGTAGTGATGGGTGCAATATTTAGGGCAACAGGGGCTTCCATTTTTGGTTCTTGTGGATTCAGATAGGAAACTAGGGTTCTTTAAGTGAAATTGGTGAAAACAGAGGGTCTAGGAAACTTGAATTATGAATGTAGCAACTGAATTATGATAAAATTTGGGTTTTTCAGTTCTAATTACAGAGGAAAGCAGATATTCATAGGGTTTCTTGACGAGAATTGGTAAATACCTATTTTTGGAGTCAGGCAATGGATTGCAGGTACACTGGGTGTGAATAGCAAGCTCAGAGCAGCATCAGACTGCAATTTTGAGGGTGGTTAATGGTTGAGCATGTGAGCTGGTTGACCTCGACATTCAGTTTTCATGGATGTACGTGTTCACAGAATAGGACGACAAACAGATTTCTTTTGTTTTTTATACAAAGTCAAAAATTTGGCGAGTTTTGGGATTTCGATAGGTGGCGTCAGCAGGTGAATGATTTGATTTTTTGTCATTAGCAGGAGGCGCTAAGTGGTTTTCATCGCACTACTAATGGAGGGGAGGCAATATTTGGGCTAGACCGAGCGATTCCATAAGATGAGCGATGAGTGGCGATGGCACTATTCAGAAAACGTTTTGCCATCGCGCGCTAACATATGGTCGCGAAGGCTTGCGTAATATGCATGACAACCATTGGATCTGAGGGAATTGATCGGATAGTTATCGGTGAGGTGAAGTGACAAGGATTTAATAAGGGTGGGCCCTACATAATCTAAAGGTTGATAATTAAATCGGGGGCAATGTGATTGGCCGAAAAAGTTATTAATTAACCGTGGGGGTTAATTAATCCTTATATTAACATGGTGAGGTCGGGGTTCTTAATTAGTTACATATTAACTAATTAATCCCAATTAAGAGTGTATTATGGTTATATTTTAACCAAGGGGCGGGATATATAAGAATTTAGGGTTTTTTCATATTTATAATAATACAGGAGTGGGTAATTTTATAGGGGAAATATATATTAACATAAATTAGTAGTTAATATGACCAAATGGAAAATCGCTAAGTCTAAAACATTTTTGTGTATATTTAAAACTTAGGCTAAGTGAAAAATGAGGGTTTTTATGGAAAATACTTTAATTTCCCTAAGTAAAATAGCATTTTACTTAGGAAAACTTTATAAAGGGAATGTATGACTTATGAAGGGGTGAATATTGATGAAGGGTTTTAAGTTCTTAGGCATTATAAATTATTGGGCTAAGGGTCTGGTCACTCCAAAAGTTAGAGAAATGCTCTAAGCCCCTCTAACTTTGATAGATACCTTGACACTTAGGGGAAATTAGTGAAAATTTAGGGGAAATGAGAAGGAAGGTTAATTATTTCTGACTTTGATTGCTTGATGTGCCTTACATGTGATATATGTTTTTGTCTTGTGATGAAAGTAAAAGATTTATACATTTAGACTCATCATTCACCACACATTATTCTCGAACCATCACCTACTTTAACCTAGCATTTTCACTTCTTTATTAGGGTGCACTTAGACTCCCAAACCCTTATCAAATTTTATTTTATTTTAAATGGTGATGCCTATCTAAGTCTACACTTATTACATCCAAGGGCTTAGATTAAATTGTTGAGCTCCTTTTTCACTCTACCTATCTACTTATCTGCCAATATTACACTGTTTGGTCAGATCTTTATTATCTATTTCTAAAACATGAAATTGAAATATGAATTAGCCATGCTTAAACTATTTGACTATTCATGAATTGTGGCATAATTGACAAATTTCACACAATTTTTATTATACAAAAGTAAAAATGTAGTGGAATTTAGACTTGCACACTTTCCTGGTCCTTCTTTTTGTTGGGGTTCATTTTCTTTCATTTTTTTGACCATATTTTATTTTTTGCACCCTTTGATTTTTCTTTTAGTGTATACCCTCTTTACATTTTTTAATTTTTTTAATTTTCTTTCCAAATATGGAAAACCTTTGCAGCAAGTAAAGGTATGAACATATTACAGAGCTAAACCAAGTCAATCATGAAATATGACACCTATTTGTATAGGGGCATAATAGTGGCTCCACTTGGGGATTGCTTTCCTGGTGGAAAGTCAAGAACAGTAGATCAGTGGCCTCTTAATGACTTTGATTGTGCTCTGCAATCTTCTTTTGTTTGCTGCTTTATTGTATGTATGACAGTGATACTTCTGAAGCTTAGGGCCTTCTCTTCGGGCTTCAACTCCAAAACTTTATTGTCCAATCAACACTCTGACATTACAAAGGATATAATATGTACATAAAGAACATAGTAACATTAGTAGGTTGGATCAAAGTAATACTTTAACATCCGACCATTGACTAGTCCTTCTTCTACTTCTGTGACATCCAACTCTTTAAGAAAATATGCATTGTTTCCTTTGAAAGCATAGATGATGTATGGTCCTTTCCATAAGAAGTCAAGCTTCCCATGTTTCCCCTTGTCCTCTCTTCTGGAATCCCATCTTAATACATTATGTCCAAGCTAGAAATCCTTTGCCTTGGTTGTTTTGTCAAATATCTTCTTAAGCTTCTCCTACAACACTTGGGATCTTTGGTACACCTCCTCCCTGGTCTGTTGTAAATTGATGGTCTGGTTTATCCTTCTTTGAATATCATTAGGTTCCACTTGAGCTTCCTGGAGTATCTTCATGACAGGAACTCTTAGTGATGAAGGAAAAATAGCTTCCATGCCATATACTAATTCATAAGGACTAGTTGCAATGGATTTTTTGGTTGTAAGCTTGTCTGCCCAGAGAGCATTTATTAGTTTTTTGTTCCAAGCTTTCTTATTTTCTTCCAACATTTTTTTGATGATATTAACTAGACTCTTGTTGGAAGATTCTGCCAATCCATTCCCTTGAGGGTAGTAGGTTGTGGAATGGCCCAATGTAATGTGATACTTGTTACAGAAACTAATCATTTTATTTGATTTGAAAGTTGCAGCATTATCAGTAATGATTTTAGTGGGGCAACCAAACCTGGACAATATATTGGTTTCTAGGAAACCTATGATCACTGTGTCATTGGCCTATTTGGAGGGGATGGCCTCTATCCATTTAGTAAAATAGTCAGTGGCAGTGAGTATCCATTTGTGTTGGCCTGAAGAGGGTGGATGGATTTCTCCAATGAAGTCAAGACCCCATTGTTGAAAAGGTTTCTCGGTGGAAATGGGTTTTAGGGGTAAAGGTAACAACTTTCTCTTGCCTTCAAAAATTTGACATTTATGGCAAGAAGTTACAAATTTCTTCACATCTGCAAACAAGGTTGGCCAATAGAATCCAGCCCTTAGGATTTTGTCTGCAGTTGACTTCCAATAGAGATGTCCACCACAGTCTCCTGCATGAAATTCCTGGAGAGCCTTGTCAGCTTCATTTTTTAGTAAACAATTCAATAAAATTCCTTCATGATTTTTCCAAAAAAGAGTATTATCTAAGATACAAAACTTTGAAGCTTTCATTTTTAAAAACCTATTCTTGGTTCTGGATAACCCTGGAGGAGCCTACAGGTTTTGTAAAACATAAATTACATCAGCATACCAAGGTGAGTCTAAAAAGGCCTGGCTAATTTGTGGAGTCGCCATCTCCTGATCGTTATCCAGTTCATTTATGTCCAGGGCTTGATAATTAGTTTCTGCCATCAGTTTGGCCAATCCATAACCTTTTATCAGTTTTGTAGGTTTTATCTCTATATCATACTCTAAGATTGTGGCTATCCATTTACCTCTTTTTCCCTCAATTCCATCCTAAGTTAGGATGTATTTGACAACTACATTTGGAACATAAGCTATCGCATGAGAGTATAATATATAGACTCTGAAGTCTCTAATGGCTTTTACTAGTGCAAAAGCTTGTTTTTCCATTATTTTGTATTTTAGTGATGCATTTATGAGTGCTTTACTAAAATAGGCTATAGGTTTTTCACGTCCTTGATCATCCTTTTTGTAATAAAACTGCTGCTATGGTGTGTTCTGATGAAAAAGAAAAAATGATGAAGTCTCTATCAAATTGTGGACTAGTGAGGGTCGATGTTCTGGTTAAGGCCATTTTGATTTCTTCAAATGATTGTTTGGCCTCTTTTGATATACATAGAAGTGCCCCATGGTGTTGTAAAAGTAGTTTTCTCTTGGTCATCGGGATGAACCAAGATTTGGTTGTATCCTGAAAACCCATCTAAAAGTGAAATTCTAGAAGAACCCACTACCCTTTGCAAAATATGATCCATTTTGGGTAAAGGATAATTATCTTTAAGAGAGATCTTATTCACATTTCTCAAATCAACACATAACCTTAGTTCCCCAGTTTTCTTCCTAGTAGGCACCAAGTTGGAAACCCACTCTGAAAATCTAATAGGGGCAATAATCCCTGCTTCATACATACGTTTGATCTCTTTTTTAATTAATGGTAATAACACAGGGTTAATTCTTCTAAGTTTTTTCTTAAAGGGCTTTTGATTTTCTTTCAGAGGTATAGTATGTTGAATAATATATGTGTCATATGATTTCAAATCCTTGTAACTCCAGGAAAAGACATCCTGGAATTCCCTCATAAGTTCAACATATTTTAGCTTCTGATCAGAAGGTAAAGATTTTGACAGTTTTATAAATTTTGGATTGTCCTGAGTACCTAAGTCGTATTCTTCAATATCTTCTTTTAATGGTTCCATTTTAGGTTCCATGGAAATGTCATTGGAATCAAATAGATATTCTAGAGGAGTCAATCCTTTAGGTAGATGATTGTCCTATAGGTTGATAACCTCTGTTTCTTCTTCAATTATTTCTTCTAGATGCATTTGTTTATGGTCTTGAACTTATTTTTGTGAGAATTTTGTGGGATGAAGCATGTTTATTGAAATCTCTTCTAAAATGTTTTTTTCTACCTCATCTATTTGATTATAACTCATTAATGTATCAACATATATGTTACTATTAGAAAACTCTTCATCTAAAGTTAAAAAGTTATTGATCTGCTCATCACTATCAAAAACCTGCCAGTTCTTCAGATTATCAGGGATGGTTGGTCTGTGCCTAATCTCAGCAGTATATTGATGATTATGTTCAAAAGGCAATTTGTAGGTGTTGGCAAACATAGCCAGGCTATGGGCTTGCAGGTTGTGTTTTCTAGGAATAGTTGCAAGATGAGTTTCTAAAAAAGTATTGAGAATTTCTATGATTGTTCCTCTATAATATCCTAGTCTAGGATCCCTAGTTGAGTAAGTTCCTTTAATCTATTTGATTATTAATTCTGAATCCCCTATGACAGACACTCTGATTGCTCCTAATATTTTGACAAGTTTAAGACCCAACAAGAGAGCCTCATATTCTACTATGTTATTGGTGCACTTAAAATTTAATTTGTAGGCATGGCCTTCAGCATGATCATTTTCTAAATTATACACCCAAACTCCTACTCCTGCTCCTAGTTTATTGACTGAGCCATCAAATTCTAAGTGCCAAAGGATTTCATGCTCATAATTGGTGTCTGGGGTAGTAGGAGCTTGTTTAACAATGGGATCTAGTTTTTCGTTCTCATCTAGTTTTTCTTTGTTATATGATATTTCCTTAATATGAACACTTGATTTTTATTTTTTAATTTCTTTCGGTTCTGCTGCTAAAACTTCTAAAGTATTGGAAGGATTGATTTCTGCATTGTAAAGGATGAATGAGTCCATATCAGAGTGTACTAAGTAGATGGGGAAATTCTGGGTTCTTTCCTAACTACTTACTACATATTTCATCAACGTTTCTCTGTATAGTTTCTTTGGTTGTCCAAAAACCGAGATAGTAGCATACGACATATCCAATTGAAGAGATCCCTGAAGCTTATCACCCCAGGACCTGGATAATAACATGCCATATTTAGGTGGTATATTTGTTACCACTATATCCATTAAAATTGTTTTTGCAGGGTATTGAACCAATGAGACACACAATTCTTTTATCAGTCCTAAACATCTTACCTAACTAGAGTCAAAAGAAAATAAATCTTTGTATGGTTTGGTGATGTCTAGGTCTAGCTTTTCCATTACAGACTTGGGCATTAGGTTTGTGAGATGCCTCAGAGTCAAACATGGCATTGTGAAGAATCTTATCATGTATATTTAAGCTCACATAGAAGGGAGGAATTCCTCCTTCTAATGGTTTTCCATTCACTTTTGGGCCAAAGATTAATTCGGGCTGGTCATCAAAAAGATTAACTGAGTCTTCAGTTCAAGTAATTTTTATTGATTTATTTATTTGAGTTTGGTAAGCTAATTCAGATAATGGGACAACAGTTTTCAGCTTACCTACTTCAGTTTCTAGATTAAATGGTTTTTCTATTTGTGCTTTTGGATTTCGAATATTAGTATTCTCTTTGTTTTCTACGTTTTCTATGTTTTTCTCCTTTTCTGGAGTGGAATGATGTTTTGTTGATTCTCCTAAAGCAACTTCTGAAGGTTCTTCCACTGTTCCCTTAGAAATAAGGGGAGTGGAGGGTTGTTTGTTGTTTGGTTGATTATCAGAGATATCTTCAATTATGGGGTTAGAAGGATTAGTGTCGGATCTAAAAAGAATATGTATAGTTGTGGTGATTGTCTTACCTTTTTTGGGCTGATTTGAACCTTTTTCTTATTTGCTTCAGGGACATCAATTCTCCTACTGCTTAGGTTGTATTGTTTGTGCACCTCAAAGATGGTTGTGTCATAACCCTCCCTAAATTCGAATGACTCCCCTAATTGAGTTTGAAATTGTTTAAGTATATGGGCTTCTTGATCCTCTTGAGTCAAGAAAACTTCTCCTTCATTACCAAGTTCGATCAGATTAATTTGAGTATCTTCTTCTGGTTCTTCAAAGTTGGAAGCTTCTACATAATTCTCCTGGAAAGGGGGTCTGATGTTTCGGTTAGGACCATTCTTCCCAGTTTTTGGGCTTTGATTTTTCCTGAAATTAGGATTTCTCCCTGTGCTGGTTTGCTGACCATCCCAAGGAGCTTTCCTTTCTATTGTCTCTACTCTGTCTCCTAGTCTATCCATCCCTTTAATTATGGCATCTAGCTTTTGTTCAAAGGATGAGACTTCTTCCTTTAATGGTATTCTCCTTTCACTCCTAGCCTTGGTTCTTTTAGATATCAAATTGGATTCAACATTGACTGCTATGCTCTACATATCTTCTAAAGTATGAGGGGCTCGTTCTCTCAACTAGAAAGCCATATCAGAATCAAATCCATTGGGGAATTTGATTAAGGATAAATCAGGTGAGGGTTTAAGATTTTGAGGGATGGCATTATAGACGTTATTAAATCTAGTGCAATATTCCTGCACAGTTTCTTGTGTTCCTCTATTTAGGTTTTCGTATTTAGATAGAATCTGAAGAGGGTATTTCTTTTTCTCCCATCAGTTTAGGAATTGTCTATAGAGAGTTGCTAGAATATCTATACTATTTTTTGCTAAACCTCTGAACCAGGTTCTAACTTCTCTGGATAAACTCTGAACAAATATTCTCATTTGCACATCATCAGCATCTATTTCATAAATTTCAAAATAATCGTTCATCTTCTTGGTGTGTTGTTGGGTTGTATAGGTACCAGTGCCATAAAAAATAGTGATCTTACTCTGCTAATCCTGGGGCATGGCACCTAAGTTTGTTGGTAGTACCAGGGGCACATATCTGTTTTCCATTGCTGTAGTTAATGGTGAAACAATAACTGGGGTTGGAATAATAATGGGTGTTTGAGTTGTGGATGGAGTGCTAGAGGTGATGGTTTGTTGTGGAGTGGTTTGAGGTTGAGATGTATGAGAAAACGATGATGAACTTGCAGGAACAATAGTGATTATAGAGGGATTAGGTGTTCATTCAATGGTAAGATCAGATTGTGGGGAGTTCTACAAATATCTATCAATTGACAAATCGGCAGCTTGAAGCTCTAATTTTCAGATGAACTCTGGGTTTGGGATTAAGTCAACTAATTCAGAATCGGATGAAGTCCTAAACAAAGAGGTCTCAAAGTATTCATCAAAGGGTTGGTCTTCAAAGTAAATCCACCTAACAGCATAGGATGATGACCTAAAGGTGGGCCGAGGACTAACAGAACTTTATTGTCTCCTAAGAATTCTAGGGATCAGATTGGGGTTCTCAAACACTTGTGGTGGATTGGTATGAGGATTAGCTCTAGTGTAATGAGTCTTTTCTGAAGCCAAGTTTTTGGATTATGTTTTTGATTTTCTTCACTGATATTAAACAAACAACTTCTATGATTTCTTTAAGATGCTTTAGATTTTGGGTTTAAACTTTCTTAAAGATTTATTATGACTAAGGAATTGTCTTCCCCAGTGGAGTGGCCACTATGTTATCACTCAGATTTTCCTTGAAGCTGTCAAAAGAAGCAAAGGGGTCCAAGGTAACCACAAACCAACTTTTAAGTATAGAATATAGTCAATCTGTTCTCAGAGAGGGCTCTCTCTTTATGATTTAGCTTTGTTTAATAAGGTATTAGGCTAGTTATGAAGGCTTGGAGGTTTTGATTCTGATTGATGGTGGAATTCAAGAACAGATGGGTAAAACATAGTATTTCAGGCCATTGGACTATGGAGTCAACTGAAAATTGCTTAAATAGATTGGGTTGATTCAAAAAAGGGGGGCTTCATAGGGCAAGATAGCTAAACAAGAGACAAATGGCAACTTGAAATGGTGGAACGGTCTCGAAAGGGAGGAAGGGCAGCTAAGATTCCTTCAACAAATTTCAACAGGAGGGAAAGTGGGTGATCATCAATAAAAAGAAGTTAAGAAATTCTTACTAAATGACCACAATGATAAACTAAGAAACAAGGAGCAATTAAGAATTGCCTGTCTATGATAGTTTAGATGAAAACATTAAGAACGTAAATGATTTTAAAAATAGAATGCAATAAAGCACTTTCTGAAATATACTTTTTTCATTTATAGTTGAGATATGAAACACATGTGAAATATTAAACTAGAAAAACAATAAAACACGGGATATAGAATACTTATTTGACCATTGTTTGACACATGAATCCTGTGAAAGTCCTTTGCTTTATTACTGCTTCGAGCCAGCCATACAAGAGTTGTTCTAATAGCACTTCTATTCCAAAATAATAAGTCTACAGAAATGTCTAAGAATCCACCGTAAGTACTCCAAATCAGGAATTACTTATACAAAAATTTACAAAAAAATATCTCTTAACCGAGAGAGATATATTCTAGGAAGGCTAAATATATTTTACATAAAAGTAGAGACAGATGGTCTTGAAGATAAAAACCGAAAGTGAACTGTTGGCTTGATGTCCCTGTTTTTGTGAATGAGCTGGAGGTAGGCCCTATGATTGAACATCTTGATGTCTTGCTCGTGATTCTATGCTAGCTAGTTTCTTTTGACTTTTGATTCATACTCTTTAACCTGTTCTGATAATCTTGACCTGCTTTATCCTCATTCAACTTCTTTTACCAAAATTGACTAAGGTAAATACTTCACTTTAATTTTTACCAAGGTAAATCATAAAATGTCTGTCATCTCTCTCCACGAATCATCCCTTGGTATCCTGGTCCTTTGTAGCTTCCTGAAGATTTCGTCGGCCTCAGTGTATTTTACAAAATTGGGTTGAACAGGAAATTGGTGTTTCAATTGATGCTCAACATAGAAAAGGTTCTCCAAGCTGTTATAGAGAACTCTGCCTGTAGGAAATTCTTTTGGTGCAGATGTACTTGTTGATGAACTTGCCTGGTAATTTTCATACTAATACAGTTTGTCGACATAATCCTCATGCCTCATTAACTAATCATTGATTACTAAAGGACTTGGAAGTCCTTTACTATGTAAAATGCCAAACTTTTCTATAAATTCATCTATGTCCTCAAGCATGTTCTGACATTTTCTTTCTAGGTTCTGCATTAGAGACCTTTTGGTTAAGACTTTCTTGATTTCTAGAATGCTTCCAGTTCTATCCTCAATATTCAGTTGTTCTAATTAATTCTTGGTCCTGTTATTAAAAAAGTTTATTAGCCTGATAGCTTCCTCAGGCATCGCTCCTAGCTCTTCCCTGGTTTTTTGAATTTCTTGAAGAGCAACTTTCACCAGTTCAATCTGTTCAAAGATGATCTCTATTGATGACCAGACATAATTTATTGATTGAGTGATTCTAGTCCATCAAATTTTTCTAATATCTATTAAAGGCTTTTCAAAGGTGAGATCCTTTTCCAGCGTTTTCACTTGTTGAGCCAAGCCTTTATTTTTCCTCACTTCTTCAGTAAAATTGATCTTTGACACATCATATTTTTGCTCCAAGGTGACAAATTTTTCCTTTACTTTTTGGAGTTCATACACTTGGAGTTTCATCACCTCCATGGACTTAATTAGTTCTTCAGTGCTATGACCTGAAGTTCCTACCTGTGCTGTACCTATATCTATACATGTTGCTTCAATAGTCTCAGCTGTAACTAGAGGGACATTAGGTGCAAGAGTTGTTGCAAGCGTAGAAGGGACTGCAGTGGAAACCACTGGTACTACATTTTGAGGCTGAGAGGTCGACTCACTCTGCCTACTTTTTAGTGATTTCTCTAGTTCCTACTTAGACTCCTTGAATTGTTCATTTATCTTGAGGACTAGGTCCATAAGCTCTTCTTCGGCTTTCTTTTCAATAACTTCAGCTGTCTATGGATGCATTAGTGGTGGCAGTTTCAACTGCTTTCTTAGGGCAACTATATCTTCATTTTTCTTTTTTATCAGGGCCTCTGCAACTTTTACATCTTTTGGGTTATGACCCAATCCAATAATCAACTCCTCCAATGATTTAATTCTATTGTCGTTTGCCCTTGAGGAGGCTCTTTCTAATTGTAGCTGAGCAATAGTATTATTCAGTGAATTTTCTAACCTGTGTGCCATCATGTCTTTACTTGTCAAGGTGGAATACACCATTTCCCCTGTTTTCTTATGCAATTCTATTTGATCTATGGGGTGTATGTCCTTGGCGAAAACCTCAAAATTAGTTTTGAGGTAGTCTGCAAGTGATTGGGGCTATTGTACTTTGGGCTTAAAAAAGCTCATCTGCATTTTTACTTCCTTGATGTCATAAGCTGACATCAACCTAGTTTGATTGGTAGGAGCCATATTCAAATATTGATTGTAGACTTGGGCCTTTAACGGTTCATTTCTGGTCTTTATTTATTTGAATTTTTCTTTGATTTCTAAGGACTTGTTAGATGAAGGCCTGAAGGATGAAACTTTAGCGCTTTTCTATCTTTCCATCTCCTGTCTCTGTGAACTAGAAGGTGTCCCACCTACTAGGAATGTATGCTGACTATCTGCACCTTCTTTCCTCAAACTCTTTGTAGTTTCTTCAAAATCTTCATCGTCTGAATGTGGATTTAGCCTGTGCCTCTTTGCACCAGGCTAGTCTGAAGGACCGCTGGCAAGGGTAGCTACTTCCCTGTCTCCTTTTAAATTTTTTCCCCATTTAGAGGAGTATGCAAAAATGGAGGATCTTCCATGTTTAATTGAGTTGGGTGGGTCTGTGTTTGAGCTTGTTCTTGACAGATTTTAGGTTGCTTTGACATGCTTGATTGGCCTGTTGTTGGAGTACTGGTCCCTTGTTCTTTTTCTTGTGATGATTCTACAAGTGGTGCACTGGTTTCCTATGAGTGCCTTTGAGAAGTATCTGCTATTGAGGACCTAGTCCCTATCATTAGCTTTTGAGAAGTCCGAACTGGTACCTGTTCACAAGAGTCCAGGTCAAGTTTTTTTCTAGGTCTTTCATTACATTTTCTACATTGACCTGATCACTATCCATATCTAGAAGAGTCCCTTCCCTCCATTCATCCATGTTTGCATATTTCTCAATTTTTGGGATTCTGTGATGAAAATAAGGTGATAACCTATTTTTCATTCTTCTATAACAAATGAAGCTATGTGGGTCATATGTGGGTCATATGTGGGTCCATGTGATTTTCTAGGATTTCTTCTGCTGCTTTTTCTGCCTCTCTATTATTGCAGACAAATGGGCCTAGGTGATCCTTGATTCTCAACTGTGCTTTCTTCTTGGCCTTGGTAAAGTGGATCTGATATGAGTTTATCATTTCTCTATAATACTCCAATGCAAACAGCCTCATTAGGACATATTTTGGTAGCTTGAATGGAAGAAGTTCACAGCCATATATCTTGATCACTATGTGATTTTGGTACAAGTACCAGTCACCTACCTTGTATTGTTTTGATAGCTAAAGGATCCTTTTGATGTCATCATTCATCCTTGGGGGAGGATTCCCTGTCAGCATGGTGGTCACTGGGTGGACAAATTGGTCAATGAATTCATTATATGAATAAGGGGAAGCAAAAGATTGGTGGAAAATAGAAGTCCAAAAAATGGCAGACCTTGGATTACCCTTTATATCAAGTTTGTTCAAAGAAAATGGGAATTTGTTAGACTGATAGTAGAGGATGAGATGATATATGAATGTTGAGTACTTGAATACTTTCTCATTTCCTAGTCTTATGAACTGGGCATGGATTTTATTAGCTATAAATGCAACATAGTTGTACTTGACAGCAGGGGGCTGACCAAGGGTGAAAATGGACATCAATACTAGCATCAATTCATCCACAAACTCATTGGTGTTGAATCCCATGACTGCAGCTATCATATCAACTATAGTCTTAACTATCTCTATGAAGAAAACTGCCAAATAAGGAGGGGGATCTTTGGGTTGATGGTTCTTATCCATAAAAGTTTTACAAAGGCGATTGAGTTCATATTGGGATAATTTAGATGATTTTTCAAGCAACTCTCCAAGGGAAATGGAGCTGAGGGTTTGACCAGGATGAAACTGAAGCATCTAATTGATTGAGTCTACAGTAATTGTGAAGAGGATTGTTTGATTGGGAGACATCACTTCTCTGAGGTTTGGGTCATAATTTGCATGGCACTGATGGATTATGTCAGGGAAAATGTGTACAGATGGGAGAAAGTACATTGGGAGATTGGATTCCCAAAGTCCTATGGTATCATAGCCATTCAAGTGATTGTCTCGGCACTGGAAAAATACTTTCAGGTGATTTTTATCAGTATTCAAGTCTTTTATTTGAAAATCCTTATCTGTCAGGGTCAAATAATCCAAGTCACAGTGAGGGGTAGTGATGGGTGCAATATTTAGGGCAACAGGGCTTGCATTTCTAGTTCTTGTGGGTTCAGATAGGAAACTGGGGTTCTTTAAGTGAAATTGGCGTAAACAGAGGGTTTGGGAAACTTGAATTATGAATGTAGCAACTAAATTATCATAAAATTTGGGTTTTTCAGTTCTAATTACAGAGGAAAGCAGATATTCACAGGGTTTCTTGACAGGAATTGGGAAATACTTATTTTTGGAGTCGGGCAATGGATTGCAGGTACACCGGGTGTGAATAGCAGGCTCAGAGTGATGTCAGACTACAATTTTGAGGGTGGTTAATGGTTGGGCGCGTGAGCTGGTTGACCTCGACATTCAGTTTACATGGATGTACGCATTCGCAGAATAGGATGACAAACTGATTTCTTTTGTTTTTTATACAAAGTCAAAAATTTGGCGGGTTTCGGGATTTGGACAGGTGGCGTCAGCAAGTGAACGATTTGATGTTTTGTTGTTAGCAGGAGGCGGTAAGTGCTTTTCATCGCGCCGCTAATGGAAGGGAGGTGGTATTTGGGCTAGACCGAACGATTCCATATGATGAACGACGCGTGGTGATGGCACTGTTCAGAAAGTCGCTTGCCATCATGCACTAACTTCGGTCACGGAGCGTTGCGCGATATGCATGACAACTGTCGAATCCGAGGGACTTGATCGGAGGCTATCGAGGAGGTGAAGTGATGGGGGTTTAATGAGGGTGTGCCCGACATAATTTGAAGGTTTATAATTACATCGGGGGTGATGTGATTGGCCAAAAAAGTTATTAATTAACTGTGGGGGTTAATTAATCCTTATATTAACATGGCGGGGTCGGGGTTCTTAATTAGTTACAGATTAACTAATTAATCCCAATTAAGAGTGTATTATGGTTATATTTTAATTGAGGGGCGGGATATATAAGAATTTATGGTTTTTTCATATTTATAATAATACAGGAGTGGGTAATTTTATAGGGGAAATATATGTTAACATAAATTAGTACTTAATATGACCAAATGGAAAAGCACTAAGTCTAAAACATTTTTATGTGTATATTTAAAACATAGGCTAAGTGAAAAATGAGGGGTTTTATGGAAAATACTTTAATTTCCCTAAGTAAAATATGATTTTACTTAGGAAAATTTTATAAAGGGAATGTATGACTTATGAAGAGGTGAATATTGATGAAGGGGTTTAAGTACTTAGGCATTATAAATTATTGGGCCGAGGGTTTGGTCCCTCCAAAAGTCAGAGAAATGCTCTGAGCCCCTCTAACTTTGATAGATACCTTGGCACTTAGGGGAAATTAGTGAAAATTTAGGGGAAATGAGAAGGGAAGTTAATTATTTTTTACTTTGCTTGCTTGATGTGTCTTCCATGTGATACATGTTTTTGCCTTGTGATGAAAGTAAAAGATTTATATATTTAGACTCATCATTCACCACATATTATTATGAAACCATTACCTACTTACCCTACCTACTTTAACCTAGCATTTTCACTTCTTTATTACGGTGCACTTAGACTGGAAAACCCTTATCAAATTTTCTTTTCTTTTACATGGTGATGCCTCTCTAAGTCTACACTTATTACATCCAAGGGCTCAGATTAAACTGTTGAGCTCCTTTCTCACTATACCTATCTACTTATCTGCCAAGATTACACTGTTTGGTCAGATATTTATTCTCTATTTCTAAAACATGAAATTGAAATATGAACTAGCTAAGCTTAAACTGTTTGACTATTCATGAATTATGGCATAAGTGACAAACTGCACACAATTTTTATTATACAAAAGTAAAAAAGTAGTGGCATTTAGACTTGCACACTTTCCTAGTCATTCTTTTTGTTGGGGTTCATTTTCTTTCCTTTTTTTGACCATCTTTTATTCTTTTCACCCTTTGATTTTCTTTTAGTGTATACCCTCTTTACATTTTTTAAATTTTTTGATTTTTTTTACAAATATGGAAAACCTTTGCAACAAGTAAAGGTATGAACATATTACAGAGCTAAACCAAGTCAATCATGAAATATGACACCTATTGGTATAGGGGCATAACACTAGCTATCCTCCTCTGGCGCATCCTTCCATCTGATAAGAAATTCCTGTCTTATGTTACTCCCAATTCTTGTCATCCAAAGACTCAAAATATTCTCCATCACAAGGTTTGGCCTGTCAACAATCATGGCTAGTCCCCTTGTTGGTTCCACTCTCTCTGGATGTTCTACATCAAGTCTGCATTTCTTCAACTGACTCATATGGAAAACTAGATGTTTCATATGCATATGGTGCAAAAGCTCCAACTCATAGGCAACCTCCCCCATTCGATTTCACCCAGAATGGCCCCTCATACTTCCTTGTCAACGATCTCGCAGTCCCCTTAGGTGGTTGAAACTGATCTTCGATAATCCTGAGGAACACCATGTCTACCACACTGAAGTGTGCATCCTATCTATTCTTATCTGCACATTTCTCCATTCTCCTTGAAGCTTCGTGCAAGCGCACCTTTGCTAACTCTAAGGTCTCATCCCAAGCCTTCATGAACTTCTTCACATGAGGACTTCTCAACAAACCTCCCGTCACTACGGTATGTGGTGTGACTAGCATCTATCCATTCAGCAACTCAAATGGATTGTACCATGTCGCAGAACTCTTTTGTATGTTGTAACTGAACTGAGATACATCCAAGAGTTTAGGCCAATTCTTCTGATCAGCCGTCACATAATGTCTCAAGTAATCCTCCAACAATGCGTTGATCCTCTCAGTCTGCCCATCTATCTGTAGATGGTAAATAGAACTCATCAACAAATATGTCCCGGCTAACTTGAACAATGTGGTCCAAAATCTGCCTTTAAATCATGGATCTCTATCTGATACAATGCTCAACGACATTTCCTAATACTTCACTATTTTCTTGAAGAACAACTCCACAGTCCTCTTGGCCCCACAAGGTATATTTGTTGGAACAAAGTCAACATACTTGGAAAAATGATCAACCACAACCATGATCCCGTTATACCCCTATACCTGTGGTAACTGAGTGATGAGGTCCATCGAGACACTCATCGATGGTCTCTCAGGAATCAGTAAAGGCTGCAACAAACCTCCTTACCTCTGAGTATTCGATTTGTCCTGCTGACAAATGATGCACGTATGTACATACTCCTCCACATCCTCTCTCATCCTCTCTCATCTTCTCCCAAAAGAACCCTCTCTCCAATAATTCTAAAGAATGACGTTGTCCTAGGTGGCCAACCCATGGAGAATTGTGGCATTCTGTCAAAATGTGCCTCCTAAGCTCGGATGACTTTGGAACATAGATTTGGTTTCCAAAGAACAAAAATCCATCTCAGAGAAAGAATTTTTGTGTCTTCCCCTCCTTTATCTACTTCACTATATTCTGCTCTTGAGTGTCAGTCTCAATGCTTTCCTTGAGCTTACTCTGCATCTCTTCTAACATCTGTACTCGAATCCTACTTCGTACTGCCTAGTCTTCTTCTCCGTCTAATGATGCTAGTTGTCCCTTCCTTCTAAGAGCATTTTCCACTGATCTAGGTGGATATTGGTGGCCACCTGCCAAGTCCGCCTGGAGCCCCACCATTGTTTCTCTCAGCATTTTCAGTTTCCTTAATTGTAGCACAACTTACTATTTTTAGCAGTTTTTCGGGTCCTGAACTTCTGGAGCAGTTTTGAGGCCTTAAACGACGTTTTTTTGGGAAATCTGGGGGCAACATGGGTCCATGGACCCATGTTGCCCTTCCCAAAGTGGTAGTGCTCGGATAGATCTTTCTAACGAGCTATTTTACGCGTCAAACAGAGATCGTATGCCAAAGTTACGACCCCGAGAAGTTGATGTCCCAATTTACCCAAACGGGGCCCACAGTTTGGTGTTTCATCTCCTAGGGTTAGGTTTTGGAATGTTAAGGGTTTTCCATTGTTTCTCAACAATAAATAGGCCTTCGAGCCTCATTGTAAGACAGTTGAGAGGCATGTAGCTACCACATCTCTTCTCAGAGATAAGCTACCATCGCCCTAGCTGGTTTATTTCCATTTTTGGTTGTAAGCATATTTCAGTATTTTCCATTAATGAAATGAAGTATTATTTCCACTGCATCTTTGTGTATATGGTTATCTCTATGATTTTTTGCATTCCTGTTTAAATCTGGATCAATGGTATCAGAGCGGTCTGCTTTTTCTCTGTTTTTCTTTGCATGTCCCCAACAAGGTCGGGATATAAGGAGTTAGGGCTTGAACTGGTCGAACCTTTGCAAGACCAGCCTCGCAAATCCCGATGGCCTCCCATGGCGAATGAGAAGAAATACGAGGGGGCAGGAGATCCCATCAAAATATTTCTCGAAGAAGCCCTCGAGCAACAACGGAACGCGATGATGGACAGCTTTGCCCAGATCCTTCAACAGCTACCCAGAAGCAACGCATCGGCTTCTAGCAGCTACTCTGGAAACGCCACGCCCTTTAAGGTACAAGTTAATTTTGAAATCCCCATATTCGAGGGTCAGATAGACGCAGATTCCGTAGATAAATGGTTAAATCTGCTAGAGGGTTATTTTTCTGTTCATGAATTTTCGAGTCGAGAAAAGATTGTTTCTGCTCTTCTCAAAGCAGCCCCCCACGTCAAGGACTGGTGGGAAACCTACTACGAGTAGAAGGATGAGAGTACTGGCTCACTATTTTCAGCCGCACCCACCTAGAATTCATTTCGGGATGTCATCAAGGAGCAGTACTACCCTGTCGGAAGCTATGAAGATGAATACATAAAGTGGACCACGCTGCGGCAGGGAAGGGACCAAGACGTGCCAGAGTTCACCAAACTTTTCCATACCCTTCGCACAAAGTTGGGTATCAAGGATTCATAGCAACATTTGATACTCAAATACCGTGGCAGCCTGCACAAGTACATCCAGGAAGAAATACAATTCCTGAACATCTCCTCGCTCGGCGCAGCATACTGATATGCCATCAAGGTCGAGCAGAAGTTTAAACAAAAGAAGCGAGACTTTGGATCTGCGAATCCAAAGCAGGGGAAAGGTGCCCCTAAACCACAAAACAAAGGACAAAGCCAAGGCGGGACAGCCCAAGACAACCCGCCGAAGCTGCAAGCAAAGAACAGCGCCACGAAGCCGAAAAAGGACACTGGAAAATGGTGTGAGTTCCATAAGAGCTCCACTCACAACACAAGTGAGTGTCGGGCGAAGCAGTCACTGGTGGCTGAGCTAAAGGTTTTAGAATCAGATGCATGTTCCGACTCTGAGTCAGAACCTGATAAGGGGAATGACAAAGGGAAGCAGATCATTGATGCGGATCCCAACGCCACTGTTGCTACCGCCAAGATCCAGAAAAATGAACCCGAAGATCCAGAGAAGGAGGAGCGTCTCTTCCACTCCCAGATGTGGGTAAAGGGCTCCCCGATACAGTTCATTGTTGATAGCGGGAGTCAAAAGAACCTCATTTCGGTAGAGGTCGTGAAGCGGTTGGGCTTATCGACCACAGCACATCCACAACCATACACCATTGGGTGGCTTCACCAAGGACGAGATCTTCGCGTGAGCCAGCAGTGTCGCCTTCCATACAACATCAAGCCCTTCACGGATGAGGTATTGTGTGACATTGCTCCCCTTGAAGTTTGTGATGTATTATTAGGACAGCCATACTTGTGGAAGCGACATGCTGTGTATGAATCAAGGCCCCATGTCGTTATTATTACATTGGGAAATAAGTTGTATAGGATACTAGAGATAGCACCACCTACCGCCATCTCTTTGATTACTGCAAAACAATGCAGTAAGATCATTTCCAAAACCAGGAAATTTGTTTTCCTGATGATATGCCCTCAAGGAAACAAGAAAACGATGGTCGCGGCCTCCGGACGGGGTCCCTCTGCACGACAACTACAGATGGACAAGGTTGTGGAGGAGTACGAGGACATCTTCACCTCCCCGGCAGGGGTTCCTCTGCACTGTCAAGTCAAGCACTCCATCGCTCTGACCCCAGGTGCGCCGCTACCCAATGGACCAATTTATCGGCGCTCTGTTCTGGAGAACAATGAAATCAAGAGGCAGATTCAGGAGCTCCTGCAGAAAGGTCACATCCGTCCGAGTTCATCACCTTGTGGGAGCCCGATCGAGTTGGTATAGAAGAAGGATGGGACGTGGAGACTCTGCATTGACTATCGGGCGCTGAACAAGATCACTGTCCATAATAGGTACCCGATCCCGCGGATTGATGACCTCCTGGACCAACTAAAGGGGGCGAAATATTTCAGCAAGATCGATCTGAAGTCAGGATATCACCAGGTACCAATCGAACCCTCTGATGTGTGGAAGACTGCCTTCAAATCCAGGGAGGGCCTTTTCGAATGGTTGGTTATGCCTTTCGGATTGACGAATGCTCCTGCAACCTTCATGAGGCTAATGGATGACATCTTGCGGCCATTCACCAACTCCTTTGTAGTGGTATACTTGGATGACATTCTGATCTTCAGCCAGAGTTGGGAAGAGCACCTCCACCACATCCGACAGGTTCTCTAAACACTGCGGTAACACAAGCTATGTGCCAATTTGGAGAAATGCACTTTTGGCATGACCCAGGTTCAGTATCTGGGATACATCATTGATGAACAGAGGGTGCATGTCGATCCAGCCAAGATCCAAGTCATTCAGGATTGGCCATCTCCAACCACTCTAACAGAGCTCCGTAGCTTTCTAGGTCTTGCCAACTTCTACTGCAGGTTCGTGTTGGGGTTTTCTCATATTACTTGGCCCTTGAGTCAAGTCACCAAGGGAGGGGCGAAAGCAAAATTCTTTTGGTCTGAATCTCAACAGAAGGCATTCATGGAGTTGAAGGATCGCCTCTGCACGACACCAGTGCTCGCATTACCAGATTTACAACAACCATTTGAGGTCGAGACAGATGCCTCTCACTATGCTATTGGGGCAGTCCTTACTCAACATGGACATCCAGTGGCATATCACAGTGAAACACTTTTAGACATAGTCCGGAAGTACCCCACTTATGATAAAGAGATGTATTCCATTGTACAGGCCTGCCGACAATGGAAGCATTACATTTTGGGGAAAGGAAACGGTCATCCACAAAGACCACCGACCCCTGCAGTTCATACAGACCCAAGGGAAATTGCAGAATGATCGCCATCAGAAGTGGTCTACATACCTACAACAGTTCCAATTGAATATCAAGTATAAGAAGGGCAGCACCAATAATGTTGCAGATTGCCTCAGTCAACCACCGATCATGGCGTTAACCACCGTGCTCAACTCTTGTGGGCACGAGACTTCTGATTGGCCACTTCTCTACAAAAGCGACCCAGAATTCGGCCACACATACCAGACACTCTTGGAGGGTCGGCATGTTCCAGAATTTCACCTCCAGGATGCCCTGTTATGCCACCTGGGTCACCTTTGTGTTCCTTCAAGCAAGCGTGCCAAGATGATTTGGGAAGCACACTACAGTCGGGCTGCTGGGCATTTTGGGGTCGAGAAAACAGTGGCAGTACTGCAAAATTATTTCTATTGGCCGAATATTCGACAGGATGTTGGGAAGTAGATCAGATCATGTACTGCCTGTGCCATTGCCAAACCAACCATTAAGAAGCACGACCTCTATAACTCGTTGCCTACCCCTAGTCGACCTTTGGAATCCATCTCCATGGATTACATGTCAGGCCTTCCTTCCACTAAGCATGGAAATGACTGTGTTTTTGTGGTCGTCGACAGGTTCTCGAAGATGGCCATTATGGCGGCCTGCAAGAAGAATATCACAGCAGAAGCCACTGCTAAACTCTTCTTTGAACGAGTGTGGGTGCACTTTGGGATCCCATAGTCTATCATCTAAGATCGGGACAGTCGGTTTCTCAGCACATTTTGGTCCAATCTCTGGTCAATACTGGACACCAAACTCACGAATTCCACAGCCTTCCATCCTCAAACTGATGGCCAGACAGAGGTTGTCAATAGGATGATTGTGCACATTCTGCGCATGTATAACTCAAAGCATCCACGCACATGGGACGAGAGCCTCCCCTATGTTCAGCACAGCTACAACCGATCTCTTCACAGCTCCACTGGCCATAGCCCTTTTCAGGTGGGTTTGGGTTTCCAGCCACTATGCCCCATTGATGTGGCCATGCCACTTGCAGCTACTCACATAAATTCAGCTCATGTCCAGTCTGAAACAGATAAGGCCACTAGCTTCATTGAGCACATCCAACAAATTCGCCAGTAGGTCCATGACATTCTAGAGAAATCAAATGCCAAGTACAAGCAGCGACATGATCAACATCGGGTGCCACACAAGTTTCAGGTGGGCGAAAAAGTCTGGTTGCATTTGCAAAAGGAATGCCTTACTTGAGCCTATCAGAAATTGAAACCACTATGATATGGTCCTTACACCATTACTAAGGCTATGGGAGACAATGCATTTGAGCTCAGCATTCCCTCATTCCTTGGCCTGCACCCAGTGTTCAATGTGGACCGCCTTCGACCATACTTTCCACCATTGCTAGACACATCCGACATTGCAGAACAACTCAAACCCACAGAATTAAATCCAGATTGCATGGAACAAGCTGCAACTGATCGGATCATGGACACAAAGATCAAGAACACTCGCCAACAGAATATCCAACTGTATCAAGTTGTCAAAGCAGGCCAACTCCTTCAGCAGGGCAAGTGGCTCACCAGGGAACAAGTTCAGCAAAAGTTTCCTCATCTCATGGAGGAACTCAACGCAATGGGGACCATTGCTTCCTAAGGGGGGAGGAATGATCCAGGTGGATATTGGTGGCCACCTGCCAAGTCCACCTAGACCCCCACCATTGTTTCTCTCAGCATTTTCAGTTTCCTTAATTGTAGCACAACTTACTATTTTTAGCAATTTTTCGGGTCCTGAACTTTTGGAGTCGTTTTGAGGCCCTAAACGACGTTTTTTGGGAAATCTGGGGGCAACATGTGTCCATTGACCCATGTTTCCCTTCCCAAAGTGGTAGTGCTCGGATAGATCTTTCTAACGAGCTATTGTACGCGTCAAACGAAGTTCGTATGCCAAAGTTACGACCCCGGGAAGTTGATGTACCAATTTACCCAAACGGGGCCCACAGTTTGGCATTTCATCTCCTAGGGTTAGGTTTTGGAATGTTAAGGGTTTTCCATTGTTTCTCAACAATAAATAGGCCTTCGAGCCTCATTGTAAGACAATTGAGAAGCATGTAGCCACCACATCTCTTCTCAGAGATAAGCTACCATCACCCTAGCTGGTTTATTTCCATTTCTGGTTGTAAGCATATTTCAGTATTTTCCATTAATGAAATGAAGTATTATTTCCACTGCATCTTTGTGTATATGGTTATCTCTATAATTTGTTGCGTTCCTGTTTAAATCCGGATCATCCACTACATTGAGTCTACCCAATCTGTACTCAATAGTCATGTCGAACTCTGCTAAGAAGTCTTGCCAATGAGCTTGCTTCGCCGACAGCTTTGGTTGTGATGCAAAATAACTTGCTGCAATGTTGTCAGTCTTGACAAGAAAAGGCTTCCCAATCAAGTAATGCCTCCATACCTGTAAATAGTGAATGGTCGCAGTCATCTCCTTCTCATGGACTGGATACCTTTGTTCTCTATCTTGCAACTTCCAACTCTTGTACGCCACCAGATGACCATCCTGCATAAGAACCCCTCCTATGGAAAAATCTAAACCATCTCTGTGTACCACAAATGGTCACTCGAAGTCCAGCAACTTTAGTATCAGTGTTGTAACCATCCTCTTCTTCAAATCATCAAATGCCTCTTGACATTTGTCTATCCAACTCCATCTCTTGTCTTTATTCAATAGGTATCTCAGTGATGATGTCACCTTGAAGTACCCCTCTACAAACTTCCTTTGGTAGTTGGTCATGCCCAAAAACACCCTCATATCATGGAAATTCTTCAGTTCAACCTAGTCCTCGATTGCCTTCACCCTTTTCGACTCCATCTGTATGTACCCTTGACCCACAATATGTCCAAGGAATGGAATCTTGGTTTGAGCGAACACACACTTAGACTTCTTCAAGTAAAACTGACTCTTCTTCAGCGCCTTGAACACCAATGCCACGTGCTTCTTATGATCCTGCATGTTATCATTGTACACCACCATATCGTCAAAGTACAATATTATGAACGATTCCAAGTATGGACATAGTACATCATTCATCAAAGTGAAAACGTAGCAGGAGCATTGTACAACCCGAATGGCATAACAAGGAATTAAAAGCTACCACACCTTGTTACTATTGCGGTCTTTCTCTCGTCTCCTTCTGCTATCCACACCTGATAATACCCATGCCTCAAGTCCAGCTTAGAAAACACTCAGGTTTTCACAAGCTTATCGAAGCAATCCAAAACTAATGGCAAAGGATACCTGTTCTTTATTGTTTCCTTGTTGAGAGCACAATAATCACAACACATTCATAGCTCATTCGTATCTTTATTTCACTGGAACAATACTGGAGCTCCATAGGGGGACCTTGAAGGAATGATGAAACCTGCATCAGTTAACTCCTTTAATTGTTGTTTCAATTCCTCCAACTTAGGCCTTGACAACCGATAAGGAGCTTTAGCTGGAGGTTGTTTCCCTGGCTCAAGCTCAATGTTATGGTCCACTGCACGCCTTGCTGGAAGATTCTTTGGTAGCTCATCGAGCATCAAATCTGCATATTTTGCCAACACCTCAGAAATCTCAACTGGAACATGCATCCCCACTCCATCATCGCCATCGACTTCTCTGATTATAGCCGCATATGGATCCACGTCTGACTCCCACATAGCCTTCTCCAAACATAGTGCAGAAACATGTTGCACCTTGAGTTCCTTCCTTTTCTTATGAGTAGGAAAATTCCAAGTCTTTGATTTTCCAATCAGCATAACCTCATCACAGAAGGGGACAATAATTGCCTTATTTCCTTTCAAGAAATCGTCCCCCAATATCATGTAAAAATTATTCATCTCCATCTTTGTGAAGTACAATTGACCTTGCCAGTCTTTAATCTGCATAGGCACTTTGTGTGCCAAACTTGCCACTTTAGTTCTTGATTTCACTGCCTTGACTTCAACATTTGATGGGAAAATCTTCAGTCCAACTTCTTTTTCTAACTATGTCATTATGAAGTTATGTGTGGCCCCCCTGTCCACTAGTGCTTGAATGGTCTTGCCATGAACCACCAATTCTACGAAATCCAAGCCATAAATCCATGAATTCTCCATAACTTCAGACTGCATACTTTCCTGGTCACTGCAATCGGCGCTGATACCACTTGTCACGCCCCCAATTCTTTTTTCATAAATTGGCTTTCGTGCAGCATCGACAAAACACTTAACTTTTTCATTTGTTAACATGTTTCCCGAACTATGCCTAACATTCACTTCATTAATCATAATTAAACATTTAATGTGCAGAATACATTAAATAACATTCACCAACAAAAGAAACTTAAAACATATGCAAGTAAGATTTTTATTATAAATCTGTTTTTACAATCACCGGGAGGAAAACCTTCAACTGGCGTTATTCAGGTTTTCACTGTTCAACTTTCCAAACGCCTTTGTTTACACTCCAAAAACTACCTTCGATTACACCTACACGACTCACCATGCAACCTCACCCATTACAATGCTTCAAACGTGTCAAACTTCGTTCGGTGGGCGCTCGTTCACCGAGTTACCCTGCCGCACCTTTGAACAACTCCTCAAACGAGTCGCCCTACTGTGCCCTCGAATGATGTTTTGAATGACTCCTTGAACGGGTCACCCTGCCGCACCCTCAAACGACCTTCTGAATGACTCCTTCAACGAGTCTCCCTGTAACGCCCATGCCACCTGACCATCACAACAACCGCAGGGCGTTACAGTTCAGGTTCTATGTTAGTGTGGTTAGAGGGTTATAATTGTGTATGCGCGTAAATTAATTTATTTCTTTCGCCCTAGAGTTGATTTTCATTTTTCCTGGGAGACTTATTTACTTCTTCCCACCTGCAATGGATTTTGATTTTTCCTCAGATACTAATGGTCAATATTTTCTTTAAAGAATCGCACGTTTGTTAAAGAATATGTTGACACCTAATCCTCTGTGGTTGGGTGAACCTAGAATGTGAACAGTCATCAGAAGATGAACTAAGCAGTCATATTCTTGTATATAACGATAGCTACCTAATGTAATAAATCGAATCAGTTTTTTTGAGTTTTCTGCGAAACTGGAGTTACTCTTGGCCTGACATGGTATCAGGGCCAGCTCCTTGTTTTAGCTATTATTCTCCTTGTAAATCCTTTGTCCTGACCTCTGCCTCTGCCTCTGCTTTATTCCCTTCTGTTCTGAAATAATCTGCCTCTGCCACTGTGCTCTGTCCATAATGCTTGTCTCTGACCTGCATAGGCTTGACCGCATCAGAAATTGAATAGTCAAGGTTTGAATCTCCATTATGGCGCCCATTCACACCATTCCATTGAAGCGCTGTTCAATTAGAACGTTGTTGAATTGACTGTGTATGGTGGTATTCAACGCTGTCCTTCACATTGATGTTGACGCCTAATTCCAGCAGATACTTGAGGCGCTCCACATCAAGCAACGAAGGTTCCTCCTCATGGGGTTCGTAATAGAGATTGTCCAAGTCGTTGTCGTCCATAATCGCAGGATGTGGCCCTATTGTTTGGGTACACTGTCAAGCTGTAGCACAGAATGTTGAGAAATTTCGGGTTGCCTGCGCTATATCTCTATTGGTAATGGTATCAAAGCATATCAATATATTTTTATTTTGCTTCATGTTTGGTGAAAGTCCATGGAAGCCCATATATGTTACGAGAGATGGTTGGAAACAACTCAGTTTTAAAAAAAAAATGAAAAATAGCATCCTTGATTAATCGCTTGCATCAAGTAGTGATTGTTGTCAAGATCCATTTGCACCAGAGAACGTGGGTTCAACAGCTGTTGTAGCCATTGTGAGCCCATCTCAACTTGTTATTGCAAACTGTGGAGATTCCAAAGCAGTCTTATCAAGGGGAGGCAAAGCTATTCCCCTTTCCAGTGACCATAAGCCCGAACCAGAGGACGAGTTGAACCACATTGAAGCTTCTGGTGGACGTGTTATTTTTTGGAATGGTATCGAATGCCTGTTTCAAATAAGTGTTGCCTGTGCATTTTTTAAATTACTGCTGCGAAACTCTCATAAGTTTTGAATGCGGTTTTGAATGCTGCTGACATATATTTTGAATTTTTCAAATAAATACGCTTGCTGCCTAATTCAAATAAGTTCGAATGGTATTTTTGACATGCCTGAATGGTATACGATCAAAAGGTGTGGTGAATGGTTTCAATACATTTTGAATAGTGCGAATTTCAAATAAGTTTTGTGCGCTGGCCTCCATAACTTGGTTTAATGCTTTGCCGAAGTTGACCGCTATAAATTACAATTCAAAGAATGCGCATGACCATGATATTTATAGGTGAAGTTTTATGAGATTTATATAATATTTATAAGGTGAAGTTTTATGAGGGTTATATGATGGACTTATATGAAACATATATGAGGTTTATGTAAGGTGAATTTATACAATGATGGATTTATAGGGGTCACATTGTGGATTTGAAATCTTTTGAGTTGCCCTTTTGAGTACAACTTCATTGTATATCAGCAGAAAGTTTTTTTTTATCAGCAGAAGTTTTTTATCAGCGAAAGTTTTTTATCCGCAGAAGTTCTTTTTTTATCAGCAAAAGTTTGTTTTTATCAGCAGAAGTATTTTTCTTACAGAATGCATTCAATCATCTCTATGGTAGGAATAATTCTCACTGGCAAGGAGAACTATCCTGAATGGTCTCGGATGATAAAACACAGCCTCATCTTCAATGAGTTGTGGAAAGGAGTGTGTGTCAGAGAAGGAGACAATGACCCAGTGCAGCCTACATTAGACAAAGAGCTCGTCATTTGGGAAAACAAGGATAGCAAAGCCTATGCATTAATCGCGGCATCTGTAAATGAAGAAGTAAGTCGCCATATTTCATCATATTCAACTGCCTTTGAAGCTTTACAAAAGCTGAAAGAACTCTATGACTCACATTCTGCACTTGAAGTTGTTCAGCTCATGATTAAACTCTTCACTCTTGAACTGAAAAATAATGATCCTCTTGCTCTTGCATCTGAAGTAAAGTCTATAATGCATGATATGAAATCCACTAAGGTTGAGCTGGATATCCCTCTTATTTCTTTTCTCAAGGCACTCTATCCTACCTACTCCAATTATCTTGAGTCTTTACAAGAAAATTGAAATCTTAAAGATATAACCTTTGACTCTCTTGTGAAAAAGTTTGCTGAAAGAGAGAAAGCCTTTGGAAAGAAGACAGCTCCTGAATCTTTTGAAGAGACTGTGTGCCTTGCTCATAAAGAAAAGCATCCTACTCAAGATTCTACAAGAGGAAGAGGTGGACGAAGAGGAAGAGGAAGATACTTCAGAGGTAGGGGGAGCAGACATTCTCAAGGAGAAAAGCCAGACTTACATTGCATTCGCTGCAAACGAGATGGATCACATGATGCTTCTACATGCAAGCTACCATGGGACAAAATTGAGCAGAAAAGAAACCAGCAGAAAGGTAAAACTGATGATACAGACAAAGGTAAAGCACCTGAATCCACTCACTATATTGAGGCACAGTTTAACATTGGAGTAAATGAAGATTTGTTTAATGCTTCACTTGCTTCTTCGAAAAATGATTGGTTGCTTGATTCAGGAGCAACCTGTCATATGACTCATAGAAAAGATTTTTTTGAAGATTTCACTGACAATGTTGATGGAGCAATATACTTTGCAGATCAGTCAGAAATCAAGCCATCAGGGCTTGGCACAATCACGCTTAAACTACCTGGTCTTCCAAACTTTCTTCTGGATCATGTTCTATATCTCCCACAGCTCAAGAGAAACTTTTTGTCCTTGGTCCACATCCGCCAGCAAGGTCACTGCATTCATATGTTTGATGGCAAGCTTGAGGTAAGAAAAGCATCTGACCACTCACTTGTCATGAGGGGAATAGAAGAAGAAAGGCTTCTCAAACTGCAAGGAACCTCTGCTCATGCACAACATTTCTCATATATTTCTCATCATGAAGAAGGTACACTTCCATCAAGTTTATTATGGCATGCTAGATTTGGACATTTAAACTATGACAGTCTTCGCTTATTGAAGAAAAATGGTGTTGCTGGTTTGCCTACAATTCCCAGGAAACATAAGCAATGTGATGCTTGCATTCTAGGAAAGCATAGCAAACAGTCTTTTCATGATTCACATTCAAGAGCACATAGGAATCTTGAACTCATTCATTCAGATTTATGTGGTCCAATTCCTTTTCCTTCTGCAAATGGAAATAAATATATCATGACATTTATTGATGATTACACCAGAACGCGTTGGGTTTATTTATTGAAGAACAATCTGATACTTTTCAAACATTCAAGATTTTTCATAAATGGATTGAAAATGATGCACAATCTCATATTGGGTCTATTCGCACTGATAATGGAAACGAATATACATCAAATGAATTTAAAAACTATCTTCGCCAACATGGGATCAAACATCAAACAACTGTGCCTTATAATCCCCGACAGAATGGTGTAGCTGAAAGAATGAATAGAACAATCTTGAATATGGTACGATCCATGCTTTTCTTCAAAAATGTAAAGATAATGTTTTGGGCTGATGTTGTTCTATGTGCTGCATATATAAAGAATAGATGTCCATCTAATGCTATAAGAAGCAAGACTCCTTATGAATTGTGGTATGGACATGTTCCTTCGGTAAAACATCTCAGGATCTTTGGTTTCACCTGTTATGCTTTGATACCAAAGGTACATAGAAACAAACTTGGTGCTAGAAGTCGTAAGCGTATCTTCCTGGGGTATTCAAACACCTCTAAAGCATATCGCCTCTATGATGAAGTAAATAAAAAGTTTGTTGTGTCTAGAGATGTCATTTTTCTTGAATCATCCAAATCTGACAATGTTGTTGAGCGAAAACTTGATCGCTTGGATAGATTCGCAAAAACGAAATCATTTCAATAATTTGATAATCAGATTCCACATCTTGAAGGGGGGATTCCTATACTAGAACAACATGTGGAATCTTCTTCTGAAGAACAATCTCCTCTGCATGAAACTCCAACAACGGATGATGCTTTAAGTGATGTAATTGATAGAATTGGGAGACTCAATCTTGATTCAGTCCCAAATCAATCAACAGAGCAGCCTGGACCATCTCAGAAAGGTCCCCCAAAGTGGCTGACAAAGACACTTGAAAGTGTTCATCCTGATGAAATTGGAAAAAGAGGAACCGTAAATTCAAACCGACAAGATGGAGGTGATTTAGATGACTCTAATTCACCTGTTGATATGGATGATACTTATGATTGTGAACTGAACTTGTCTACATATTTTGAACCAACTTCCTTTAAAGAAGCTTCTTCTCATGATGAATGGAAAGAAGCGATGAAAAAGGAGTATGATGCCCTCATAAATAATGGCACTTGGAAGCTGGTTGATCCTCCATTTGGGACCAAACCAATTAGCTGCAAGTGGGTCTATAAGAACAAATACAAAGCTGATGGCTCACTTGACAAGCACAAAGCTAGGCTTGTGGCAAAAGGTTTTTCACAGAAGGAAGGGGTCGATTACGAGGAAACTTTTGCCCCCACAGCAAAATGGGCCACCATCTGGACACTCTTTGCACTAGCAGCTCAGAACGGTTGGAAAGTCCATCAAATGGATGTAAAGATTGCATTCTTGAATGGATATCTAAAAGAGAATGTTTTTATGTCCCAGCCTGAAGGATTTGCTGTGAAAGGACATGAACAAAAAGTATGCAAACTTGTGAAGTCCTTGTATGACCTCAAACAAGCACCGCGAGCCTGGTATGAAAAACTAACTGAGCATATTTTGAAACTCAACTTCAATCATTTTGATCTTAATGATGCAACTTTATTGGTCAAGAAAGTTGGCAAAACAGTTGTATATCTTGTGGCATATGTAGATGATCTTTAAATGATAGGGAACAATGAAAGCTACATTGCATCCATAAAGAAGGAATTGGGGAAAAGTTTTGAAATGACTGATTTGGGCTATGTTCATTACTATCTTGGCATTGAAGTAACCCAACATCCAAAATCCATATTTCTTTCTCAAAAGAAATACATTGGAGATTTGTTAAACAGATTTGGCATGACAGAGTGCAATCCTCTTTCTACTCCAATGGAACAAAACTTAAAGCTCACATCTATTGAAGGAAAGGAATTTGAGGATGCGACAAAGTATAGACAGCTTATAGGAAGTCTCATCTACCTCACTACTACCAGACCAGACATTTCATTTGTTGTTGGAATCCTCTCCAGGTTTATGCAAAAGCCTTGTGAGGGACATTGGTCTACTGCAAAAAGAGTTCTAAGGTACTTGAAGGGAACTCAAGACCTTGGAATCAAGTATACACAGGTGGACGACTTCAACTTGATTGGATACTCTGATTCAGACTTCGATGGAGACAAAGAAACTGGGGTATCTACTTCAGGATATGCTATGAGTCTTGGATCAGGAGCTATCTCTTGGAGATCACGCAAACAATCAGTTCCAACAGATTCCACAACAGAAGCAGAATACGTGGCAGCAGCTGAAGCAACGAAAGAAATTGTGTGGCTCAGGAAAATTCTTGAAGATTTGCAGGTAAGACAAGTACAATCAACTCCACTCATGATCAACAACACCTCTGCAATAAAGTTGGCCAAGAATCCAAAGTTCCATGATCGTACAAAGCACATCAATACTAAATATCATCTAATCCGACATCATGTTGAGGCCAAAACAATCCACCTCCGTCATTGTTCCACAAATGAGCAAATTACAGACATCTTTACCAAAGCGCTTGGAAGAGAAAAGCTTGAAAGATTCAGAATGATGCTTGGACTCACCAACATCCCTTCAGATTAAGGGGGGGAATGTTGACACCTAATCCTCTGTGGTTGGGTGAACCTGGAATGTGAACAGTCATCAGAAGATGAACTGAGCAGTCACATTCTTGTATATAACAATAGCTACCTAATGTAATAAATCGAATCAATTTTTCTGAGTTTTCTGCCAAACTGGAGTTACTCCTGGCCTGACAGAATAACTTAAGTTCACTTTAATCAACCGACTTTATATCAGTGTGCCTTATTTTTTGGTGGGTAAAGGATAAATGTTGAAGTTTTCCTTCTTAAGAAGTTATTTAGTTTATTATTGACACGTTTTCTTCCTTTTTACATGATTTTTTATGTTGGATAGTTAATTCAAATCGCAAATCAATTTTTTATCATTTTGTAATATTTAATCAAAAGGGTTTGGATTTTTAATATTTTTAATGATTATTTTTTAATATTAGTGTTGATACGGATTTTTTAATAATTTTAATGATTTTTTTTAATATTATTGTTGATACATCTTAATTTTGTGGTTTTGGTTCGTGTTTCATAGCAATGGACTTAAAATGGATGTAAAGTGGTTTTTAGTCATGTGTAATTGTATGAAAATCTTTTATAACTAGCATAGATCTATTTTAAATGCCTATTTAACATGAGTTGAGAGGGATATAATTTTTTACATGCAATTTTTCTTTTATGAATAGACATTATTTAAATAATTTGTATAGGTTTTAATTTTTTTTTTTAATTTTTAATTTATTTTTGGGCCAACATGGCTAAAATTTCAACTTTGATGATTGACGGACAATGTTACACATCACACTGCACATCATACTAGGTTGTAGAATGAGCCTCTCGCCTCAATCACCATATATGTTCTTGTTTTACACGAAATTAATAATTTGAATATATTTTATAATTACCACGTGTACTTGTTTCACATGAAATAAATAATTTGAAATTAATAAATATGATGTATAATATAGTTATCACTATAGATAATGTCATTTCAAGAGATACATTAAGAGTTTGGTGAATACTACAAAAGTAATTAGTGAAAAAAAAACAAAAGAATGTATATAATCAATTAGAGATGGATTACCATGGTCCTCTCAATTTATGTTTTTAGCTTGTTTTATTACAATGCGTTCCATATTTCTAATATCTCTATATGGATCACATAAGAAAGGAGGTTGAAAAGATAACCCTTAAGGCCCTTATTGTAGTAAATTTCATACACTACATTTCCTTTTTCTAATTTTAAGGGTTTCTTTCTCTAATTGGAATCCTCATGAATTCATTATTCTCCTCAATCATTCCTCTATTTCCAAAGAGGATTTCCCATAGTTTTACCCACTAATTTGTGATAAACAAATATTTATCCACTTACTTACTCATAATGACCAAGACTCATGCACTTGTAAAATGGAACATGGTGAGTACAAACACACATTATCACTAAAGGATAGTCCTAGCCTATGTGGATTGGTATTTTTCTCCAAGATCTTTTTTCCCCACTCAATAGGAAAAGTAGGAAATTAACCTTGTGGTTGAAAGGTGTTCCCATCAAAAACTTTCAATGCAGATGTAGTTGGAGACAAATGAGTTAAGCTAAGAGCATGTCAACACTTCAATGACATAATACAAGTTGACCTTGCTTCATACATGAAAACTATACAAACATTCTTCCCAAATTCATGCATCATTATCTGAAAAGAAATCTAATAGGACAGACAAAAAGGACTTGATGTTTGGTTGAAAGTGATGAGGTTAGAGTCTAAGGGATTTAACTCACCAATAAAATTCAAAAGTTCTCTATGTTTTTCAAGCTTGTTTTGTAACACTTCAAGAGCTAAAATGACACTTAGTACTTGGGCCAAATCCTCAACAATATTATAATTGTGGGCATCCCTCATATTGGGATTATGTGTGTACCTTCTAAGAACACCTTTAATAGTATAAAACCCATTTCTAGATAATGGATTTTTAATCAAACGAGGGTTTTTGGGCTATGAAGGTGTCATTGGAACATAATGTCAATATTCTCATAATTATGTTCTTGAATGGCCACATGGTTTCATCTAAGAGGAAAATATCATATGTTGATGATGAGGCATTATTTTAAGTGTTATTTCCACCCCATTTTTGCTAAGGAGTTAAAGGTATTACAAATATAGGATGAAACTAGATTAGTTTAGACAATAATATGATGAGCAAGGTTCTAGTTTGAAAAATACCTATGAGCCATGACTAGGATGGTCTTACACACAAATTTTTCAAGTATAATAATCAATTTTCATCTATTGTTTGATGCTGCCACCAACATTGTCATCGGTTTGAGATGGAACCTAATCATTATTCAAATACTTCTTTTATTTCTTGTTCTTATTCCTTCCTCTAAGCTATTAAGAATTCTTTTAGGTTTTGGATTTCATTGAATTCACCTTAGAGGTTTGAGTAGGAGCGTTAGGAATTTGGATGGTACTATGTGTAGTAGTTGATGCACTAGAAGTTTTATTCAATTAGTCCATATGGGTGGCAAGTTATCCTTCATATATAAAGGACACAAAACCAACAAATCCAGTAGCTTGGGCTCATAAATTACATTTCTCAAGATCATTCAAGGACCAAGGAGAATTAGCAACAATGTAATACAAGGTGATCTACTGAGAATAGATCATGGAAAGCTCATGGACATGCCTGATCACTTGTTATTTGGTTTGGTATCTTACTCGAGTCAAATTTTTAGTCATACTGGGAAAGAGAAACTTACTAAACCACTCTTACAATATATCATCTGGAAATATCATTTGAAATATACTTTGTTGTGACATCCACTCGTGTATATAATCAACTATATGGGTGGAAGTAGTACGACATAAGTTCATTACAATTTTATTTCCCATTTCTATCTAAAAGGAAATTAATATTGACTAGAAAATGCCTATGCCAAAGACAAGAAATCATTGTATTTGGTTGTCTCAGTAGCAATGTACCACTTCGAGTTATGACTAGTAAGAGTCGATTGGAAAAATAGTAGACAAATGATATCATCCATGAATGAGTTATATGAACACCACAAATCATATATTGTGTTGGTAGCTACAAGATCTTCTCTAGATTTTCATCAAATTTGGGAACATTACTGGACATGTTCATTAGTACAATTAGCCACATAGGATTATGATTTATGGATCGTTCATTAACTTTGGTAGATTAGGAAATGTAAGCATATCAAAGAAAGGTGATTTGAATGAATTATAGGAAGGAGATTGTTCTCCTAGTGACCCAAATGGATTTTGTGATCCACCCATATCTAAATTTCTATAAGCCAATGGGCTTCTTGCGGAAGGTAGATGCCCAAATGGATTTTTACTAAGATCCATGGGAGTGGCATAACTATTATTTCCTACGAGAAATGAGCCCTTAGTAGAAAAAGAACTACCAAAAGGTTGATAACTTCTAATATCATACGATATTCCAAGAAGAAAACCTCTTAGACCGAAAAGGTTACCACAAAAATTAGCGCCCAAATGGTAGAGCTCATTACTAGGAATATTTTCCCTAGACCTCTAGACATTGCAAGGAACTTAAGTGGTTCATGGAAAGGTCAACCCCATAAGATTTTACGTCCCCAATGATTAGTGAATTTGTTGGAAGAATTTGTGTCCCCAGTATTTCTAGGAATTGGCATAACTCATTACTAGGAATATTTCCCCTAGCGCCCTCATAATTCCAAGGAACTTAAGTCTTTCACGGAACGGTGAACCCCCTAAAACTTGACTTCCCTAATGATTAGTGAATTTGGTAGAAAAATTTGTGTCCCCAGTAGTTCTAGGGAATGGCATGGACCTATTGGGAAAAATATTGGTACTAATGGATGTTCCCTTATAACTAGATTACTAGATAATATTCGATCCTCTGACATTGTACATGTGTATACTACTCATTGGGTTATTAGAGCCTCCACAAAATGTGAATGGAGGGAACGATTCAATGTTGTGGAAGTACCTACAATGGATGTACTAAAGGAAATAAATAATGAACATATTTTAATTACCAGTAAGAGGACAGAAAGTGTGTAGGTGGTGGAGATGGGATATATGGTACTGAACTATGGCATGGAAGCTTCCTTAGGGGTGCCTCTAATTAATATACGAGTCAACACACTAGGTTTCTCCATTCATTATAAATGAACCATAATGGATTATGGGTAAATACTATTGGGCCAAAAATATCGGGTGGAATATACACTCTTACTTGAAAATATGGGCCTAGGGAGCCGCATCAAGTAAAGATGAGAATGAGATAGTGCAGTTTTTCCAACTACTTCTTTCACTATTTTCTCAACCTTCAGAGAAACAATAATATTTCCCCTAGAGATAGGAAATTCCATGTATAGCTCAATGTGTGATCAATCCTACATCTATGTTGAGGTATACCCTCCACTTTAGAAGGAAGGCCCTATTGTATACAAAAATGTCGTGGAATAAACTCACCCACTATGTAAAGTACATTTATTTACTAAAAATGTAGTAACACCTATGGCCAACTAGATTTAAAGAAAGAAACACACTTCTAACAAATATAAGAAGAATTATAAGAAAAGAGGTGGCTAAATGTTTGTTCCCTTCACTGGATATTGTTTGAAAAGGGGAAGTGACATGTCAAGCCTATCTTCAGCAAGCACAATAAGACCAAAATTCATAAATATAAATGAGATTTATGAGCAAGATGAAGTTGGCAGTAGCACTACTCTAAATTCATTATTTGCATTGTTTTGTCATGTAGATGACCCAATCTATTTTGAGGATGTAGTCAAAGAAGAAAAATTGGTTGCAACAATGGAGGAAGAAATAGGAGCAATAAAAAAGAATGACACATGAGTTAGTGAAACTTCCACAAGGAAAATAGGTCATTGGAGTGAAGTGGGTCTATAAGACCAAGAGAAACGTTGAGGGGAAGATTGAACGGCATCAAGCAAGGCTAGTTGTTAAAGAATACAAACAACAACATGGAAGAGATTATTGAGAGACATTTGCACCACTTGGGATGATGGAGAAAAAGCGTACAGTTGTGGAGATTGCCGCGCAACATAAATCGAAATTGTATCAAATGGATGTAAAATCAGCGTTCTTGAATGGAGTGCTGAAAGAGTAAGTGTATGTTGCACAACCACGTGGTTATGAGGTAGAAGTACAGGAAGAGAAGGTGTATAGGTTGAGGAAATCTCTTTATGGGTTGAAGCAAGCTCCACGTGCATGGTATAACATGATAGATGCTTACTTGTTGGACAATGGTTTCGACAAATGTGACGGTGAGCGTACTTTGTACATCAAAGAGATTGATGGTAAGATTCTTATTGCTGTCTTATATGTAGATGATTTCATTTTTATAGGCAGTGATGATTTCCTCATCGCCGATTTCAAAGAAGTCATGAAGAGTGAGTTTGAAATGACTGTCTTGGGGTTGTTAAGATATTTTTTGGGCATAGAAGTGAAGAAAACAGAAAATGACATTTTTATTTACCAAACAAAGTATGTGGAAGACATTTTGGAGAGGTTTAATATGCAGAACAGCAAGCCCACGCCAACTCCAACTATCATGGGGTTGAATTTGAGCAAAGAAGATTGTCGCAGTAATGTCAATCAGACATTATACAAAAGTGTGATAGGAAGCTTGATGTATTTGATCACCACTAGGCTAGATATAATGTATGCAATGAGTTTGGTGTTGAGGTTCATGGAGACACCCAAGGAAACACATTGGCAAGCAGCGAAAAAGATTCTAAGGTATGTTAACGGGAAAAAATAGTATGGTATTTTGTACAGCCCAACAAATGATTTCAGGCTGGCTGGTTACACTGATAGAGATTGGGCACGAAGTGTCAATGACAGAAAAAACACGTGAAGAAATGTATTCATTTTGGTTCTGTAGCCATTTCATGGGCCTCCAAGAAGCAGCCAATAGTGTCACTATCAACATCAGAGGTTGAATATGTGGTCGCAACAACAATGTGTCAGGTAGTTTGGATGAGAAGGATGTTGAGGGATTTTCGCCATGACCAAGAGGGAATGACAACTATTTTCTACGACAACACTTTTGCAATTGCATTGTGAAAGAATTATGTTTTTCACAAGACGACCAAGCATATTGATGCTAAATATCATTTTATCAGAGAGTTGATTAACAATGATAAAATTGTGTTGCAACGCTGCAGGTCACAGGAACAATTTGTTCATATTTTCACAAAGCCATTGGCATGTGAAAATTTTGTTTATCTTAGAGACTATTTGGGAATTGTCAATGGTGGCAGTTTTTATTAAGGGGTAGTTTTGGAATATTAATCGCAACCACTACCTTAAACACACTGACAAACACCATGCTTGCCCAATCAACTACTACAGGGTTGCGATTATGTTTGCAGGCGAAAGGACAAAAGTCTGAGGAAGTACATCATTGACCATTCCACAACACATAGGAGAGTTTAAGGTACTTAATGATTTTTTGTAAATACTCATGGGAAAACATTAACTCTGCAACTATTAGCCACACTACACAACCCCGACAGGTTGAGAAAACCATTTATCATGTAAAATTGTCCACGTGTGTCTTAATGATCGGTTATGTCATGTATTAATGTCGAAGTTGTATGTTGAGGTAAATATGAATGTAAAAATTCATTTTGTATGGTTGAGTAAGCAGAGTCGAGTGTGTATGTCTCAAAGGTAGTGAGGTGAAAATGGTGGAGGAAATATTGGCAGGTTAGTGAAAATAAGTTTTACAGATAGTTACTCAACAAGACCCGAAGGAAATATTGGTGGGTAAGTGAAAACAAGTTTTACCAAGTTTTACAGTTGGTGGGTTAGTGAAATTCTTTTTACAGAGTTTTAAAAATAGTTACTCCCCAAGGGGTAGAGGAAATACTCGTGGGTGAGTGAAAACAAGTTTTACATACCGCAACCCAGTAAAGCCTAAATCCCACTAAATTTTTTGTGGTTTTTTCTTGGTGTAGCAACCTCCATTTACCAAGCGAATATATATTTCGCATGTTTTATATCATAATCTAAAATTTGTGGTTTGTTACCTCATGGTCTTAAACTTTCACAAGTAGATTTACGATAACCATTTTACTTTTACTGTTATTTCTTTTTATGGTTGAAATTAACAAATTCTCCTCAGAAACGTGTATTATATATAACTCTTACTTTCTATGCGTTCACAATCTTAAGGTTTTGGTTCTTGTCACCTATCTAATTGGTCCTCCTCGCTGCTCTGCAACTTCAGGGTTTGCTACACCCACAACATCCGCATTGCCGCCAATTTGTAACTTTATGTTGCAGTACCAAGATAAAATAGCACACAACAAAAAAAATTTATTATCTTACATCAAGGAAATTACACACATATTTGTACAAGAAAAAGTCTCAAGATAGGAATTCTATCTTAGACATACAGTACTGTGGTTGAGAGATTCTCTCAACCACACACTAAACTAGGAGAAACTATATTCTAGCTAATTCCTATTATGTAGGAAGAAACTCCTCAAATGGAGAATTACAACCATAGACAAGTAGGAATTAATTATTTCTAACTACCCCCCTTAATGACTACTTGTCATGATAGTGATTCACAAAGTCTGGTTGTGGTCAAACTGCATATATGTACCTGCAAATCCACCACCATTAGGCGAATTGCATGTGCAGAACTTTCCAAAAACAGAGAGAAATCAGTGCCTTTCTAAGCCAAATATTCATTTCCAAATAACAATCGCAAACAATTGCGCTGATTGTGCCTTTCGACGCAACTGTCAGATAGAAAAGTGCGTCGACCCTCTTGTGCTCAGACACACCAATATCTGAGACCGTGAGCCACGTGTTACTATAGTCTACCTACTCCTACAAGCACAAAGCTCCCGTGTACACGTTAGCCACTCAAGAAATATGCCACCACTGGACAAGTCCGATCTACCACCACCGGGAAAATCCAGAACTTAAATGTGCCACCTCTGGTCAAATCTGACCTGCCACCACCAGGCAAATCTGGAACTTAAATGTGCCACCTCTGGGAAAATCTGATCTGCTACCACTGAACAGATCAGGAACTCCAATGTGAAGATGAGTGTACAAGGAAGCAAGTAGCAAAGGACTATCAGAAGAGAGAGGAATCGAACTAGGAGCCAAGCGCAAGACAGAGGTTGGTCTCCTTTATTCTTCTCTCATCTATCTTTCATAAAGGAAAAATGAAAGTAGCTTTACTTTGTTTGTTTCTAAGGTAGCTACCACACCTTAGTGGGATTAGCTGTTCTGCATAGACACTTTTCCCTGTAACAAAATGGCGACTCCACTGGGGAGCGACTAGGTTGTTTGTTTATGTACGTTTTTGTTTACTTTATAAACTTACAGACGGAGCCTGAAGTCGAGCCAGGTAGATTTCGAACTGCATTTGCTATGCAAATGCAAAGTAGATAAATGTCGCTTTAGACAATCTTTGGGTTTTGTTTATGAATTAAACAACTGATTTACAAAGTCTCTAATTGCCCTTGTGGTGGCTCTAGTAACCTCTTTAGATCTACCCCTGTTGTTGATTTACTGATTACCACTTTCTCGGCCAAAATCCCTAAACTGAACTGCAAACTGTGACCCGGAACCCAAGCAGAGTCTCGTCCCTGGCTCAGCGCAGTCTCTGTTCTGTGTATCTGAAATTCAGCGCACTTCCCGAGTGTAGTAGGTGCGTTGCATTTCAAATTCACTGTGTTACAGGTGCGCTGATCAGACTAGACATTGTTCCTAAAATGTTGGTTTCTGTTCATTCTTTTCAGTTCTATTCATGAGTTTTGTTGCCTATGGTCAGTACACCTCTTTTTGAAACCCCTTTCCTTGCTGTTATTCCACCTCCATTGTGCAAAGAACTATAAATGTTTTTTTGTATTTGTTGAGTCATTTTCAGTTCTCCTTTCCAAAAAGTAACGTAATTGTGTTGTCGTTTCTTGATTTGAAAGTGTCACAAGTGTCATTTTCAGTCATAGGAGAGAGTCTAATTGCTCTTGATAGTCGATTACTCTGTTACTGTTGTATTTAATCTGAATTTGTAGCTTTTCTAGTGTCGAAAGCAAGTCTTCATTTTTTATTTTGAAAAGAAACTTGTTATTAATTGTCGCTTGAAAAGTAATTCAGATTGCGCATTAGCTTTCTTTTTATCATTCACATATTAAGAATGCTGAAAAAAAATACATGCATGTGCATTTGCATTTAGACTGTTTGATTGGTTTGATTTAGGACAATGCATATAGTGTGTGCTCTTTGCTCTTTGTTGAAATAATTCTATCTTTCTTTCCTTAGTAGCTAGGATTTTCATTACACAAAGAAGATAAAAGATTGTTTATCATCTTAGATTGCATTTTAGGAATTCTACATCTACATCACGCGGTGAACCTGAAAGGCAAATTCCTTAAGCAAGATCAACTATAAAATAAATTTAATGAATCTAACAACGCTTTGGAACCTAACGCACAATATCTAGAAGTCTAGGCTAGAGACGTATTCCGGCGTCGTAAAGCCTAGTAACTGTTGTTCTCACTGTTGGTTGGGTGATTCCTCCACTTTGAGACGATAACTGCTAGTACGGACTTGTGCTCCCACGTACCGTCGAGTATATTTTGGGAGACCACAATAGGCTTAATACTTTATCCATAGGAAGTCGTGTCTACCGCCCTATCAATCACAATGCACTGAACACAGCATTCGGGAAGATTGACTGCCGTACCGTAAAAATTATTCTGCAGTTTTGCAATTGGTTTGGTAATCCCTCTGCCTAGATTTCCAAAGCAGTCCCATTTGTTCCTTTTCAGACTCCTTAATGGAAAAGGTCCATCTGAGCACTTGTCACTTCAGGCTCATTAAAAATCGAAGGCGACTAAAGTCATCTTTTGTTTTTTCTCGACTCTTAAAAATTGAATAAACAAGTTGTGTCAAAGCGTCTAAAATTCATCTAATTCGGAAACATACTTCCCCTTGATTTTTAGTTGATCGAGTAATCCGCAATCGTGGAAGAAATTCAATTGAAACCCCGTCATTCGCGGAGGCTTACGAGTCAAATGTCTTTGTCTCTGGAATCGAAACTATTACGGACAAAGCGAACTCGGCTAACTGGTTCCAAATCCCCTGGTAAAGTTAGAATAAGTGTTCCAACAACATCAGAGACTCCGGTTACTCCAAACATTTCTGGTATCCCTGCCTTTACAGAAGAAGTTCAGTAGCCACCGAAGGATAGTAGTATTAATCCTAGTCTGAGGGTAAACACTTGTATCACTGAACCAGTTCCATCTACAACTAGCTCGGAGAGTGTTGTTCCCCAAACATCTATCGCTACAGATTCCATACCTTCTTCGGCACCAGAAATATTCTACGGACCTTATGGTCTGCCTCTTCCACCTGGTCTGATTGCCATAGAAGAGATTGTGGAGGATCCTCCATCTAGTACTCCATCACAATTTGGAGTCGGGATCACTCTGTATCCTTCTTCATCAGAAATTAGTCTACCGCCAGCGGAAGCTCTTGTAGAATCGCTAGGTAATCTTTTGGATAGACTAGAAATGTCTGAACAATCGTCAACATCTAGGACAGTGTCATCCGACACAGCGATGGCAAAACTTCCTGCTATCACTCCAACAATGTTCCCCGGTATACCATCTATCCCAACTAGCTCTCAATCGCTAGAAGGAGCCCACTCAAGGGCTACTTTGACGGTATGCTCTGTTCCTGTTTGTTCATCCGGAATAGTATCTGGAAACTCTTATGTTGAGTCTCAGCAAATTGATCCATTAGGATGTCAATTTGGGCAGTGCAGTCCTCAAGGGAAAACCATTCCTTTAAGTACCAGATTACCACCGTATGGGGGGCAGTATACCCTTTCATTGTCCCCTCCGGGAGGACAGCCATATGGGAGTTCACAATAAAATTCAGGTTATCTTGGAATTACGTCTAGCGGATGGGTACCGTACTACCTCAACAACCAAGCGTTGTATATTCGATGCAACAATATTTACCTATGTCAAGTATATCAACTACGCCAGCTATTGTGACGGTGTCGCAAGTACAAGCACTGCCTGTTGTATGCCAACCTCAGGTTTCTCAGGTTGTAATGCAACAGCCTCTTGACCCTACAACTCAACCACAATCGCCGACTGGTGGAATGACACAGGTTCAAACGGGTACAATTACCCCTCATCTTGGTCAAACAGTTAGTATCGGGCAATAGCACATGGCTTCACAACCATGGCTAGTGCAATACCGACAACCGCAATTCCAACAAGTATACCAAGGATCTGAGCAACAAATCTTTGCAAATGGTGGGCAGCCATATATTCAAAACGGTCAAAATCAACCATTCTACAATGGTCATGCCCACCAACCTTGCCAAAGTTACTGGCATCAAATGCATTATTCTGGTATGCAAAGACCAACTGCTCAGGCGATCCCATCTTATCCTGGGTATGCTTCACCTAACCTGAATCAACAGTTACCCTTCGTGGTGACTTTAGAGTTACCTAATTTAAATCGGTTAACAAATGATCCAATCGCTTACGCCCCTTAGTGGCCAACGATTCCGCATAAACTTCCATCAGATATTCCTAAATTTAATGGAAATTCGGGAGACGATCCATCAAATCATGTGATGACCTTTCATCTGTGGTGTTCATCAAACACCGTAAACAATTATTCGATTAGGCTTCGCCTTTTTTAGAGGACGTTAACTGGTCCGGCAGCAAAATGGTATATCGAATTTCCTAGAGCTTCGTTTGACAACTTCAGTACCCTAGCCACAACCTTTTTAACCCATTTTCAGTTATTGATAAGGTACGAAACGAGAACGGAACTTCTTACCAATTTCAAACAAACAATGGCCACTCACATATCTGATCATATACATGAGTGGCGACGTCGTCCTAGAATGGTAAAAACGTATGTTCCTGATCAGCTTTTAGCTGAATGGTTTATTAAGTCATTATTGCCTTCCATCACGGAAGATGTGGCAAAAGGGGGAGTCGTCACCAAAGAGCAGGTTATCGCTCGTGCACAATATTTGGACTCGATTTACACTCAGTCTGGCACGCTCTATGATAAAATACCTGACGCTCCTAGATCAGAATTCTCAGTCCCTCCTCCTCCTAAATCAAACAATGACTCTCATGTCGGCAACGGCGTGATTGGCGCAATAGACATGAAATTGACAAAGGCTACATCTAAAAAGGCCCATAAGATTTCCAGTCAAAATGAAAAAGAAGAACTTCTTGCCTTGGAAGTAAATGTTGTCTCGACAGATAAAGGCAAAGAAACCAAGCAACCAGGGGGCAAGAAGAAAAGCAAAGGGAAGAAGAAGAAACAGGAAGAATCATCACCTGAAAAATCTTCTGCAAACCCTCCTGGAAATAGGAAACCAAGAAATCCATGCTTTATATGCGATGAGGATCATTGGACAGCAGATTGTCCACACAGAGCTGAGCTTAAAAAATTCTTCAAGAATTCAAAAACCTCGGCAGTATTAACTGATCCGTTTCAAAACCTAGGAACAAATCTCGTTGACAGTGGAAATGCTTCCCCATCTCAAGTGCTAATGTTGTTGGTTTCCAAACAGCAAAATGATGCTTTGATATCGACAAGGAACAAAGATTACGGGAATCCACAGCTGTCGAACAACAAGGATAAAAATCAACCTAGTAGTTCGACAACAACTTCGACAGAAGTTGCACCGCCCATCATTCCTGAGTTGACAATAAAACCGCCAAAGGTAGTAGTACACAAGTTGACGTTTAATCCTCGTGTTAGAGCAGCACAGCATTATAATATAGTGGAAGATTTGGCCCAATCACCATCCACTATGTCGATGCTTGAGGTACTGCAAAATTGCCCATCCCAAAAGCAGGCTTTATTATCGGCCATCGGTGGGATAGACCCAAAGGATTTCAATCTTGTATCCTTTGATCATAAAGGATACGATCCTCAGTTACCAGCTCAACTAGCTTTCCTCGTTCAAGTGAAAGCCCTCAACAAAACTGTTCATCAAACAATTATTGATGAGGGGGCATCTACGTGTACTATGTCGATGAGTTGCTAGAAAACTTTAGGATCTCCAACCTTGTCACGATCTTCGACGACATTAAAATCATTTGACGGACGAACATATACCCCATATGGTATTCTAAGTAACTTGAAGGTTGAACTAGGAGGGAAAACAGTAGAAATAGATGTTGAAGTAATCGACCGAAACCTCGATTACAACATCCTACTGGGAAGACCATGGATATATGCTATGGTTGCTGTTGTGTCGAACTATTTTAGGAAGATTGCATTTCCCTTTCAAAGAGGGATTAGAATCGTCGATCAACAAAACTTCCTCCCCAATGGTTCTCAAGTTACGGGAAGCATTCCAATGATCCATGGAAGCCCCCATTTGCTTCAAAATATCGGAGTAGGCCTACTAAAAGACCCTATATTAATGGGAACTTTTGCCATTCCACCTCCAATCAATTTGGCGGAAGTAGCGTCTGTAGGAACTTGCATTATCATATCTTCAATTAAAAAGATCTCAGAAAACGATATCAACATGGATCATGCGCAGGTATTGCCTCCAAGCCCAACAGAAATATTGTAGCAATCAATGTTCCTAGCATGGGAGGTAAACCCAAATCAATGGTCATCAAGCATTTGGATAGATAGGTCTAAGGAATATGGCACCCCTTCAGATCCTTGGTCGCGAGTGCATGTCACCGACGAAGGAATTGTTCAATCAATGGTAATTGAAGGGGCACCATGGGAACATTACCACCATCGTTCCATTCTTCTGGATATTGAAGAAAATACTCCTGATGACCTTTATCATCCTTCAGTTTTTTATTTTCTATCAAATACTGTAAACACGGTGGATTCCGAACGAAACTTGTCCAACATTGAAGACACTATCACCATAAATATCTCGACCAAAATAGATGTTGTAGAGAATATTTGTGTTGGAAAATGTTGTTCTCCTTCAGAACTGGAAATATATAACGCTCTTTTTCACGAACTCAGAGATGTCTTTGCTTGGTCATATAATGAAATGCCAGGCATTGACTCGAGTATCGTTGAACACGAAATCAAGATGTATCTAGATGTCAAACCAGTACGACAACGGCTACGGTAGGTGCACCCCAAGAAAGCCGCTGCCATCAAGGTAGAAGTTGAAAAACTTCTCCATGCTGGTTTCATTTACCCGGTTCCTCTAACCAATTGGGTGTCAAATATTGTCCCTGTTATGAAAAAACAAGGAACGATTAGAGTGTGCATCAATTATAGTGATGTAAATCAAGCTTCTCCAAAAGACAACTACCCTACACCCTTCATTGACCAGATAATTGATGAATGCGCCGAATGTGAAATCTTTTCATTTATGGATGGATTCTCCGGGTATAATCAAATAAATATCCGCCCACAGGACCAGTGAAAGACTGCATTTATTTGTCCATGGGGCACATTCGCATATCGAAAATTACCCTTTGGTTTAAAGAACGCAGGGGAAAAATTTCAGAGGGCAATGAATTATGCCTTCCATGAAATAAAAAACATCGTTCAACCGTATCTCGATGACCTCCCGGCTCATTCGCGAAAGCAGACTGATCATCCGCAGCATTTAAGAGCGATATTTCTACGTTGCCGACACTACAAGATACGACTCAATCCACACAAATGTGTATTTTGTATCAGTTCTGATCGTTTACTTGGCTTTGTAGTCTTCAGGCAATCATAAATTTACCTCCACCTTCGAATTTGCTTCAAATTCAGCAACTCCAAGGAAAAGAAAACTTTTTGAGGAGGTTCATTCCAAATTACATCGAACTTGCTAAAGGTTATACACGTCTTTTGAAAAAGGAAGTACCCTTCGTCTGGGATTAGGTCGCACAAGCTTCCTTTGATGCTTTGAAAGACTCCCTAATGAAAGCATCATTAATGTACGCTCCTGATTATCAAAAAGACTTTAACCTGTATCTAGCTGCAGCAGATACAACCATCGCAATGGTTTTAGTTCAAGAAGACAACGGAATTGAACATCCTATATATTGTTTAAGTAAGAACTTAAATGATACAGAAAGCAAATATTCTTAGGTTGAAAAGCTAGCGCTCGCAGTTGTTCAAGCGATACAGATATTTCGACACTATGTCCTCTTTCGAAAAACTACCATTCAGTCAGATTGCAACCCCATGACTTATATATTGTCGCGACAATTGCTTGGGGGAAAATATTCAAAATAGATAGCAATTCTACAAGAGTTTGATCTGGAATTTGTAAAATCCAAGTCAAAGAAAGCTCTGGTTTTCACAGAATTATTATGCGATCTCCCATCGTCCTCCAACGATGAAACATCAGAAGAAACGATCGTGGACGAAAATTTGTTTCTGATATCTTCAAGCAATCTGTGGTATGGGGATATAATCATTTATCTCCAAACCCAAAATTATAGGCCCAATACCTCCCGCTACGAACAAAAATGTATTCGATACCAATCAAAAGACTACATGATCATCGGTGATACACTTTACCGTCATGGTGTCGATACAGTTCTACGGAGGTGCCTCACCCATGAGGAGGCCGAAAAAGTCCTGAATGATTGCCATTCAATCGCGTGTGGGGGGCATCAATCCGGTTATGCTACAGCGCAAAAAAATTTACGATCAGGATACTTTTGTCCAACGATGTTCAAAGATTGCATAACGGCAGTCAGAAGTTGCCATGCCTGTCAAATTTTTGATAGAAAAACCAGAAGACCACCCGCACCACTGCAGCCAATAGTTGTTGTTGGGCCATTTTCCAAATGGGGCATCGATTTCATGACATGTAACCCCACCTCGACCGGGGGGCATGGGTATATCATAGTCGTAGTTGACTACTTTACCAAATGGACCGAGGCGATTCCTACATTAGATAATACTGGTGAAACAACTGTCCTCTTCTTTTTCAATCATGTAGTCACCAGATTCGGCGTGCCACAAGCTATAGTCACAGATAATGGATCGCATTTTTGCAATCACATGATGGTCGAATTAGCTGCCAAATTAGGGTTGTCTCACAACAGCTCCACTCCATATTACCCACAAGCCAACGGACAAGTTGAAGCAATCAACAAGGTCCTAAAGCACATGCTACAAAGGATGATTGGAGTTCACAACAGAAGTTGGCACCTAATCCTGTACTTAGCCTTGTGGGCTTACCGAACATCAGTAAGAAATGCGACCTGGTTTACACCTTTCCAACTGGTGTATGGCCTAGAAGCAGTCTTACCAATTCAGTGTGAAATCTCATCCCTCAAACTCGTTATCGACCTTCTCCCCGGGACTTAAGAAGAGGAGGCTCGTTTCTCGGAACTAATCCAATTGGATGAAACCCGTCGTGATGCTGCTTTGGCTAACGAAGCCCATAAGAAACGAGTCAAGGCGCAGTTCGACAAGAATGTCAAACCCCATGTCTTGTCAGAAGGTGACTTGGTCTTGCTTTATGACCAAGAATCTGATAAATTAGGGGTAGGTAAATTCAAGTCTTTATGGATGGGCCCCTATATTGTTAAGCGAGTGTTAGCAAAAGGACCCTATAAGTTAATGGATTATGACAGGATTCCACTGGCACAACCTCGTAACGTGTTATACCTTAAGCGTTACTATGCGTGATTCAGTATAGTAACCTATATGCTTTTGTTATGTTTTTGTTTTCGCTAAAGTATTTGTTTTGGTCAAGTAATCCACTTTTTAAATTTATTGCAGATGTCAAACCTATTGGAGTCATGTGTTGGATATGCAGACGGAGCGAGTCGTAGTTCGCGGAACCTATATTCCGTGGCCTAGGCCATTTTTGATCCAAGCGGTGAGTTAGTAAGTTTCAGAGGGGTATGTATTGTTCGATCAACGAATAACATCGTTGAATATAGCACGTTGATAGAACTTCTCTCCGATGCCATCACACATGGCATACGCCAACTGATTGTCAGGCTAGACTCACAACTCGTCATACTACAACTCACTGGTATCTACTCTGTCCGAAATCTAGCTATTTATCGCATGTTCCTGAGGGTTAAGATTTTGGAAAGGCAATTTGATTTTATTCAATATCAGCATATTTCTAGAAGCTTAAACACATTAACTAACTCATTGGCAAATTATGTGTTAGATAGACATTTGCAACATTTATAAGAAGAAGCATCTCATCAATATTTGCATCAGGATCATGCAACTTAACCAGAATAAAACTCCGAAAATCAAAAATATATATCTATATATATATATATATATATATATATATAACTGTTTATGGTTTACACATAATGTTCCGTAACCAAGACAAAATTGGTCAAATGACCCAAAACTCAAAACGCTAGGGGGCACCCTAGTCTAATGATGCTCGTGATAACAAGTCACAGCCTGTGCGATCATGTGTAAGAGCCTAGTCCATCGTCTTGGCACACCAGTAGTATGCCGCTGCAACCTCAAAGGCAGCTCGTCAGTCCTCACATCTGGAATACTGAGAGTGAGGCCCTCGACCTGATCCTGTAATGTTGTGAGAGTCTTGGCCACATCAATCGTGAAGGATAGCCCTTCCAACAGCCTCTCCTGCTGGGGCAGAAACTAGCACTCTCAGGCGTACTACTGGCCGAACAAGACCAACATCTGCATGGACACATGAGTTTTGATTAGTATTGATAGAATAATGCACAAGGACATTGTAAAAGAAAAACAATAAACAAGAATATGGTCAAAAGAATTTACCAATGGCACCCCACTGTTCGCCAGCCAGCAGTAACAAATCTGGGTCACCCCAGAAGTCCATACCAGCATATGGATACTCGGAATAAACCATCTCCTGACGATCAAACCACCCGGAGAAGGTATCAGAAAAGGAAATTTGAGACTGGCCAGCATGCCTAGACATATGGTCAACCCATCTCTGCATACATGGTTCAGTCGGTGGAGGTAAATCGAGTGCAATATACTACGGCTGCATCAGTGGTATCTTTTCCAAGGCAAAGGCAGTCAAGATAGAACCATATCCAAAGTTCTTCAGTCTCCCACTCTTCACCTTGGTCAACTGTTCTTTCATCACAAGGAGTATTGTGTCGCACCAGTTGAACACCTTCGGTTGGAGACATTCTAAGGCGTACTGCATATAAGATCGGTTGGCCACATGAAGAGCCGCACCACCAGCCATCCTACTAAAAGTGAACAGAATAGTCCTCAAGGACCTGTCAGTGACATCTCGAATGATGATCTTACCATCTTTACTCGGCTGATATCCCTCTCTGCAATACCTGCGAACATAGTCTCCCATAGATTCACCTCCTCGGGCCGAACCTAATAATGAGATGGGGGAACCCCGCCTCGATAAGCCGGTCAAAAAACAGATGTCCACTACAGTCAAGGGGATGGATTTGCCCCTAATCTGGAACACCTGGCTGGTAGGATCCCAAGCATCGAGCAAATATTGTAGCAAGTTGATTTGTTGTCTCATGCTAGAAATGCGGAAAGACTTCAACAAGCCACAGTTCCGCAGTGCGTTTACTGTGACCGGATCATGTAAAGCAAGCATGTCCTCTTCTTCGTGCTCACGTTCTCGCCATGTAATATTCATCTTGCTCCAAAAATCTCTGAAAACAAATAAGAGAAGAGTTAGATCTTGATTTGGTGAGAAACAAACAAAATTTCCATAAAAAACTGTGCATAAATTTCCTTCCTTGTGCTCATCGCACCTACAGTAGTGTTCTGGGTGCGTTGCACGTCAGTTGGCCAGTAGACAGGCCAACATCCAATGCACCTTTCGATACACAAAGAGTGCGCTGAAGCCAGGGCGAGGTTTTCAAACCTTAGAGGCTCAGAAAAACCAGAAATCAAGCTCAGAATGCAAAATGGAAAGCATGAAATGAAAGAGCTCAGGTTTAGCTTCTACCTGGTCCAGACGACACCAAGAATCGTTCATAGAATCTCCCGGAATCAGCTGATGAAAATCAAGGGGGGAAAGCACCTCCAAAGCTCCAACAAGCCAAAGTTCAAATGAAATGGTAAAATGAGAGGTAAAAACACTTTTAAATTACTTTTTACATAATTCGAGTAAAATATTAGTGTTCTAACTCATTTTGCAAACATATATTGTTCATTTATAACTAGTTTGATGAAGCGATTTAAAATGCAGTACAATCTTTGAAAGAACAAAGCTATTTATGGTAAACTCAAGAAATGACTGCTGTATCGAGCAGTTTTAATGCAGACTTCATGCTCGTTAAAAAATAAACATAAGTAATGAGCAAATGTTTCCCCTAGCGTTTAAGCTCAATAAAAAATGAAGCAATTCCCAGTAAATAATCATCGTGAATGTAATACTTCAGCCTTTAAAACCCTTGGTCATGTTCCCATCATCACCTCCACTCTGTATTGGCCGATCATTCACCTCCACTTGATTGTTTACCCCTTTTGAGGAACAGCTGCGAAGAGTGATCCCGCTAGCCATCCTTATAACACTGCCGTGATTGGAAAATTCCAAACCTTACCTGGAATCAGCTGCTACCCAATTTTATCACTCATTCCTCAAAGACGAGTCTCCTTTAAGCTCTTTTCAACTGACTGGTAAAATATGAAAAGATTGCCGAGCCATTGGCCTCTCCAGCTCGTTAAAAGGACCGGAAGTGCTATCCCTCCTTTAGATTTTAATCTTTTTGGACTTGAGGGATTATTACACAAAAAGATTGAGCGCTTGTTTTGTTCGGCTTGTTAAAAGTATCGAAAATTCATCCCTTCTATATTGTTTTATAATTTTTCAGACTTAAGGGATTAGATGACGAAAAAAGAATTTTGGAGTTTCCTTCACGTCCATTTTCAGACTCTCTAAAATTGAAAAGGACCGAGTTATCTTTGTCGTTAAACTCGTTAAAAACTAATAGCAACAAACTTGTCCATAGCAGACAAGAACGAGTTTCACTATCACTAAGCTCGTTAAAACATAGCGATGGGTTTGCCCGAAGGGAAAATTATAGAACAAGCATATGTTATCCTCCTCAAGCTTGGAAAAGATAAAGAGGTACTCGTCAGCAATGACTGGGGAAAAATTGGCAAGAAAACTTGAAGAAACTTTGTTGGTAGCAAGTCGCTCTTGAACATGACACTTTCACTCTGCATCCAAGTCGGGTTGGGTTGTTTCATTCACCAGTCACATCACCATGGTCCTATCATGCCATCCACATTTGGGGTTAATGCTACCAATCCATCACGTCAGTGTCACCAATATGTTCAAGAGAAGTCACTCAAAGAATTCACCTGTGCCTCACCCACTGCAATACATTTACGCTCCATTCTTTCATGACCGCCACCCTGAACCTTATATCACCAGATCGTTTTCACCTCCATTAAAATCATTTTCTTCGTTCCGTGTCATTGATGTGGGATTCATTAAGGCCCTCCTATGACAGATCGCTTCTTGTCGACATCAACTCATTATCCAAGAAGTCGATCTAGGAACACCCCTTCCAGTACTTTGAAGCTTGCATGCCTCAATGGCAAGTTTCTCACTTCTGGCGACAGGTTTACATCAATGGCCTTCGACCGAAAGATTTTGCGTGGTGTTTGATGCCAAGTCATTTATTCACACCACGTGAATTGTACTGCAGTACCTTGAGGGTCATTATCATTATCGGTGATTCCTCTCGTGCATGTTAACAACTTACATCATTGGCTGGTAATCAGGCAATGTCTTTCCATGTTCGACTCGAGACATCTATCACATGGATCGACTTGTACTTCGAGTGAAGACCAAACGAGATTGAAGACCCCAGATCTAGTTTCATCCATCTAGGCTGCGTTATATATTCAGAGAAATAAAGACATCAAATGTACATCGTTGTTGTACAAATAATCATCCAATCAAAGGGATGATGGGTCTACCAGAATCATCGGTCTACACTCAGACGATTGTATGTCCTATGTACATGAAAATGAATTTATAAAGCTGAGCATGGGAATGCTCGCCTCAGCTAGATCATGAAAATATTATGAAGATAATGTATTGTATTGTATCTTATTACAGGTCTCCTCCCAGCTTGAAAGAACTTCGGATCCTCATGATAAAGCATTTCACCCGACATAAAAAAAGATTAACGACCTCATGCTTTAGGGGGAAACTATTATAGGCATTTTTGGGCACTGCAACCCCAAGCATAAAATGTCCATAAACGAAGGGCTCCTAAGTCCCTAAAAGTGTTTTTCTAACCCCTAAAGGAACAAGGTCAACTGATTACAACTTCTCCCAGAAGTTCTCCATGAAAAATTGCTCAAAACTGGTCAAAACAGGATCATTTCACCTGCTCCATAGGCAAAGTACATTGCATCTCACCTAAGTACACTCTGTGGGTGTGTTGCATTTCAAAAAGGCCTTCTATGGGGTGCGATGGGCGAGAAGTGACAAATGGCAGTGTCAATCCGCGAGGTGGAGAGGCATGGAATCTTCCAGAAACTTCTCCTGTGACACTTGCCTCTCTGAATTCGACCAAGGATGAGTAAGAGACCATCAATCTCCAAGTGGAAGCAAGAACTATCAGAGGGAGGACACTAATCAAATCACAAGCTGACTCATCTCCCTTACAGATATCTATATATGGATCCCTCATCCCAGAGATCCAGGGGCGGGAATTTTGCATCTTGTAAGGAATTGTTGTTGGTTTCTTGAGGAAACATCATAGTGTTGGGTGATCTAAGCTTTGCATGAGGTGAAGAAGGGCTTACTTGCTGAGAGGATGATACTGGGTCAGAACAACTGGTTGTAACTCTCTTGGCTCTTTCTTGATTATCAATAAAAGCTATTCAAGTTTTCCTCCATACTCTTGTGTCGTTAATGTTTTATGCATTTGTATGGTCAATTTACATCTGATCCTAGATTGTTTATGATAATAGATCCATGTTCTTGTATAGTGTTATGCTACTTTGATTCTAGAGGTACTCTGTGAAGCTGAGTGTACAAGGAAGCAAGTAGCAAAGGACTATCAGAAGAGAGAGGAATTGAACTAGGAGCCAAGCGCAAGACAGAGGTTGGTCTCCTTTATTCTTCTCTCATCTATCTTTCATAAAGGAAAAACGAAAGTAGCTTTACTTTGTTTGTTTCTAAGGTAGCTACCACACCTTAGTGGGATTAGGAGTTCTGCATAGACACTTTTCCCTGTAACACCATAACCGTCCAACACCCCATGGATTCTTTCCATCTAAAGCATACACACAGCAGGCAATCATCCCATTCATTGTGCATTCCGACAGGGTCACATTGGCTTCACGTCTCTGCTGCTTTCACCAGCTGCTTCTTGGGAGGATGGGACTGCGAATCGGCTTTAATGTAATAGCCATATTCGTTAACGAAGTCGGGCGTCTTAGTATGCAGGTTAAAAGGCTTCTCCGGCTCCTCAAAGCTGCCTGCATGCTTCTTTGATGCCCATGGCCCTGATAGGAACTGATCATTCCTCTGCTGGTTGCCCAGAGAAACCAGCGCTCCAACGTTCTCCAACGCTCTTTCCACGGCACTCCTTTACTACCCACTGCAATGGCACAACTCAGATCGTTCAGATTTGGGCAGCGTCCATCTCCACGCAGCCAGGAACAATACAACAAACAGATCTGCCTCTTGAGATTCGATTTGTGCAGCCTTCTAGAGCTTTTACCAACAGCGCTCCAGGCTCAGTCCTATGCAGCACTAGAACTGCTTTCTGATGGACAAACAAAAAATTTAATAAAGCTATACACACTCAGTAATTTATTTCTCTATGCCCAGGAAGGGCCAGAGGCCCTTACGGGCTCTGAAGCTCTGATACCAAGATAAAATAGCACACAACAGAAAAATTCTATTATCTTACATCAAGGAAATTACACACATATTTGTACAAGCAAAAGTCTAAAGATAGGGATTCTATCTTAGACGTACAGTAGTGTCGTTGAGAGATTCTCTCAACCACACACTAAACTAGGAGAAACTATATTCTACCTAATTCCTATTATGTAAGAACAAACTCCTCAAATGGAGAATTACAACCATAGTCAAGTAGAAATTAATTATTTCTAACTTACCATTGTGTTACAGTGTTTACCAACAAGGTTGTAACCTGTGGGAATTTAACCTCAGATTTAAAGGTAAAGGTCTATAAATTCAAATAGACAAATTAAAAAAACCTATACGTTTTTGTCATATATTTCTGATAAAAACATTGCGTCGGAGTGTTGAAAGAAAAAACATCAATAAAACGAAGAAATTGTAAACTAATTTATGTGGAAATCTTTACATTATTTCATTATGTTGTTTCGTGAAGGTAAATGCAACTTTGTAGGTTTGTTAGGCAAATCCGGAGGCTGATCCGTTCGTGTTTTATGGCAGTGTTTTTAGTCGGGTTAGAGGGTTATAATGGGGTATGGACGGAAATTAATTTACTTCTTCCGGCCTGCAGTGGCTTTTCATTTTCCTGGGAAACTTATTTACTTCTTCCGGCCTGCCACGGATTTTCATTTTCCCTGGGCTACTAATTTACAATAGTTACTTTAAAGAATTTTCAGCATGTTAAAAAATAACTTCGCCTTCAATTCACTTCACTACTCTATATCAGTGTGAAGTTTTACTTCTTGCAATGTTATTTAGCTAAATACTGACGTGTTTTCTTCTTTCTACGGTGAGTATTTTTTTATGTTTAATTGTTAACAAGTTCATTATCTATTATTTTATGATATCTAATTAGAAAAGTTCCAACCTTTTAAATAGTTTTAGTGAATTTTTTTAATATTTGTTTTGATGCATCTTAACTCGGCTTGTGTGGGTGCTTATAGATTTGAACGTAAAACGAATGTAAACTGGTTCTTAGTTATGTATACCTGCATCAATTTTTTTTTATAATGAACATCATGCGTAATTGTTTTACATGAAATCAACAAATTGGAATTTAATAAATATTATATATACTATTTATAATGTCATTTCAAGAGTTATATTAAGAATTTGGTGAATACTAAGAAGGTTAGTAGTAGAAGAAAAAAGAAAAAGAATGCATATAATTAATTATAGATGGGTTACTATTGTCTTATTAATATGTGTTTTTTTAGCCTTCCTTATTGCAAGGCATGTTATTTTTCCTATTTTTTTATACTGATGATATAAGAAAGGAAGTCGAAAAGATAACTGTTCAAACTCTTATGGTGGTAAATGTCATACACTACATTTCTTTCTTTTTAATTTTAGTGGCTTCCTTTTTTAATGTGAATCTTGGATCATTCCTTTATTCGCAAAAGGGGTTTCCCATAGATATACTCACTAATATGTAACAAACAGTAGTTTATCCACTTACTTACACCAAATGACCTAGAATCATGTACATGTAAAATGGAATGATATGATATGAGTACATATACACCCTATCATTGAAAGTTAGCCCTAGCTTGTGGTGATTGGTGTTGTTCTCCAATATTTTCCTCCTTAGCTCTTAGTAGCTATTACCTACAAACATTGAAATAAAATGTATCCAAAATCTACTTTCTTATGGAAATGTTAGTGAAAAAAGCCAAAGAATCTCCATTAATTTACACACAAATAAGGAAAAAATTACATAAGGAAGAAATTGGAATTTCTTTATATAACAGTGCTTACTACATAAGCAGTAATTTTAGGCTCTTCAATCAAAGGCTCCTACTTTAACCTACATTTGCAATTACGATCATTGTAGGTAGGCCTTTCTGAAGTTGAATTCCTCTAGTCACTCCAATGGCATAATGCTAGTTTCACTTTTTCTTTCTACTCTTTTCTTTATGTGGATGCTTATTTAGTTGGTTCAGAGACATGGAAGGGACGAATCTAGACATATTTGATTTGATTTGATATTGTATTATCATCCTTTTCCTCCTTTTGATCACTATTTCTACCCTTTCAAACCTTATCCTATCACTCTAGAAACCCTACCCACATCAACGCTCTCTATCAAAAGGTTAAGAGAATTCAACAACTTGTATTTGTCTAGTGGTATCATTGTAACATTGCTTTCTAGTCTCCTAAGAACAATGGGTGGCTAATTTGAACCATTCTTAAGTTTTTACATGAGGTATATGCGATATCTTACAGTTTGCAATGCTTTTCTAATGATGTCAAGCGATGATCAAATTAAGATATGATAGGTGCCTCTGAATGTGTGAAGTTTATTAAGAAATTTAATTGCTTAAATTATGCTACATTTCATTTTTCAATCTAGGTTCATAAACTTAAAATACTATATTGTATGTATATAATTAGTACATACGCAATTCTCAAATTAAAAAATAAATTCTATGATATGATGCTTCTTAGATGTGCACTAACCATAAAATTGAATCAAACTATAAATTAAAAGACTACAACTCACATTTTTTGGACATTTGGTTGTATGCTAACAAGGACACTTTACTGATATTGACCACAATCCTTCCTTTGGAAGAATGGGAAACTAAAGGTCCGCAATTCATGATGCCTTGAAAAGTGCTCATATTCTTCAACCTCAATGTCTAACTTCTTCAAGAAAATTGCACGATTTGAAATCAAAAGATAAATTTCAATTAGGCATATAGTAAAGGCCACAGGAGTGTGGACCACTAGGTTTATGTTAACAAAGAGACCTAAATGACTTCGACCATAGTCCTTAGCATTGTGATTCACAATTCATTATGAAACACCTTCACTCGCTTACCTCAACCCCTCACCATTATAGGGACACCACACTTTGTAGTGAAACACATATTCAAGAATTGAAAGTGACTATTCCTTATGAACTTGCTTCCCATTTGAAAATAAGTAGCTTCCCCAAACCAAAGATGACATGGTGTGGAATTGATAGGCATTTCTCTACCGAGTCTTGCTCGAGGATAAAAAAGTGGGAGGAGGAATCATATTTTGTGTCTAATAGGTTGGGTATTCAGAATTCTGTGGGGGTAGGATCAAGGTTTTGGGGGTTGGATTGGCCAACAGGTCATAATAAATAATAGGTATCTGTTAAATTGAAATACAAATCCATTGCAAGGTTCTAGCTAAAGATAAAAATGATTTTCCAATGGAAGCTAGGTTTGGGGCCCTACCTACTAATCTACATCGAAAATGAAACTTACACAATAATTACTTTAACATGAATTGAAACTTAGAAAATATCATTAATATTAAGAAATAAACTATATGTTTACATTATATTCATCAACAATGATCCATAAAATATTTTCATCAAGTTAAAATGAATAGTAGTATACAATCTACATAGGAAGTCAATTCAATACTCCATAATAGTTTGTATGATTCATAAAATAATGTGACCAATCACCCTTTACCATTGAATTACACTAAATATTTATTTTCCTTCAGCATTCCCCCTAGTTTATACATTTAATGAAGTTTACATAAAAATAAGGGAGAAAATGTTCAACAACAAATGACCATTATTTTTAGATTTTATAAACCGTTAAACACTCGAAACATTGATAAGTGTAAATTGAAAACTTTTTGACTTTGATAAGCATGCATAGGTTCAATTTATGACTTGGCAAGGAGACCAAACAAATAACCCTTAAAACCCATATTGTAGTAAATGTTATACAATACCTTTCATTCTTTCTAATTTTAATGGTTTCTTTCTCTAATGTGAATCCTTGTGACTTCATTTTTCTCTTAAATCATCCTTCTATTTCCAAAGAGGATTTCCCATAGATATACCCACTAATTCATGACAAACAATAGTTTCTCCACTTACTTACACATAATGACCTAGACTCATGCAATTGTAAAAGGGAACGACACAAATCACCTATTTCAATTACCATTTGGAGAAGCTAGAAATTGTCACTAAGCCACTACTGAAATGCATTAGACAACTGATAGATAATCCTAGACCATATCTTGACCAAAGTGATGTCCAATAGGCATCCATCCAATCTCATGAGGGTTTTTCATGATGTCAGTATGAAGATAAATCGAACAACCACCACAACCAGGAAATTATTATGTTTTGTCAGGCCAGGTTAACTCCAGTCTTGGCAGAAGAAAACTGATTGATTGATTTCATTAGGTAACTATTGTTTATATACAGGAATGTGACTGATCAGTTCATCTACTTGATGACTGTTCACATTCCAGGTACACCCAACCGCTGAGGATTAGGTGTCAACAATTCCCCCCTTTAATCTGAAGGGATGTTGGTGAGTCCAAGCATCGTTCTGAATCTTTCAAGCTTTCTCTTCCAAGCGCTTTGGTGAAGATGTCTGCAGTTTGCTCATTTGTGGAACAATGATGGAGATGGATTGTTTTGGCCTCAACATGATGTCGGATCAGATGATATTTAGTATTGATGTGTTTAGTACAATCATGGAACTTTGGTTTCTTGGCCAACTTTATTGCAGAGGTGTTGTCAATCATGAGTGGAGTTGATTGTACTTGTTTTACCTGCAAATCTTCAAGAATTTTCCTGAGCCACACAATTTCTTTCGTTGCTTCAACTGCTGCCACGTATTCTGCTTCTGTTGTGGAATCTGCTGGAACCGATTGTTTGCGTGATCTCCAAGAGACAACTCCTGATCCAAGACTCATAGCATATCCTGAAATAGATACTCCAATTTCTTTGTCTCCATCGAAGTCTGAATCAGAGTGTCCAATCAAGTTGAAGTCGTCCACCTGTGTATACTTGATTCCAATGTCTTGAGTTCCCTTCAAGTACCTTAGAACTCTTTTTGCAGCAGACCAATGTTCCTCACAAGGCTTTTGCATAAACCTGGAGAGGATTCCAACAGCAAATGAAATGTCTGGTCTGGTAGTAGTGAGGTAGATGAGACTTCCTATAAGCTGTCTATACTTTGTTGCATCCTCAAATTCCTTTCCTTCAATAGATGTGAGCTTTAAGTTTTGTTCCATTGGAGTAGAAAGAGGTTTGCACTCTGTCATGCCAAATCTGTTTAACAAATCTCCAATGTATTTCTTTTGAGAAAGAAATATGGATTTTGGATGTTGGGTTACTTCAATGCCAAGATAATAATGAACATAGCCCAAATCAGTCATTTCAAAACTTTTTCCTAATTCTTTCTTTATGGATGCAATATAGATTTCATTGTTCCCTGTCACTAAAAAATCATCTACATATACCACAAGATATACAACTGTTTTGCCAACTTTCTTGATAAATAAAGTTGCATCATCAAGATCAAAATGATTGAAGTTGAGTTTCACAAGATGCTCTGTTAGTTTTTCATACCAAGCTCGTGGTGCTTGTTTGAGGCCGTACAAGGACTTCACAAGTTTGCATACTTTATGTCCATGTCCTTTCACAGCAAATCCTTCAGGCTGGGACATAAAAACATTTTCTTTTAGATCTCCATTCAAGAATGCAGTTTTTACATCCACTTGATGGACTTTCCAACCGTTCTGAGCAGCTAGTGCAAAGAGTGTCCGGATGGTGGCCCATTTTTCTGTGGGGCAAAAGTTTCCTCATAATCGACCCCTTCCTTCTGTGCAAAACCTTTTGCCACAAGCCTAGCTTTGTGCTTGTCAAGTGAGCCATCAGCTTTGTATTTGTTCTTGTAGACCCACTTGCAGCCAATTGGTTTGGCTCCAAATGGAGGATCAACCAGCTTCCAAGTGCCATTCTTTATGAGGGCATCATACTCCTTTTGCATCGCTTCTTTCCATTCATCATGAGAAGCAGCTTCTTTTAAGGAAGTTGGTTCAAAATCTGTAGACAAGTTCAATTCACAATCATAAGTAACATCCATATCAACAGGTGAATTAGAGTCATCTACATCACCTCCATCTTGTCGGTTTGTATTTCTGGTTCCTGTTTTTCCAATTTCATTAGGATGAACACTTTCAAGTGTCTTTGTCAGCCACTTTGGGGGACCTTTCTGAGATGGTCCACGCTGCTCTGTTGATTGAGTTGGGACTGAATCAAGATTGAGTCTCCCAATTCTATCAATTACATCACTTAAAGCATCATCCGTTGTTGGAGTTTCATGCAGGGGAGATTGTTCTTCAGAAGAAGATTCCACATGTTGTTCTAGTATAGGAATCCCCCCTTCAAGATGTGGAATCTGATTATCAAATTCTTGAAATGATTTTGTTTTTGCGAATCTATCCAAGTGATCAAGTTGCCACTCAACAACATTGTCAGATTTGGATGATTCGAGAAAAATGACATCTCTAGATAAAACAAACTTTTTATTTACTTCATCATAGAGGCGGTATGCTTTAGATGTGTTTGAATACCCGAGGAAGATACACTTACGACTTCTAGCACCAAGTTTGTTTCTATGTACCTTTGGTATCAAAGCATAACAGGTGGAACCAAAGATCCTGAGATGTTTTACCGAAGGAACATGTCCATACCACAATTCATAAGGAGTCTTGTTTCTTATAGCATTAGATGGACATCTATTCTTTATATATGCAGCACATAGAATAGCATCAGCCCAAAACATTATCTTTACATTTTTGAAGAAAAGCATGGATCGTACCATATTCAAAATTGTTCTATTCATTCTTTCTGCTACACCATTCTGTTGGGGATTATAAGGTACATTTGTTTGATGTTTAATCCCATGTTGGCGAAGATAGTGTTCAAATTCATTTGATGTATATTCTTTTCCATTATCAGTGCAAATAGACCCAATGTGAGATTGTGCATAATTTTGAATCCATTTATGAAAATTCTTGAATTTTTGAAAAGCATCAGATTTGTTCTTCAATAAATAAACCCAACACATTCTGGTGTAATCATCAATAAATGTCATGATATATTTATTTCCATTTGCAGAAGGAACAGGCATTGGACCACATAAATCTGAATGAATGAGTTCAAGCTTCCTATGTGCTCTTGAATGTGAATCATGAAAAGACTGTTTGCTATGCTTTCCTAGAATGCAAGCATCACATTGCTTATGTTTTCTAGGAATTGTAGGCAAACCAGCAACACCATTTTTCTTCAATAAGTGGAGACTGTCATAGTTTAAATGTCCAAATCTAGCATGCCATAATAAACTTGATGGAAGTGTACCTTCTTCATGATGAGAAATATATGAGAAATGTTGTTCATGAGCAGAGGTTCCTTGCAGTTTGACAAGCCTTTCTTCTTCTATTCCCCTCATGACAAGTGAGTGGTCAGAAGCTTTTCTTACCTCAAGCTTGCCATCAAACATATGAATGGAGTGACCTTGCTGGCAGATGTGGACCAAGGACAACAAGTTTCTCTTGAGCTGTGGGAGATATAGAACATGATCCAAAAGAAAGTCTGGAAGACCAGGCAGTTTAAGCCTGATTGTGCCAAGCCCTGATGGCTTGATTTTTGACTGATCTGCAAAGTATACTGCTCCATCAACATTGTCAGTGAAATCTTCAAAAAAATCTTTCCTATGAGTCATATGACAGGTTGCTCCTGAATCAAGCAACCAATCATTTCTCGAAGAAGCAAGTGAAGCATTAAACAAATCTTCATTTACTCCAATGTTACATTGTGCCTCAATATAGTGAGCGGATTCAGGTGCTTTACCTTTGTCTGTATCATCAGTTTTACCTTTCTGCTAGTTTCTTTTCTGCTCAATTTTGTCCCATGGTAGCTTGCATGTAGAAGCATCATGTGATCCATTTCGTTTGCAGTGAATGCAATGTAGATCTGCTTTTTCTGCTTGAGAGTGTCTGCCCCCCTGCCTCTAAAGTATCTTCCTCTTCCTCTTCGTCCACCTCTTCTTCTTGTAGAATCATGAGCAGGATGCTTTTCTTTATGAGCAAGGCAGACAGTCTCTTCAGAAGATTCAGGGACTGTCTTCTTTCCAAAGGCTTTCTCTCTTTCAGTAAACTTTTTCACAAGAGAGTCAAAGGTTATATCTTTAAGATTTCCATTTGCTTGTAAAGACTCAAGATAATTGGAGTAAGTAGGATAGAGTGCCTTGATAAAAGCAATGAGAGGGATATCCAACTCAACCTTAGTGGATTTGATATCATGCATTATGGATTTCACTTCAGATGCAAGAGCAAGAGGATCATTATTTTTTAGTTCAAGAGTGAAGAGTTTAATCATGAGCTGAACAACTTCAAGTGCAGAATGTGAGTCATAAAGTTCTTTCAGCTTTTGTAAAGCTTCAAAGGCAGTTGAATATGATGAAATATGGCGACTTACTTCTTCATTTACAAATGCTGCGATTAATGCATAGGCTTTGCTGTTCTTGTTTTCCCAATTGACGAGCTCTTTGTCTGATGTAGGCTGTACTGGGTCATTGTCTCCTTCTCTGGCACACACTCCCTTCCACAACTCATTGTAGATGAGGGTGTGTTTTACCATCCGGGACCATTCAGGATAGTTCTCCTTGCCAGTGAGAACTATTCCTACCATAGAAATGATTGAATGCATTCTGTAAAAAAATGTCTCTGCTGATAAAAAAACTTCTATTGATAAAAAAAAAATTCTGTTGATATACAGTGAAGTAGTATTCAAAAAGGCAACAGATTTCAAATACTTTTATATACTGTTTCTTCAAATCCATCCGAGGATACTGTATCCACTATATTCCATATCTACAAACTCAGTTTATAACTCATTCAAATGAAGACCATAATATATATATATATATATATATATATATATATATATATATATATATATATATATATATATATATATATATATATATATATATATACTGGTTAATATAACCACAGCGCACATATATATATATAGGATTCAACAGTGAAATTTTTTTTTTACTGCTAAACTCGATACCTCAATGATTAGCCAAGAGAAGTGAACTGCCTCAGCATGACGTTAATATTAACAGAAAACAATGGCTCTCGTATGTCGGAAAGGAAAAAATCCCCCCTCGATATGCTGATAGCTCAATGAATACGGCAAAGCCACAGAGACGCTAGTCAAATAAACCAACACAGAGCACCATTTGAGAAAGCATAAGAGACTTGGCAAAGAGGAGCACGGTTCATCAGCAAAGAGGAGCACGGTTCATCAGCAAAAATAGCGCATCAAAATCACATTATCTTAGCAAAGAGGAGCACGTTTTAAACTTTCACTGTTTCAGCACATTGAGTCTCATGCAAGATGCATTGGTATGAGATCTTCCAAAATTTCAATCATTTCATAACCAAGTCGCAAATCTCATAACAATCCTTTTGATAGAAGGGCTATACTGATTGCAAACATACACTTCAGATGTAATATTAGATTGGAAAAAGGGTCTTTGCTTGTAACAAGTGCTACATCAAAAATTGTTGCGAGTTTATTCTCAAAGATCTGAATATACAAGGGTTTCCCAATGTCTGTGCTGCGCACTTGTCTTCTTGCTCTACACCGTAAAACAACTACCGCCACGCAACATGGAACCTTCACATTGTTTAATCGATCTCATGAAGACATCATTTATGTAATAATGCCAGAGCAAAATCAATGCTGTAAATTGTAAGTACCACAATTCCTGATCATAATCCCGAATTCAGAACGTAACTACAAGGATTCAAACTTAGATGAGGTTTTGATGCTCCCTTTAATCAGAAACGAAACCAAAATCAGCCTCAAAGACAATATTTGTGTAAAATACTTAAGCCAGAGAGCAGTCGAAACGATTGCAGGGACAATGAATTGGAGATGAGATATCTAGATGAGATGATAATTATTATCTAGTAAAGTGTTTCAATACCTCCTGCTGCGGCTTCCATAGCAGCCGAAGCTCAAAAGGTACACTTCTTGCGTTACATCGAACTGCAACACTGCGACATGATGAGCTGGGTCAGGAAACATTGCTGAATCTCCTGCTTCGAAATTACTTGCACTACAACCTTTATGACCAGGCAGAGAAATTACGATCCAAAGCTCCGCGGTTTGAAGCTCATTCAAATCAACAATTTTGTCGATATTTGTAGAATACGAACAATACAGCTAGAGTACACAGATGCAAAAGAGAGTCTATTACAAGCAGCTCGTAAAGCTCCAGCATCTGCTCGGGGCTTCCGTATTCAGTGCAATAAATGGGCTGAAATTGTTCGCCTGCTTCTTGGTGAAATTCCAGAGAGCAGATTATGTCAGGACAGAGGCAGCGCTGGTGCGCCAGAGAGCGTTATGTCAGGATAGAGGGTTAACTCCAGTCTTGGCAGAAGAAAACTGATTGATTGATTTCATTAGGTAACTATTGTTTATATGCAGGAATGTGACTGATCAGTTCATCTACTTGATGACTGTTCACATTCCGGGTACACCAAACCGCTGAGGATTAGGTGTCAACATGTTTCATATAATGTTACATCGATAAAACATATATTACTATATATAGCTAAGATAGTAAGATGTATCTCTAAAATATAATTCAATAATTACAATACTATATGCTACATGGTCCTCTCACTAACATAGACTAGACCTAGATGTATTTCTTGGCTCAAAAATTGATTCCAAATTATCCACATTAGTGTTCATATGTATATATATGATGTTTTATCAATCCCAAGAAACTCAAGAGTCATTTTCTTACATTGTGAATTTGAACACAATATCAAGTACAAAAATAAGATCATTGACAGTTTGTAGTTCGTGGAGATAAAAATTATTGATTTAAGGTGAAACCCCAACAAAGTTTCCTTACCTCCTATTATCTTGTTAACAAACAATCTTTGTCAACGTCAGCAAAGTGGACAAAAACAATCTTTGTCAACGTCAACAAAGTGGAGAAACACAATTTTTTTTTTAAATTTACAAACATATGGGAAAACTTTGTCATGTATTATTAGGATCATTAAATAAATTATATATTCAAATATTAGTAACTCATATAGTTTTTTTAACTTCAATTTTAGAAACAATTTTTCCCTAATCCCGAACCAAAAAACATAGGGGTAAATTTTTCATCAATTTTAGAATTCATAGCGAGTACATATCAATTGATACCATTAACAATCATACATAATAACAAGCACATAGTATTTAATGAATATTTTAGAAACAATTATATGCAAAGGTGCAGGCATTCCTTTATTCTGGTGTTGTTGGAGGCTACTCTTATTCACCTTATTCTAGACTAATGTATGAATGATCATATCCACATACAAACTACTTTCAACTTGGTCACTTGAATTATTGGTCATTCTATTCTTCTTCTTATTAACTTTATTTTTGTTCTTTGAGTTTAGCTCCCGATGCATCCTCCATCACTTTTCCTCTATATTACCATCAATGTTACAATGGTTATAGTGGTTTATATGACCATTTCATTGGTGTTTTATGTTGCTATCTTTTTTCTATTGTCCCTCTTTCTAGTTCTTCTTCCCATCCTTAGAAGTATCCTCCCACTCCAACTTTGATCCATTTCATTTCTCTTTTTTCATGCCTACATTCTCATGACACTTATACATATGCTTTGTCCACTTTACTTACTTCTAGAATCATTGTGTAGACTCCCTAGATACTTAAGGAGTACATTTGTCTCGTTTGGGGTGATACATAACATTATGGCCATCTTTCTAAATTCTATGGTATACTCATGTACACTCTTCCCCTCCTATTGGAAATAGTTCCACTGGATCCACTAGTCTTCTATATACCCAATAGATTAAATTTTTTATTTTAGTATGGTTTTAAAGTCATCCCACATAGTCACAAGAGGATCTCCCTCCAGCATAATTGTCTCTTTGTGGCTTTGCCACTAGGTTTTGGCATAGCCCTCTAATTTTAGCCACAAAAATAAAATCTTTTGTTCTTACTCTATACAATGAGCACTGAAATAAAATTCTAATTTTTGTGACGATTGATTTAGCTCCAGAGTGTCAATATCACCTCGATAGAACTTGATATTTACCTTAGATTAAATTTTGAATAGGGACTATGAAATTTTCATGACACACAAATTAGGTTTTATTTTTTGGGTTCATTCTTTGGCTCTCTCTCTATTTATTCCCAATATCCTAATCTCACTATTAATCAAACGTTTGTGTTAGAACCACCATCTTCTTTGAATATCCTAAGCTTATTGATCATGGCCACCATGAGGAGATTTAGGTTACAGTTTATATATGCAACTTATGCCTCTAGCAACAAAAATCTCTCTTTTGCAGGATTAGGAGGATTATTCACAAGTTTGTCGGCCATGACTAGGACTTTTATGAATTATGCCTTAGATGATCTAAATCTCCTTCAAATATCCACAATATGACTAAAGAAGCGTATTTTGATTTGTATATGATCTATAAATTATTGTGGATACTCCACTGGATAGTTCATCACAATATATGATAAAATTATACTTAAAAATCTAAAATCTACACTATGAAACTGTTTATTTCTCCTTAGGTTTCTAGATTTGTAAATTACAATTTATTGCATATGCATGCAAATTAAATTATCCAGAAAATGGTGAATAAAAGAAAAAAACCATAATTGACACAAGATATAACTTGGGAAATTTATTTGGGGGAAAACGCAACTAGAAGGTGTGGTCTCTTTCTCTAAATAAAATATGGGTGTGAGTACAAAGAAGTAAGATCTATGGTAAATGGACTATGACATTCCAAAAATACTCTTTTCTTTTCTCTCTACTTATCCTTTCTTGGTCACTCTACGTGTTTATGAAATAAATATGCTCGAAAACAAAGAAACCCCCTTCCTTTAGTGGCCAGGTTATAACACAACTTGATAGCCTAGTAGCGGTTAGGTTTGACTCTTTCAACTCTTAACTAGAGTTACAACATTGACTCTTCTAGAGTCATCTGCATCATGATCATGTGCCTAGCCACTTTTCCATGAGTAATAGAAGCTATGTGGCATCTTGTCAGTTGTAAAGAATAGCAAGGTCCAATTCCTAGTGGCATATTTTTTTCTTACAAAGGTGTTTGTACATACAATAGGGAAAAATGTATTTCTTCAAAGTGGAAAAGTTTCACCCCCAAAAAATCTCATTTAGTGCTCCTAGAACATTTTAGATATCGTCAAGCTAGTTACTGCTAGTAAAAATGGTCCTCATTCCTCCAGTTTTTCCAATCTCAAAGCCTATGGATGACAAAAAATACAATGATCCAATTTAAGTCATGGAATATGATTTTTTTTTTTAATTAATCTACATCATGCCCAAAAATTTATAACCCACTATATATGACACTTCTTCATATGACTTTATTTTAATTAATCAATTTAATTAAATGGGCAAAAAAATAGATCATTACTTTGCACATAAATATCAAACTTTGATTTTTATACATTATTAAGAATACTCTAAAATATTCCATAGAGGTTAAATCGATGTCATCCACCTAATAATTATTGAAAATAAAATGAAAATTTTAGAAACTTTATACCAAAATGGAAATGTCCATCAACATAAATATAGCAAACAATTACACATCAGTAAATTAAATTACATTGAGAAATCTAATTATCCATCGCACTAAACCAAATAATGATTATTAAAAATGAACACGGTCACGTACCTAAATCTAAGTTGAACATTTTGAAAAGATCAAATTCATTAAATTAAAAAACTAAATGATACTGAAAAATATTATGAATAACAATCTGAGGTTAAGAAATAAATAAATTAAGAAATAGACTTGTGGGAAAGTAATGTCATGCAACGAACCTAAATCTAAGTTGAACATTTTGAAAAGATCAAATTCATTAAATTAAAAAACTAAATGATACTGAAAAATATTATGAATAACAATCTGAGGTTAAGAAATAAATAAATTAAGAAATAGACTTGTGGGAAAGTAATGTCATGCAACGAAAAATCGTGTATTTGAATCATAGTTACCAAATTTGCCTGAATCGGTCAAAAAATACGATAATTCGTGGATTCGTTACGAATACCGTATTATTCGTCCAAATTCGATTCGTTTCTCAGGTTTAATTGATAAAGGTTATCTAGTTTACCCAGACGGACAATTGTTCATTCAATAAGAACTATCAGCGGGTTGAGATCATGGATGCGCATTCAATAAGAACTATCAGCAGGTTGACATCATGGATGCACGGAGGAGCTGTCTGAGATACTGCATGGCTTTCACCTCAGATCTGGGATTTCCTGGAGAAATGCTTTTGGAGAGATGCTTTCAGAGAGATTCAGAAAAGAGGTGGACCAGTGCAGTGCTTTCTCCCATTCTGTCACTCAGCGTACCAAGCCCAATAGGGGAATGCACTGGGGAGGTGAATAGGTCAGTTAGGCAATGCTCAAGACCTCCCAGGGACAGAGCTTGTAAATTTGAAGATGTTGCTAACAAGTCTGATTGGATCACAAGCCCACATGATGAGTGGATTGTTGTGAGATCTTCAAGTAAATCTCCAACTTTATATAAACCTTCGTTAAAATCAGACATTAGTAATGTCTTCTCCAACTTCATATAAACCTTTGCTAAAATCAGACATTAGTAATGTCTCCTCCATCCAGGAGCTTCCATTCAACAAAAGTGCAGTGCCAGCTTCGAAGTTGTCAATTGCACAGAATTGCAGCTTAGAGGTGAACTAGATCAATGCTCACAGGCTGTGGTCCGTGTAGCACAATCTCAACATCAAACAATCTTCCAGCACTTCTGCCAAGACCCTGCATCATTACTTGTTTTTCGAAGGCTGTGGCAAGAACATTAAAAAGCATCTTGAAATGGGAAATTTACAAGTTTAAAAATCAATCAGGGATGGGAAAATTTAGAAATCATGGTAAAATGTGAAAGTTTACCAATTTATCACTTAAGAGTCTAGAAAATAGGTAAAGAAAGAATTTGTTATACTGTGAAGAAAAACAGTGATAAATTTGGTAGGTTATTATATATTTGTTAAATGTATTTGTATTTATTATTATGAATATTTTAGATAAATAACTGTTCAAATTAGGAATATATTTTAAAGGTAAGTTTTGAAAGATATAGAAGTTTTGTTTGATTTTTAATTTAAAATAAATTCAGAAAATAATAAATAAAAATATTGTTTTTATTTAAAATAAAAATAAAAAATTAAGATTTGTATTGTCGAATTTTTTTCGAATTTAATATTTTTGATTCGAATTTTTAACTTATCTAATCGAATTCGAATTCGAACTTGGTAACTATGATTTGAATAGTGTGGAAGTTAATGGCCGCTTTAGTTTGAGAAAGCAATTTGAGAGTATAAGAATGAGTAATGACCTTCGCAAGGACAACTCCATATTCAGATTGAAAAGAAAGTCATTCCCACGGCAGGCCGAAATCCCCGAAAGTCTGGTAGCTTTTTGATAGCTGCAAATCTGTATGATAGCCTTTTGATACTTGCAGATCTATGTCGACAGCTCGATATTTAGTATGAAAAGAAAGTTATTCGGAAGGGGCCAAGAAGACCCCTCTGGTAGGCTCTATTTTATACGGTTTGTAGAGGAAGTTTTAGGAAGCCAGGCCGGAGAGCCCACTAGTCTGCTAATCTTTTTGTTTCTTGGAAGGGAAGCAAATCGAAATTGTTAGTGAGTGGTCAATAAATCCAAACGCGGCGAATCACCTTTAAAACAAAATAGTATTTCTGAAGAGAACTGTCGTCAGCAGGTCGTCGGTCAAGTCGAAGAATATCACAAGCGTTCTTCACAAAACGAATGCCATTGGGGTTTGCAGATTTTTCTGCATGGCAAAACCCGCAACGTCCATATTGCCACAATTTGTAACTTTGTGTTGCAGTCCTTATCAACAAGGTTGTAACGTGTGGGAATTTAACGTCCGATTCAAAAGTAGGAGTACATAAATTCAAATTAAATGATTAAAGAAAGTTTTTGTTATATATTTCTGATACAACATTGCCATCTGAGTGTTGAAAAAAAGACATTAATGAACACGCTTAAAGCTTAACTAAGTTATCTGGAAATGGCTTTACATGATTTTACAATGTTGTTTCGTGAAGTATATGCAACTAGGAAAAGCAGGGGGCCTATCGGTTCGGGTTATAATTGGGTATGCACGGAAATTAATTTATTTCTTTCGCCCTGCAGTTGATTTTCATTTTTCCTCGGATACTAATGGTCAATATTTGCTTTAAACATTGCACGTTTGTTAAAGAATAACTTAAGCTCACTTCAGTCAACGGACTCTATATCAGTGTGCGTTATTTTTGCGTAGGTAAAGGATAAGTGTTGAAGTTTTCCTTCTTAAGAAGTTATTTAGTTTATTATTGACGCATTTTCTTCAATTTTGCATGAGTTTTTATGTTGAATAGTTAATTCAAATCTCAAATCTATTATTTATTATTTAGCGATATTTAATCAGAAAAAAATTGGACCTTTTAATAATTTTAATGATAATTTTTTAATACTAGAGTTGATACATCTTAACTCTCTCGCTTGGGTTCGTGCTTTATATCACTGGACTCAAAATGGATGTAAAGTGGTTTTTAGTCATGTGTAATTGTATGAAAATCTTTTATAACTAGCATAGATTAATTTTAAATACCTATTTAACATGAGTGAGAGGGATCTAACATGACTAAAATTTCAAATTTGATGATGGACGGACAATGGTACACATCATACTGAGTTGTAGAATGAGCCTCTGGACTCAATCACCATATATGTTCTTGTTTTACACGAAATTAATAATTTAAATATATTTTATAATTACCATATGTGTTGGTGTTTCACATTAAATAAATAATTTGAAATTTAATAAATATGAAGTATAATATAATTATCGCTATAGATAATATCATTTCAAGAGATACATTAAGAATTTGATGAATACTGAAAAGGTAAGTAGTGAATAAAAAACAAAAGAATGTATATAATCAATTAGAGATGGATTTCCATGGTCCTCTCGATTTATGTTTTTTAGCTTTTTTTATCACAACACATGCCATATTTCTCATATCTCTATATTGATCACATAAGAAAGGAGGTTAAAAGATAACCCTTAAGGCCTTTATTGTAGTAAATGTCATACACTACCTTTCCTTTTTCTAATTTTAATTGTTTCTTTCTCTAATTTGAATCCTCGTGAATTCATTATTCTCCTCATCATCTGGGTATTTCCAGAGAGGATTTCCCATAGTTTTACCCACTAATTTGTGACAAACAATAATTTATCCACTTACTCATAAAGACCCATACTCATGCACTTGTAAAATGGAACATGATGAGTACAGACACACCTTATCACTAAAGGATAGTCCTAGCTATGTTGATTGGTATTTTTCTCCAAGATCATTTTTCCTCGCTCAATAGGCAAAGTAGGAAATTACCCTTGTGGTTGAAAGGTTTGCCCGTCAAAGACTTTGAATGCAAATGTAGTTGGAGACAAACGAGTTGAGCTAGGAGTGTGCCGACACTTCAATGACATGATAGAAGTTGACCCTGCTTCACACATGAAAACGATACAAAAATTCTTCCAAAATGCATGCATCATTATCTGAAAAAAAAAATCTAATAGGAAAGACAAAAAGGACTTAATGTTGGGTTGAAAGTGACGAGGTTAGAGTCTAAGGGATTTAACTCACCAATAAAATTCAAAAGTTCTCTATGTTTTTCAAGTTGTTTTGTAACACTTCAAGAGGTAATTGTGGTTGCATTGGGACTATGTGTGTACCTTTTAAGAACACCTTTAATAGTATAGAACCCATTTCTAGATAATGGATTTTCAATCAAAAGAGGGCTTTTGGGATATGAACGTGTCATTGGGACATAATGTCAATATTCTCAAAATTATGTTCTTGAATGGCCACATGGTTTTATCTAAGAGGAAAATATCATATGTTGATGATGAGGCATTATTTTAAGTGTTATTTCCACCCCATTTTTGCTAAGGAGTTAAAGGTATTACAAATATAGGGTGAAACTAGATTAGTTTAGACAATAGTATGATGAGCAAGGTTTTAATGGGAAAGCTACCTATGAGCCATGACTAGGATGGTCTTACACACAATTTTTTCAAGTATAATAATCAATTTTAATCTATTCTTTGATGCCACCACCAACATTGTCATGGGTTTGAGATGGACCCTAATCGTTATTCAAATATTTCTTTTATTTCTTGTTCTTATTCCTACCTCTAAGCTATTAAGAATTCTTTTAGGTTGTGGATTTCACTGAATTCACCTTAGAGGTTTGAGTATGAGCGTTAGGAATTTGGGTGGTATTATGTGTAGTAGTTGATGCACTAGAAGTGTTATTCAATTAGTCCATATGGGTGGCAAGTTATCCTACATATATAAAGGACACAAAACCAACAAATCCCCTAGCTTGGGCTTGTAACTTACATTTTGCAAGATCATTCAATGAGCAAGGAGAATTAGCAACATTGTCATACAAGGTGATCTATTGAGAATAGATCATGGAAAGCTCATGGGCATGCCTGATCACTTGTTATTTTTTTTGGGATCTTACCCTAGTCAAATCTTCAGTGATATTGGAAAAGAGAAACTTAGTGAACCACTCTTACACTATGTCATCTAGAAATATTATTTGAAATATACTCTGTTGTGACATCCACTCGCATATATAATCAACTATATGGGTGGAAGTAGTACAACATAAGTTCATTACAATGTCATTTCCCATTTGTATCTAAAAGGAAATTAATAATGACAAGCAATTCCTATGCCAAAGACAAGAAATCATTGTATGTGGTGGTCTCAATATCAATGTACCACTTCGAGGCATGACTAGTAAGAGTCGATGTGAAAAATAGTATGCAAATGATATCATCCATGAATGAGTTATATGAACACCACAAATCATATATTGTGTTTGTAGCTACAAGATCTTCTCTAGATTTTCAAATATTAGTGGATATGTTCATTAGGACAATCGATCACATGAGATTATGATTTATGGATCATTCATTAACTTTCGTAGATTAGGAAATGTAAGCATATCCAAGAAGGGAGATTTGAATGAGTTATAGGAAGGAGATTGTTCTCCTAGTTACCCAAATGGATTTTGTGATCCACCCATATCTAAATTCCAATAACCCAATGGGCTTCTTGGGGAAGGTGGATTGCCAAATGGATTTTCTCTAAGATCCATGGGAGTGGCATAACTATTATTTCCTACAAGGAATGAGCCCGTAGTGGAAAAATAACTACGAAAAGGTTGATAACTTCTAATATCAAACGATATTCCAAGAAGAAAACATCGTGGACTGAAAATATTACCACAAAAATTAGCACCCCAATGGTAGAGCTCATTACTAGGAATATTTCCCCTAGCCCCTAGACATTCCAACGAACATAAGTTCTTCATGGAAAGGTGAGCCCCCTAAAGCTTTACTTCCCCAATGATTAGTGAAGTTGTTGGAAACATTTGTGTCCCCAATATTTCTAGGAATTAGCATAACTCATTACAAGGAATATTTCCCCTTGCACCCTCAGAATTCCCCCTTAAGTCTTTCACGGAATGGTGAACCCCCTATAACTTGACTCCCTAATGATTAGTGAATTTGCTAGAAACATTCGTGTCCACAGTAGTTCTAGGGAATGGCCTGGACCTATTGCGAAAAATATTGGGACTAATGGATGTTCCCTTATAACTAGATTACTAGATAATAGTTGATCCTCTAACATTGTACATGTGTATAGTACTCATCGGGTTATTAGAGCCTCCAAAAAATGTGAATGGAGGGAATGATTCAATGTTACGGAGGTAGCTACATTGGATATGCTAAAGGATACAAATAATGAACATATTTTATTTACCGGTAAGAGGAGAGAAAGAGTGTAGGTGGTGGAAATGGGATGTATAGTACTGAACTATGGCATGGAAGTTTCCTTAGGGGTACCTCTAATTAATCTACGAGTCAACACACTGGGTTTCTCCATTCGTTATAAACCATGGATTATGGGTAAATATTATTGGACCAAAAATATGGGGTGGAATATACACTCTTACTTGAAAATATGGGCCTAGGGAGCCACACCAAGTAAAGATGAGAGTGAGATAGTAGAGCTTTTCCAACTACTTCTTTCACTATTTTCTCAACCTTCATAGGAACAATAATATTTCCCCTAGAGATAGGAAATTCCATGTCTAGCGCAATGTGTGATCAATCCTACATCTATGTTGAGGTATACCCTCCACTTTAGGAGGAAGGCCCTATTGTATACAAGAATGTCATGGAATAAACTCACCCACAATGTAAAGTAAAGTTTTATACTAAAGATGTAGTGAAACTTATGGCCAACTAGATTTAAAGAAAGAAACACACTTCTAACAAATATAAGAAGAATTATAAGAAAAGAGGTGGCTAAATGTCTGTTCCCTTCATTGGATATTGTTTAGAAAGGGGAAGTGACATGTCAATCCTATCCTTAGCAAGCACAAGAAGGCCAAAATTAAGAAATTTAAATGAGATTTATGAGCAAGATGACGTTGATAGTAGCTGTTAGGACTCTAGGAAACTCTCCTAGGTTGCAGCTCGGAGATGCCTGGTAACATATAATCTTCAATATTGTTCTTAGAACTATTGGAATGGCTGATGGTTTGGATCAAGTCAGATAACCATTTCAACTCTATTCTCACTCAAGACATGCATAAACACTCTCACCAATACAAGGCTTTAGACCACTAATGTTTAATAATTTATAGATTCAATGGATAGATGGAGAACACTGATTGTACCAACAGATTTCATACATATACATAAATGAATGGCTAGCTACAAGCAGTAAAAGAGAATACTGAATGTACCAGCAGATTCATATATGACGACATATGAATGGCTTAGCTACAGGCAATCAAGAAGCTTGCAAATATAATTCATTAAAGCAGTGATAAGATGACAGTTATCTGGCCTTAGACAGAAAAGAAAACATGAAAAAATTGTTCAAGTGCAAGCATAGAATAGAAAAGAGAATGGACATTGAACATATAATAGAAAAATAAGCTTATATTGCTAGAATGAAGATGAGAAGGTTGAAGGAACAGAGGAGGAACAATATCCAGAAGTTGAACCTCTATTACATCTTACTTTAGTTATTTATACCCTGTTTACAATACTCCTAAGCTCTAAGAGGCTCGGAGTCTTAATTTTTCTGATCTACATTGTTAACAGATTTGATGCCCTCTAGGCAAGCATGGGCTCATAGTTTTCTACTTCAGATAGAAGAGTAACCATTTTCATATATTTTGGGTAGTTTGTTGCGCCGTCTAGGAGTTCTCTTGTGCCACAGATGCTCCATAATAGATTTTGTTGTTATGGATGAGCTACGCTGTCTGTCAATGCTCCATGACATCTTTTTCAGTTTGGGTGTGAGCTACGCGTGTTGTGGCTCTTTCTATTCCCCTTTTGGCCTCTATCCCTATCTCCTGGCCTCTATTGGATAATGGAAAGGGTATTCAGGCCTACGTAATCTCACAAACATTTATAAATGGTTTTTTTCCTATTATATACAGAAAACATAGCATCACTACAAAAATTTTGTCTTCTCTGTGTATTTTGGACTTCAAAAGTCCTAAAATATGGTTAATTGTCTATTGGGTTTGGCCTTGTCATCATCGCAAGTCGCAAAAATCCTGCTCCTGTGTATTTCCCTTATATTATGAAATATGCGAAAAACATTGAAAAATGCATGAAAATGGGTTTAGTGGACTTCAGATATTATATATTTCACTTCCCGAACCCTTTCAGGTCTGGGACTCATCGCAATCGTTGTTGGGCGATGCTCCCTTTGTATTTTCATTATATAACAAAAATACACAAAAAACATTAAAAATGGGGCTTTTGCGGACATAAAAACATATATATTTTTCTTACCGAAACCCATCAGGTCTGGGTTCCATCGCTATCGCACTGCCCCTGTTTCCCTTTGTATTTCATTATATAACGAAATACACTGAAAATACATTAAATATCTCTTTGGCGCGGACTTCAAAAATTATGAACTTGAATATATAATGTCATTAGGTCCGGCTATCGGGTCGCCCATATGTATGTGCATAGGTCTCGCTCGTGTTATATTGTCGATGCGATATCAACAATCCAATAAATCGCAATCGCGCATCGCTCACTGCCCGGGTCCTTTAAATAACATAGCATATGCTCCCCACTGATGCGACCCGCCGATCCGATCATCGGCGATCACTGATCAACGGTGTCATGCGCCCAACTTTAAATTGTCCCTTCTACTCGGCCGATTCCGATTAGCCGCTTAAATCTGGGTTGTTGATTGGCCAGATCTAACGTTTGTTGTTCATTCCTCTGTTCAAGCCTACGATTATGGGTTTTTCATGGTTTTCAAGCATATTTTCCTTCCGATAGTGTATTTCCACCCCTCCAAGGGCTCTCCTCTTGCATTTATTTTGATCATTGGATGATCTTTGAGCAAATATTGAAGATTTCAAGAGCATTAATGGATCCATTGGCATGCTTTTAAGTAAATTTGGAGACTTAAAGAGCCTATATGGATCCATTCATGGGCCTTTTTCCAGCAAGGCTAACACTGGCTCCTTTGGGGGATGAAATCCTCCCTATGAGGTTTCAAGGATCACAGATCAATGCCTTTCCTGAAAAATCAAAGTCAAATCTTCCTTATAGTGTTCCATTGGGCATGGAGTCTATTTTGTAATGAAATAAAAACTGGGAAAAAAAATTATTTACAATGACAAGGCTTTAAATCCATAAACAAAATAAAGTTTCAAAAACTGCCCATTTATTGGGCTACCAAAAGTTATCTCCTCCTTCCAGACTGTGCAGAATGAATGTATTGTTCTGTTGAATTTTAGCAATGACAAATGGACCTTTCCATAAGGAATCAAACTTGCCATGATTACCTTTCTTTTCTTTAAATGCATCCCATTTAAGCACCCAATCACCAACTTCGAAATTGCCCACTTTTGCTTTCCTGTCAAAGGTTTCTTTGATTTTCTTCTAATGAGCTTTTGACTTCTCAACTAGCTGCTCTCTGATCTGTTGTAGTTCAACCAGGTTATTCATTCTTCTTACCATGTCATTCTCTTCATCTTGTTTTTCTTGCAAGAACTTAGCCATAGGGAGAATCAGCTGGATGGGGAAAATAGAATTAGTGTCATAAACCAGTTTGAATGGAGAATTCCCTATGGACTTTTTGATGGTAACTCTATCAGCCCATAGTGCAAACTTTAACTTGGAATCCCAGCTCTTTTTATTGTCCTCTAACAGTTTTTTGATTACCCTTACTAGACTGTTGTTAGATGATTCTGCTAGGCCATTTCCTTGAGTATAATATGACGTAGAATGCACCACTTGAATGCCCATGGATTCAGTCATGTCCACCAATTATTTTTCCTTGAAAGTTGTTGCATTATCAGTGACTAGTTTGGTTTGGCAACCAAATCTAGTGAAAATTTTCTCATTCAAGAACTTTATGACAACTTGATGATTGGCATTCTTAGTGGGTATAGCCTCAATCCACTTGGTGAAATAATTAGTGGATACTAAGATCTATTTGTGTTCGTCATTGGAATGTGGGTTGATCTCACCTATACAGTCAAAGCCCCACTGTTGGAAGGGACCATTGACATGTATTGGCTTCAAGATCAAAGATTTTAGTTGTTGTCTTCCTGCAAACCTTTAACACTTGCCACAATATTTACAGAAGAAAACACCTTAGAGAACACAATAGGCCAATAATATCCAGCCCTCAAGATTTTGTGAGCTGTGGTTTTCCAATAATGATGCCCTCCACAAATATTAGAATGGAACTGGTGTATGACCTCCACATATTTTTCTTTATCTAGACACCTCAAGAGGATTCCTGATGGGTCTTTCCAATAAGGAAGATTTTTATTAATGCAAAATTTGGCTGATCTGAGTTTAATGGCACGAGCTTGACTTGAGTTAAGCCCTTGAGGGACTTCTAGCTTTTGCAAAAAATGAACTATGTTGTAATACCATTCACATGTGGCTAGATTTTCAGCCAAAGACTGATTCTGGTTTTGCTCTTCTGCTGCTCCCTCTGTCTACTCATCATTTGAATTTAGACCCATGGAATTTATGTCTAACAAGCTGTAATTTTCTTCAGCCATAAGTTTAGTGAAGCCCTAGCCTTTGACAAGCTTAGTGGGCTTTCACCTCTATGTTAAACTCTATGAATTTTGCAATCCATTTAGCTCTCTTCCCATCAATATCTAGCTTAGTTAAGACATCTTCTACTGAGGCTAAAGGTACATATGCAACTACTTTGGAATGCAGAATATAAATTCTGAATGTCTTTAATGATTTTATGAGAGCATAAGCTTGTTTTTCAATAAGGTCATACCTTAGTTCAGCATCCCTTAAGGTTTTGCTGAAAAAGGCCACGGGGTGGGCTATGCCTTCATCATTTTTCTGCAACAGAACTGCGTCAAGTGTATCATAAGAGGCAAAAGAGAAGATACAAAACTCCTTAATGTAATCTGTGTTGATTAGAGTGGGAGCTTCCATGATATCTTACTCGATGGCTTCAAAATAGCTTCTTTAAGCATCTGTCCATTTTATTTCTGATCATTTCTTCAACATGGAAGTGATGTGCTTTACTAGCTCTGCAAATTTTGGAATGAACCTCCTTACAAACTTAATCTTACCTAGGAAGGATTGAATGTCCCTTTTTGACCTTGGGATGGACAATGTTTGAATGGCTTAAACCCTTGCTAGATCAATCTTCACACCTTCAGCAGAAACAATATATCCCATAAGTTTTCCTTCTTCTAGAGCAAATTGTGACTTCTATGGGTTCACTAAAATTCCTTCTTCAAATGCTGTAAATGGTCTTTGTGGCTGCTGGAGAAGACTGTTATGTCATCAAGATAAATAAGGAAAAGCTTGTCCTTTTCTCCCATGAAGGCTATGTCCATGGCCCTCTGAAAAGTAGCCCCAGCATTCATCGGTCTGAAAGGCATCTTGGAGTAGATGAAAGTGCCCCAAGGAGTAGTGAAGGTAGCCTTTTCTTGGTCTTCAGGATGCACAACAATCTGATTGTAACTTGAAAATCCATCTAAGAAACACACGACTCTAGCCCCTGAAACTCTTTGCAGCAAGTGTTCCATCTTAGGTAGGGTATAGTTATCTTTTTTAGAGCACTTGTTCAGATTTCTAAAGTCCACACAAAGCCTGATTTTTCCATTTTTCTTTCTTACTACCACAAGGTTAACTTTCCATTTTGAATACCTTAGGGGAACTATGATTTTGGCATCCAACAACTTCTTGATTTCTTTCTCAATCAAAGGCAATAAGAGAGGGTTGATAGGTCTTAATTTCTACTTGAAAGGGATGGTGTTCTTTTCTAGTGGAATCTTATTCTGAATGATGTTTGCATCATAGGTTTTAAGATCGTTTTATTCCTAGGGAAAAATATCAGCAAATTGCTTCATAAGGGTGCAATACTCGGAGATCTGGGTAGAGGACAAATGAGTGGGAAAATTTATGTATTTCGGATGGGTTGGGCTCCCTATATTGTGTTTACAAACAACAGACTCATTTTCTATTTTGGTAGGCTTATATGGCACATTGTTTTGATCGAAAAACTTCTCTAAAGGCATTAATCGCTTTGGTATATGGTTACTAGCCAGCTGGATGATGCTTCCCCAGCCGATCTCGTTTTTTAACTTAGGCTGGCTGCATTCTTCCATGGTTTCATTTTCTTGGTCGATGTGTGTTTCAGTGAATTGCTCAACAACTTGTAAAAACCTTTTAATTTCCTCATCGTCTTCAAAAACTCTAAAATATTTGACATTGTTAAGCAGAGAGGGCCTATATTTTACCTAAACTTCATATGTCAATTTAGGAGGCAAAGGATGAATAAACATGCTAGTAGACACAACAAGGGAGTCGGCAAGCTGGTTCTTCATTCTTAGGATATAAGAAATGCTGAAATTAATAAAAGAATCCTTGAGCCTCCATACCTCAACTTTGTATTCTTTCAACCTTGGATGCTTAGCTTGGAAATTTTTATTTACCTATTGAATAATGAGGTCTTCATCTCCAAACACTTTCAGGCCTTTGATACCCATTTCTTTAGTAGCGCTTAAGCCCAGAATGAAAGCTTCCTACTCTACTATGTTGTTTGTGACCTGAAAGGTTAATTTGAAATATAAATGAATGTATTCATGTGTTGGGGACACAAGGACCACACCTACCCCTGCAGCTTCTTTAGAGCAAGCCCCATTAAAGAACATATCCCAAATCTGTGGGTTTTCTTCCTCTACGATCTGGCAAACTGGTTTCTTGAGCTATGTGGAGGCCAACTGGAATTCTTTAGTATGAAAAATACAAACTCCAAAATCAGTGTCGATAACATATATGGAATGATTGGTGGGATTCTTTTCATTGTTGATTATATAAGGCAGCTGAGCTTCTCTATACAATCTCTTGCTCTCAACTCCGAAAACTGGGATAGTAGCATAAGACAGATCATTTTGTAATGATCCACCTAATCTCTTGATCCAACCTCTGGAAAGCAAAATGTGAAACTTGAGGGTACATATTCCACCACAATATCCATCATCATCCTTTTCATAGGCAGCTGAGACAAAGTGATGGCTAGGTCCTTGATTAATCCTAGACATTTCACTTCTCTAGAGTCAAAAGAGAACATGTCATGATAAGGCTTGATGATGTCAAGACCCAACTCATCCATGACACCCTTGGGCATTAGATTATGGTTGGATCTAGTGTCCAAAAGGCAGTTGTGAAGGATTTTTTCATGACTAGTCAGAGAGGCATAGAATGATGGGGATCTGTCATGACAATTTTCAATCATTGGGCTGAGAATAGTAGTCGATTTGTGATATTTAAGGTTTACATAGTCAGTGGAGGCTTGGTTGGCTTTAGGCTCAAGGGCCTCGAGGATGGATCTTTTGAAGGACTCGTTCTTCACTAGTTTAATCAGAGGCATAGGTATTCTTAGCTTCTGAATTTCTGATTTAAAACTGAAAGGAGAAGGAGACTTGTCAAGGCTTCTTATCTCATGAGTTGGAGCTTTGAGGATGATGGGATCAACTGCTGGTTGATTTTTATTATTAGCTTGTTGTACTGCAAGGAAAACAATGCTTTGAAGATGAGTTTCCTTGGAATTATTTATCTTTGACCTCAAATTATATCTTTTTTGATCTACAATTTATAGAATAGCTTCACCATCCCATTCTCGGCTGATCTGGTCATTGAATAATGACTTTTCATAGGAAGCTGAGGTCAAAATGGAAGCATTTTCTTTGTCTTCGAGACAACGGATCTCATTATCTTCTTCAAACTGCTCCTCTTCCATGATTTTTTTTTGAAAAGGAGCCTTGACCCTTTGGACTTCGTTAGCATCTTTGTTCCTTTGCAAAATCTGCAACTACTCATTAGTTCTTCTATATGAATTTGTGTTTGGATTTCTAGGAGGAAAGGTGTTAGTGTTACAGGGAAAAGTGTCTATACAGAACTGCTTATCCCACTAAGGTGTGGTAGCTACCTTAGAAATAAACAAAGTAAAGCTACGTTCATTTTTCCTTTATGAAAGATAGATGAGAGAAGAATAGAGGAGACCAACCTCTGTCTTGCGCTTGGCTCCTAGTTCGGTTCCTCTCTCTTCTGATAGTCCTTTGCCACTTGTTTCCTTGTACACCCAGCTTCACAGAGTACCTGTAGAATCAAAGTAGCATAACACTATACAAGAACATGGATCTATTATCATAAACAATCTAGGATCAGATGTAAATTGACCATACAAATGCATAAAACATAAACGACACAAGAGTATGGAGGAAAACTTGAATAGATTTTATTGATAATAAAGAAAGAGCCAAGGGAGTTACAACCAGTTGTTCTGACCCAGCATCATCCTCTCAGCAAGTAAGCCCTTCTTCACCTCATACAAAGCTTAGATCACCCAACACTATGATGTTGTCTCAAGAAACAAACAGCAATTCCTTACAAGATGCAAAATTCCAGCCTCTGGATATCTGGGATGAGGGATCCATATATAAATATCTGTAAGGGAGATGAATCAGCTTGTGATTTGATTAGTTACTTCCCTATCATAGTTCTTGCTTCCACTTGGAGATTGATGATCACTTACTCATCCCTGTTCGAATTCAGAGAGGCAAGTGTCACAGGAGGAGTTTCTAGAAGATTCCATGCCTCTCCACCTCGCGGATTGACAATGCCATTTGTCACTTCTCGCCCATCGCACCCCATAGAAGGGCTTTTTGAAATGCAACACACCCACAGAGTGTACTTAGGTGAGATGCAACGCACTTTGCCTATGGAGCAGGTGAAATGATCCCGTTTTGACCAGTTCTGAGCAGTTTTTCATGGATAAATTCTGGGAGAAGCTGTAATCAGTTGACCTTGTTCCTTTAGGGGTTAGAACAGCACTTTTAGGGACTTAGGAGCCCTCGGTTTATGGACATTTTATGCTTTGGGTTGTAGTGCCCAAAAATGTCTATAACAGTTGCCCCCTAAAGCATGAGGTTGTTAATCTTTTCTGATGTCGGGTGAAATGCTTTATCTGAGGATCCGAAGTTCTTTCAAGCTGGGAGGAGACCTTTAATAAGATACAATACAATACATTATCTTCATAATTTTTTCATGATCTAGCTTAGGCAGGCATTTCCATGCTCAGCTTTATAAATTCATTTTCATGTACATAGGATAGACAATCGTCTGAGTGTAGACTGATGACTCTGGTAGAGTCATCATCCCTTTGATTGGATGATTATCTGTGCAACAACGATGTACATTTGATGTCTTTATTTCCCTGAAATATATCGCAGCCCGGATGGATGAAACTAGATCCCGGGTCTTCAATCTCATTTGATCTTCACTCGAAGTACGAGTCTATCCATGTGAGAGATGTTCTGGAGTCGAACATGGAGAGACATCGCCTGATTACCAGCCAATGTTGTAAGCTGTTAACAGGAGCGAGAGGAATTACCGATAATGATAATGACCCTCAAGGTACTACAATAAAATTCACGTCGTGTGAATAAAGGACTCGGCGTCGAACACCACGCAAAATATTTTGGTCGAAGGCCATTGATGTAAACCTGTTGCCGGAAGTGAGAAACTTGCCATTGAGGCATGCAAGCTTCAAAGTACTGAAAGGGGTGTCCCTAGATCATCTTCCTGTATAATGAGATGATGTTGACAAGAAGAGATCCGTCATTGGAGGGCCTTAATGAATCCCACATCAATGACATAGAACGGAGCAAATGATTTTAATGGAGGTGAAAACGATCTAGTGATATAAGGTTCAGGGTGGTGGTCATGAAAGAATGGAGCGTAAATGTATTGCAGCGGGTGAGACACAGGTGAATTCTCTGAATGACTTCTCTTGAACATATCAGCGACACTAACATGATGGATCGATAGCATTAACCCCAAATGTGGATGGTGTGATGGGACCATGTTGATGTGACCGGTGAATGAAACAACCCAACCTGACTTGGATGCAGAGTGAAAGTGTCATGTTCAAGAGCGACTTGCTACCAACAAAGTTTCTTCAAGTTTTCTTCCCAATTTTTCCCCAGTCATTGCTGACCAGTACCTCTTTTTTTTTTTCAAGCTTGAGGAGGATAACATATGCTTGTTCTATAATTTTCCCTTCGGGCAAACCCATTGCTATGTTTTATCGAGCCTAGCGATAGTGAAACTCGTTCTTGTCTGCTATGTACAAGTTTGTCGCTATTAGGTTTTAACGAGTTTAACGACAAAGATAAATTGCTCCTTTTCAATTTTAGAGAGTCTGAAAAGGGACGTAAAGGAAACTCAAAAATTCCTTTTTCGTCATCTAATCCCTTAAGTCTGAAAAAGTATAAAACAATACAGAATGGATGAATTTTCGATACTTTTAACGAGCTGAACAAAACAAGCGCTCGATCTTTTTGTGTAATAATCCCTCAGGTCCAAAAAGATTAAAATCTAAAGGAGGGATAGCACTTCTGGTCCCTTTAACGAGCTGGAGAGGCCAATGACTCAGCAATCTTTTCATATTTTACGAGTCAGTTGAAAAGAGCTTAAAGGAGACTCGCCTTTTGAGGAAGGAGTGATAAAATTGGGTAGCAGCTGATTCCAGGTAAGGTTTGGAATTTTCCAATCGTGGCAGTGTTACAAGGATGGCCAGTAGGATCACTCTTCGCAGTTATTCCTCAAAAGGGGTAAACAATCAAATGGAGGTGAATGATCGGCCAATACAGAGTGGATGTGACAATGAGAACACGACCAAGGCTTTAAAGACTAAAGTACTACATTCACGATGGTTATTTACTGGGAAATAGTTCATTTTCTAATGAGCTTAAACGCGGGGAGAAACATTTGCTCATGACTTATGTTTATTTTTTAACGAGCTTGAACTATGTGCTAAAATTGCTCGATATAATAGTCATTTCTTGACTTTACCATAAATAGCTTTGTTCTTTCAAAGATTTTACTGCATTTTCAATTGCTTCATCAAACTAGTTAGAAATGAACAATATATGTTTGAAAAATGAGTTAGAACAATAATATTTTACTCGAATTACGTAAAAAGTAATTTAAAAGTGCTTTTACCTCTCATTTTACCATTTCATTTGAACTTTGGCTTGTTGGAGCTTTGGAGGTGATTTTCCCCCATGATTTTCATCAGCTGATTCTGGGAAATTCTGTGGACGATTCCCGGCACCGTCTGGACCAAGTAGGAGCTAAACCTGAGCTCTTTCATTTCATGCTTTCCATTTTGCATTCTGAGCTTGATTTCTGGTTTTTCTGAGCCTCTGGGGTTTGAAAAACTCGCCTTGGCTTCAGCGCACCCCTTGTATATCGAAAGGTGCGTTGGATGTTAGCATGTCTACTGGCCAATTGACATGAAATGCACCCAGAACACTACTGTAGGTGCAATGAGCGCAAGGAAGGAAATTTTATGCACAGTTTTTGATGGAAATTTTGTCTATTTCTCACCAAATCAAGATCTAACTCTTCTCTTGTTTTTTTTCAGAGATTTTTTGGAGCAAGATGACTATTACATGGCGAGAACGTGAGCATGAAGAAGAGGACATGCTTGCTTTACATGATCCAGTTACAGTAAACGCATTGCGGAACTGTGGCTTGCTGAAGTTTTTCCGCATTTCTAGCATGAGACAACAAATCAACTTGCTGCAGTATTTTCTCGATGCTTGGGATCCTACCAGCCAGGTGTTCCAGATTAGGGGCAAATCCATCCCCTTGACTGTAGTGGACATCTATTTTTTTACTGACTTATCGAGGTGGGGTGCTCCCATCTCTTTATCAGGTTCAGCCGGAGGAGGTGAATCTGTGAGAGACTATGTTGACAGGTATTGCAGAGAGGGATCTCAGCCGAGTAAAGACGGCAAGATCATCATCTGTGATGTCACTGACAGGTCCCTGAGGACTATTCTGTTCACTTTTGGTAGGATGGATGGCGGTGTGGCTCTTCATGTGGCCAACTGATCTTATATGCAGTACGCCTTGGAATGTCTCCAACCAAAGGTGTTCAACTAGTGCGATGCAGTACTCCTTGTGATGAAAGAACAGTTGACCAAGGTGAAGAGCGGGAGACTGAAGAACTTTGGATATGGTTCTATCTTGACCGCCTTCGCCTTGGAAAAGATACCATTGATGCAGCCACAGTATATTGCACTCGATTTACCTCCACCGACTGAACCACGTATGCAAAGATGGGTCGACCATATGTCTAGGCATGCTGGTCAGTCCCAGATTTCCTTTTCTGATACCTTCTTCGAGTGGCTTGATCGTCAGGAGATGGTTTATTCTGAGTATCCATATGCTGATATGAATTTCCGGGGTGACCCAGATTTGGTATTGTCGACTGGCGAATAGTGGGGTGCCATTGGAAAATTCTTTGACCATATTCATGTTTATCGTTTTTCTTTTATAATGTCCTTGTGCTTTATTCTATCAAGACTAATCAAAACTCATGTGTGCATACAGATGTCAGTCCTGTTCGGCCAGCAGTACGCCTGAGAGTACCAACCATCGCCCCAGCAGGAGAGGCTGTTGGAAGGGCTATCCTTTGCGACTTTGATGTGGCCGAGACTCTTACAACGTTACAGGATCAGGTCGAGGGTCTCACTCTCGGTATTCCAGATGTGAGGACTGAAGAGCTGCCTTTGAGGTTGCAGCGGCATACTACTGGTGTGCCGCGACGATGGACTAGGCTCTTACACATGATTTCACAGGCTGTGACTTGTTATCATGAGCATCATTAGACTAGGGTGCCCCCTAGCGTTTTGAGTTTTCGGTCATTTGACCAATTGTGTCTTGGTTACAGAACATTATGTGTAAACCATAAACAGTTATATATATATATTTTTGATTTTCGGAGTTTTATTTTGGTTAAGTTACATGATCCAAATGCAAATATTGATGGGATGCTTCTTTTTATAAATGTTGCAAATGTCTATCTAACACATAATTTTCCAATGAGTCAGTTAATGTGTTTAAGCTTCTGGAAATATGCTGATATTGAATAAAATCAAATTGCCTTTCCAAAATCTTAACCCTTAGGAACATGCGATAAATAGCTGGATTTCAGACAGAGTAGATACTAGTGAGTTGTAGTATGATGAGTTGTGAGTCTAGCCTGACAATCAGTCGCCATATGCCATGTGTGATGGCATCAGAGAGAAGTTCTATCAACGCGCTATATTCAGCGATGTTATTCATTGATCGACCAATACATACCCCTTTGAAACTTACTAACTCACCGCCTGGATCAAAAATGGCCCAGGCCGCGGAAGATAGGTTCTGTGAACTACGACTCGCTCTATCGGCATATCCAACACATGACTCCAATAGGTTTGACATCTGCAATAAATGTAAAAAGTGGATTACTTGACCAAAATAAATACTTTAGTGAAAACAAAAACATAACAAAAGCATATAGGTTACTTATACTGAATCACGCATAGTAATGCTTAAGGTACAACCCATTATGAGGTTGTGCCAGTGGAATCCCATCATAATCCATTAACTCGTATGCTCCTTTTGCTAACACTCACTTAACAATATAGGGGCCCATCCATAAAGACTTGAATTTACCTGCCCCCAATTTATTGGATTCTTGGTCATAAAGCAAGACCAAGTCACCTTCTGAGAAGACACAGGGTTTGACATTCTTGTCGAACTGCGCCTTAACTCATTTCTTATGGGCTTTATTAGCCAAAGTGGCATCATGACATGTTTCATCCAATTGGATTAGTTCCAAGAAACGAGCCTCCTCTTCTAAAGTCCCGGGGAGAAGGTCGATTGCAAGTTTGAGGGATAAGATTTCACACTGGATTGGTAAGACTGCTTCTAGGCCATACACCAGTTGGAAAGGTGTGAACCTGGTCGCATTCCTTACCGATGTTCGGTAAGCCCACAAGGCTGAGTACAGGATTAGGTGCCAACTTCTTTTGTGAACTCCAATCATCCTTTGCAGCATGCGCTTCAGGACCTTGTTGATTGCTTCAACTTGTTCGTTGGCTTGTGGGTAATATCGTGTGGAGCTGTCGTGAGACAACCCTAATTTGGCAGCTAATTCGACCATCATGTGATTGCAAAAATGCGATCCATGATCTGTGACTATAGCTTGTGGGACGCCGAATCTGGCGACTACATGATTGAAAAAGAAGAGGGCAGCGGTTTCACCAGTATTATCTAATGTAGGCATCGCCTTGGCCCATTTGGTAAAATAATCAACTGCGACTATGATATACCCATGCCCCCCGGTCGAGGTGGGGTTACATGTCATGAAATCGATGCCCCATTTGGCGAATGGCCCAACAGCAACTATTGGCTGCAGAGGTGCGGGTGGTCTTCTCGTTTTGCTATCAAAAATTTGACAGGCATGGGAACTTCTGACTGCGGTTATGCAATCTTTGAAGATTGTTGGCCAGAAGTATCCTACTCGTAAAAAAAATTGTGTTGTAGTGTAATCGGATTGAGCCCCCCCACATGCGCCTGAATGGAAATCATTCAGGACTTTTTCGGCCTCCTCATGAGTGAGGCACCTCCATAGAACTGTATCAACACCACGACGGTAAAGTGTATCACCGACTATCATGTAGTCTTTTGATTGGTATCAAATACGTTTTTGTTTGGAGTGAGAGGTATTGGGCCTATGTTTTTGGGTTTGGAGATAAATTATTATATCCCCATACCACAGATTGCTTGAAGATATGAGAAACAAATTTTTGTCCACGATCGTTTCTTCAGATGTTTCATCATTGGACGACGATGGGAGATCGCATAATAATTCTGCGAAAACCAGAGCTTTCTTTGACTTGGATTTTACAAATTCCAGATCAAACTCTTGTAGAATTGCTATCCATTTTGAATATTTTCCCCCCAGCAACTGTCGTGACAATATATAAGTCATGGGGTTGCAATCTGACAGAATGGTAGTTTTTGGAAAGAGGACATAGTGTCGAAATCTTTGTATTGCCTGAACAACTGCGAGCACTAGCTTTTCAACATAAGAATATTTGCTTTCTGTATCATTTAAGTTCTTACTTAAATAATATATAGGATGTCCAATTCCGTTGTCTTCTTGAACTAAAACCATTGCGATGGTTGTATCCGCTGCAGCCAGATACAGGTTAAAGTCTTTTTGATAATCAAGAGCGTACATTAATGATGCTTTCATTAGGGATTCTTTTAAAGCATCAAAGGAATCTTGCGCAACCTGATCCCAGACAAATGGTACTTCCTTTTTCAAAAGACGCGTATAACCTTTAGCAAGTGCGGCATAATTTGGAATGAACCTCCTCAGAAAGTTTGCTTTCCGTTGGAGTTTCTGAATCTGAAGCAAATTCAAAGGTGGAGGCAAATTTATGATTGCCTGAACCTTACATGGGTCAAGACGAATCCCGTCTTTCGAGACTACAAAGCCAAGTAAACGACCAAAACTAACACAGAAGACACATTTGTGTGGATTCAGTCGTATCTTGTAGTGTCGGAAACGTAGAAATATCGCTCTTAAATGCTGCGGTTGATCAGTCCGCTTTCACAAATGAGTCAGAAGGTCGTCGTGGTATGGTTGAACGATGTTTTTGATGTCATGGAAGGCATAATTCATTGCCCTCTGAAATGTTTCCCCTGCATTCTTTAAACCAAAGGGTAATTTTTGATATGCGAATGTGCCCCACAGACAAATAAATGCAGTCTTTGACTGGTCCGGTGGGCGGATATTTATTTGATTATACCCGGAGAATCCATCCATAAATGAAAATATTTCACATCCGGCGCATTCATCAATTATCTGGTCAATGAAGGGTGTAGGGTAGTTGTCTTTTGGACAAGCTTGATTTACATCCCTATAATCGACGCACACTCTAATCGTTCCTTGTTTTTTCATAATACGGACAATATTCGATACCCAATCGGTTAGAGGAACCGGGTAAATGAAACCAGCATGGAGAATTTTTTCAACTTCTGCCTTGATGGCAGTGGCTTTCTTGGGTGCACCTGCCGTAGCCATTTTCGTACTGGTTTGACATCTGGATACATCTTGATATCGTGTTCAACAATACTCGAGTCAATGCTTGGCATTTCATTATATGACCAAGCAAAGACATCTCTGAATTCGTGAAAAAGAGCGTTATATATTTCCAGTTCTGAAGGAGAACAACTTTTGCCAACATAAATATTCTCTACAACATTTGTTTTGGTCGAGATATTTATGGCAATAGTCTCTTCAATGTTGGACAAGTTTCGCTCAGAATCCACCATGTTTACAGTATTTGATAGAAAATCAAAAACTGAAGGATGATAAAGGTCATCAAGAGTATTTTCTTCACAATCCGGAAGAAGGGAATGATGGTGGTAATCTTCCCACGGTGCCCTTTCAATTACCATTGATTCAACAATTCCTTCGTCGGTGACATGCACTCGCGACCAAGGATCTGAAGGGGTGCCATATTCCTTAGACCTATCTATCCAAACGCTTGATGAGCGTTGATTTGGGTTTGCCTCCCATGCTAGTAACATTGATTGCTACAATATTTCTGTTGGGTTTGGAGGCAAAACCTACGCATGATCCACGTCGATATCGTTTTTTGAGATCTTTTTAATTGAAGATATCATATTGCAGGTTCCTACCGACGCTACTTCTGCCAAATTGATTGGAGGTGGAAGGGTAAAAGTTCCCATTAATATAGGGTCTTTTAGTAAGCCTACTCCGATATTTTGAAGCGAATGGGGGCTTCCATGGATCATTGGAATGCTTCCCGTAACTTGATAACCATTGGGGAGGAAGTTTTGTTGATCGACGATTGTAATCCCTCCTTGAAAGGGAAATGAAATCTTCCTAAAATAGGTCGACACAACAGCAGCCATAGCATATATCCATGGTCTTCCCAGTAGGATGTTGTAATCAAGGTTTCCGTCGATTACATCAACATCTATTTCTACTGTTTTCCCTCCTAGTTCAACCTTCAAGTTACTTAGAATACCATATGGGGTATATGTTCGTCCGTCAAATTCTTTTAATGTCATCGAAGATCGCGACAAGTTTGGATATCCTAAAGTTTTCCAGCAACTCATCGACATAATACATGTAGATGCCCACTCATCAATAATTGTTCGATGAACAATTTTGTTGAGGGCTTTCACTTGAACGAGGAAAGCTAGTTGAGCTGGTAACTCAGGATTGTATCCTTTATGATCAAAGGATACAAGATTGGAATCCTTTGGGTCTATCCCACCGATGGCTGATAATAAAGCCTGCTTTTGGGATGGGCAATTTTGCAGTACCTCAAGCGTCGACATAGCGGATGGGGATTGGGCCAAATCTTCCACTATATTATAATGTTGTGCTGCTCTAGCACGAGGATTAAACGTCGACTTGTGTAGTACTCCCTTTGGCGGTTTTATTGTCAACTCAGAAATGATGGGCGGCGCAAGTTCTGTCGAAGTTGTTGTCGAACTACTAGGTTGATCTTTATCCTTGTTGTTTGACAGCTATGGATTCCCGTAATCTTTGTTCCTTCTCGATATCAAAGCATCATTTTTCTATTTGGAAACTGACAACATCATTACTTGAGACGGGGAAGCATTTCCACTGTGAACCAGATTTGTTCCTGGATTTGGAAACGGATCAGTTAATACTGTCGAGGTTTTTGAATTCTTGAAGAATTTTTTAAGCTCAGCTCTGTGTGGACAATCTGCTGTCCAATGATCCTCATCGCATATAAAGCATGGATTTCTTGGTTTCCTATTTCCAGGAGGGTTTGCAGAAGATTTTTCAGGTGATGACTCTTCCTGTTTCTTCTTCTTCCCTTTGCTTTTCTTCTTGCCCCCTGGTTGCTTGGTTTCTTTGCCTTTATCTGTCAATACGACATTTACTTCCGAGGGAAGAAGTTCTTCTTTTCCATTTTGACTGGAAATATTACAGGCCTTTTGAGATGTAGCCTTTGTCGATTTCGTGTCTGTTGCGCCAATCATGCCATCGTCGGCATGAGAGTCATTGTTTAATTAAGGAGGAGGAGGGATTGAGAATTTCGATCTAGGAGCGTCAGGTATTTATCGTAGAGCGTGCCAGACTAAGTGTAAATCAAGTCCAAATATTGTGCACGAGCGATAACCTACTCTTCGGTGACGACTCCTCCTTTTGCCACATCTTCCGTGATGGAAGGAAATAATGATTTAATAAACCATTAAGCTAAAAGCTGATCAGGAACATACGTTTTTACCATTCTAAAACGACGTCGCCACTCATGTATATGATCAGATATGTGAGTGGCCGTTGTTTATTTGAAATCTGTAAGAAGTTTCATTCCCGTTTCGTACCTTATCGGTAACTGAAAATGGGTTAAAAAGGTTGTGGCTAGGGTACTGAAGTTGTCAAACGAAGCTCTAGGCAATTTGATATACCATTTTGCCGCCGGACCAGTTAACGTCCTCTAAAAAAGGCGAAGCCTAATCGAATCATCGTTTAGGGTATTTGATGAACACTACAGATGAAAGGTCATCACATGATTCGATGGATCTTCACCCGGATTCCCATTAAATTTAGGAATATCTTATGGAAGTTTATGTGGAATCGCTGGCCACCAAGGGGTGTAAGCGATTGGATCATTTGTTAACCGATTTAAATCAGGTAACTCTAAAGTCGCCACGAAGGGTAACTGTTGATTCAGGTTAGGTGAAGCATACCCAGGATAAGATGGGATCGCCTGAGCAGTTGGTCTTTGCATACCAGCATAATGCATTTGATGCTGGTAACTTTGGTAAGGTAGGTGGGCATAACCATTGTAGAATGGTTGATTTTGACCGTTTTGAATATACGGCTGCCCACTATTTGCAAAGATTTGTTGCTCAGAACCTTGGTATACTTGTTCGAACTGCGGTTGTTGGTATTGCACTAGCCATGGTTGTGAAGCCATGTGTTGTTGCCCGATACTAACTATTTAACCAAGATGAGGGGTAATTGTACCCATTTGAACCTGTGTTATTCCACCACTCGGCGATTGTGGTTGAGTTGCAGGGTGAAGAGGCTATTGCATCACAACCTGAGAAACCTAAGGTTGGCATACAACAGGCAGTGCTTATACTTGTGACACCGTCACAATGGCTGGCGTAGTTGGTATACTTGACATAGGTAAATACTAAACATTGTTGCATCGAATATACTACTCTTGGTTGTTGAGGCAGTATTGGTACCCAACCACTTGACGTAATTCCAGCATAACGTGAATTTTGTTGTGAACTCCGATATGGTTGTCCTCCCAGAGGGGACAATGAAAGGGTATACTACCCCCTATACGACGATAATCCGGTACTTAAGTGAATGGTTTGCCCTTGAGGACCAGACTACCCAAATTGACCTTCAAATGGACCAATTTGTTGAGACTCAACATAAGAGTTCTCGGATATTATTCCGGATGAACAAACAGGAACGAACCATACCGTCGAAATAGCCCCTAAGTAGGCTCCTTCTAGCGATTGAGAGCTAGTTGGGACAGATGGTATACCAGCAAACATTGTTGGAGTGATAGCAGGAAGTTCTGTCGTCGCTGTGTCAGACGACACAGTCCTAGATGTTGACGGTTGTTCAGACATTTCTAGTCTATGCAAAAGATTACCTAGCGATTCTACAGGAGCTTCCGCTGGCGGTAGACTAATTTCTGATGAAGAAGGATACAGAGTGATCCCGACACCAAATTGCGATGGAGTACTAGATGGAGGATCCTCCACAATCTCTTCTATAGCAATCAGACCAGGTGGAAGAGGTAAACCGTCAGCTCCATAGAATATTTCTGGTGCCGAAGAAGGTATTGAATCTACAGCGATAGATGTTTGGGGAACAACACTCTCTGAACTGGTTGTAGATGGAACTGGTTCAGTGATACAAGTGTTTACCTTCAGACTAGGATCAGTACTACTGTTTGGAGTAACTGGAGTCTCAGATGTTGTTGGAACACTTGTTCTAACTTTACCAGGAGATTTGGAACCGGTTAAATGAGTTCGCTTTGTCTGTAATAGTTTCGATTCCGGAGACAAAGACGGTTGACTCGTAAGCCTCCGCGAACGATGGGGTTTCAATTGACTTTCTTCCATGATTGCGGATTACTTGATCAACTAAAAATTAAGGGGAAGTATGTTTCTAAATTAGATGAATTTTAGACGCTTTGACACAACTTGTTTTTTCAATTTTTAAGAGTCGAGAAAAAACAAAAGATGACTCTAGTCGCCTTCGATTATTAATGAGCCTGAAGTGACAAGTTCTCAGATGGACCTTTTCTGTTAAGGAGTCTGAAAAGGAATGAAAGGGATTGCTCTGGAAATCTAGGCAGAGGGATTACCAAACCAATCGCAAAACTGCAGAATACTTTTTACGGTATGGCAGTCAATCTTCCCGAATGTTGTGTTCAGTGCATTGTGATCGATAGGGCGGCGGACACGGCTTCCTATGGATAAAGGATTAAGCCTATTGTGGTCTCCCAAAATATACTCGACGGTACGTGGGAGCACAAGTCCGTACTGGCACTTATCGTCTCAAAGTGGAGGAATCACCCAACCAACAGTGAGAACAACAGTTGCAGGCTTTACGACGCTGGAATACGTCTCTAGCCTAGACTTCTAGATGTTGTGCGTTAGGTTCCAAAGCGTTGTTAGATTCATTAAATTTATTTTATAGTTGATCTTGCTTAAGAATTTTTCCTTTCAGATTCACCACGTGATGTAGATGTACAATTCCTAAAATGCAATCTAAGATGATAAACAATCTTTTATCTTCTTTGTGTAATGAAAATCCTAGCTACTAAGGAAAGAAAGACATAATTCTTTCAACAAAGAGCAAAGAGCACACACTATATGCACTGTCCTAAATCAAACCAATCAAACAGTCTAAATGCAAATGCACATGCATGTATTTGTTTTCAACCTTCTTAATATGTGAGTGATAAAAAGAAAGCTAATGCGCAAATCTGAATTATTTTTCAAATGACAATACTAACAAGTTTCTTTTCAAAATAAAAAATGAAGACAATCACAACACTTTGCGATTTGGAAATGAATACTTGCTTTCGACACTAGAAAAACTACAAATTCAGATCAAATACAAGAGTAACAGGGTAATTGACTATCAAGAGCAATCAGACTCTCTTCTATGACTGAAAACGACACTTGCGACACTTTCAAATCATGAAATGACAGTACAATTACGTTACTTTTTTGCAAAGGAGAACTGAAAATGACTCAACAAATACACAAAAACATTTACAGTTCTTTGCACAATGGAGGCGGAATATCAGCAAGGAAAGGGGTTTCAAACAGAGGTATACTGACCATAGGCAGCAAAACTCATGAATAGAACTGAAAAGAATGAACAGAAACCAACATTCAGGAACAATGTCTAGTCTGATCAGCGCACCTGTAACACAGTGAATTTGAAATGCAGCGCACCTACTACACTCGGGAAGTGCGCTGAAGTTCAGATTCACAGAACAGAGACTGCGCTGGGCCAGGGACGAGACTTTGTTTGGGTTCCGGGTCATAGTTTGCAGTTTAGTTCAGGGATTTTGGCCGAGCAAGTGGTAATCAGTAAATCAACAATAGGGGTAGATCTAAGGAGGTTACTAGAGCCACCACAAGGGCAATTAGAGAGTTTGTAAATTAGTTGTTTAATTCATAAACAAAACTCGGAGATTGACTGAAGCGGCATTTATCTACTTTGCATTTGCATAGCAAATGCAATTCGAAAGCTACCTGGCTCAACTTCAGGCTCCGTTTGTAACTTTATAAAGTAAAAAACAAGGTAGATAAACGAACAACTTAGTCGCTCCCTAGCGGAGTCACCATTTTGTTACAGGGAAAAGTGTCTATACAGAACTGCTTATCCCACTAAGGTGTGGTAGCTACCTTAGAAACAAACAAAGTAAAGCTACTTTCGTTTTTCCTTTATGAAAGATAGATGAGAGAATAATAGAGGAGACCAATCTCTGTCTTGCGCTTAGCTCCTAGTTCGGTTCCTCTCTCTTCTGATAGTCCTTTGTCACTTGTTTCCTTGTACACCCAACTTCACATAGTACCTGTAGAATCAAAGTAGCATAACACTATACAAGAACATGGATCTATTATCATAAACAATCTAGGATCAGATATAAATTGACCATACAAATGCATAAAACATAAATGACACAAGAGTATGGAGGAAAACTTGAATAACTTTTATTGATAATCAAGAAAGAGCCAAGGGAGTTACAACCAGTTGTTCTGACCCAGCATCATCCTCTCAGCAAGTAAGCCCTTCTTCACCTCATACAAAGCTTAGATCACCCAACACTATGATGTTGTCTCAAGAAACCAACAACAATTCCTTACAAGATGCAAAATTTCAGCCTCTGGATCTCTGGGATGAGGGATCCATATATAGATATCTGTAAGGGAGATGAGTCAACTTGTGATTTGATTAGTGTCTTCCCTCTGATAGTTCTTGCTTCCACTTGGAGATTGATGATCTCTTACTTATCCTTGGTCGAATTCAGAGAGGCAAGTGTCACAGGAGAAGTTTCTGGAAGATTCCATGCCTCTCCACGTCGCGGATTGACACTGCCATTTGTCACTTCTCGCCCATCGTACCCCATAGAAGGGCTTTTTGAAATGCAACGCACCCACAGAGTGTACTTAGGTGAGATGCAACGCACTTTGCCTATGGAGCAGGTGAAATGATCCTGTTTTGACCAGTTCTGAGCCGTTTTTCATGGAGAACTTCTGGGAGAAGCTGTAATCAGTTGACCTTGTTCCTTTAGGGGTTAGAACAACACTTTTAGGGACTTAGGAGCCCTTGGTTTACGGATATTTTATGCTTGGGGTTGTAGTGCCCAAAAATGTCTATAACAATTAGGCACTCTTCCTTTCCTCGGGTGCTGCTCAACCTTCAATTTAGAGATTTCAGAGGCTAATGACTCAATCATTTTGGTCATTTTATCTATCTTAGGATTAGAGGATGCTGAAGACTCGCCCCTCGGTCTTCTTCTATCAACATTTCCCTTGAACTTCTCTGCAGCCATGATGTTTGATTCCACTTCCAAGGCTGCATCCTTCATGTCAGCCAATGTAGCACATCGCCTCTCCCTCAATAGTAGGCAGAAGTCAAAATCAAAAGCACTGGCATAGGTGAGTTTAGCAGAGGTAGTAGTGGGTTTTACTTCAGCTGGTATCTTGTTGTACATACGGTTAAACCTCTTATTAAAATCAGACAACAACTCACCTTCTTTCCTCTTTACGTTTTCAAACTCAGTGTGGTAGTAGATGGGATCCTTCTTATCACCCCAATGCTTTAGGAATGCATCATCTAAAGCTTCAATATCTACTATAGATCTTGGGGTTAGTTCTTTGAACCATTTTCTACCCTCTCCATCTAGACTTTGGACAAAGACTCTCATCCACACATCATCTTCAATAATGTCTAAATTATTAGAATAGCTATAGAATGACTCAAGATGTTCTTCAGTAGTAACACCTTCAGTCGTAGTGAGCTTAGGCCTATATTTATGATATTCTCTAGTAAGCATGGCATTCAAAGGGATGGGCAACATTAGAGGTCCATACCTCGCAGCTATGATTCTTTTCATTTTGGTAGGTGCTTGTGGACCTGCCATAGTTGTGGTGACTAAAAGAGTACTAGCAGTCTGAATGATAGAGAGCTGAGGAGTGAATGATAAGACTAAAGGAGTATGATGGATAGGAAGTGAGGTTTCCTTTGGGCTTAAAGCAAAAGGAGAACCTAAAGAATAAGGAGCTTTATGAATCTTTGAGAGTTTTTCTTCACTACTAGTATTAGATGTTATACTCTCAACATGTATTTGTTCTATTACAGGACTTGCTTGAAAAGATATATGAGATTATTTAGGTTTACCTGAACCTAATGCTCCTTTCTGCAATACCTCTCTCTCTTTGATGATTTTTTCAGGGTCAAGTACTGAGTTAACTTATAGCTTCTGAGGGTTTCTCTCATTATGCCTCACAAACTAAGCCAGAACTATGTAGTGGAGTCGCCAAGAGGTTCGACCTCCAGCAGAGTCGCTAGATAGATGATTACAACCAAAAAAGTTCCCAGACTTTGTCTATCATCAAAGCTGGGTCTCTGGCGTTTCCGAGGGAAGCTGAGCTTCAGTTTCCTTTCCCTGACAACAGCGCCAATTTATGTTAGGACTCCAGGAAACTCTGCTAGGTTGCAGCTCAAAGATTCCTAGTAACCTATAATCTTCAATATTGTTCTCAAAACCATTGGAATGGATGATGGTTTGGATCAAGTCAGATAACCATTTAAGCTCTATTCTCACTTAAAACATGCATGAACACTCTCACCAATACAAGGCTTTAGACTACTAATGTTCAATAATTTATAGATTTAATGGATAGATCGAGAACACTGACTGTACCGTCAGATGCATATATGACCAGATATGAATGGTCTAGCTATAGGCAGTAAAGAAACTTGCAAATCTAATTCATCAAAGCCGAGATAAGATGACAGTTATCTAGCCTTAGACATAAAAGAAAACATAAACAAATTGTTCAAATGCAAGCATAGAACATCAAAGAGAATGGACATTAAACATATAATAACAAAAGAAGCTTATATTGCTAGAATGGAGATGAGAATCTTGAAGGAATAGAGGAGGAACAATCTCCAGAAATTGAACCTCTATTACTTCTTACTTTCAGCTACTTATAGCTTGTTTACAATGCTCCTGAGATCTAAGAGGCTCAGAGTCTTCATCTGTCCGATCTGCATTGTTAACTGATTCGATGCCCTCTAGGCAAGCATGGGCTTGTAGTTTTCTTCTTCTAACAAAAGAGTAACTGTTTTTAGATATTTTGGATGGTTTGCTGTGCTGTCTAGGAGCTCTGCTATGCCAGAGTTTCTCCATAATTGGTTCTGTTGTTATGGATGAGTTGCGTTTTCTGTTAATGCTCCATGACTTCTTTGTCAGTTTAGGGGTGAGCTGCTTGTGTTGTGGCTCCTTCTATTCCCCTTCCAACCTCTGTCCTATCTCCTGGCCTCTGTTGGATAATGGAAAGGGTCTTCAAGCCTGCGTAATCCCTTAAACATTTATAAATGGTTGTTTTATTGTTATATACAAAAAACACAACATTACTGCAAAAATACCGCATTCTCTGTGTATTTTGGACATCAAAAGTCATAAAATATGGTTTACTTATCTATTGGGTCTAGCCTTGTCACCATCGCAAGTCGCTGAAAGCTTGCTCCTGTGTATTTTCCTTATATTATAAAATATACGAAAAACACTAAAAAAATGCAACAAAATGGGTTTGGCAGACTTCAGATATTATATATTTCACTTCCCGAACCCTTTCAGGTCCGGGACTCATCGCAATCGTTGTTGGACGATGCTCCCTTCATACTTTCATTATATAATGAAAATACACGAAAAACATTAAAAATCGGGCTTTTGCGGACTTGAAAACATATATATTTTGCTTCCCGAAACCCATCAGGTCAGGGTTCCATCGCTATCGCACTACCCCTATTTCCCTTTGTATTTCGTTATATAACAAAATACATGGAAAATACATTAAAGATGGTTGTGGCGTGAACTTCAAAATTTATGAAATTGCATATATAATGTCATCAGGTCCGGCTATTGGGTTGCCCATATGTATGTGCATAGGCCTCGCTCGTGGTATAGTGCCGATGTGATATCAGCGATGCGATAAATTGCAATCACATGTTGCTCACTGCCTGGGTCCTTTATATAACATAGCATATGCTCCCCGCCAATGCGACCAGATGATCTGATCATCAGCGATCACTGATCGGAAGTGTCATGCACCCAACTTTAAATTGTCCCTTCTACTCAAACTATTGCGATTAGCCACTTATATCTGGGTCGTCATCAGCCAGATCTAACGGCTGCTGTTCATTCCTCTGTTTAAGCCTACAATTGTGGGTTTTTCATGGTTTTCAAGCATTTTTGCCTCCCGATAGTGTATTTCCGCCCTTCCAAGGGCTCTTCTCTTGCACTAATTTTGATCATTGGATTATCTTTGAACAAATCTTAAAGATTTCAAGAGCATTAATGGATCCATTGGCATGTTTTTAAGAAAATTTCGAGACTTTAAAAGCCTATATGGAGCCATTTGTGGGCCTTTTGCTAGCAAGGTTAATAGTGGCATTGGTCTAAATTCCTTATTTGCATTGTTTTTTCATGTAGATGACCCAATCCATTTTGAGGATTAGTCCAAGAAGAAAAATGGGTTGCAACAATGGAGGAAGAAATGGGAAAAATAGAAAAGAATGACACATGAGTTAGTGAACCTTCCACAAGGAAAATAAGTCATTGGAGTGAAGTGGGTCGATAAGCCAAAGAGCAACTTTGAGGGGAAGATTGAAAGGCATAACACAAGGCTAGTTGTTAAATAATACAAACAACAACATGGAAGAGATTATTCAGCAACATTTGCGCCAGTCGCGATGATGGAGAAAAGGCGTACAGTTATGGCGATTGCCGCACAACATAAATTGAAAGTGTATCAAATGGACGTAAAATCAACGTTCTTGAATGGAGTGCTAAAACAAGAAGTATATGTTGTGCAATCACCTGGTTATGAGGTAGAAGGCCAAGAAGACAAGGTGTATAGGTTGAGGAAAACGTTTTATGGGATGAAGCAAGCTCCGCGTGCATGGTATAGCAGGATAGATGCTTACTTGTTGGACAATGGTTTCAACAAATCTCATGGTGAGCCTACTCTCTACATCAAAGAGATTGACAGTAAAACTCGTATTGTTGTCTTATATGTAGATGATTTGATTTTTACATGAAGTGATGATTTCCTCATCAATGATTTCAAAGAAGTCATGAAGAGTGAGTTTGAAATGACTGACTTGGGGTTGTTAAGATATTTTTTGGGCACAGAAGTGAAGCAAACAGAAAATGACATTTTTATTTCCCAAACAAAGTATGTGGCAGACATTTCGGAGAGGTTTAATATGCAGAACAATAAGCCCACACCAACTCCAACTGTCATGGGGTTGAATTTGAGCAATGAAGATTGCTGCAGCAATGTCAATCGAACATTATACAAAAGTGTGATAGGAAGCTTGATGTATTTGACCACCACTAGGCCAGATATAATGCATGCAGTGAGTTTGGTGTCGAGGTTCATGAAGACACCCAATGAAACACATTGGGAAGCAGCGAAAAGGATTCTAAGGTATGTTAATGGGACAAAACAATATGGTATTTTGTACGCCCCAACAGATGATTTCAGGTTGGTTGGTTACACTGACAGTGATTGGACAGGAAGTGTCGATGACAGAAAAATGACGTTAGGATTTGTATTCATTTGGGTTCTGGAGCTATTTCATGGGCCTCCAAGAAGCACCGAATAGTGTCACTGTCAGCAACAGAATCTAAATATGTCGTCGCAACAACAATAGTGTGTCAGGTAGTTTTGATGAGAAGGATGTTGAGGGATCTTTGCCATGACCAAGAGGGAATGACAACTACTTTCCACAACAACACTTCTGCAATTGCATTGTGAAAGAATTTTGTTTTTCCTAAGAGGACCAAGCATATTGATGCTAAATACCATTTTATCAGAGAGTTGATTAACAATGATAAAATTGTGTTGCAACACTTCAGAACAATTTGTTGATATTTTCACAAAGCCATTGGCACGCGAAAATTTTGTTTATCTCAAAGACTGTTTGGGAATTGTCAATGGTGGTAGTTGTGATTAAGGGGTAGTTTTGGAATATTAATCTCAACTACCACCTTAAACACACTGACAAACACCATGCTTGCCCAATCAACTACTGCAGGGCTGCGATTATGTTTGCACGCAGAAGGACAAAAGCCTGAAGAAATACATCGTTGGCCATTCCACAATACATAACAGAGTTTAAGGTACTTAATGAATTATGGTAAATAGTCATGGGAAAACATTAACTCCACAACTATTAGCCACAATACACAACCCCTGCAAGTTGAGAAAACCATTTATTATGTAAAATGGTCCATCATGTGTCTTAATGATGGGTTATGTCATGTATTAATGTCTAAGTTGTATGTCGAGGTAAATATGAATGTAAAAAGTCATTTTGTATGGTTGAGTAAGCAGAGATGAGTCGAGTGTGTATGTCTGAGAGGTAGTGAGGAGAAAATGGTGGAGGAAATATTGGCGGATTAGGGAAAACAAGTTTTATAGACAGCGGATTAGGGAAAACAAGTTTTATAGACAGTTACTCAACAAGACGAGAAGGAAAGATTGATGGGTAAGTGAAAACAAGTTTTACCAAGTTTTACATTTCGTGGGTTAGTGAATTTTTTTTACGGAGTTCTACAGATAGTTACTCCCCAAAGCATGGGGTAAGTGGAAAGAAGTTTTACCAAGTTTTGCAGTTCGTGGGTCAGTGAATTTTTTTTACGGAGTTTTACAGATAGTTACTCCCCAAGGCCCGGAGGAAACACTGGTGGGTAAGTGAAAACAAGTTTTACAATGAGTTACTCTGCAAAGTAAAGCCTAAATACCACTAAGTTTTTTGTGGTTTTTTCTTGGTGTACCAAGCCAATATATTTTACATGTTTTATATCATAAACTAAAATGTGGTTTGTTATCCCATGGTCTTAAACTTTCACAAGTAGATTTATGGCAACCATTTTACTTTTACTCTGATTTCCCTTTATGGTTGAAATTAACAAATTTATAATTGGGTATGGACGGAAATTAATTTACTTCTTCCGGCCTGCAGTGGCTTTTCATTTTCCTGGGAAACTTATTTACTTCTTCCTGCCTGCAACAGATTTTCATTTTTCCTAGGCTACGAATTGTCAATATTTACTTTAAAGAATGGTAAGCTTGTTAAAAAATAACTTCGCCTTCAATTCACTTCACTGCTCTATATCAGTGTGAAGTTTTACTTCTTGCAATGTTATTTAGCTAAATACTGACTTGTTTTCTTCTTTTTAGGGTGAGTAATTTTTTATGTTTAATTGTTAACAAGTTTCTTATTTATTATTTTATGATATTTAATTAGAAAAGTTACAACCTTTTAAATAGATTTAGTGAATTTTTTTAATAATAGTTTTGATGCTTATAGATTTGGACGTAAAACGAATGTAAACTGGTTCTTAGTTATGTATAATTGCATCAATTTTTCTTTATAATGAGCATCATGCGTAATTGTTTTACATCAAATCAATAAATTGGAATTTAATAAATATTATGTATACTATTCATAATGTCATTTCAAGAGTTATATTAAGAATTTGGTGAATGCTAATAATATATTAAGAATTTGGTGAATACTAAGAAGGTTAGTAGTAGAGAAAAGCAAAAGAATGCATATAATTAATTAGAGATGGATTACTATTGTCTTATTAATATGTGTTCTTTTAGCTTTTCTTATTACACGGCATGGTATTTTTCGTATTTTCTTTTATATTGATGATATAAGAAAGGAAGTAAAAAAGATAACTCTTCTGGTAAATGTCATATATTACATTTCTTTCTTTTCAATTTTAATGGTTTCCTTCTTTAATGTGAATCCTTGAGACTTCAATGTTCTCCTAGATCATTTCTCTATTTCCAAAAGGGGTTTCCCATAGATCTACCCACTAACAAACAATAGTCTATTCACTTACTTACACCAAACGACCTAGAATCATGTATATGTAAAATGGAATGATATGAGTAGGGATAGACCTTATCATCGAAGTCCTAGCTTGTGCTGATTAGTGTTGTTCTCCAATATTTTCTCCTTAGATCCTAGTAGCCATTACCTACAAACATCGAAATAAAATGTATCCAAAATCTAGTTTCTTATGGAAATGTTAGTGCTATAAGCCAAAGCATCTCCACACATAAGCAAAGGAACATTCATTTACATACGAATAAGGAAAAAATTGGAATTTTTTTATATAAGAATACTTACAACATATGCAATAATTTTAGGCTCTTCAATCAGAGGCTCCTACTTTAACCTACATTTGCAATTACGATCATTGTAGGTAGGCCTTTTTGCAGTTGAATTCCTCTAGCCACTCCAATGACAGAATGCTACTTTCACTTTTTCTTTCTCCTTTTTTCTTTATGTGGATGCTTATTTAGTTGGTTCGAAGAGGTGGGAGGGATGAATCTAGACATATTTGATTTGGTTTGATATTGTATTATCATCCTTTTCCTCCTTTTGATCACTATGTTTACCCTTTCAAACCTTATCCTATCACTCTAGAAACCATACCCACATCAACGCTCTCTATCAAAAGGTGAAGAGAATTGAACAACTTTTATTTGGTTAATGGTATCATTGTAACATTGTTTTCTAGTGCCCTAGGAGAAATGGGTGGCTAATTTGAACCATTCCTAAGTTTTTACATGCGGTATATGCAATATCTTATAGTTTGCAATACTTGTCTAATGATCTCAAGGGATGATTAAATTAAGATATAATAGGTGCCTCTGAATGTGTGAGGTTCATTAAGAAATTTAATTGATTAAATTATGCTACATTTAATTTTTCAATCAAGGTTCATAAACTTAAAAATACTATATTGTATGTATATAATTAGTACATACACACTTCTCAAAATAAAAAATAAATTCTATGATATGATGCTTCTTAGATGTGCACTAACCATAAAATTCAATCAAGCTATAAATTAAAAGACTACAACTTCGACTTTTGGACCTTTGAGTGTATGCTAACAAGGACACTTTATCGATATTCACCACAATCCTTCCTTTGGAAGAATGGGAAACTAAAGGTCCACAATTCATGATGCCTTGAAAAGTGCTCATATTCTTCAACCTCAATGTCTAACTTCTTAAGGAAAATTCCACAATTTGAAATCAAAAGATAAATTTCAATTAGGCATATAGTAATGCCACACGGGTGTGGACCACTAGGTTTATGCTAACAAAGAGACTTAAATGACTTCGAGCATATTCCTTAGCATTATGATTCACAATTCATTATGAAACACCTTCATTCACTCACCTCAACCCCTCACCATTATAGGGACACCACACTTTGTAGTGAAATACATATTCAAGAATTGAAAATGACTATTCCTTACGAACTTACTTCCCATTCGAAAATAAGTAGTTTCCACAAACTAAAGATGACATGGTGTGGAATTGATAGGTGTTTCTCTACAGATTCTTGCTCAAGGATAAAAAAGAGGGAGGAGGAATCCGATTTTGTGTCTAATAGGTTAGGTATCCGGAATTTCGCGAGGGTAGGATCAAGGTGTTGGGGGTTGGACTAGTCAACTGACAACAGGTCATAATAAATAATAGGTATATGTTAAATTGAAATACAAATCCATTGCAAGGTTCTACCTAAAGATAAAAACGATTTTTCAATGGAACTAGGTTTGGGGCCCTACCTACTAATCTACGCTGAAAATAAAACTTACACAATAATTACTTTAACGTGAATTGAATCTTATAAAATATCATTAATATTAAGAAATAAACTATAGGTTTACATTATATTGATCAACAATGATCCATAAAATATTTTCATCAAGTTAAAATGAATAGTGGTATACAATCTTTATAGGAATTCAATTCAATACTCCATAATAGTTTGTATGATTCATAAAATAATGTGACCAATCACCGTTTACCATTGAATTACACTAAATATTTATTTTCCATCAGCATTCCCCCTAGTTTATACATTAAATGAAGTTTACATAAAAATAAGGGAGAAAATGTTTAGCAACAAATGACAATTATTTTTAGATTTTATAAACTATTAAACACTTGAAACAGAGATAAGTGTAACTTGCACTTTGATAAGCATGCATAGGTTCAACTCATGACTTGGAAAGGAGACCAAACAAATAACACTTAAAACCCATATTGTAATAAATGCTATACACTCGCTTTCCTTCTTTCAAATTTTAATGGTTTCTTTCTCTAATGTGAATTCTTGTTACTTCATTTTTCTCTTAAATCATCCCTATATTTCCAAAGAGCATTTCCCATAGATATAACCACTAATTCATGACAAACAATAGTTTATCCACCCACTTACACATAATGACCTAGACTCATGTACTTGTAAAATGGAACGACACAAATCACCTACTTCAATTATCATTTGGAAAAGCTAAAAATTGCCATTAAGCCACTACGAAAATGCATTAGACAACTCATAGATAATCCTACACCATATCTTGACCAAAGTGATATCCAATAGACATCCATCCAATCTCATGAGAGGTCCTCATGATGTTAGTATGAAGATAAATCGAACAACCACCACAACCAAGAAATTATTATGTTTCATATAATGTTACATCGATAAAACATATATTACTATATATAGTTAAGATAGTAATATATATCCCTAGAATATAATTCAATAATTAAAATACTATATGTTACATGGTCCTCTCACTAACATAAACTGGACCTAGATGAATTGCTTCGCTCAAAAATTGATTCTAAATTTTCCACATTCGTGTTCATGTGGATATATATGATTTGTCCCAAGAAACTCAAGAGCCATTTTATGACATTGTGAAATTCAACAAAATATCAAGTACAAAAATAAGATCATTGATAGTTTGTAGTTCGTGGAGATAAAAATTATTGATTTAAGGTGAAACCCCCAACAAAGTTTCCTTAACTGGTATTATCTTGTTAACAAACAATCTTTGTCAACGTCACCAAAGTGGACAAATACAATTTTTTATATTTTTAATTTACAAACATATGTGAAAAGTTAGTCATGTATTATTAACATCATTAAATAACTTATGTATTCAAATATTAGTAACTCATACAATTTTTTTAATTTCAATTTTAGAAACAATTTTTCCCTAATCCCGAACCAAAAAACATAGGGGTAAATTTTGCTTCAATTTTAGAATTCATAGCGAGTACATATCACTTGATACCATTAACAATCATACATAATAACAAGCACATAGTATTTTATGAATATTTTAAAACAATTATATGCAAAGTTCCAGTCAATCCTTTCTCTTGGTGTTGTTGGAGGCTACTCTTATTCACTTTATTCTAGAATATCCACATTCAGGCTACTTTCAACTTGGGCACTTGAATTAGTGTTCATTTTATTCTTCCTCATATTAAATTTCTTTTTGTTCTTCGAGTTTAGCTCTCGATGCAACCTCCATCACTTTTCCTCTATATTACCATCAATGTGAACATTCCATTGGTGTGCTATGTTGCTATATTTTTCTACTGTCCCTCTTTCTATTTCTTCTTCCTATCCTTAAAAGTGTCCTCCTACTCCTACTTCAATCCATTTTATTTCTCTTTTTTCATGCCTACATTCTCATGATACTACACCTATACATAAGCTTTGTCCACTTTACTTACTCCTAGAATCATTGTGTAGACTCCCTAGATACTTAAGGAGTACATTTGGCTCATTTGGGGAGATACATAACATTATGGCCATCTTTCTAAATTCTATACTCATGTACACTTTTCCCCTCCTACTGGAAATAGTTCCAATCGAACCACTAGTCTTCTATATATCCAATGGGTTAATTTTTTATTTTAGTATGGTTTTAAAGTCATCCCACCTAGTCACAAGAGGATATCCCTCCAACCTAATGGTCTCTTTGTGGCTTTCCCACCATGTTTTGGCATAGCCCTCTAATTTTAGCCGCACAAATAAAATCTTTTGTTCTTACTCTATACATGAGCACTGGAATGAAATTCTAATTTTTGTGACGAGTGATTTAGCTTCATAGCATCAATATCACCTCGATAGAACTTGATATTTACCTTATCTTCAATTTTGAACAGGGACTATGAAATTTTCATGACACTAAAATTACGTTTTATTTTTTGGGTTCATTCTTTGGTTCTCTCTCTATTTATTCCCAATATCCTAATCTCGCTATTAAAGAAACATTTGTGTTACAACCACCGTCTTCTTTGAATATCCCGAGCTTATTAATCATGGCCACCATGAGAAGAATCAGGTTACGTTTTATATATGGAGCTTGTGCTTCTAGCAACAAAAATCTCTGTTTTGCAGGATCAGGAGGGTTATTCACAAATTTGTCGCCCATGACTAGGGGTTTTATGACTTATGGCTTATATGGTCTAGATCTCCTACAAATATCCACAATATGACCAAAGAAGCATATTCTGACATGTATATGATCTATAAATTATTGTGGATATTCCATTGGATAGTTTGTCACAATATATATGATAAAATTATACTTTAAAATCCAAAATCTACACTATGAAACTGTTTATTTCTCCTTAGATTTCTATATTTGTAAAAAAAACCATGTTTGAGACAAGATATAACTTGGAAAATTCTTTTGGGAGAAAACCCAACTAGAAGGTGTGGTTTCTCTGCTCTCTTTCTCTAAATAGAAAACAGGGGTGAGTACAAAGAAGTAAGGTCTATGGTAAATGGGCTATGATATTACAAAAATACTCTTTGTTTTCTCTCTACCTATCCTTGCATGGCCACTCTACGTGTTTATGAAATAAATATGCTCGAAAAGAATGAAACCCCTTTTCTTTAGTGGCCAGGTTATAACACACCTTGATAGCCTAGTACTGGTTAGGTTTGACTCTTTCAACTCTTAACTAGAGTTTCAACATTGACTCTTCTAGAGTCATCCTCATCATGATCATGTGCCTAGCCACTTTTCCATGAGTAATAGAAGCTACGTGGCATCTTGTTGGTGGTGAAAAATAGGAAGGTCCAATTCCTAGTGGCATAATTTTTCCTTACAGACTCTCATTGATGGAATTATAATGCTGTTGGAAAGGTGTTTGTACATACAATAGGGAAAAATGTATTTCTCTAAAGTGGAAAAGTTTTACCCCCAAAATAATCTCACTTGGTACTCTTGGAACATTTTAGATATTGTCAAGCTAGTTACTGCTAGTAAAAATTGTCCTCATTCCTCCACTTTTTCCAATCTCAAAGCTTATGGATGACAAAAAATACAATGATCCAATTTAAATCATGGAATATGATTTTTTTTTTAATTAATCTACCACATGCCCAAAATCTATAACCCACTACATATGACACGTCTTCAAATGACTTTTTTCCAATTAATCAATTTAATTAAATGGGCAAAAAAATGGATCACAACTTTGCACATAAATATCAACCTTTAATTTGTATACGCTATTAAAAATATTCTAAAATAGTCCATAGAAGTTAAAGCAGTGCCATCCAGCTAATAATTATTGATAATAAAATAAAAATTTAAAAAAAATTATTCCAAAATAAAAATTCCCATAGCAAACAATTACACATACTTAAATTAAATTACATTGAGAAATATAATTATGGGTCGCACTAAGCCAAATAATGATTATTAAAAAGGAACACGGTCACGTACCCAAATCTAAGTTGAACATTTTGAAAAGATCAATTTCATTAGATTAAAAAAATTAAATAATAATGAAAAATATATGAATAATAATTTGAGGTTAAAAAATAAATTAATTAAGAAATAGACTTGTGGGAAAGTAATGTAATGTCTGGCAGGAGTGAGAGCCTGCTCCCGATTACGGACCACCAGCAGGGTTATGTCAGGTGGCGTGGTTTTCCTATTTAACAGTGATGAGTCATCCCAGCATTCGCGGATAGCAGCCAGAGATGGCTGTCCTCACCAGGCCTGGAATTTGACGTCCCACACGACGTATTTTTGGTTGAAGAACGTATTTGACAGGAACTCAAAAAATTCCCACGTCAGATTTGACTTGTGATACACCCCTTCAAACCGTCAAAACGACGTCTATTTCAACAAGTGGAACGTAAAAATTTATAATACCTTATTTCATAGGACTAGTAGCTCAGGCTTAATGGCATCTGTCCCTACAACATCATCGCACAGGACACCTGGAGGTTGGTTCATCCTTCTCGAGGAGTAACTTGGAGAATGGTTAGACTACTGTCGGGAATATGGTAGGGCGGAAAATTAATGCCATTAAATGGCGACTCCGAAAGAGCAGAGCGGAATGGCGGCTCACAATTAAGGGATACAGGGTGTTATAGTGTTGTAGTACCTTCCTTCTCCAGCGGTAGCGTGGAAATGCTGGGGCGGCGAGGAATATGGCAAGACAGGAACTTAATGCCATTAAATGGCGGCGAGGAAAGGGAAGAGTGCAATGGTGTTTCACAATTCTGAGGGATGTTGCAAATATTATGGATGGAATTGCATATCTACCGGCTAATGGATAAATTTTTCTCGTGGATTTGGTATTGAAATGCGACTGCTGTATGGGAAATGGGGTGATTAATGTGACTGCTAAATAGGGTGTTGAAATGCTACTGCTGTATGCGAAATGGATGACAGGAGTCTCGAACAAGCGGTAGTACAACTGTACACAACGCAGTTTAAATTTAGAGGTATTTAAATGCTTCATCATCCCACTGCCTACTACCTAGTACTTCATTAATTATCCAGCTACAATCTGCCCCTCAAATTTAATCCGACGGGCCTTGCATTTGAAATTGCAATCTACCGCTTACAAGTTAAGATTTACTTATTCACCCTACCGTCTACGGCTTAAGGTTTACCTATTCACCCTGTGTAATTTGGAGAATTGTTGCAGCGTCGCAGAAAGGGTGTCTTCGAGTTCTGCGCATTCGGCTCTCGTGCAGTAGTGCTCCTTTCTTGCGGATTGACCGTGTCTGAGTGGAATCTGTGAGCAAACTTGGATGCTCAACAACTCTAACTCTCCACTTCAAGTTTCACAGGTAACATTCCAATACTTAAAATACAACCAAATACATACTATTGTTTGATTTCTTCGTAACTCAACCCCTGGTGGGTTAATATTGCAATTTCTATTGGTTTCGTGTCAAAATTTCCTATAATTTTACAATTTCCTAAACAATCTCTCCATGCAAGTTTACAATTTCCCAAACAATTTTTCCATGTAAATTTACAGTACTTTTTGGAATCAAACCTCCGTTTAACTCTATGCATTTAAGCATTTCAGATGGTGGGTTTAGTTGAACCCAAGACTTCCCTGGTCATTGGCATGGTATTCTATGATCAGTGCTTGCTGGGTACACTGTCTGTTCTTAGCCAACCCCTTGCAGGGATAAATAGTATATAAACAATGTATATACATGTCTGGAATATATGCCAATGTTTTTGTTGCAGCCACTCATTGTACAACGTTTTGGGATTGACAGCGCTGAGTGTATATATACTTTTTAATTATTGAAGTTTTTGGTATTGAGTTGGGTTATTCTCTGACCCACATTTTACATTTTGGCTTTTGCTCAGTGTTAGAATTGCTGACCAAGGATGTGTTTGTCTATGTGGGTGTTTTTTCAGGTTTAGTAATGTTATTAACTTAACTACATTTAGCACCTGTTATTCTGTAAAAAATTGTGTCTGCACATGTTCATTGCAAATTTACAGAATTCATGTATGGTGAGTGTCAGTTGGATGGCTTTTGCAGCTCTTGATGTTTATTTTTAGGGGGAATTTTATGTTCATTGGTATCTTATACTTGTCCAGTGCTAATGATAGTAACCTCCCAAAACTGTTGCTTCTGGAAAGTTGGTCTTATAGGGTTGACTCCAACGACCATTCTTAGTCAAATAAGGCCTTGAAAGTTCTTACTAGCTTCAGTTTAGTTATTGCTTTTGTTTATACTTAGTGCTAAGTCTCTGTTTGGTGTGTTGCATATTTGGGATGCAAATTTTAGCAGGCTGAAGTTCATTTTCATTTTCAAGTATATTTATGTTCTGTTTATTTATTCTACAATGTTGTCAACTGTTATATTCACTTTGTTGTTGTGTATTAGTCCAATAACATCTATTGTGTACTGTTATATCTCTACTTTCCTGCCCTGCATTATTCTTGTTTGCATGTTATACACTTGCTGCGTATTTTATTTTTAACTAGTAAGTCATAAAACACTGTGCTTTTCATATACCTGCCTCATCACTATGTCTTAGGAGTGTCCGCAACTGCAAACCGAAAAATAATTTATAGACTGGTGATTCTCATTGCTCAGAGGGCTTTTGACATTTTGAGTTTCAAGTCCTTGCATTCTAGTCATCAGTTTTGAATTTATGGCGATTTAGCAGTGTTTGGGAATTTTATGGCCTTATCATGATTTGTATTTGTAACGTCAGTAAATATATTTTGAAGGTCAATAATGGAAATTTAATAATGGGTATTAAATATTTATGAATAATGGAAATTTAAAATGAATTTTTATAAATAACAATCATTATCAGCCTCCAATTTGATGATTTATTGTGTGTTGTGGAATAAATTTACCAAAATTGTTATCAGCGTCCAATTTGATGACTTATTGTGTGTTGTGACACTCACATATTTGATTAAAACGTAAAACGAAGGGTAAAAAAAATGCAAAAACATCCTCAAATTTTAATTTGACAGGCAAAAGGAATTTGAAAGTCCAGGCCTGGTCCTCACTGTTGGTTTGACACCTGAGTTGATAGGTTTTACCACCTTCGGAAAAAAAAAAATGTCATGCAACGGAAAATCGTGTATGAATGGTGTGGAAGTTAATGGCCGCTTTAGTTTGAGAAAGCAATTTGAGAATATAAGAATAAGGACCTTCGCAAGGACAAGTCGGTATTCAGATTGAAAAGAAAGTCATTCCCACGGCAGGCCGAAGTCCCCGAATGTCTGGTAGCTTTTTGATACCTGCAAATCTATGTGATAGCATTTTGATACTGCAAATCTATGTCGACAACTCGGTATTTAGTTTGAAAACAAAGTTATTCGGAAGGCGCGCAGAAGACTCCTCTGGTAGCTTTTCGATACCTGCAAATCTATATTGACTACTATGCAATCGAATGACAGGTCTTCTTTGACAAGCTAATTTTTTATTTTTGAGGTATATGCTTCACATGGATAACTCTATTTTGTACTGTCTGCAATAAACTTTGAATATCGTGCAAGGAAAAATCGGATATTTGGATGGTACGCAAGTTAGTGGCAGGTGAACTTTGGCAAAGCAATTTGAGAGTATAAGAATGAGAACGGAGCCTCGCATGGACAAATCGGTATTCAGTTTGAAAAGAAAGTTATTCCCACGGCAGGCGGAGGTCCCCTAAAGTCCGGTAGCTTTTTGATACTTGGAAAACTATGTGGTATCCTTTTGATACTTGCAAATCTAGGTAGGCAACTCGATATTCAGTTTGAAAAGAAAGTTATTCGTAAGCCACGCAGAAGACGCCTCTAGTAGCTTTCTGATACTTGCAAATCTATGTTGACTACTATGCAATCTATTGACAGGTCTCCTTTGACACACTAATTTTTAGGTATATGATTCACATGGATAACTCTATGTTATACTGTTTGCAAGAAACTTCTGCTAATTCTTTTGTTTCTGGGAATGGAAGCAAATCAAAATTGCTAGTGAGTCATCAATAATTCAAAACGCGGGGGAATCACCTCTAATACAAAATAATATTTCTGACGAGAGATAACTGTCGTCAGCGGCTGGTCGGTCAAGTCGTGGAATATGACAAGGGTTCTTCTTAGAAAGGACGAGTACCACTTTACTTGAATATATAAGTTTAAGGAGGCAACAATTGTTCGTTGAGGTGAATCGTCCATATTTTCCTTCTTTGTCTTATTTTTCTCTTTGTTCTGAATTTGTAACGGACATTTTCTTCCTTTATCTCTCTGCCCTCTTTCTGTGGATTTTCTTCGGTAAATTGTTTGTTACCATCAGCAAATTGTACTAGAGATTTTAGAGTGTTGCAAGATGTGCGGAAAATGGTTATTAAAGTGCGGCGGCACATCAGAAGTGCAGAATGGACGGCCAAAGCAATCGAAGTCCAGAGTGAATCCAGTTGGACATGGGCCGGTTCCAACCGTTTCCGGCTCCCGTTCCGTGGCTTCGGCGGCAATAACATCTAATAAGAAAGAAGCAAATGGTACTTCGCATCAAGATATTAACCAGGCTGCAGATGTTTTCATCAACGAAGTCCACAAGGGTTGGGAATTGCAGAGGACGCTGTCTGAGAGTCAATACTATGGCTACCTGGAAAGAGCTACTTAAATATATCCTATTTCCATGCGGATCACCGAATCCATATCGAGATTCAGATTTTTTGACGGACAGTAGAGCGTTTCCCAGTGTAGTTTAAACTTTAGTAATATTTTATTTTTAACCATATAAGAATACAGAGATCTTTATGTCAAAGAAACGAGGTGAAGATGCATTAATGATTTCTCCACGAACGTATATGAAAGATGTACCATATAATACATTCTCTATGTTTCAAATTTCCATATATATATATATATATATGCAAACTAAATGTTTATCACACTCTGAACTGTGTTGGATGGCCTCTCGATAATCGTCCAAAAATGTAAATCTGCGTTTAAATTTGAATGACTGAGAACAAACACACACCTAGAATCAATAATTGAGATTACAGTCTTTTTATGGTTGAAATTCACAAATTCTCCCTATAGAATACTGTACTGTATGTAACTCTCAACTTCAATGCATTCACAGACTTCTGCTTTCATAGGCAAAGTTAAGGTTTTGGTTCTTGTCACTTATGCAATTGCTCTTCCTCGCTGCTCTGCAACTTCGGGGTATGCCATACCAACAACGTCGGCATTGCTGTCTTTACTACTGCTGTACCTTTGTGTTATAGTGTTTACCAACGGGGCTGTGACCTGTGAGAATTTAAATTCAAATTGAAAAGTACCTCTACATAAATTCCAATAGAATGATTAAAGAAAGCTATAAGTTTTTATCATGTATTTCGGATACTATATTGCCATTGGAGTGTTGAAAATAAAGACATCAACGAAAACGCTGAAAGTTAAACTAATTTATGTGGAAATGGCTTTACATGATTTTATTATGTTGTTTCGTGAAGGTATATATTAAACTATGTAGGTTTGTTAGGAAACGCCGGAGGCGGATCGGTTCGGGTTCTATGGCAGTGTTTTTAGCAGGGTTAGAGGGTTATCGTTGGGTATGCACGGAAATTAATTTACTTCTTCCGGGCTGGAGTAGCTTTTCTTTTTTCATGGGAGACTTATTCACTTCTTTCAGCCTGGAATTGGTTCTCATTTTTCCTGGGACATTAATGGTTAATATTGGCATAGTTTAATATTAGTTTAGATAGAAAATTATGGAAATTTCTATACTATTTTGATAAAATTTTATATAAATATTAATAGTATTGAAACCATCTCCACTGTAAAAATAAAATTCATACACTATTATTATTAATTTTATTTTTATTTTAAATTACCCAATTAGCAATTAGCAGAGCAATTTTGCCCATCCATAGACAACGCGGGCAATATTTACTCTAAGGAATTGTATGTCTTTTAAAGAATAAATTCACCTTCAATTCACTTCAATAATCGTACTCTATATTTACCCAACAACGCCGTCAATATTTACTTTAAAGAATTTTACGTTTTTCAAGGAAAATTTCAACTGAACTTCACTTCGCATACTCAATACTAGTGTGCGTTATTTTTGGGTAAAGGATAAGTGTTATGTTTTTTTAAGTAGGCATAAAAATGTTTTTTATTAATATGAAAACGATGATTTACAATAAAAGTATATAAAAGGCTAAAAAACATTAATGTCGGAGTATAAACTGTAATCAAATTTTCAAAGGTGACAAAAAAGAATTTAAGTCAAAATTTTTTGAGTTTGTTAGTAAAGATAGGAGATCAAGTAGAGCCATAGGTAAACTTCAGAAGCATAATCTCAAAGAAAAAAACAATAAAAAATAAGAGTTTAGTATTGCCTAAGATTTTTGCTAATATCCATGGATGCCTTTAATTGAACCATCCTTTTTATCATTTAGGATGCCCTTACACCAAGATAGAGTGTACACTGTAGCCCAAAAAAAAACCTTCTCACCACTCCTTTAGTGGTAAGAAAGTGAAGTTCTAAGGAAGCTCTTTAATAAGAAATAAAGGTCATATGTTTGACTATGGAGAGATAGCATGCTCGACTGATAAGGAGAGGACCTTTAGGTACTCGACCATAAGGACCGGAGGGGCTCGACTGTTAAGGATGCGTAGCATTTAGTGGACCATTAACGGTAACACTAGGGTCAATATGAATTTGTGGAGCATTGGAATTTCGTTGACTATTAATGGTAACAGGAGAGTCGATAGAGTCATCGAAATCAGAGTCAAATACAACACACTTCTCAATTCTTTGCAGCCGCGATAGGATACCATCTAGACAAAGATGAATAGACATGAAGAGGTGCTTAATGTCCTTTTGCCCCACAAAGATTTTATGGTTGTCAACTTCTTTGTCTCTAAGAAGAAGACCCAAAAGAGTATCTAGTTGTTGATGAACCCTCATCGAGTGTAAAAAATATAATCTCCATCTCTTGAATTTCCAAGGACTTGAAATCCACTTGAGATCTTCAAAACCAACTTCTGAATCCGATTAATAAGGCATGTCATTGTACTCTCTTTTCTCCAAATTCCTGATTTCCTTTCTAATTTCTAGAGGGACTAAATCAAACAAAGATGTAGTCAAATTCCATCTGAACAAGCATCATCACTGCGAAGTGGAACTACTAGCTCCCCTATGTTGTCTTGGCATCCTCTGCCATGGTAGCATAATAGTAGCTTCATGTATATAGGAAAACCTAAACAAACTAACACAAAGATTGTAATAAACAGTAACTGGACCTGCACAAAGTAATTGAGGAACAAAAATTGGAAGACTAAAACTAGGTGTATAGGACACCCTGAACAACCTAAAAAAAAATTCCCAATAAACACTAATTGGACTTACATAGAGTAATTGCGGAAGGAAAACCAAAATTTGAAGACTAAAACCACCGAAGATTACAACGTCACAAAACCACCATAAATGCTTCACAAGGTTATTGGGATATAATCCATAAGCCCTCATACTCTTTAACAAAAATCGCCCTCAAGTATTAAAAACAAAACCCCAATGGAAATAATACCCAGTAACTTGAGACCTTAACAAGGAACTAGACAAACGATACAACAAAAGATATGACTAAGAACATGAAAAATAAAACCATTGTTCTTGCAGCCCCACTATTAAACTTGAGGCATATTCCAATATGTTAAAACTAAATAGAAATTACCAAGAAACTAGACTCCACACATCAAGACAAGGAAGTCAAATGATATACTTGGAAAATGAGACCCTTGGAGCAGTGAGGACAACAAAACAATGACCAATTTGAAGATCGGTCCAAAGGTAGTATTGTACAAGAATAATATGAAGTACATTAACTTCCAAAGGAAGACAAAAACCTAGTGACAGAGATATGATCATAAACCACCAATTCCTTAGAAGGGCAGTGACTCCAGAGTCGATCACTAGGTGGGTGCAGATCACAACAACAGACTATAATTTACGAGCATGTATAGGGGATAAAAATAGCAAAAGCCATTTCACTCCTTACCGTCTGCCTACGTCTTTTCATACTCTCACCACCTTGTGATTAAACCTTCATATTTATAACAACAATACATGGTTGAATGTGTTGATTCAGTTGCCACATTTCTTTGGAAATGCAAGAGAAGTGTAGATAATGGCACGCTTGCTAATACCAACATTCATCCCCTCTAGAAGGCTGCCATTAATGCCTTTAGAGATTACATCACCCAAAACCTTGGATGGATATAACAATTCCATAGTTTATAAGACACTGATAATAATTTCGACGCACAGGGAAATAATGCATGGACAAAAAAATGAGCCTCCAAATAGATCTATCGAACCCCTCCTCTTTATGAAGTCACATAGGTAATCATTGGGCCATATCCCAATCCCCATGTATCGTACACATATCAACTATGACTTAGCAAGTGTCCTCCATATCACCCTTTTCAACGGGAATATATTAGATCTAATGTGTTCACCCCCATCAAAGGACGCATTTCCAGAATATTACTTATCCATATTCATGAGAGAAATTAATATTTTCCTTTTCTCTATTGAATTGATCATAGGCAATATTCTATCCAAATTCAAACCTGCTACACAACACTCCATATTGGCTAGATAGTCTTCCACTCCATTCCCAGATTTATGCGTATGTTGCACTATGATACACTGAAATTCACCAATTAATTTGCTAATGTTTGCAACTACCACTTCTAGTCTCCAACTATGTATAACAGTAGAGGGAGATTGTCCATATAACAATCGTTGAATACCTTGTGTGACTAAGAAAGTGTCCCTCTGAGTTTGAAGCAACCTAAATCCCTCTCGCGTAGCAATTTGAAGTCCTTTCTCCACTGCCAAGAATTTTTCAAGATTATTAGTAGAAAACCACAATCAATCACAAAAATTCATAATGGCTATGAATTGTCATTTCTCAAAATTCCCTTGAATCTGAGGGTCCCAAATTCGCTTTAGATGCTCCATAAAAAATTAACTTAATAAAATTTGTAGGAGGAGGTGAATAAAGAGAATTACTCTCAGAAGAATAAATTCAATTTATTTTGGGAGGAGAAGACACCATTGTTTCATTCAAGTTTAAATTATGAAATATTACGGACTCATGTTCATCAACTTCCCAATCCATATAAGAGAAAAATATAACGAAAAGAGTCTCCCATAAGTTTGATAAAATTAAATCCATAAGTAAACCTGAGCTTCTCTCCTTTTGACAAAAGATCTATCAACTCTACTTTTAATGCCATTATTCCTAAAGCATTGGTCACATCCTCTTTTCTTAACTATTAGCACATTTCACTCTGCAGCATCACTTACAAACTTATTTCAAAAATTATTTTAGAGTGCATCAAAGGAACCCACTCACTTCACATATCGAGGGAACAATCAGGTTTCCTACATGGTATCTTGATACACGATGCAATGGCCACCACTCATGATATTATTCATTCCATCAATACCAAAAAGACTAAGGCTTTAGTGATGAAAGTAGATATTTGGAAATATTATGATTGTGTTGACTCAGCATTCTTGCGCCTCATACTATCAAAGATTTTCCTATTTAGACCAATCATTGAGTGGATAATGATTTTTGTTTCTAGTGCACATTTTGTTGTTCTTCTCAATGGATACCCTTCAAATTTCTTCAGTGCTCGAAGGGGGCTTCTAGAGGGTTGTTTTCTTTCTCCTTTATTATTCACTTTGATAATGGATTTCCTTAGCCTCAAGATTGAATCAATTTTTTTAGGAGGCCAATTCAATGGTATAAGGCTATTTGTGGGTATTATGGTCTCACATAATTTCTTTCTGGATGACATTTTAGCATTTGGAATGACGTCAATAACATGATGGATGGTGTTCTATGATATTTTGCAGCAATTTGGAGTTGAATCTGGTATGCTGGCAAATGAAGGTAAATATTATATACTATACTCATCGGGAGATGCATGGAAGATTAATGAGATTATTAGATTTTGAAATTCCAATCTTGGCCATTGTGTGATGGCCTCACATACCTTGGTTTTAGACTCAATCCTAATAACTACAAAATTGTATATTGGCTTTGGATAATTGACAAATATAGGCGTTGACTAAATGAATGGGCACATAGGTCACTGTATTTGGGGGGTCGATACATATTGGTACAAGTTGTTCTTCAATAGTTGACTGTTTACTAGGTGGATTTATATATCCTGCCCATGACCATTATTAACAAAATCAAACAAATCATGGCTCATTTTATCTGGGCGGGAAGGGAAGAATTTCAAAAATATCATCTCACAAAATGGGAAAGTATTACTATTCCAAAGGACCATGGTGGCTAGGGTATTTTAAATATAAAAATATTTGGAAGGGATCTTATTATGAAATCCATGTGGTGAGGACTATTCAAGAAAGGAATTTGGAGGGACGTCATCTCCACAAAATACTTGCAAAGGAGAAGTGAAGAAGATTGGATCTGGTTGGGCTTACTTGGGAGCAACTCTAGATCTTGTATCTGGAGAAGTTTCCAAAAAGTGAGGGATTTATTTTTGTAGAGAATATGTTGGACATTTGGTAGGGGGAATCAAATAATTATTGGGATCGATAGCATCAAGGAGGTGGTTGTTGCACAGGATTTGACTGGGGATATGATACAAATTCTACACACATGAAGTATATTCCTATTGGAACAAGTAATTGTTGGCTAGAATGCGAGTTTTCCTAGTTTGAAATAGGCGGGGGTGTTGGGCCTGACAGACACATATTCGACGGAATGGGAAGTTTATATTCAGTCTCTTGGATTTATAGGGCTACGAAGAACCGAGGAGGGGACATCGTCACTTGGGTCGAGAAGTTGTGATCTAATCTAGTGGAAGTGGTAGAAAATTACAGGTATCTCATTCTCACCACCCATGCTCTACATCATACTATCTAGTTCTATATGGTCTAGAAACTTGACATACCTATTAATTTCATTCTATTCAACTAGATGGTTTGGAGAAATAAGAATCTCACCTCGGAAAATCTATGTAAGAGAAGATTCTATGGGTCAAGGAGATACCCTCTGTGTAGGAACTCTTCCAAAAACAATACTCACCTATTTTTCGAATGATCAACTGTTATCATAGTATGGAATGGAATTTTCTCTTCTTTAAATCTTCCTTACAAAAGTTTTGGAAACATAGAAGATTGTCTTAAATGGTGGTTGATGCGGGGAGGTAAGGTTAAGGTGGCTCCTTTTCTCACTATTTGGGAATTATGGTGTGCCAAAAATGGTCACATATTTGAGGGACATCTGATCATATCTCACCACATCATCCAAAATATTTTACTTCAGCTAAAAAAATTAAGAAATCCCATCTAAAACATTCAACATCGATCTCACATAACTCTTTCTCATCCCTTACACTTCCCAACGAGGTTCTTTGATGGTGTTTCATAATGATCTCTATGCAGTTGTGGTGTATGGATTCGAGTGAACCAACATTGTTAATACATGATTCATTGGAATGGCAGACCAGGAACAAACATGAGGGTTGAACTCTTGTCTCTCTGGGGAATTTTGTGGTTTTCTAGACAAATGTACATTGACACCATATTTGTATACGAGGAATAACACGTACTTATTGAAGGTTTTCAATCAAAATATGAGTTCTCCCCCACTTGTCCTACTACTTGGATCTCCTAGGTAAACATCCTCATAGCGACTTTATCTTTGATCTCTCCCAGCACATATTCCATGAGAAAAATGGGGTTGCAAAATTGTTGCCAAAGAAGTGAATCTCTGATATTTTTGGATATATGCATTACACACTTCTGGAGGTTGATTCTATCAGTGTTGAGGGCACTATTCCACTCCCATAGAAATATTTATTTTCACATATTTTTATTTCGGATTTTTCAATGGTTATTCTTCTTTGTATGTCTATCATTTTGATTGGGAAATATATTTTCTTCCCTTGTTTTATACTATTAGCATTGGTATATCATTCTAAAAACAATGGCAGATATGTCTCTTTTTCTTACTTCTTTTCTTGTTGGAAGACCTATGCAAGTTTTTTGTACAAAAGACACATTTTGAACTTATGCACTGGAAAACAATATAAATCAGTGTCTAGCCCCAAGAAATAGCTTAGTTTGTTGAGCTTCTATTGCTAAGTACCTAACTCATCAAGATGTCATGGGGTCAAATCTTGCTAATTTCCTATAATACTAGCGATACCCCCTTACTATTGCCATTGTAGCCCTTATTGTTATTGTTGTGCCCCTTTTTCCCTATATTTTTATTATTGTGCCCTATAGAAGCACACTATTTTTATTTTTTTGCCCTTATATTATTATTTTTTATGTCGACTTTGGTTATATTGTGACCCCTTAGACTCTTATATATAGAAAGGAGGTTTTGTCATTTGTATCATCCAAGAATTGTTCATTTGTGTAATGTAAAGGAGGTTTCCCCCTCGAAGAGCTTGATTTCTAAGTCATTGATCTATCTTCTCTATCTTTTTGTGAGCTAGTTTCATAACATTTGGTATCAAAGCTTTGGATTCTAGGGTTTCGCTGCTCCAAGCAGGTCATCGTGGCATTTTCGCTATAACTTTTTTTATGCAACGTTTCAGAAGCTAAAAAAAAACCCATTTTAACAGAACGCGCTCTGAACCTTGGGTCCTAATTTAAGATCATTTTTCACTACATTTTCGGATATATGATCTAAGGAAGTTAGGGTTTCTACAGGATCCAGAATTATATCTCAAACAGGTGACCTGGGGAAAATCGTTATAACTTTTTTTTCTGAGCATCAGATTGAAATTTTGTGAGAATTTACAGAAAGAGGACAGCTTGTAGATTTTTGTGTATCGGTTTTAGGTCCTAAGGTTGAAATAGTGATACATGGCACTTCATACAAGTTCACTGTACTGAATTAGTCTATCACCAGGTCATCGTGGGAGATTTGTCATAACTCTTCCTTTGAGAATGTAATCTTGATCAGACTTGAAAGTTAGAAATATGACTCAGAGGGATACCTCAGGAAGAAATTTTGGACCTTCGAGATACAAAATTACAGAGATACAGAAGATTCAATATCAATCTCCTACAAAGTGAAAAAATGTGTGTAGTTTTTTTAAAATTTTGCATAAGTTTGGTTTGAAAAAATAGTTTGAAGGAATTCAAAGGGCATAGTGAAGCATTATTATCATTAATTGATGCCTCAAAGAAAAAAAATGGAAAAACCTAGTAAGCAACCTGAAAGCTCTAGCACAACTCATGAAGAAGAGGAAGAAATGCAACATGATATATCAAAATTATGATACCAAGTGCAACAAAATTCACTCTCACAAAAAGTAACAAAAGCTAACATTGATGGTTTAAATAAAGGCGTAGAAGCTAAGATGAATGATGTGGAAGCTAAGATGAATGACATGGAAGCTAAGATGGATGGAATGGAAGCTAAGATGGATGGTTTAAAGAAAGGCGTGGAAGCTAACATGGAAGATTTGAGGACAAATTTGACAAAGCTTCTACAAGAAATTCTTACTAATGGCGAAAGGGTAGTAAAGGAAACTCATGATGAGAACAAACTCTAATGTTGGATCGAAGACCCACCATGTTCCAAATATCGATATGAGGAAGTTGGATGGAAAGGATTCTATAGCATGGATATTACAAATGGAGAAATATTTTGATCTTCTTAATGTGAAAAACATACAAAAGTTATGCATTGCAACTTTATATTTGGAACCAAATTAGCTTATATGATATTGATGGCTTTACTCTCCTAAACAAATCGTCACTTGGGAAATTTTACTGATGAAATGATAGAAAATTATGATCCTACAAAAAGTAACACCTTTTTTAGCTAATTGATAAATCTCAAACAAAACGGTTCACTAATGGAGCACATTGAGGACTTCCAAAATTTGAATCCCAAAGGATAATAGGATTGATGTGTTCATAGGGACTTTAAAGGATAACATCCAGCATGATGTTCATCTTTGGGAACCTGATTCATTGGAGAATTCATTCAGTTTGGCAAGAAAAATGGAAAGAAAATTATGGCAACAAGGAAGCCTAACATCCACAATTATAAATATGGATGTGTTATTACCCCTAGCCTTCCACAACCTACAAGGTTGACACCACAACAATTGGAAGAAAAAAAAAAGCAAAAGTGCTTTGTTACAGCTGTGATAGAAAATATAGTAAAGGTCATAAGTGTGCGAAGAAGAAATTATTTTGCATAGATTGTGAAGAGGAGGAAGAAAAGGAACAAGAAACATCAAAATAAGATGATATGCACCACAAAAAAACCCTAGAGAAAGAATAAATGAATATGACCGTAACTTGTAATGCATTGGTTGGGATTACCACTCCGCAAACTATCGATATAGAACAGTATATCAAGAAGAAAAATATAATAGTGTTGATTGATTCAGGTAGTACCCATAATTTTATTCATTGTAAGATATCCAAGGAATTGAATTGCTTCCTATATCTAGCACCACAGTGTCAAGTGATGGTTGCATGTGGAGGAACAATAAATTTCTCTGGAAAGTGTCATAATATAAAGCTATCCATGGGATTATATGTATTGAATAGCCCAATGCTTTCCATTCCAATGGGTGGTGCTGATGTTCTACTAGGAGTCCAATGGCTACAATCCTTGGGTACAATAGCTTTTACTTTTCAAAAACTTTTCATGAAATTTCCTTGAGAAGGAAAGGAAGTTGAATTAAGGGGTATCGCAAGGAAACAAGAAAGATAATAAGCTCTAACGGAATGACAAAGCTTCTAAAGAAATAACAATGAGGCATAATTGCATAATTATTGTCCCTAGAGGTTCCCACATTGAAATCATCTATTTCTCTAGATCTCCAAAATGTCTTGGACAATCATTCCAAGGTATTTGAGACTCCCAAAGGCCTCCCACCTATTTGTGATCATGATCATGCTATTCATTTTATTCCGAGAAGTGTTCCCCCAAACATCAGGCCTTATAGATATCCTAATGCCCCAAAAGAGTGAAATTGAACGTATCGTTGCAAAAATGCTAGAGGTGAGTATAATTCAACCTAGTCCAAGTTCTTTCTCTGCTCCAGTAATATTAGTTCACAAGAAGGATGGATCATGGTGCATGTGTCCAAATTATAGGGAGCTCAACAAGCCCAATATTAAAGATAAATTTCCCATTCCTTTCATTGATGAATTATTGGATGATTTCCATGGATCAATTTACTTCACCAAGTTGGATGTTCATTCAAGGTATCATCAAATCAGAATGAATACTGAAGACATTTTGAAAACACCATTTAGAACTCATGAGGGTCATTATGCATTTTTGGTCATCCCCTTTGGCCTTACCAATGCACCTTCTACATTTCAAGGTTTGATGAATTCCATTTTCAAACCCTTCCTTAGAAAATTTTTGTTAGTGTTTTTTGATGATATACTAATCTACAACAAGACTTGGAAGGACTATGTTCAACATGTTGACATGGTGCTCAAACTATTGGAGGAGAAACAATTATATGCAAAAAGCTCCAAATGTTTGTTTGGAGTACAAGAGGTGGAATATCAGGGTCATGTTATACATCTTGAAGGTGTTAAGGTAAACCCTAGCAAAATTGAAACCATTAAGGAATGGAAAATCCCCACATCCATAAAGCATCTTCAGTGATTTCTTGGGTTGACAGGGTGTTGTCACAAGCTTGTTAAGAATTATGGGAGAATAACAACACCTCTAACAACATTATTGAGGAAAGATTCATTTTCACAAGCTTCAGAAGCAATGAAGCCCTTTGAACATCTTAAAGAGGAAATGTGCCAAGAACCGGTCTTAGCTACACCAGACTTCACAAAAACCTTCATTATGGAATGTGATGCCTCAGGAAATTAAATTGGTGTTGTTTTAATGCAATAAGAAAGAACCATTGCTTTCGAAAGCCATCCAATGAAAGAAAAGTATTCACACAAAGCTATTTATGAGAAGGAAATGTTGGAAATACTACATGCACTTAAGAAATGGCGACCCTACCTAATAGGAAGACACTTCAAGGTAAAAACAGATTATGATAGTGATAAATACTTTTTAGAACATATGTTATCTTCATACGAGGAGAAAAAATGGGTGACAAAGATGTTGGGTTATGACTTTGAAATCATCTACAAAAAAGGGAAACAAGATGTTGTGGCAGATGCCCTCTCAAGAAAGGATGAGGACGTGGAAGCATTTCTTTGTGCCATTTCTATTATAGAACCAGATTGGATAAATGAAGCAAGGGATGAATGGAAGAATGATGAGGAAAAGTGGGAATTCATTCAAAAGTTACAACAAGATCCTAGTACATCTAATACATTTAGTTGGAAAAATGATTCATTATGGTACAAATATTAGTTATACCTATGTAAGAATTCCCAACTCAAACAAAATATTCTTAGGGAATTCCAAACCTCTCCCTTAGGAGGGAATTCAAGATTTCTAAAACCTTACCATAGGGTTAAGAAGGAATTTTTTGGGATGGCCTTAAATCGGATATTCAAAAATTTGTGGCGGAATGTTTGGTTTGCGAACAAAATAAAGTTGAAACAATTAAAACCCCAGGTCTATTACAACCTTTATCCATTCCAAGCCAACATTGGGAGGAGGTTTCAATGGATTTTATCATAGGTTTATGCAACTCTGAAGGAAAGATTGTTATTATGGTGGTAGTTGACAGACTTACCAAGTATGCACACTTTTGTGTGTTATCTCATACATTTAAAGTGAGTATAGTTTCTATTGCATTTATGAAAACAATTCAAAAGCTACATGGAAACCCAAAGATTATTGTAAGCAACAAAGATCCCATTTTCACTAGAAATTTTTGGACAAAATTATTTTCTTGTGATGGTACTGAGTTAGCTCATAGCTCATCATATCTTCCTCAATCTAATGGGCAAACTAAGATAGTAAAAAAATGTCTGGAAGGATATCTTCATTTCTTTGTATATGATAAACAGACACAATGGGTCAAATGGTTGCCTATGGTTGAATGGTGGTATAATACTTCTTTCCATACTGCAGCAAAAATGAACCTATTTATGGAACTTTATGGATATTATCCGCCATCCATCACAACATATTTAAGATAAAATTCTATGGTTCAAGCATTGGAAGATCACATCGAGCATCAACAACAAGCTCTCCAACTCTTAAAGGATAACCTCACTTTGGTGCAGAATAGAATGAAACAATAGCCAAACCAACATCACAGCAAAAGAAGTTTTGATGTAGGTGATTGGTTATTCCTCTAGTGACAACCATATAAACAAATGTCCCTCAAGCAAGCTAAGAAGGATAATAAAGTATCACCAAAGTATTATGGTCTATACAAGGTGTCACAAAAGATAGGTACTATGGAATACAAATTGGAGCTTCCTGCAGCTTCCCCAGTGCACCCAGTTTTCCATGTTTCATTCTTAAAGAAGGTTATAGGTGACAAGCTCCCAATTCAAACAATATTGCCAAAACTTGATGAGGAAGGAAAAATCATATTGAAACCTGAAGAAATGACAAAAACAAGAACTCGAAAACTATGAAATTGATCAATTTCAGAGTATCTCATCAAGTGGAAGAACCTACCCGTTGAAGATTCCACATGGGAGGATGAGAATTTTATACAAAACCATCCAGAAATACTCAAGCATTGAGGATAACACTTTTTTGAAGGAGAGGGGCATGTTAGGTCTTTATAATACTAGTGATTCCCCCATTACTGTTGTGATTGTAGCCCTTATTATTATTGTTGTGCCCCTATTGTCCCCATATTGTTATTATTCTTCCCCATAGAAGCCCACTATTGTTATTTTTGTGCCTTATATTATTATTGTTATGTTAGCTTTGGTTATATTGTGACCCCTTAGTCTCCTATATATAGAAAGGAGGATTTTTCATTTGTATCATCCAAGAATTGTTCATTTGTGTAATGTAAATGAGTTTTCACCCTCAAAGAGGCTGATTTCTAGGTCATTGATCTATCTTTTCTATCTTTTTGTGAGCTGGCTTCATAACAAATCTCCTCGATGCCCTTCAGGTTAGGCTTTTCTAGATTGGCTGATGAATGAATACTTGTGGGTTGATCTATCTAGATTTTTCTCTGGATGTAGTGGCCACCCACTGTCTATTAACCACCCTTAGAAAGATATAAACCAATGTTTTTTATCTTAAAAAAAGACTCCATAAAATGAAACCAAAGATTAAATTCCAAGCTCTACAAAGGATTGAGTTGGGTTTTTAAAAGGAATAATTGAACATTCATTTTAAAGCAGAATACATATCTGAAAAATGTACTTGGGGTTGGCAAAATATGGACATTAACACTTCCCAAACGTCTACTACATAACCACATGAAATAATAGGTACCTCACACATTCCTCTTCTTGATGACGGAGAAAAAAAATGAAGGTCCTTCAACTCCATGCTTGTGAATTTTATAACATGTTAATAATCGATTCCATGCTATTGACCATAAGAATGATGGTATTTTTTGGCCCCCAATAACCAAACCATATCCATCTCCATATCTTCCCCTGTTCAAACTTAGAGTGTTTGACAAAAATTGAATAATCCTCTTTTACTATAAAATGGCCATGTTGTCGTGCACCCAACCATATGATATCTAGTTCATTGGAATACCTAATATTTCCTAAACTCATCTCCTAGAGAAAACTATCCCATGGAAGAGAGTAAGGGAAGGGAGACCAATATATTTGTGTTTTCCATAACTGCCAAAAGCATTCTTGGTGCCCATTTTTCCAATAGTCATAAACTTTTGTCATACCCATATTTTTCAGGGAGAATCATAACTCATGTAACTCTTGTTTATGTTTCACTTCTTACAAAGTTATTTATTTTATTATTGATGTGTTTTATTTCTTTTACACTTATTAATATTTTATGTTTAATTTTTAATTGTAATTTCAAATCTATAAATAATATTTTATGATATTTAATTAGAAAAGTTTGGTTTTTTTAATAATTTGAATGATACGTTTTAAAATATTTTCTGGTATATATTAACTCTTTGGCTTGTGTTGGTGCTCATATACTTGGAATTAAAATGAATGTAAAGTGGTTATGTTGGTGGTGTTGGACCTGCCAACATGTTAGGGTATCTCCTAGGTAATAAGTCCCAACTAGGCCTTAGACCGTTTGGTGTAGGAGTCCCAATAGTGGGTCATATGGTAATGCCTTGGCTATGATTTGGCACAGAGGAAAGTAAGATAACTCTATTGGTAGCAAGGGTGTGACAGTTGTAGCAAGCCAAGGAAGGTGCATGAGAGGTTCTAACACACGGGAGTTGAGATGAGTTCCCCTTGGAAACCTGTTATAACACGTATTTAAGAAGGGAACACACGAGAAAAGATGCATCACAACATGGAAGGCAAGTTAGATAGCAATCCAAAGTGATGGTTAAACCAACAACACATTTCACAATATTCATACATACATACATAGATAGCTATACATGCATGCATAAGTAAACAGATACATATATCATTTGGAGTAAACCAGATAACATAGAATACAATACAACATATGCATGAAACATGCTAGCTCTTGTTATATTAAGAAGTGTAAGTTCCAGTCATACAATACATCCATGTCCAACCACTAGTTACGATACTGGAACGTTACAACCACAGCTGTCTGCTCCTCCAAAGAGATGCACTAGTTCTGTGCATTGGAGAAGCCACGGCTCGTTACAATATTGTCCAAGCTCTCTCCAAGATAGTCTTACCGGAAGCTTGGCTAACCAAAAGCCTATAGAATGAATTATGATGGACTACTTATAACAAAGGGTGGGGTGACCTTTGACATTCCCCTTTGTGACAGTTCAACTACCCTTATGACCTTTCATCTACTCTATGACTGTTACATTCAACTATCGACACTTGCCTTACACTTGACAAGACATTACATTATAATGAACATGTACCCATGTGAGAGAAATGGCTTCAGCAACCCATGCTAGACATCACTCTGACTTAGACAACCATGGAAGTCCAACTCCTCAACATCCTCGCAGTGATCAACAGTAACATACTAATGCGAAGATCGGTAGTATGTGACGATGCGTGTGTGCTCCAAGGTGACATCTTTCTATAACCTGACTATTGCCTCCATAACATCTAAGTACATTGCTCGGGCTCCTCTGTCCAGCTTGTCTATCAACATGCACATCATTGTCCTCAATGCGGCTAGACCAACAACATACGTTTGAATGATGTTTGCACTGATGGGTAAGTCCGGGCTTGTGGTGATTCACATCAACTCGTCAAAGTATGAGTCAAGCTCTAGTCAGACCTGTGCATTTGTCTTCACCTAGGCGAGATTCCCAAGAGATGGGATCACTTGTGTGCGTACCACAACATCCATGCTATTGAAAACAGGTGCATGGGAAGCCTATATATTAGTGATGAGTTGTAGGAAATCTTCATAGTTCTAGATCTGGCTTCAGATACGTGCCTTCAGCTCGACCGCACTGGCCTTCATCATCTTAGGTGAGTGAATCGGGTCTCCCTTGTATCTCATCATCCATGTTTTCATGTAATCAACAGTAGCATGCAAGTTCGTCAAGATACGTGCTCTTCTAGCATGTCGTTGTTGCCATCTGTTGAGATGGAGGACTCCCGTATGCATGATGCCAAACTTGGAGTACAATTCTCACATTAATATGTCAAGGTACAATACGTCATCTAGTATCACATTCTTCAATTCAGCTCGAGAAGACATTGTCACCAACTCTCCTCCTTGCTTGGCTGTCTGTAGATCCTTAGCCATTCACTCAGTCTTAGGTGTCAGAAAGCAAATACTAGAGCTAGTGGCTTCGGAATACACTCTGGTTACATCGGCCAAGGCTTCTAGATGATTGTGTACATCAAACACAATCACTCATTCCTCAACTTGCGCAGGATGTATGGTCATATAGAGTCGACACTCTACAAGACTGCACAACTCTATGTTGAGACTCGTCAAATGAGATGTTGTGCATCTCTCCTTCCAGCTAATCTCTGAGGATCTTAGTGCCTCCTTGGTTGCTTAAGACTCGCTCATCATCTAGATGTGGTGAAGTAGGTACGTCGACCTCTTGGTGATGAGGCATAAGGTTGATGTCCTATTCTAATTCCTATTGCTCTATATCCATATCCAACTATTGAAGTGCTTGCCATATCTCATGACCGAATTTCTACTCCTGTGATGGTTCACCCTGTCTACCTGATGCCAGTTGTTCTGATGAATCCACTACCAGTACGGGCACTGTTTCATCTGTTTTCACATGCTGCACCCCTTTTTGTACCTGTTGTTGTTGCACTTCCCTCTCCTGTTCATGCAACTCGTGTTCCTTCCGGAGTTGCTCCTTCAGCTCATGCAACTCCTTCTCTATTACCTCCATTATTCTCTTCTCCCTCTTCCTTTGTGCGATTCGCTTCTCACGAGGTTGCCTATTTTCCTCTATAGCCAAAGGTGCTTTCTCTACCAGTGGATCTGCTCGAAACTTGTAGCTTTACTCTTCCTCCATGCAATCGGCAATCTTCCTCTTGCCCTTGTCACACACTGGTATACTTGCCTCTGCTGCTGGTGCTAGTGTTCTCTAGTATTTTGCTTTATGTTATTTCACTAACCACTCCATGGCGAAGTTGACCTATTCATTGCATCCAGAGAATCTGTAGCAATATCTCCATGTGTCCTCCTTGGCCCAATGAAATGTCTCGTGGATCCAGTTGAATTGTACTCTCGTGCAGTGATCTTTCATAATAGAATGTGGGTCCTATGGATTGTAACTTTGGAGGTTGAATGGATACTTATCCATTTTGCTTTGACATCTGCTTGCTTGAAACTTTGGATCTCATATAACCCAATCCGCAACAGAAGATAAGGCCAAGGTGCCTTCTTCTTCTAGTATCCTATCGATATGTGATATGCTACTTCCTGCATGACGAGTATGTCTAAAGCAAACTTCGGTAGAACATGCGGAGGCTTCTCCACACTGAACATTTGTATGAAGGTGTTGGATGGTGAGGCATGCCAATCAGCAATGTCTATCAGTGCCTCCATTTCTTCCCTTGACATGCAGGGTGGACCTTGTTCGAATATCATTTTGTAAACTAGGGTCACAAAATGATCGGACAACCGTGTGATAACTCCTCTTAAGCTGCATTTGGACAACAACTTACAATATGAATTCACAGTAGTCTCCGACGGTGTCCATGCCCACTCTAAGCCCGGGAACTCCTGTCAGTAACAGATTGCATCTAAGATGTCAGACATGCAAATCTCTTCATGCATACCTCCAGGTGATTGTCGAGCCATCATTACCTGTTCCTTCAGCTAATGAGCCAACATGCCAGACCAATTACATGGTTTGCCCTATCTAGCCAGTTAGTCCAATGCGATCACCCAACTTTGTGGGAAGGTTTTCGTGCTTTCTTGGCCATATAGTCGACATGCAAATATGACCAAGTATTGATATGCCTTCCGCCATATATTCTTCTTGTAGATCTGGCTGGGTGTCATTCTGAATCTTGCCAGCTCCTTTACCCAGTTCTTAAGAATGTCTCTAGAGTTGGCACTGATGCTGAGTAAGCTGAAGGGAGTCTCCATGATAGTCATGGGCTCTGACATCTGATACATATCATCATAATCCTATGCCGAGAAGGTTGCAATATCCGTCCCGCTAACACTACTCAAAGTTGTTCAAATGTGGCAACAAGAATATTTCAATTTAATTTGTCCTTGAATTAAATTGTGAATTAAAATTGAATTTAGTCTTAACATCTACTTGGAAATAATTAGTTAAGTTACTTTGACTTAATTAGTTGGAGAAATTCAAGTTAGAAGTCTTCCTGAAGTCATGCAAGAGTTATCCCTAAAATTTAGGAGATAAGATTGAGTTATATTTGAGTTGTAATTAGCTAACTCAGTTAACTGAGTTAAGTCTAGTTAAATTAGTTCTAAACTGATTGAGGAACTAATAGAGAGTTAACAGTCAGTTGATGCATGCATACGCTCAACTAGTGTACTCTAGTTAACTAAAGAATCCCTCATCATAAACTGATGCATGTCTATTCTGAGAAAGACCGAGTTGAGATTAAAGACAAGGACAATGTACTATCAATTGCATGTGTTTTCCTATAATGAAATATCATGCATGCAGGAGGAATCATTCCCTGAGGATTATGGAGTTCTGACAGTGTGTGAGGGTAGTGTTTGACATGGTTGAAGGAGAATCATACCAGAGAAATTGCGGAAGGAAATAGGAGCTTGGAGGGCGAAGAGGAAGGCTTGTGAGAAGCCAAGATTTCCTGTGAGCATCTGTGTGGATTGTACTGAGAGCTGGCTAGCTGTGAGAGCTAAGGCTTTGTATACTTCCTATGTATTTCCACCTTGTATGATAATACAGCTAGTGGGGTTTTTAGCTGTGGCTTTCCCAAAAGTATTTTCATGTGTATTGTGTGATTGATTCTTCTTCTTCTAGTTATATTTTTCAGCTCGATCTTTAAGCTTCCATGAATTGATAGTAGAAGTAGGTTATAGTATTTTTCTTTGATTTATATTGCATTATCGGGTTAACCTACACATCATATTTTCTACATGGTATCAGAGCCAAGTTTATCAAAGCTACAAATAGTATACTGAGAAGAGAATTTGAAGTTTGAAGTTCGGGGTTGCAAGTGAAAAATCAAATTCATATCATACTTCAAGGTTGGCCAATGGCGTTCTATGGCTTGAGAATCAAGAATGCCTTCGAAGGTAGCTTGAATTACATAGCATGGAAACATAGAATGGAGGCTGTATTGGAAGACAATGGCTTGAAGGAATTCATTGATCAAGAAATCCCAAAGCCAACTTTAACTAGTGCACAACAGTTGGCTGAGTGGAAGAAGTGTGTGGCGAAGGAAAGATGGATCATCCTTGAGGGAGTTTGAGACCACATTATCTTGAGTCTCCATGGGAAGGATACTCCATTTTCAATGTGGAAGACACCGAAGGACCTCTAGTAAAATAGTAGCAACCAAAGGAAATTGGTGGTCAAGGATAAGCTTCGAAGAATCAAGATGGAGAAGGGCAATACTATTTCCACATATCTAAACAAGCTCACCACCTACAAAGATGAGCTTGGCAATGTGGGAATAACTACTACCGATGAGGATATGATGAGCCTCACTCTCCTTGGCCTTCCAAAGAGTTTGAATAGTTACTAGGACTCTACGAATGGAAGGGAGAAACTATTGGATTGGGAACGACTATGGTAGGATCTTATGCAGGAAGAGATCAGGAAGAGCACACGAGATGGTTTTTCATCCAAGGATGATGATAGAGAAAATCTTGCAATAACAAGTAAGGCAAGGAAAGTGAAGGGGAATGCTTCCCATTCCAAATCAAATTCTTCTCATGGAGGGAAGGAGGGTGACAAGTCTAAAGTGAGATGCTTTAATTGTCGCGAGATGGGACATTATACGACTAATTGCCCATCGAAGAAGTCCAAGAAGGGATCCTCAAAAGGATCGGAAGGTGAGGTGTTAGCCTCTCACTTCAAAATGGACTTCACCCTCATCGGATGCATGGTGTCATCGATGATGGGTTGTGTCTGGTATCTTGACAGTGGAGCCTCATTCCACATGACCGGTGATAAAAGTTTATTCAGTGCCTTGGAGGAGAAATACCTAAAGATGCGCATAGAGATGGGTGATGACAGAAGGTATAGTGTTTCAAGATTGGGCACTGTTACTTTTCAGAGGGAGCATGGACCTCTTATCATCTTCACAGATGTGATGTATGTGCTTGGACTGAAGAAGAGCTTGGTATCAGTCGTGATGTTGGAGGACAAAAGCTATGATGTTGTCTTCAGTAAAGGAAAGGTGTTACTAAGACACAGAGCCACGGGTCAGACCAAGAGGATAGGGATTCAAGTGAAGAATCTTTATAAACTAGAGGTAGATGATTGTGCAGCATTGAGTACGAAAGTAGAATTGGTGCAAAGCCAAGACATTGGCGAGTTGTGGCATAGGTGGTTGGGCCATTTGCATCATGAGGCTTTGAAGATAATGCAACAGATCTCTACAGGACTTCCCAGAGGTAAACTTGAGCAAGTTTACACATGCAAAGGTTGTACCTTGGGAAAGTACACCATGTCTTCCTTTCATGATTGAGACATCCAAGCAAAGGCTATCTTAGAGCGAGTTGATACTGATGTGTATGGACCATTCTCGATGACATCCGTAGTGAAGAAAAGGTATTATGTGATTTTCATTGATGATTATTCTTATAAATGTTGGATTTATTTCATGCAAAAGAAGGACCAAACCTTCACAAATTTTTGTGAGTTCAAAGCTTTCTTCGAGAAAGAATCAGGGAAGAAGATCAAGGCCTTGAGAAGTGAAAATCTTGGAGAATATGTCTCTCAAGAGTTTAAGGACTTCTGTGTAGTGGAAGGAATTGAGCAAGAGTTGACAGGACCTCATAACCCACAGAAAAATGGGGTGGACGAGAGGAAGAACAAAACTATTGTAGGGAAAACACGGGCAATGTTGCATGACCAAGGCGTACCAATTCACTTGTGGGCTGAGGCATGCAACATAGTGGTCTATTTGCAGAACAGAAGCCCGCATTGCATACCTGGGAAGAAGACACCAGAGGAAGATTTCTCCTATAAGGGACCAGATGTGGGTCAGTTTAGGATTTTTGGCTCATCAGTATATTTCCATGTGACAAAGGATGCACAAAAGAAGCTTGAGCCGACAACAGAGTTGGGGATACTTGTGGGGTACACTAATACACCTCACAACTATCGGGTGTACCTGCCTATCAGTCCGGAGGACAGTGGTTCACAGAGAACTAAAGTTTTATGAGCAGAAGGCCATGCGAGTTTCCCTTGAGAGGGAGCTCCAACTACAGGCTGTGGAGGAACTGTTGGTTCCTACGAAGGAGAAGCCTCAGACTAATGTGGAGCAGCCGCATGCAAAGGTTCCAGGAGTGGAGACATCCACTCAAGCAGAGTCTTCTAGAGATGGATGGAAACACACAAGAGAAGCTAACAGATTGTTGGAGGATGCGAAAGAGAATGTGGGATCACCATTTTCGCAGCGCAGACAGAGGAGGTCACCTAAGAGGTACACTAGATACATGGCCCTTGTTGGGGAATGTGTTGAGACCGAGCCATCTTCCTTTGAGGAAGTAGTGCAGCAGTCGATTTGGGTTGATGCTATGGTGGAGGAGTATGACTCCATTGTTCGTAAGAGTGTTTGGGATGTGGTTCTGAGACCGACGAACAAGTCATTTGTGAGTTCCCATTAGCTTTGCAAGGTAAAGCAAGCTATTGATGATGGGAGGATCATGTTGCTACAGTATCTTTCGACAGAGGAGCAAGATGCTAACATTTTAACAAAGGCATTATCAAAGTGTAAATTTGAGTTCCAAAGAGACAGGATCGGGGTGGCAAGTAATCCCTTTCTTGTTTAGAGAGAGTGTTGAAATATGGAAACAAGAATATTCCAATTTAATTTGTCCTTGAATTAAATTGTGAATTAAAATTGAATTTAGTCTTAACAGCGACTTGGAAATAATTAATTAAGATATTTTGACTTAATTAGTTGGAGAAATTTAAGTTAGAAGTCCTTCTGAAGTCATGCAAGAGTTATCCCTAAAATTCAGGAGATAAGATTGAGTTATATTTCAGTTGTAATTAGTTAACTCAGTTTACTAAGTTAAGTCTAGTTAAATTAGTCCCAAACTAATTGAGAAACAGATAGAGATTTAACAGTCAGTTGATGCATGTATGCACTCAACTAGTGTACTCCAGCTAACTGAAGATTTCCTCATCAGAAACTCATGCATGTCTCTTTTGAGAAAGACCTAGTTGAGATTAAAGACAAGGACATTGTACTATCATTTTCATGTGTTTTCCTATAAATAAAACTCATGCATGTAGAAGGAATCATTCCTTGAGGATTGCACAGTTTTGACAGTGTGTGAGAGCAGTGTTCCACTTGGTTGAAGGAGAATAATCCCAGAGGAATTGTGCAAGGAAATAGGATCTTGGAGGGCAAAGAGGAAGGCTTGTGAGAAGTTAGGATTGCTTGCGAGCAACTGTGTGGATTGTACTAAGAGCTGGCTAGTTGTGAGAGGTAAGTTTCATATAATTCCTATGTATTTACACCTCGTATGATAATACAAATAGTGGGCCTTTTAGCTGAGGCTTTCCCCAAAGTATTTTCATGTGTATTGTGTGATTGATTCTTCTTCTTTTGGTTATATTGTTCAACTCAATCTTTAAGCTTCCAAAAATTGATAGTGGAAGTAGGTTATAGTATTCTACTTTGATTTATATTGCATTATCGGCTTAACCTACACATCAAATTTTCTACAAAAGTCTTCATCTCGGGATCAGTGTGCGAGATGATCTAGTCTATCATGTCCACGGATGGGAATTTGGGGTATCTGCGTGCAAGCTGGTACAAGCTAGACTTGTGAATGTTCACATACACCTAGCGGTATTCAAGGTCTTCCCTGAAAGTGTGTGCAAATGCTTCATTGGCCTCTTTCCATTTCATCTTGATGTCCTTTTCTAGAAACAACTTGGTATCTTCATAGATCGGTAGACATGCAGACACTTGTTCAACTGCTACTCCAGTTGCACTTCCATCGGTGTCCTTTGATCCTTCTCCCTTTTGAGGCCATTGATCCTATACTACTAAGTGGTAGATGAACACCTAAAAGATCTGGAGACAAAGTAGCACGCATGGCAAGAAATTTGTTAGCGAAAACCAAAGCAAATTCAGGGAATGACATAAAAAATACCTAGGGAATGATAGGAAAAGATTACATAATTTCTTCTGGGAGGCTAGGTGACTAGGTACTAGAACTGTGCAAAAGGTAGTCTGAGCTATCTGGGAGGCAAGACTAGCTGCTAGATTTTCACAATGCGTAATCCACACTGACTGTTGACTGCTGGAATTTCACAATGTGTAATTCTAGCTGGTAATGACTGTAGGCTCAGGGACTGCATTGCCCAATTTTTTGGGGCAGAAGTCATTATCCCTCATAAATGCGCAAAGCAGTCTTGGAGGATAGTGTCTGGGTAGAAATGTACATTTTTGGAGAGGAAGATAGATCCTTCCTTCCCCGGATTGCGCAGTGTTATCTCGGTGAGGCAAAGCCCAGGCCAAGGATGGCCAGACTCGCTGATGGGCAAATGAAATCAAATGTAAAAGTGAATGCATGGCGACACTAAGTGAAAGCAGAAGTGATTGATTGTGCATGGAAACATTGAATGAAGGATTTAGTAAATATATCAACATGCATGTGGTTGAAGCGAGTCGCTGAATCAATGATCGTTCATGCAAAACAGTTTCATACATGTGACAGCAGTGAGATAGCAACGAAAACTGAAATGGTGCTAGTACAAGATAGTATACACGAAAATGACAACAACTTTCAAAGGAATCAAGCAAACAACACTCATACAAATGAAAACACAAAAAGCGATAGAAATGCTGAAAAAGACAAGTTGAGACCACTTGCCCTTGAATAGATGAGTTAGATGTGTCGAAGAATCCTAGATGTGTTGTGCAATGTTAGAGCTCCAGGATTGATGTGAGATAATGAGCTCTAATTCCCCGAATAAATAAGTTTGAGCTCATGATATGCATGCCACAGATCTAGGAAAAAGTGACACTTGGAAGAAGTGTTCTAAAACGATTTTGCATGTAACCTCGGCCGCTAAAAATAGCTCCCTGAATCATGGGATGATTTTTGCATGTTACCTTTTGTTATTCAGGGAAAAGGAAAGTCATGCATGCAAGTCAAGTTTCCTTGGTCTCGGGTGGAACTGGTTAACCTAATTGCTCATGCATGAGGCTGCTTAACTGCTAGGAGAAAATGTGGATTTCTGGATGGGAACTAGGCTAGCTACCCAGAAGATTTACACAATTTCTAGGTAGAGCAACTGACTGCTGCCTAGGATTGCACAATTCATGGGCTGAGCAGGCTTGCTGGGAAGGATTGCATAGTTTCCTGGGTGAATCCTGACTGGGAGGATTGCATGATTCTAGAGCCTAGTAGGCTACCAGACAGAATTGCGCAATTTCTGGAGGGAAGGTTGGTTTCCATCTATAATTGCGTAATTTCTTTGAGGAGCTTCTCAGCCTGCAGCTGGACCAAGTCTAGATGAGCAACCTATGAGCGTAATGCTTCAAGATTTGATCGATAAGTTGTCTTTGTGTAGGAAAAACACTGAAGCTTGTGTACATGACTAAGCAAGACAAGGTGTTGTGAAAGGTTGGTCAGGAGGCTCCAAAACAAAGCCAAGGCAAAATTTTGGAGGGTGGTTGTAGCTGTTGAAACAAGTTCTTAGTCGGGTCTAACTACATCAAATTTTTTATAAACAACATTTTTCTTTTCAATCCCCTTCATGTGCACTTGGTCTACATGAAACCAATCTTTTGAAATTTAATAGATATCATGCATAATCCAAATAACAGTTCATTTGAAGATTTTGGTGAATACTAAGAAGGTGAGTAGTAGAAAAAATTAAAAGAATGTATATAATTAATTATAGATGGATTGTTATAGTGTTCTCAATCTATGCTCTTTAGATATTCTTATTACAACACTTGCTATATTTCTCATCTCTTTATATTGATCATATAATAAAGGAGGTGAAATATATACCCCTTCAAATCCTTATTGTAGTAAATTTCATGCACTACCTTTCATTCTTTCTAATTTAATGGTTTCTTTCTCTAATTTGAATCCTTGTGACTTGATTGTTGTCTTAGATCATGCCTTTGCTTACAAAGATTCTTTCCCATATATTTTCCCACTAATATGTCACAAATAATAGTTGATCCACGTACTCACACTTAATTACCTAGACTTATGCAATTGTAAAATGGAACAAGTTGAGTAGGAACACACCTTATTGCTAAAGGCTAGTCCTAGTTTTCCTTTATTGGTGTTGTTCTCCAAGACTTATATAATTTTCTACTAGCACCTATTGCCTACAATAATAGATATAAAATATATTAAAAATATACTTTCCTAAGAAAATTTAAGTAGTATAATCCAAATATTCATCACATATAAACAAAGGAACCTTAATTTACATACAAGGAAAATATTGTTCTTTCCTTATACAATAATACTTACAATAGAAGCAGTACCATTAGGCTCTTCAATCAAATCGTCCTTCTTTAACCTACACTTGAAATTATGATCATTGTACATAGGCTTATCACAAGTGGGATTGCTCTAGTCACTCCAACATAATAATATTACTTTCACTTTTTCTTTCTCTTTTTCTGTTCATGGTTGATGCTTATTCACTTGAATTGGAGAGGTGGAATGGATGAATCTAAAAGTATTTTACTTGGTTTGATATGGTATTATCATACTTATCCTCCCTTTGATCAATAGTTTTACCTTTTCTAAGATTATCCTCTCGCTCTAGAAACCCTAGACACATTAATGTTATTTATTGAAAGGATAAGAGAACTCAAAAACTTTTGTTAGGTTAGTGGTATCATTATACCATTTTTTTTCCAGTATCCTAGGAGAATTGGAGGGCTAATATAAAATATTTTTAGGTTTTTACATGAGGCATATGCAACATCTTATGCTTTTCAATTCTTCTCTAAATATCTGAAGGGATTATAAAATAGAGATATAATAGATGCCTCCTAATGTGTGAGGTCTATGAAGAAATTTAATTTATTAAATTATGTCACATTCCACATGTCAATTGAGGTTCGTAAAATTAAAAAAACTATGGTGTATGTACATAACTAGTGCAAACATGATTATCATGTCATTAAGAAAGAACTTAGTATGATTTGATGCTTTTAAGATGTGCACCATCCATAAAAGTCAATTGAACTATGAATTGAAAGAATACGACTCATAGTTTTTGGACCATTAAGTCTATGTTAGCAAGGACACTTGACTAATACAAACCAAAATCCTTCATTTGGAACAAAGGGAAACTAGAGCTCCACAATTAATGATGCCTTGAAGTGGTCTTATTATTCAAACTCAGTGTCTAGCTTTTATATTTGAATTCCACAATTCAAAATCAAAAGAAAATTTTCAATTAGGCATAAATTAAATGCTCCAGGGGTGTATTGGACCATTGATTTAATGTCATTAGAGATAATTGAATGATATTGACCATATTCCTTAGAATTGTGATTCATAATTCCTTGGGAAGCACCTTTCTTCGCCAACTTGAATGCCTCACCATGATAGGGACACCACACTTTGTAGTGAAAGACATGTTTCGTTCACTGAAAGTAACTATTTGGAATTCATAATCTACAAAATCGAGATAGAATTAAAGATAAAAATCAATTTGCAATGCAAGCTAGGTCTAGGGCCGTACCCACTAATCTACATTGAAAATAAAACTTACAAGTTAAGCACTTTGATATGAATTGATAGATAACAAAAATAATTAATATGAGAAATGAACTACACAGTTACATTATAGTCATTAGCAATGATCCATAAACACTTGTCATCAAGTTAAAATGCATAATGGTATACAATATTCATAGAAAGTCTATTTAATGCTCCATAGTACTTTATATGTTTCATAAACTAATGTGACCAATCACCATGGACCATTGAATTAAACTAACTATTTGTTTACCTTTAACATTCCCCCTACCTTATAAATTACATCAAGTTTACATAAAAATAAGGGAGATAATGTTGAGCATCAACTGACCCCTATTTTAAGATTTTATAAATTGTTAGAGGATCAAAACATAAACAAGTGTAACTTGGAGAATTCTTCCCTTAGTATACCATGAAAATGGAAAATTCATGACATGGAATGCATGAGAATACCCATGGGATTTTCTAAAATGAAAAATCATTTTAATTGTTGAATGATGGCTATGTCTATTATCTTTATTTTGACATAGTCTATCTAATATGAGATGGAAATTCTTCTATCCAACTTGAAAGCTATTTGACCAAAACTAATACATGGCAATCCACTTTCGAACAAAAACCATTTGGAGGATATCTCCATGGGTTTGTGTACATGTGACAATTAATGATTTGGATTACTAGATTTGTACTATGGATTACTAGAAACTCATACCTCATGAGTTTCCAAATACTGTAACATAGTGAGTGTGAACAAAAGGGGGATGTTAATAGGATATAAGGGGGAGTGGAAAGGGAAAACATGTCATTCTTGACATAGTAGAGGCCTCATACATTATATTATCATTCCTTTGCATTGATTTCATAAAAAGAAGTTTGTTTAACATATTATGGAATTTAGCCAACATATTATGAGTATATGAGATAGGGTGAGTCATGAATAGAAAAAAATCACGCACATAGATTATCATGTGGACAAATGGGGTACCTAAAAATTTTCACTAAGCCACTACTAAAATTCTTTACTTTGTGAAAGAAATTGTAAAATTTCTCACAATACTGATTCACCCCCCTAGTATTATCTTGGTTTCTAATAAAACTACAAGAAAACAAGTGGATATAGGAATTCCCTTCAGTGGATATTGTTTAATGAGTAAAAAAGTTAACTATAGATGTATGAGACATGGCTACAATTACCTCCTATACAATGGCTCAATGCATGACACAATTTCCCTTTACTATTGAAAATTTCACTAGGAATTTGTGTGAGTGTTGACGAATTCCTTTCTCGTATATCACAAGCACAAACTACCCAATATCATGTATGTAGGCTATTTAAAAGATAGGCCACTACAATTATTACTTGAAACCAAATAAAAAATCAAATAGTCATGGTTTATATCCACATGGGTGGGTATGGTATTGAGCTTGTAGCTTCCCAAAGGAAAGTTTTATACATGCATAAACCACATAATGAGAATCTAATGAAATGGGGATATCACTTGATAGATCCCAATGTGACCATATGCTTAACCCTTACTTTAGATGGGATTTCCACAAAAGAACTCGGAGACAAATGTATTTCCATGCCCTAGGTCATATTCTAGTTTAAAGCTTGTTTCCTTCAAAACTTACCTCTCCAAACATATTATATGGGGCCCAATTATTGTAAGCTAACGTGGTGTGCAATCAAAGAAGAAATTTCATTTGATTTTAGTTACAATTTACTTTTAGTGGTTGTCATTAGTGTCAAGGTAATGGAGTGAACAATATGATGTATTTAGAATGATTATTTCCAAAGATTGATATGAAAAGTTTGCATAATGGGGACTTTTCATTGGAAAAAAACTAGATTATAGTAAGGAGTATGATTTTTTAGTTCAACGCAAGTATGATCCCCACCATCCTCTCTTTAAACTCTCTAACTATTCAAATTAAAATATGAAGAAAAATATGGAATCAAATAATCCAAGAGAAACAAAAACAAAACCACCCAAAACCATAAAAAGGCATACTAATAAGTATGCAATCTAAAGAGTAATCAAAATACAAATAAGGATTGAAACACTAGATAAAAATAAGAGGAAACAGAGAGTACACGATAATGGTAAAATATATTTAGCTAAGACGAATGTCGTCTGAGGGAATGAAAACCAAGATTAACTTTTAAAGCGTTAAAGGAAACAATAAGTTCAACAATTCCAAGTGGATCTAAGATATGGTGATTGTGCAAAGGCTCTAATTAGTCAAACCTATAGTTTATCATGCTTTAGACCCAAAGTTTGTAAAAATCCATAGAGGAAACAAACTAGATTCTCCAGAATACCCATAGTAGGTGTTTCAATGGTCTATCTTGTGACTAGTTAGAGCATTGCAAGATGATAAGAATACTGCGTCAGAGAGTTCAATAGTATTCATTGTTTTGTCAATGCTACATGGGAGATTTTTTTCCTTTATAGAATGAGAGAATTGGTTTTAGTTTTTTTCCTAGTGTAGACACCATTTTTTTCTTTCTTAGATAATCTCTCTATTTTTATGGAGTCTTTCTCATATATGCATGTTAATATATCATTGCATATGATCCACCTTTTTTAACCCCTAGTGACCTAAGCTAACACACTTGGAAAATGGAAATCGATGAAAGTAGGGATACACCTTATCATTAAACGTTGGTCCTAGCTTAAATAGACTGGTATTGTTCTCTAAGACTCATGTCTTTATCTCCCAACACTTGTTACCTACAAGCATAGGCCATAAGCTACCTAAGGTCTACTTTCCTATGTAAATTTTAGTACTATAACACAAAACATATTCATATATAAACAACAATAGTTTCATTTATATGTAGTAAGACATAAATGACACTGGGGAAAGAACTGAAATTTCATTAGACAACATTACTTATAGAAGATATAGTACTTGGAGGCTTTTCAAACAAAGGCTCCTCCTCTCACCTATACTTGTAATCAAACTCACTATAGGTATTATTATATGAAGTTGGTGTCCTTTAGTCACATTGATGAAAGTAGCTTACCAGAATGTTTTCTCCCTCCTTTTTGCTTCAAGGTGGATGCTTATTTTACAATTGACTTGAAGAGGTGGAGGGGATGAACATTTATATATTCGACTTGATATAAGATGTTATTTTCACCCTTATCCTCCTTTTGGTCCCTATTTTAACTTATTCAAACATTATCCTCTCACTCCGTCAACCCTATCCACATAAATGTTTTTTTCCCAAAGGGTAGGAGTGGTTAACATATTTTATTAGGCCATTAGGAGTGTCAGAACATTTTCTTCAATTTCCCTAGGAATGTTTGAGGGATAACTTGATTTGTTTTAAGTATTCTCAATGGGGTATATTCTCTCATGATTATTAGTAAATAATTCTCTAATGGTCTTAAGGAAGTGCCATACTGAGCTATCAAATTCATGAAGCCTCCTAAAGAACCCCACTAAAGAAACTAATAGAAGGTGGCCCACATAAAGACTACTCACATAGGTTGAGGAAATATCAATTAATGAGAACTCTAGAAGCTATGGGTGTACTTGGGATTCTATGAGACTCCAAGTTTAGATAATATGGTCTTTTACTACAAATTATTAGGTGCTTGGGCTAAGTATAAGTTTGAGAAGTGAGACTTATATTATCTGCTAGTTATATTCACCCTATATAGGACGTTACTATTGGAGGTGTTGGAATAATATGACCATTTTTGACATGATGCTACCTATATTGATATTTAGAGTGAAAGTGAGCTTTTTCCTTCTTCTTTTTTAATTTCATAATGATATTAGATATTTATTTGATTAAATGTTTTCTAGTTAACCTAAAATTATTTTACCAAATGTAACCATTTTCCTACAATTTTATTTAATCAATTCTTTAAATTAGTGAGAAATAATTTACTGTAGCCTTTATCCACTATAAAAACTAAAATAAAAAAATGGAATAACCAATTTATCCATGTCCAACCAATCAAATTAAAACATTGTATTAATAACAATGGGGAAAATAGTATAGGGGAAAATTAACAATTTTAGAAACACTCAAGTCCATGTCATTATCATTCCTCAAGATTTTGATCTTTTTTTTGTAATATCCAACCATAATTTCTATTGATATTCGAAAAACAAAATTTACAACTGATATGCTTCGTAGCATATTGTTGAATTTTTCAACCAAAAAGTCAATATCCACATATAACTGAGAATAATAGTTGTCCCTATGATGAACAAAACCATAAGTAATGGTTAGTAGAAATAACGACCACAGTATGTTGACCACTGACAAAAAATACATACTACGGAACCAACAAACAAACATAACATGAAAGAGTGAGAAAATATAATACCCCAACACAAAAAATGGATAGTGGAAGGGCACCAAGATAAATCATCCTCCAAGGATGATCATTGGATGAAGTGGAGATAAATTTCCACTACCCATGTTAATTGGTGTGGAATCGATGATTGCTTCACCATTCTGAGGAGCTGTGGAATCAATATCTGAATTAGAATTCATGCAGCACTCGATTTTATTCAATTGAACTACAATGCCATTCATATCATATCTTATATCCCCCATTATACGCTTGAGGTCCTCCTGACCCACAAAAAACATATAATTATCCACCTACTTGTCCCTCAACATCGTATGAAGCAACAGGTCATCTATCTGATCCGAATTGTATCCATAAAAATTATCAAAGTTCTATGACTGTATCAAATCATGGCAGACTTCAAAAAGTTGTGAACAATGAGTTATCACGAAGACATTTGTACAATGGCAGTTTGTAGCTAGCATGGAACGATAAGGACCTCAGTCAAAGCGTGTTGATCGAGGCCTATGGAGACCACGCAGTGGCACAAACTGGAAATTGGGAAATCCAGATCAGAAAATAGGGGTCGTTTCCAATGTGCGATTAACGCAATCGTGCATCGTTGAGCAAAAACCCTCAACAAGGAAAAGCCCCAAGTGCTTTGTCATAAGGGAAAATGGAAAATCATGGGAAAAGCACTAAAATGACAGGCAAGTCCCGCACTCCAAAACAGTGGAATATTGGAGGCGTTTCAGGGGGTAAGTGGGTTTGGCCGAAGACCCAGTGATTCCATACGTTGGATGATGCATGTCCAGCAGATGAGAGAGAAAACCACTCTCATCACAGGCTAACATTCAATCAAGTCAACCGCATGATAAGAGTGATAACCGTAGGATCTGGAGGCTCCAGACCTAACAACAGAGATTGCGCCCGATGGGAAAGTGGATCCGGAGGGAGAAAATAAGCTACAAGCGCATAAGGTTTGAAGTCCGATTTGACCGCTGACCTGGCGGAGGAATCATTTCACAAGGTAACCGAAATACCAAAATGTTTTAGGAAGAGCTGGCACTCAGTTCGTGAAGGGACAAGTTTCCACCTCCTTGTGAGATGTTACACAATGGCGATGACGCAGAGGCATGGAATTCCAAGTGAACAGTAGCAGGAAATTCGAAGAAGCGGAAGAGGAAGCAAACAATCAAGGGATAGATTAGCTTTAAGACATGAACAGATAGAGAACAGAGGATAGTGAAAGGAAGAAGGAGACAGTGAGACAGAGAAAACAGAAAGTGAAGCAGAGAGCAGAGAGCTGAGCTAACCTGCAGAGCTAAGGTAGAAACAAACAGATAAAACTAGGCTTGAGAGGTTCAAGCAATCCCGGAGAGGATATCTGTCGGGAACTGAGTACCAAATTGGACTCATCCCATTAAGACCAGTCGAGGTCAAGACTTGGTAAGGAAGAGTCTATGCACTCTAGTGGCTTGGGGAATCCAAGAACCACCCTACTAAGCATCATCTATTCCAGGAGACTCAAATTGAGCTCCTCATTGTAAAACTTTGCTTAAAGACACAATAAAAGAAGGCCACCATTGAAAGCTGGACCGGAGACGTAGCCTTGGAGGATAGGGTGAAATCCTTATTAAATTGTTGTGTTTTGCATTTTGCTTGTTGTGTTTCTCTTACTGTTTTCCAGTGTCTATGTATTTTGCAATCTTATCAATCCATTGCCTAAGATAACATAGACACACACCAGCACATGAGTCTATAATACCTTCATTAGTTAATTAACTGAGATCACTTCCAAGTGATTTTCAGATCAAGTGGTATCAGAGCTTTAGTGTGTTAAGGTTAGACAAGCTTGTACTGGATTTAGTTGTTGAATGCTAACTAGATCAAAGCTCAAATTAAGAGAAGGATAGTTGGTCCAAACTAATCCTGAGATTGGAAGAGTCTATCCTTAGAAGATAATGTCAAAGGAAGGTTCTGTGTGGCCAAACCCTCAATTTATAGATAGTTTCCTGGCCATAAGGTCCATGGTAGAGGAAATGTATAAGGATTTTAGAAAACATAAAGATGGAGACTCATCAAGCTCTAAACAAGATAAAAGAGAAGAAGAGCCTTTCTTCCATGACCACTCAAAAGGCAAGGGGAAACAAGAAAACTATCTCTCACCTCCTAATAACCCTGAACAGAAAGAGAAGACATCTTTGATTAAACTAGATGTTAAATTTGATTTACCAATATATGATGGAGAGTTGAATGCAGAAAAGCCGGACAATTGGATTAGACAAATTGATGTTTATTACAGAGTGCAGAGCATTGATTCAGATAAGAGCAAGATTCAACTGGCAAGCTTATGCCTTGGAGGCACTGCCTTGGTTTGGTGGGAGGGTATGACCCAAGCTGACATGAAGAGACATGGTAAGACTATTTCTATCTGGAGTGAATTTGTTTCTGCAATAAAAAATAGTTCTATCCATTGGCCTACATGTGACAAGCCATGATGAGTTGGCAAACTCTTCGATAGTTGGAGTGCAAAGTGTACAGGTATACACCAAGAATTTAGAAAGAGAGCATTGAATCTAGGAATCTCATTAGACTAACCTGAGACTCTGTTGAAGTACATTGGTGGTCTACACATCTACATGAGGCACGCTATCCTCATGTCTAATCCCACAAGTATAGATGAGGTATCTGTTCAAGCTACACATCTAGAAGCTAGAGGAAAGAATGGAAACCTAGAAGTTGGGGGATCATCCCAACCCACTGCAAGCAAGAATAAGGCGAAAAGAAAATAGAAATGCAAAGAAAGGAAGTCCAATACTTCACAGAAGAGCAAGTCTTCATGCACTCACTATAAGAAGGATGGGCATGATGATGAGCACTATTGGATTTTGCATCCGGAGCTAAGACCTAAGAAGTTTGAGGGGAAGAAGAAGAAGACTGTTGTAGCTATTCATAAATATTTGGGGTCAGACTCAGGAGATGAAACAAGGTTGTCTGCTTTAGAGAATGTTGAAATCAAGAAGCAAGTGCAGGAGTTGCTCGAGAAGGGGTTCATCAGACCTAGAACATCACCATGTGGATCTCCAATCATTTTGGTGAGAAAGAAAGATGCTTCATGGAGAATGTGCATTGATTACCGAGCACTGAATAAGATAACAATAAAAAATCGTTTTCCCCTTCCTTGCATAGATGATATTTTAGATCAATTGAAAGAAGTTGTTTATTTTTCCAAGTTAGACTTGCATAGTGGATATCATCAAGCTAGAGTCGCAAAAAAAAATGCTTGGAAGACTGCTTTCAAAACAAGGTAGGGATTGTATGAGTGGCTGGTTATGCCTTTTGGCTCAACTAATGCTCCTGCTACTTTCATCAGAATAATGAATGATGTTCTCAGACCTTTTCTTGATGATTTTGTTATTGTATATCTGGATGACATTCTAATATCTAACAAAATGTGGGAAGAACATGTAAAGCATGTTAAGCAGACACTAAATGTTTTGAAAAGTGAAAAACCTTATGTTAAACTCTCAAAATGTGAATTTGGAGAGACATCTTTGAATTATTTGGGACATATAGTAGGGGGTGCTGAATTGAAGATAGATCACTTTAAGGTGGCAGTCATTGTAAATTGACTTAAACCCAAATCTGCTACAGAAGTTAGGAGCTTCTTAGGACCAACAAAATATTGGAGAAAGTTCATTTCTAACTTTATTTAATTGCAGCTCCCTTACATTCTTTAACAAGATTGAACATGGTGTTTTACTAGGAAGGAAAAAAGAAGAAAGCCTTCGACACCTTGAAAGAAAAGATTAGTACAACACCACTACTAGCACAACCTGATCTTCAAAGACCCTTTAAGATCCAAACAGACGCCAATGACTATGCCATGGGAGCAATGTTGATAAATCATGGTAAACCCATATGTTATTATTCTGAGACATTTAATTTTGCAGTGGTTCACTATCCTACTTATGATAAAGAATTGTATGCATTAGTACAAAGTGTGAAAAAGTGGAAACGGGGTAAAAGCATGTTAATGTGTCTCATTATATGGCAAAATAAAAAAAGTATTCAAATAAGAAAAAATAAAATTATCAATTATTTTTCCAAAGAAAAAAATACGAAATAAAAATTAGGTTTGGGACTTAGTCCGGAGATAACTTCGGCCCAAAGAGCGGAGCATTCATATTTTCCGTATTTCATATATGTTCGGCTGACAAACGGACATTATATATATTTTAAATTATGGCCCACAAGGAGATTCTTATGCATACATTTAATTTTATATAAACGTTTCAAATGATTTTTGAAATAGTTGAACGAAATTTTATATAAATTTGATTTTATATAAAAGGTTTCAAATAAATTTTTGATATAGTTGAACGAAATTTTATATAAATTTAATTTTATATAACAAGTTAGTGTAATATTAAAGCTAATTGTGAAGTAAAATTAAAATTTATATAAATTTTATTTTACATAAAATCAAATTTCAATACAAATTTAAAAAAATGTAAATTTTGGAATTATAAATTATTTAAAATGTAATTTTATGTAAATCTTGAAAATTCTCTATATGTTTATGTTCAAACTATCATTGGAAAGTATTCTAGGTACAGAGTTGTGTATGTTAAAAGCTTTATTAAATGAGTTGAGTTTCATACTTGTTAATTATAAAAAATAAATGCTAAATTTGTAACAAAGCTAGCTCACAATAAAATTAGGTAAAAGCTATAGTGAACCTATTTAATGGGTTTAGAAAATATAAATAATGTTATAAAAAGTAAATACTAAATTTGTAAATAAGTCAACTGATAGTAAACATTGGTAAAAACTATGATTAATCACTCAAAAAATATAAATAATTTTTTCAAATATGTAAAGTTAAATAAAATGTTAAAATTCTTTTAATTAATTAATATATATATATATATATATAGAATTAGAATTTTGGAAACAAACAATTTATATATTTTTTTCCAATTTAAATGCATCTTGTCCTCCTCCTATAACTTAGTTTTCTTTCTTCTATAATTTCATAGAACTAGTTTCCCTAAATAATGTTATAAAAAGTAAATACTAAATTTGTAAATAAATCAACTGATAGTAAATATTGGTAAAAACTATGGTTAATCACTCATAAAATATAAATAATTTTTCCAAATATGTAGGTTTAAATATGTAAAGTTAAATAAAATGCTAAAACTCTTTAAAAATATATATAAAAATAGAATTAGAATTTTAGAAACAAACAATTGATATATTTTTTTCCTTTTTAAATGCATCTTGTCCTCTTGCTATAACTTATTTTTCTTTTTTCCATAATTTGATAAAACTAGTTTCCCTCTGGTTTCTCACCACTATACATTTGGAAGTTAAGCTAAGGATTACATCATTTTTTTCCCTTCATATTTTTTAATAGCACCAAAAATAAAACGTAGATTTAATGTTTATGTGATATGACATTTCAATGAGTTGAGGTGCTGGTTTCAACATTTATCTGTCATTGATGTTGACAATGTTTCAATATTGCACTTAGTCATATATTTATGAAAATGACATTAAACGCAACATCTCTACAATGAGCTGAGAAAAGTAGCCTGGTGTTCACCGACATCCATGCAATGACCTGAGGAGTACCCAAATTCAAAACTGTCACAAGCCTTTTTCGATCTTCCACAACATTTCAACATTCTTCTCATTAAAAGTACGTTAGCAAAGATCAAGATTTCTTTGTCACTGCTCTAAAATATAAGCATGTTCTTTGATTGATTTTTTTAAAATTAATTACATAATTTTTATTTTTATTATACATAATGAATTTATAAAAATTTCCTGTTCGTGCACTTCTGCCTTCAAATTTCATATATTATAAATCGTTTTTCCATTTTTAATGATGTCATTACTTAACTTTATTGATTGAAGTATGCCTTATTCTGCTATCTGTTGCTCCCAACGTTTTCCTTTCACCAATCCTTGCATTTGCTAGTAATTAATGGGCATTGATGGGGCTAGTGGGAATTCCACCAGGGCTCAGTATCAACTGCAAAGCTCTTAACATATCTCGGTTTAAAGTTCCACCCGTTCCTTTCCCAGATAACTCATGTTCAGAATACAGGTTGAAACTTCCACCTATTTCTTTTCCCAGATCACTCATGTTCCAAATACAGTTACGTGTACGGGGTACATCTTCATTCTTTCTCTGCTATTTGGCTTTATTCATTGAAGTATGCCTTGTTAGTTTGTCCATGGAGTCATTTAGTGATGAAAGATTCATTGAAGTATGCCTTGTTAATTTGTCCATGGAGTCATTTAGTGATGAAAGATTGGCTCAGTAGAAAGAGATCAGCCACACAATCCGCACATTGTTAAAAAATAATGTTTAATAAACTCATAACTAAAAATAATGAAATTTTATCTAAAACTATATTTGTCATTATTTTATCTAAAACTATAGTTATATAATTAGTGTGAGATTTTACAACAAACTCAAATTTTAACATGGTATATAGTTTTCAAAAAATAGTAAAAATTCTCAATAAAAATTACAATTGAAATATTCTAATATTTAGAAAATTTGAATTTCTATTTTATTTAAATATTACATATCAATTTAATAACAAGTTGAGATGGAAAGTTGAAGTTGAAATCTCTAACCATACATGTGATTTTCATATATCAGGATCAGCTCTTAATGCAAGGACCTCTAGTAACCTCTCATGATCATTTATTCCAAGCCGCCATCTTTGACGTCATTTTCCATGTCGTTTCATTAATGACAATGGCAAATGAGTAGCAATAACATGATGACTATATTGCATAACTACTTTATGTGGTTCATATTCTTCAAATATATATCCGGTCTTATTCTTTTCAACTTTCTTAAAGTACATTCCCTTCAGAATAATAGATCCTCTTTCAAAGTCTTGACCATCACTATCAACTTGGCTTTCCAGCAATTTGCATTTGATTGTAGTACATCTCAATAGATAGTAGTCAACCCCTTCCACATTGTTAGGAGGTGCTATAACAGCAAATACATCACCTGTATGGGATTTAATACATATTTGAAACATTAAAAACATGTTTAATTTAACTAATATTTACTCAAAATATAATATTCAAATATAATTAAAATTGATAATTTAATATTTAAAATTATAAAGGTATAAGAATTTGCATACCTTCTTGTACTAATCCAGAAATAACATCATAATCTGAAGAGAATTGTGGGTCTTCATCTCTTTCTTCAATTGGAATGTGCACTTGAGTAGGACCAACACGATCTAAAGGTTCCAAGATAGTTTGTTTCCATTCTTCAACAAATCCTTGTTGTAAATTTATACATGATTCTTGGAATTCATTTCCTACACAATATCCACAATAACAAGCATGCTCCCTGACATGCAAAACCCAATCAGTGTGATCTGTGCTTCTAACAGAGTGAAAAGACCTTGTACCTAGTACAGTTTTACATGTATAAGCATGTTCACGATCAACATTCGTTATATGCCAAAAGAATCTACATATAAACTTATCAATTTGACCATCACTTCTATGACACAAATTTTGAGTACACCAATCAACAACACTTTTTGCATCTTGCATTATATTAGCATCAAACTTCATTTGGTATCTCCTAAGAGCTCATTTAATGCAAGCTCCAGCTCCATCATGCTCTCCTTTTCCATGACCACTTTCAAAGAAGCTCCATGTATGTTTAATTTTGATTTTACGATGAAGACGACACAACCAATAAAATGATCTTGCTGATTTGAATTGCCCTGCACAACCATCTGACCAAACCCAATGTTCTCTAAAAGTGACACTTCTATCCTTTATAAGAGAATCAAAAAATTTGTTGAAAGAATGTTGCACAAAAAGTGTATCATGCTCTGAATCATCACTAACATAAAAGTGAACCTCTTTGATCACTATTCTTTTTTCTGGTGTACTTTGTCTTCCATCAATATGCTCCTCTACATGCCTATAAGACACATGGACCAAAATTGTAACTTGTTCTGAATGGTAATATTGGCTTTGTATTTCTTTTTGTGGTGAAAATGTATAGTTTTCTGCAAAGTCAACAACAGATAATACAACACCAAATGGAAAAGTATCTCGGCTAGTTCGAAATTGCATGTCTTGCCATCTTGTTGTATGACTATGTTGAACATACTGATAAATCTGGTTAGTCTTAAATGCACCAATAAATTCTTTGATGGTAACTTCATCTTCAACCAAATTAATCCTTCTCGATTCACCACCATGAGATAAAGAAAATGTTACATACTTGAAAATTTTTCTTGTAATCATATCATGTGAATAATCATGTGCAATATCTTTCCATCTTTTTAAATTAAAACAATTATCACATTTATTTTTAACACACTTCATATTGTAAAAGTGCTCACCTTCTCCCTTTTCACAAAGTAAAGTCTTGATGAATTCAGTGATATGTAATGGAGGTGCTTCATTTGAAGGTTGGAATTGTATCCTGTAGTTACGAAATGCTTCATAATAATAATTGAATTCCACATGGTACCTGCAACAACATGTGTCACGAACTTTGTTGGGTCGTATATACCAAGGCTTCATTGCCTCAAAAGTTCGTTGCCCAATTGTAATATTAGGATGTGCATCTTGAAACTTGTGGAATAGCTTTGTTTGTGAAATGTCTAGAAATTGTTTTTGATGCTCCTCCCTAACACCACGTGAGATTCTATGTGTCAAGATATCTCTTCTATTAGAAGAAACTCTAGAATTTTCATTCCAAAATTCAATTATTATGCCACGCCATTCATCTGAAACCTTGTCATTTCTAGGAGCCCTACACACTATTGCCCAATTTTGGTGAGGATTCATGATTTCCAACTGTTCTCTTGTAGCAATCCTTCTTGTCAATGTTCTTCTACTAATATTAAGTGCCTTTGAAGTTGCAGTGACCAACCTTTCATTTGATGTCCTTTTACTAATAATTGCATTCATAATAGCTCTTCGAGTAGCTCTATGGTCTTTTGTGCGTGTTTTGCTACCAATCAAGTCATATGATGACTTAATGTTATTAAGCATTGTATCTGAAACTTTATTTTTATCATCTTGATTAATTCCAAGCAAACACAATATAGGTTTCAGCTCCTTTCGTCGCAATAAGCATGCCAGAAGTTGGGCTTGAGAAATTAAAGATTTAGGTGAAAAATATTCCTCATACATCTTACTTGTATGGTATCGGATGGTGCGATCAGACATCTTCTCTCCTGCATCAATCTGACTCTGAATAGATGATGGAATACTTGTTGGTATGTGTTTTGGTAAACTTGATCTGCTACTTGATGCTCCTTTCTGACCCAAAATATCACATCTTCTATCTTGCATTTGTGTATCCTGGTTTTGGAATTGTTGATTTTGACTCGATGAACTAATATGTTGGTTGAATAAATTATTTGAACCTTGATTAGATGTTCCCTCTCCACCCAAAACATCCAAGTTTTGGACATCATCTTGCATAGGAGTATTGCAATGGGAATGCAAAATTTGACTTAATATGTTCGATCTTTGATGTTGAGTTCCTTCTATAGTAGTAATAATGATGTTTTGCTGGTTTTCATGACTTTCTTGTTGTTGGATATTATACCCAATTCTTCTTTTTTCATTCCTTTCTTCCTCAACAAAACGAGGATGTTTGCGAGCTGATTTCTTCTTTCTCCTAGACTGACTCCCCATATTTGCACAATATTTAACTATATATTCTGCATTCACATTATACAAAACACACACTTAAAATTATATAAAATTTTGAATATATATAAAACAAAAAAAAAAAAACATCTTTTCAAATGAATCTAGCAGTTAATAAAACAAAAAATTACAATGTTCATACAAAAGGTGTATGATTTGCAGGAAATGCTCTCCCAAAGATGTAATGATTTAGCACATCCAATGCAAAAAGATCGAAATGTTGTGAATGACCTTTTTTTATTAATGTTGTTCTTACAAACAAAAATAGAAAAAAAATAATATTTCCCCAATCTTGTATTGAGTTAAGGAAATTTTTCTAGACACTTCTAATGACACAAGTTTATTTATAAAAATAAGTAATTACATGCTATATTCGAAACACCTTATTTACCATACTTTTTCTTTTATCACTTATGACATATTAGATTTGATAAAAAAGCAAAAGAAACTTTTCTATGCTTTCCAAAATTTGCTCTTCACAAAATTAACCATTGCCAAAAACAATTTTTGTATTTGTCATAATTTGTTCACAAATCTAATTGTTACCAAAAACATTTTTTGTAAATTTTTTCTTGACAAAATTAACAACTAATGAAAATATTTGATGTACTTATCACAATTTGCTCTCACAATATTAACAATTACCATTCTTATTACTAAAATCATGTTTCCTATATTTGAGTAATTTTTCATTTTCTTCTTGCAAAATATTAAATTTGACATTTAAAAATATCAATAATTATTATTCTATTAACCATTTCTAATTTTTATTATAAATACTCTTCTTACATCTAAAAAGTTTCCCTTGATAATAACTTATTTATACTAACATTTATAAATTTCTTTATATAACAAAGTAAATATAAGTTTTTATAACAGAAAATTATGATTGAAGTGTTAATTCAACAATGTCTTATTTATAATATTACTATTCAATTTTTTAAAAGTGACTTTAATTTTACATAGAAAAATATGCTTAATTAATTTAACAATATATATTTAATAATATGTAATTCAATTGTTTATAAAAAATAAAATAAATTTAGTTAAAAAAATAATTTATCTTTAAATTTTATTAAATTATTTATTTAAAACCAATTCATCGTTAAAGAAAATTAAGATATATATATTTTTAATTAAAAATCATAAAATGATTAATTGTACAATATTTTTCTAATAATTTTTAATAAAATGAAATTCATAGTTTATTTATATTCCTAACATGTAATTTTAATTTTTAAAAACAACATTATTTAAAAAAAAAAATAATGATTTATTATGAAAATAATGTTTGAAGGAAATAATGTTAGAATAAGATTATTATTTCAGAAATTTCTAATTGGTAATCCTAATATTTGCCCAAAAAAAGGTTTAAATTTCAATAAATTACATTATTTTCAAAGAATAGAATGCAGTTTAAATTTTCATAAATATAATTACACTAAATTTAAATTTTAAATAGTAGATTAATTATAGTAATATATGTAACTCCTTTGGAGCGAACATTCTATATGAAACATGTTAATACGTTCCGTCGAACGCGCTTTCGAACGAATGCAAATTACTAATTTTGAACTTAAGTTTTAGGAACCTAGCTTTTAGGTTTGGCTGCTATGGTATTAGGTTCGGTATTGTATTTTTCTTAATAAAATAAATTTTAATTAGATTTGGTATTGTATTTTTCTTAATAAAACCGATTTTAATGAAGATTTTCATTTTTTTGGCCTTAAAAATATATCAATAATTTATATATTTTGTTAAAAAATTTCAACAATATAAATATTAATGTGTTGATTGTGAGTATATAATTTTTTAATTATGTAATTTTTGTTTTTTAATATTATTTTTATATATTATATTTTGAATAATATAAAATATGTTATTATAATCATATTTAAATATTTTATCATAAAAAATTTAAAATATATTTTGAAAATTTTGAAAAATAACTATTAACATGTTATTTTCAAATTTCTATTTAAAAAAATTGATTCTATAAACATGAAAGGATATTTCTTGGGTCGTTGTTTTATATATACAAAAAATTATCAATTTTACTAGAATTTTAATAATAATTAAAAAATATGTTTATATTTTTTTTTTTTTTAATTTGTTTAGCAATCTTTAAAATGTCTACAACACATCTCTTAAATAAATTGGAATTAAAAAACATAAATCAATAGAGAAATGGGGGGTCGTCGTTTTGTCACTGCTTAAAAGTTATGTAAAATATTAATGCATATCTTTTAAAGAAAATGAATAAATTAGATAAAAAATATATATTAAATTTTAGAAAGTGAATTTAAATTGACATGTTTTGTCTTATTTGACCACCACCTAATTCTTGATGATTTTTTAAATTTAAGAGTAAACATTCCAACTCCATTCATTTTTATAAAACTTCTTTGCCACAAACAGGGAAAAAGTGATACGCATTAACATGGTTTTACCCAACAATACTTAATGGGCAAAGAGACAGTAATACATACTGACCATCAACCACTTCAATATCTACACTCCCAAACTAAGTTGCAGCAATCAAGACACTATAGATGGATGGGTTTTCTACATCAGTTTCATTTAGTCATCAGATATAAAAATGGCATACACAATAAAGTTGCAGATATGTTATCAAGACCCATTATAAATGCATCTACTATACTTGAGCATAATTTTGTGTTACATGATCTAGCTACATTGAACAATATGCTCAAGATATAGACTCTAATGATGTATATGTAACTTTAACTCAAGGAAAATGAGTAGAAGAATTGGACTATCATATTAAGGACCGACTCTTATATCAATGTGGGAAGCTATGCATTCCACAAACTGAAAGAGTAAAGATAATCTGAGAAACACACACTTCTCTAATATCGGGTCACTGTGGGGTAAGTAAAACAGTTGCACAGCTGCAAAGATTTTTTTATTGGCCAAAAATGAACGAGGTAGTTTTTAGATATGTAATAGGGTGTACTATGTGTGCTAAAAGCAAGCCCAGCAATAGAAAACTAGGATTGCACACTCCATTACCAGTACCTTCTCATCCTTCGAAAAGTGTTTCTATGGATTTTGTTGGAGGACTGCCTAAATCTAGGAAAGGTCATGATTATCTGTATGTTGTTGTGGATAGGTTCAGCAAAATGTGTATTTTGATACCTTGTAATAAACAAATTAGAGCTGAACAAACTGCAAAATTATTCTTTCAACATGTATGGGTTCATTTTGGATTATACACTTCCATTATATCTGATCGAGACACCTGATTTGCGGGAAGGTTTTGGTCCAGTCTATGGGAACTGATTGACACAAAACTGAATAAAAGCACAGATTTCCATCCACAAACTGATGGCCAGATAGAAGTAGTCAACAAGACAGTAATCCAATTACTCATAGGATATTGCAACAAACATCCTAAGCTTTGGGATGAACATTTGTGTTATGTGCAACATGCTTACAACAGAGACAAACATTCTTCTACATAGAGATCTCCTTTTGAGACCTATTTTGGTTTCATAACAAGTTCTCCTTTGGATTTTGTCTTTGGAAAAGACACCACAGTTGATGGACACAGTGATGTGGACAAGGCAACTAGGTTCATTGAACAAATCCAAGAGATCCGCTAGGAAGTACAAGAACAACTAGAAAAGAGCCATGCCAAATACAAGGCAAGGCATGATAAGCATCGGATGGAGCATAGTTTCCAAGTTGGTGATCAATTCTGGTTGTATATCAGCAAGGACAGAATGCAAGGTGAAGGTAAAAAGATAAAGCCTATCAGGTATGGACCTTTCAAGTTACTTGAGAAAATTGGTGAGAATGCTTTTCGCCTTGATCTACCAGCTTACATGCACATCTACTTAGTCGTAAATGCAGATAGTTTGAGATTATTTGAACCTTCACTAATTGAGGATCCCGAAGAGCAGAGTCAATTGCCTTCTATTAATGACCTGCTACCTAAATATCTTAATGAATTGCAGGAAGACACAGTTCTGGATAGGAAGGTGAGGAAGACGTACAAGGGAGATGTTGAGTACCTCAGAGTTGGGCTCAAGGGTTCAAAGCCAAGCAGTGCAAAATGGATAGAGATAAGACAAGTGAGACAATTGTACGCTCACTTAGTTGATACTTAAAAACCAACTTTTGGTGGTCCAAAAGCTTTTCCAGTGGGAAGCCCACGATCTAAATTGGATCCATGAAAATCAGAGTTCTATGACTATATCAAATCATGAAAGACTTCAAAAACTTGCGAACAATGAGCTATCAGGAAGATGTCTGGACAGTGGCAGTTTGTAGCTAGCACAGAACGATGAGGACCTCGGTCAAAGTGCACTGACCGAGGCCCATGGAGATCGTGTAGTGGTGCAAACTGGCAATTGGGAAATCCAGATCAGAAAGCAAAGGCCATTTCTGATGCGTGATTCACACATCACTGGGCAAAACCCCTCGAGAAGGAAAAGCCCCGAGCGCTTGGTCACAAGGGAAGCCAGAAAACCGTGGGAAAAGTTCTAAAACGATAGCTGGGTCTCGTGCTGCAAAACCGGCGGAGTATCGAAGGTCTTTTAGGCAGTAAGTGCGTTTGGCCAAAGACCCAATGATTACATACATTGGATGATGCATGTCCAATGGATGAGAGAGAAAACCGCTCTCACTGTGGGCCAACGTTCGAGCAAGTAAACCGTGTGATAAGAGCAATAACTGTAGGATCTTGAGGCCCCAGATCTAATGGTGGATATTGTGCCCAATGGGAAACCGGATTCGAAGGGAGAAAATAAGCTACAAGTGCACAAGGTTTGAAGTCCGATTTGATCATTGACCTGGTGGATGAATCATTCGACAAGGTAACCGAAATACCGAACCGTTTGAGGAAGATATAGCGCTCAGTTAGTGAAGGGACAAGTGGCCACCTCCCTGAGAGACGTTACACAGTGGTGATGATGCAGAGGCAAGGAATTCCAAGCGGACGGCAACAGGCAATCTGAAGAGGCGGAAGAGGAATCAAGGAGTTAAGGGATGGATTGTATTTAAGCCATGAACAAACCGAGAATAGAGGATAGTGAAAGGAAGAAGGAGATAGTGAGACAAAGAAAACAGAAAGCGGAGCAGAGAACAGAGAGCCGAGTTGACCTACAAAGCTAAGGCAACAACGAAGAGACAGAACTAGGCTTTAGAGGTTCAAGCAATCCTGGAGAGGATATCTGAGGGGAACTGAGTACCAAATTGGACTCATCCCATTAAGACTAATCGAGGTTGAGACTTGGTAAGGTAGATTCTGTGCACTCTAGTGGCTTGGGGAATCCAAGAACCACCCTACTAAGCATCATTTGTTCCAGGAGACTCAAACTGAGGTCCTCATTGTAAATCTCTACTTAAAGACACAATAAAAGAAGGCCACCATTGAAAGCTAGACCTGAGACGTAGCCCTTGAGGATAGGGTGAACTCCTTATTAAATTGTTGTGTTTTGCATTTTACTTGCTATGTTTCTCTTACTATTTTCTAGTGTCTATTTATTTTGCAATCTCAGCAATCCATTGCCTAAGATAACATAGACTCACACCATCACATGAGTCTGTAATACCTTCATCAATTAATTAACTAAGATCGCTTACAAGTGATTTTTAGATCACTGTCTATGAGAGAATATTGAATGCAAGAAGTATAACTGACACTTTCTCCATTTCCCTGGGTTTGGTACCTAGTCTAATTTGCATTCACAAACCTCATAATATGAATGATATTTTCTTTCATCAAATTCTCTTGCTTGTAGGTATCATAATTCCTGTCGAACCTCTAAGGGCATAGCATCATAAAAAAAATCTAATGACTCCCAACAAAAAGGACGATGTGTCTAGAGGAGGATGTCACAGAGGAACCTCCTCTTCTGCTAATGAGACATTGCCACGGTGCCATTAAACATAAGAACATGTAATAAAACTAGACCAACAAGATTCGAGAAAACCCAAAAGTGTAGTTACATAGGACAGTAGCCTGGTTAGGGCGACACAAAAAATCTTGGATTCCCTAAAGATTGAACACAACTAGCAAGGATAAAAACTCAGCCTAAACATAATCTACACACCAATAAGCATGATTATTCCAACAAAATAGGACTCAAAATCGAGTACAACTAAGAACCATAGACAATTCCTCCCCATGAGATGACATAACCATCCACTAATCAATTTGAAACTTCATATTGTTAAAACCAAATGGAGAGTGACCCATTATACCAAACACTGACAACCAAATCTAGACAATTAAAGGATAACCTAGAAGAATCAATGGATTATAAATCTACTAATGGGAGTACCACAACCTACTCGATAGAAGTGTCGGGAGAGGAGTTATGCAGAAATCACACAAAATACATTTGGTGGCCTCCCATGACCCCACAACCTTGTCGATGAAAATAATAAAGTGGAAAACACAAGGAGGAGACTAGAAAAAATAATCACTACCTTAACTATATCCTTGAGCACAAGAAAAACTAGGAAGTATCACAAAATATCACAATTACACAACCTGAAATGACATCAAATGCAATTAAAATATCCATATTGACCACATGACCACCCCATGCCTCAATATACCATCAATTACTTAATCAACACTTGATAGAATGAGAAATTACAAAGGAAACGAGATTGAGAGTGTGCAGCACTATAAAGACCTTGACCATAAAAAAAATCTTTTGCTCGGACGTTTCCGAAGAGAATGTGGATAGTATGTAGCCACCTTAAATATAGTGTAGATCTTTGTAACTCATCAATAGTAATTAAACCTATATATGACTAAAACATTAGTGAACAAAAATAAGCAGGTTGGAAGCTCACCATAATACCTGGTCCATAGACAGGTCTGATAATAATTTTCTAGATATGGTTGCCACATAAGAGACAATACCCCGAATCATACCCAACAAGAGTTAGAATTTTTTGCACCACCTTGTCGATGCTTGACCTTTCAACAACCCTACGTTCTCAATAGGGTCTGTATATAACCAAGGCAATGGAATGACATTGAACACTGAAAAAACACAAGGCCTTTGACATTCTTTCAACACGCGCCAAGTGCTTGAACCTATATTTTTCTTCTTCGGCCTGAAACCACACATAATTCATGTATCATTAATGCAAGTTGATCACCTGTCATAAAAATCCTCCCTATATTTGTTCTCCCATAGGCCTGCTCCTCCTTGGGGGTTTCAAAACCCTCAACTTCCTATTCGAATGTCTTTTTAGAACCTACAAATTCATACCATAATCCTATGATAAATGCGCCACATAAAATAACATACGACATTGATACTTAACTTTATTTGCCTACTCCACGTGTCAGGGATTTTGCACCAAGTGGGTGGCTTGGAACACTCCTGTAGGGACACCCCCACCTTGGCCACCAAAAATGGTTTACCTTCATCCGAACACCTGATGGGGGATCAGAATATCAACCCTTTTCCTATCTTGTGCTATGCATTGTTGTAGTGTGGGAATGGGATCATGTTGCATCCATCGACTACATTCTTCCTCTAGAGATACCTCTATTCTACTGCTTCCCCATTTAGCTAAAACATCTACTTCCTGATTAGCTTCCCTTTTCATGTGAATAGGGAAAACATAATAAAAATATTGTAGGAGTTCCTTAATGTTACTTTCTATCTCTTGCAAATTCTAGCTAGAAATCACTTTTTCATGAGAGTGACCCAACAAAAGTTTGTGCACCATTTTAATGGCTATTTAAGATTCCCAATGAATTTGTAATAGGTGGATTCCTATTCTTACAGCAAGTTGAAGTCCCTATTCCAATGCCTAGAACTCTGCGACATTGTATGTGGTTTCTCCATATGAAATTGCATAAACATACAACATATTCAATTGAGTGTCTCATAATATCCCTCCAATACCCATAGCTCCAGGGTTGCCTCATGAGACTCAATCAAAACTCAACATCATGAAAGATGGAGGGGTGGCGGGGGAGGGGGTGTTGTAATGAACATTTAGAAATATACCTTTAACTATGTTTTTTTGAGTTGAAAATATTGCAGCCTCCTGGAGTTGTAGTTTCTACAGAATAACCGATGATTCATCATGATCGTGCCTTACATTTTCGTTCGGCTGATGCACTACCAAGGTTTACTGTAAATTTGATATTATTTGTTCTTGTAACATATATGAAAGTCAAATTCTACTTTCAAACACCCTCATATTCCTTTCCATCCATAAATTCCAGAAAGAGAAGGCCATACGTAGACGCCACAATGAAAATACCCATGGATGCTTCAATTTATCACTAAACCAACCTGATAATCAAGTTTTAGCATCCAAAATCTTAAGTGATTTTAGGTTAAATAAAGGATAAGAAACGTGCCAAATTTCCTGCGAATAGGCACAAGATATGAGTAGGTGGGTAGCATTCTCTTCCTCCTGTGAATAAAAAGAGTACCCTGATAGACGTACAGATCCCTTCCTTTGTAGTCGATCCCATGTTAGCACATGGCCCCATGCTATCAACCATAGAAAAGTTGACACTTTTGGCCAACCTCCTAAATCCCAAACATCTTTCCATAATTGACTTTCCACATGATTATTTTCTAGAAATGTTACGTATGCTTCCATTAAAGATAATGTGCCATATTTTACGCTTTCCCTAGCACAACATACCTCCTTTGTTTGAGTTTCATATCCTTATTCCTTTAAAGATAGCATTGGAAATCCACCCACAATAAGAGAATAATGGAATTTCCCCAGTTTTGTTGTGTTTTCCACTGTTTCCACCCATGGAAAGAATGGTTCATGCTCCAATAGTCATATAATTTTTAGTGACCTAAAGATTGAGTCTGTTCTTTTATCTCGCAAAGATTGTTATTACCAGCTAGAGGAGGGTTTTTCTTCCATGGCTCTTCCTACAAAAAAGATGATTTACCATCACATATTTCCTAGAATGCGAGTTGTTTGACCTTTATTCTCGCCTCATAGACCCAATTCGAAATGCTAAAGCCTTTGATTGGAACATCCGTATTCATCCTTTCCACCAGAGAATTGGTTGACATATCTTTCCTATTCCACACCATCTTCGAAACTTGGGAACCACCCTGCACCCATGACCACCACAACTTCATTGCATATGCTTTACTAACAAAATGGGGATCCACTAATCCCAAAACTCCATGCGACCTTGGCAGTATTTTTTTGTGCCAACCTATCAAAGCCAATTTATTCATTTTAAATAACCCCTTCATAAGAAATATGACCAAAGTGTTCTCAGATATTTTCTAACATTGCTTGGGATGGGCATGAATGATAATTGATAATTTGGCACCACATGGAGTACAAATTTTTTCAAGAAAATCCTACTTGGAAAATTCATTGTTTGAAATACCCAATTATTCATTCAAGGATGCATTTTCTCCACTAACTCTGTGCCTATGAAAGCCTTTTGATAGTTTCCGACTAACATAATCCCCAGATATTTTGTTGGTATCATGCCCCTAATATAACTCATGGCGTGTCAAAGTATTTTTTGTGTCTGTTATGGGAAATTGAAAAAGAACATTTTTGTCTTCTCTTTATTCACCACCGTTCCAAAGGCAAGCATAAAAGTGTTGAGTTTCTCCATCCTCATAACCTCTCCCCTGGTAGTGATACCAAATAATATAACATCATCTAGAAATTGTATATGTGTAATTGAAAAATTGTTCCCATACAGACATAGATCATATATGTAATTTGACTCTCCCACTTCTCAAAACATTCTTTCAAGAACTTCCATGGCGAAAATAAAGAGAAAAGTTGACAAATGGTCACCATAACTAATACCCCTAGATGGATGAATGGTCTAAGAGGGTGATCCATTGACTAGAATTGAGAAAAAGGTTGTGGAGATGACAAGAACCGATCGATTCCAACAAGGGCTCAGCGAAACCAATCACTTGTAAGACTTTAAATAGAAAAGACAAACTAATTATGTCATAAGATTTAGACAAGTGAAATTTAACAAACATACCTGGACATTTGGTCTTCATGAGTGAGTGTATGATTTTCTAAGCTACTATGATTCCACCTACAATCTGCCTTCCCTCTAAAAATCCTACTTGTTTAGGGAAAATCAAATTTGGAATCAAAGGTTTCAATATTTTCACAATCACATAAGATGTAATCTTATAAATTACATTACATAGTGTGCTTGGTTTATAGTCGTCTGCACTCTCAATTTTCCCTGGTTTTGGCATTAATGAAATAAATGTTGCATTTTGGGTGAGGAGATGTCCAACATCTATCTCGATTCTTCAACCACTTCCTAAAGATATTTGGCAAGGATATGGTAGCATTCCTGGTAAAAATTGATGTTTAATCAATCTGGACCTGGTGCCTTATTTCTTGGCATACTCTTAACAACTGCCTCTACTTCCGTGAAAGATATCGTTCGCATTAGTGTATTATTTTGCTCCTTAAGATTTTGACTTAATCAACTAGAACGTTTTCATTTCATGTGATTTTTTTTTTAATTGATGCACTAAATCCCAAGAAATGCTATTGAAATGGGAATTATGTGACAACCTCTCTTTAATTCTCACCATTTAGGTTTTCCTAGTTGCAAAAGTTTGATTCATGTAGCCTATCTACTCTCCCAACTTCTGACTTAGAACTTCTTGTTTAAAGTTCCACTGGTTCATTTTCTTTAGTTTCACTGCTATAATCACAATCTATATGATTATTCTAATCATGTGAGCTTTTGCTTCAAGATTCTAAATTTATAATTTTTTTGTCTGAAATTCATTTAAATGTTTTTATTTAATTTTTCCTTCTATGATCACCATCTTATACCGTTTAATTAACCATTTAGTTAATGTCCTATTACTAACTTCATTTGTTATATGTAGTTATGTTCCTTGAAATAATCAAACATTTCCTTTTAGTTTATAAACTTAGTCTATACGAGTGGAAGATGCTATTTTTTTTAATGGATATAGATGTCAAATCTTACATATTTTAAATAATAATAATAATAATAATAATAATTATTATTATTATTATTATTATTATTATTATTATTAGGTTCCTAACTAAGTTCTTGAAACTAATCGAGGATCAAAGGATGGCGCAAACGGCGTTTCGGCGAGGATTGGGTTAAGCCGCAGGAACGCAGCCACAGGATCGCAGTTGGTTAACGGTCTGGGAATCAGGACAGCGACATGATGACAGATCAGCCGCGGAAATCGACAGACGAACTGGAATCTTCCGACAAGGAGGGTCAATGGATAACGGACCTCGTGGACTTCACCGAGGACCCGTTGGAGGAACAGCAGATTTTTCAAAACCCTAGTCTATCTGCGCCGGTTTGCGCTCCACCTCCCGCGGATGGGTCTCGAGCTCTGGACTTTTTTCTGGTAGTTTCACTACCAGCTCCCTCATCATCTGACTGCGGCTTGGAAGCTCCGCCACTCTCCCCTGGGAGCATAATATGGCAGCTGACAAGCTGTCAAAGGAGGCCGCGCTGATGGAACGTGGAACATGGGAGATCACAAAATTTTTGGATCAGCAAGAACAGAAATTTTATCATAGGCCATATATAGACCCGGGTTATCCTACAGCGGGTCTACCACACTCCTAATATTTTTGACTCGACAGCAACATCATTGAACACAGCTTTATGCATAGTTTACTCTTTCTAATATTGAACAGACTGAAGGTTGCTGACTTTTGATAGATAAACAGAGCTCAAAATGTTTATATCAGACAGGAATATATGAAATTTTTGTAACTTTGTACAGATCCACAGCGATCATGGCATATGCTATAGCATCTACATATGTAATCTTTTCATAAATTAATGAAAACTTTACGGATTTTTCCAGAGGAAAAAATTATTATTATTATTATACTCTTCATAATCATGTGTTGTTTAATGGACCATAAATGTGTGTATTATTTTAAAATAGTTTGATAAATCAAAACATTGAAAAGCATATAGGAAAGGGAAACTTTGTTTTTATATATTTTAAACTACCAAAATTATCTTTTTAAACCTAAACCTAAAGAAACTAAAATAACAATAATTAATTGAAAATCCGGATGCCACAAACACGGCGGAGCTACTGTAAATTGATTTCAAACTCCAAATACCAAAGGCCGGAGTTGGTGATGAGACTTGCTTTCATATTTTCTTGTATCCTCCTACACTATTGGCATATTGGTGATGCTTCTAGATATTTAAACATGAGTAGAACTACTGCAAATCGATTCCAAACACCGGAACTCCAAAGACCGAAATTGATCATAAAACTTGCTTTCACATTACTTTTATCCTCTTACACTAAAATTTTAATATTTTAGAAATATAAAATATTAAAATACCACAAATTTCCCTAAAAGATAAAGCATTCATCTCCTCCATAAATACTTATTTTCACAATTACACTTTTACATATTTTTGTTAAATATTACAACTTTAAAAACAAATAATAATTATTAAAAATAAATATGGTCATGTATCTCAGACATAAACCGATATTTAGAATAATAATATGTGGCGTAGAAGTGGGGTTGAAAACAGAGACAATGAAAAGGAATGGAAATTGAGGATCAGATATAGACTTATCCTGGCATGCAAGTTATTTGCATTTTGAGCGTCTAAGAATGAGTAGGGAACTTCACATGGACTTCTCGGTATTCAGTTTGAACGGAAAGTCATTTCTTAGGTAGCCAGAAGATTCGTAAAGTTGGGTAACATTTTGTTATTTGTAAATCAATATTGATTATTCTGTGAGCTGCATGAACTTATTTAATTGTAATTTTGAACATATTTCTGATGTTCACAGAACGAGTTCAAGCACTAGTAAGCCGTTTGATTTTGAAATATTCCCATATAAAGCAATAGATTTTGAAATATTCCCATATCCAATCAACCATCTTCTTTGGCCGTTTATCTGATAACTCTATTTTATTCTGTTTGTAGATAAACTTTTCGGAAGGCAGGCCGAAGTCCCCTCAAGTCCGCTAATCTTTTTGTTTCTTGGAATGGAAGCAAATCAAAATGGTTACTGATTCGTCAATAAATCAAAACGCGGCGAATCTCCTTTAAACCAAAAGAAATTCCTGACCAGGGAGAACTGTCGTCAGCGGCTGCTTGGTCAAGTCGTCGAATATGACAACGGTTCTTCTTAGAAAGAACGAGTGCCACTACTATACATAAGGATAAGGAGGGAAAATTTCTTCATTGAGGTGAATCGTCCATTTTCCTTCTCTTAGTTTTCTCTTCGTTTTGAATTTGTGACGGAGATCTTCCTTTATCTCTCTGCTCTCTTTCTCTGCATTTTCTTCTGTAAATTGTTTGTTATCATCAGTAAATTGTACTTCGGATTTTAGAGTGTTGCAAGATGTGCGGAAAATGGCTATTCAAGTGCGGAGGCACATCAGAAAAGCAGAATGGACGGATGAAGCAATCCAAGTCCAGAGTGAATGCAGAGGGACATGGGCCGCTTCCAACCGTTTCTGGCACCCGTTCCTTGTCTTCGGCGGAAACAACATCTGGTAAGAAAGAAGCAAAAGGTAGTTCCCATCAAGATATTAACCAGGCTGCGGAAGTTTTCATCAACGAGGTCCACAAGGGTTGGGAATTGCAGAGGACGATGTCTGAGATTCAATACTATGGCTACCTGGAAAGAGCTACTTAAATATAACTTATTTCTATGCGGATCGCTTGTGTTAGACGCCGAATCCGTATCGAGAATCAGATTTTTTTTGCCTAGTGTAGTTTAGTAATATTTTATATGTAACTATATAAGAATAGAGAGATCTTTATGTCAGAGAAACGAGTTGAAGATCCATAAATGATTTTTCCACGAACGTATGTGAAAGATGTACCATCTAATATATTGTTTACGATTCAAATTTCCATAGAGATATATATAAATTTCCTTGTATATTTATATTTCCACGCTCAAAATAAATGTTTATCCCACTCTGAACTGTGTTCGATGTCCTCTGGATAATCGTTCACAAATGTAAATCTGCGTTTAAATTGAAGTGACTAAGAGCAAACATTCGCAGACAATCAATACTTGAGATTACAGTCTTTTTTTTATGGCTGAAATTCACAATTTTTCCTTATAGAAAACTGTATTATATGTAACTCTCACTTCCTATGCGTTCACAGTCTTCTTTCATATGCAAACATAAGGTTTTCGTTCCTGTCACTTATGAGGTTGGTCCTCCTTGTTGCTCGGAGACAGCGGGGTTTGCAGATTTTTCTACTTTGTGTTGCAGTCTTTACCAACGGTGTAACTTTGTGCTGCAGTCCTTACCAACAAAGTTGTAAGTTGTAACCTGTGCGAATTTAACGTCCGATTCAGAAGTAGGAGTACATAAATTCAAATTAAATGATTAAAGAATGTTTTTGTTATGTATTTCTTATACAACATTGCGATCGGGGTTTTGAATAAAAATACATCAATGAACACGCTAAAAGGTTAACTAATTTATGTGGAAATCGCTTTACATGATTTTATTATGTTGTTTCGTGCAACTATATGCAACTATGTAAGTTTGTTATGTGGGAAGTAATGCTTCTATGACTTCCAAGTTGTCCTGAGTTGTATTGTTAATAGGTGTACTAGCTATTTTTCGTAATCTAGATCCATCATTCTCGGATCTAGAAAGATCATGTATTCCTATATATGTAATGTCTGTGAGATCAATAAGATATTGTGTGTTTTGTGTTGTGTGAACAATCTTTCTCTTGCTCTCTCTATTTTTCTAACATGGTATTAGAGTAGGTACTAGTTTGACTCCTTCACAGGAGGGCCAAGAAGATAGGGAACCTTGAGCGGCTTTGCTTCCATACATAGATTAGTTTACTGTGTGAATTTTCTTTTTGGTGATTCTGTGTGTAGATTTATAGATCTATTTTTTCTTTGTAGTTGTTTCTAGTGTTGTTGGATTTGCCTACTTCTTACGTCAAATTCTCTGATAGTTCTTCAAAATCTCCTCTAGCATTACTACCTCGAACACTGTTTGGATGTATGCTTGTTCTTTTCAAAAGGAATGGATGCTTTTTCCTATGGACCGAATCCATATTAACAAACTACAGCCATGCCATTATACCGGAAAAATGTCTCAAATTTGACTGTATTTTGCAGATGTGTGAACGCATGCATTGGCATTTGATGGAGAGAGACTCGCCACTGATATATGTCAAAAGTGGTGTTGACGGTGCTGGACCCGCCAACATTCAGTGGATCACCCTGATATGAAGGCCCAACTAGACCTCACACTATTTTGGTGTGGGAGTCCCATCCGGTATGATGGCCCGGTTGCCATTGTCTTAAGGATTTGCCTCAAATCTTGCTTGTCAACACAAGAGAGTGGTTTTCTTTGTCTTCGAGAAGTGAGGTTCATGTGCCTAGTGAGTGTAAGTGTACTTGTGTCAATGGTTCTTTCACTGTGAGGGGAAGAGAGTGAAATTGAGTTCCAGATTGAAAGGGAGAAGTCCCAACTCAGCTAGGAACACACAACACAAAAGGGCATACACAAATTTCGGTCGAGCAGTCCACTCGTATGTGGTTGCCACAACATACAATGTAAGATAACATGTACAACACTCATGGATCATACCGAGATGAGTGTGATGGTTGTTGCAGCAAGATTCGTGTGAAAGGTCTGTTTGATGTCCGGCAAAGCGGTTGACATGGACGAGACAACATTAACAACATCTACAACACATTTCCATTAATAGATAAGGCATTACAACAAATGAATTAGTTCAGATGTAGAACACATGATTAAAGCAACATGCATTACAAGTGTTAAAGATCAGTCTTACAACAAATACAATACATGTATGAAAACGTGCTATCCTGTAAACAGGCTTCTGAATTAAGCAAAAGTTCCAAGACACATCATTACGTCATACATTACTAACCCCATCAGCGGGGCATTAGAGCCACTACTTACTCAAATAAAATATTACAGTCTCTCTTGGCTATGTGGGAGGAGCTGAGGTGAAAAGTGATTTTTATATGCAAGGGTGAAACTAACCCTTGTGTCCGTTCGACTACTCTCATGACCATTCGACTTCCATGACTTTCCGACTTACATGACTCTATGTTCAACAAGTGGGTCTCTTGGGCTTCCACCTTACATCACATTGATTGACAACAAGCCCATAGTGGAGATGTGGGCAACATGACTCATGATTTGACTCAACATGACTTGACATGAAAATGCTAGTACATTCGTGCTGCTGCTAGAGGTGCATGTCGAGTTAGAGCAATGCTCAGTGATGGATGTCTTCATGGTGTGCCATAGCTTCACCTCTGCATGGGGAAGTGCGGAGAGTCTTCGATGGTCTTTGGTTTGCTTTATGAAGCTTTAGCATGTTCTTCCTTACTTTCATGTTGGAAGGTTTGATCGGCTCACTTGTTCGCGAAGGTGCAATTTCGTCATGTTCGTCTGCTTCACATGCTTCGCTTGTTCATGTGTTGGTCAACTTATCCATCTACATGTACTCCTTTCGTTCATCACATTCGTCATCTTGACATGTTTGTTGGTGTACCTATACCTACAGTGACTCATGACAAGATGACATCAAATCCAAAACCTCCTAGTCTACCATCATACATGATCATTCGAATGCAAGTGACCGCGAGAGGCAACAAAGCTATGATGCAGGATGATGGCTCTGGGAAAAATCTGTTGAAAACTGCACAAGAGTCACTAAGAGATGGAGATAGGCGATCTGTGTCGGCAGTGACTGTCTCCAAGGTCTAGCTCGGTTGGGAGACAAAGTTGTGCAAATTTTGGGAGGACCTATGTGGGATACTGGAAGGAAAAGCAGGTATGCTCTGTGCAGTTTCTAGAATGAAGAGTCAACAGGGGTTAGATAGCAAAATTTGAGCAATTTTCCAGAGGAACGGGTCGGGCCACATGAGGGATCAGCGGACAGGGGTTGCACAATTTTCTAAGGGAACTGTCCGGGAGACTGACAGTCAGGTCTGCGTAATTCCCTGAGGGAAATGGCAATTGGCTGCTTGGGTCACCGACAACCAGACCTGTGCAATTCCAAGATGGAACTGCGAGTTGGTTGTTGGTGTCACTGGCAGCCACATCTGTGCAATTCATAGAGGGAACTACCAGTTGGCTGCTAGGGCCATTGGTAGCAAGATCTACATAATTCCCGTAGGGAACTACCAATTGGATGCTAGGGTCATTGGCATCTAGACTTGTGCAATTCCCATAGGGAACTGCCAGTTGGCTACTCAATTACTAGCAGTAGAAATTACGCAGTTCCTAGAGGGAACAAGCAGTCTGCTACTGGGAGCCGCTGGTTAGGAAAACTGCATTAAGGCTGGGAGGTCGGCTTTCTGATCATCTCTGCTTAATTTCTGAGCCGAGCTTACTGATGGGTAGTAGGAGGCATGCTCATGAGCACAATATAATTTCTAAGATGAACAGTCGGTCGACTATCTGGGTGGCCAGCATGAGTGCTGATTATAATGCTTGCGGGAAGCATAGCTTGAAAGAAATAGCTTAGTGCTTTTGCGTTGTTATGGTTGACAATCGATCGAGTTGAAAGAAGGGTGGTGGTCTGACTGTTAGTCAAGATTCTAGTCGTCAAAACTTCAGAAAAAATGACTAAGTGTGTGAATAGTCGAAACATGCATATGTGATCATATAGACACAAACTCGCACAACTTGATGACGAAATGACTAAACCATCCAGATACATATGTTAAACATGACTGATTGACGGTGCACGCGACAAGCACGACACTCCTGATTGATTGTTCATGATCGAGATGACGCTTGCGTGACAGTGAATGTGACTCCATGTGTGAGTGTCACAGATGCTTTCATGATGAACACATCAAACACATACAAAGTAAAGACTTTGAGCATAACCATAAAACGGTCGCAAGCATGACTTAGACATCAACATGCAGAAAATGGTTGCAAGCATGACTTAGACATCAACATGCAGAGACTTGAGCACAATAAACAAGCAAGGTGAATGTAAAGACTCACATGAGCTCATGGAGTGAACCCGAGTGTGTGCAGTCATCAAGTGAAACTCTCCGATGGGCGCTCTGAAATTGGTGTAGGCCAAAATTTTGGAGGGTGGTTGTAGTCGCTACAACAAGTGGTCAAAGATTTTTCCAGTGAGTTTCTTAGTTCATTTTCTTCTAGCAGAGTCACATGTCTCCATCAAATTACAGTTGTCCATTATTTTTCTCAGGGTCGAATTCTCATTTAGAGGAATATGTGTCGTGAGCCACTTGTAGACTTAATTATTTTAGAAGTTTATTTTTATGAAGGTCATGGGAAAAAAAAGTTCCTTTTTTAAAGTCAAGCCATTTATTTGAATAGTTTGATTCATTCATTTAATTAGACGTGAATTCTTATCATGTATTTCACTATTCACACATATAGAGGGTTCAATATGACTATTTTATCAACCACGTGGTAGGTAGTTCTTTAATGGTTTCGATAGCAGTGTTTGTTGAGAAAATAGTGTATGAAGTTGAGGCGGTTTTATTAGTGTTGGTTGTAAAATTATTTTTTTGTGTGTAATAAAAAAAAGGAAAAAAGGAGGAATAAGAAATGCATAACCACAAAGAACAAGACAGTTATTGAACAATTAATCTCACCAATCGTGCTCCGGGAGCATTGGTCATACGTAGTTCTTGATAAGGTTAAGCTAGTGTGACCCATCGTGCTCCGAGAGCATTAGTACATGGTATTTATACAAGGTAAAGTTATAGAAATGTCTACTGAAGACATTATATATCCGGAATGTTATGCTAGATAACTGATGAAGGATGCAGAGGGTCATGGATTCACATATGGTGGTATTTCCATGGGATGGTCTAGTATTAAGACTGACCCGTTGCACTCCGGGAGGTTGAGAAACATCAATTCTACAAAGTTCATCAATGATGGTCAGGGGCAGTTATGTTTTGAATGGAGATAAAGTGATAGCTCGAATATGTGGTGGTGAAAGAGCCATTTTTGCAAGATTCTAGGGTGGATGTGGGTGCTGATGATGGCCATATTAGACAAATCTGATAGAGACTTATTTATTGTTATAATGTTGGTAATTTATATTTTCTACATGTGAGAATTAAGGGAAGGTGTTGGAAGTAATGCTTCCATGACTTCAAGTTCTCCTGAGTTGTATTCTCTGAGTTCCTAGGTTAATAGGTGTAGCAGCTATTTTTAGTAATCTAGATCCATCATTCTCGGATCTAGAAATATCATGTATTCCTATATATGTAATGTATGTCAGATTAATAAGATATTCTGTGTTCTGTGTTGTGTGAACAATCTTTCTCTCGCTCTATCTATTTTTGTAACATGTAAGGCAACATCGGAGGCTGATCGGTTCGGGTTCTATGGCACTGTTTTTAGCTGGGTTAGAGGGTTATAATTGGGTATGTATGGAAATTAATTTATTTCTTCCGCCTTACAGTGGATTTTCATTTTTTCTCGGAGACTTAACTAGCAATTGCACTAGATGTTGCAAAGGAAACACCATAAGGAAATATCATATAGCACTAATCAATTATTCTTTGATAACTGTTGAAAGAATCATGAGGCCTATGTCCAAGTTAAAGATGTGTAACTAGCAATTGCATGATATGTTGCAATGGAAATGTGGTAAGGCTGTAGCATAGAAAAGAGTAGTAGATCAAAATTAATGACTTTTTTTATTCTTTTAATTTGAATTTTGATATTCATCACGCAAACCTCAGTACTCAAATGTTACTCCATGCTTCACAAGATACCCACACTCTCATCATGGACTGAGAAATTTGTGCCAACTATTAATTGATTTTTAATCGCACTGTACTAGTTGAGATTGCTCATAATTATCCCAAAGACACATGACAGTTCCAAATTATACCTACCTTTTGAAACTGCGTTAGTCCTTTTGACACTTCATTAGTCCATAAGTAATCAATTTTATATAGATAATATATGGAGATTCGGGGCTTCACACTTCTTATCTATTGAAAGCCTTTAAACCTCTTTCTAGTTTCTTTTCAATTTTCATTCCTCTTTCTCATTTTGGGTAGCATAGGATATAACAAAGTTATCTCAAAGAGTTATGTGTTGATCCATTGTATTCACCCAAGATATTAACCTATATTATTGATCCATGGTATTAACATATGTTAGTGAACCATGGTATTCATGTGGAATATAGTCTATTTAAAAGTGGAAATGTTGTTTAAAAGGGTAAAGACCAACTTAGATCAGATCTACCAATGGTATAAGGGATAAAATATCTATTCACTCTAATATAACAAAGTTATCTCAAAGAGTTATGTGTTGATCCATGGTATTTTCCCATGGTATTAACCTACTTTATTGATCCATGGTATTAACATATGTTATTGAACCATGCTATTCATGTGGAATATATTCTATTTAAAAGTGGAAAGACTCTTTAAAAGGGGAAAGAAGAACTTAGATTAGATCTACCAATGGCATAATGGATCAAATATCTTTTCATTCTAAAAGAGATTTTCACCTTAAGAGAGTTGACACTTGGTAGATCCAAAAATGAATCTAGGCTAGTTATTATTCATTCTCTCTAAATGATGTTACTTTTTCATCAATCTTCAAATATCTTTTTCACTCTAAAAGAGATTTTCACCTCAAGAGAGTTTGCACTTGCTATATCCAAAAATAGATCTATGCTAGTTATTATTCATTCTCTCTAAATGATGTTACTTTTTCATCAACCTACAAGTAAGAAACACCTATAACACAAGGTATGACTATGATGGGTGCTTCAAAATAATGAATTAAAAAAGACCATTATTAAGGACAACAAAAGTGATAATTGACATAGAGGTTTCAAAGGATTGATATGAGTCCCTTTTTTATACATTTCATTCTATTTTTTATACATTTCATTCTATACTTCCTTATAAAAAGAGAGAATCTAAGTTGCATCTTTTGAAATTAAAGAAAGTAATTTGTAGTTACGATTTCTAATAATTGAGTATTTTGAAAAAAGGAATAAATGATAAGAGAAAAATCCTAGATCTACTATTCTTTATAAATACATATGTCATTTTGATCTTTTGAGCAATTTTTTAATGTTTAGCTAAGGCTTCACAAAATTGTCTTGGCATAAAATTATATGTTTTTTCAAAATAACAAATATTTGTAAAGCAATATTATGTAAAATAACCTTCTTCTTCTTTCATTTTCTTTTATTTTATATGTTTCTTCAAAATAAAAAACATTTGTGAAAGCAATATTATGTAACTAATATTCTTCTTTTTTCATTATCTTTTATTTTGAGGGAACAAAAACCTCTGGCGACTCTTATTAATGGATAGATAAAAAGAGAGAATCTAAATTAGATCTTTTAAATTTAAAGAAAGTAATTTGTATTTCCTAATTTTTACAATATCTAATAATTGAGTATTTTGAAAAAAGAAATAAATGATAGGAGAAAATTCCTAGAATTACTATTCCTTGAAACAATTTTTGATGTTTAGCTAAGGCTTCACAAAATTGTCCTAGCATAAAACTATATGTTTCTTCAAAATAACAAATATTTTGAAAGCAATATTATGTAATCTAATTTTTTTTTCTTTTTAATTTTGAGGGAACGAAAAGTTATAGCAACTCAGTTATTAATGGATGGTGACCCATCACTTTGAGCATTTTTCAATGTTTAGCTAAAGCTTCACAAAATTGTCCTAGGATAAAAATATATGTTTCTTAAAAAAAATGGTTTGAAAGCAATATTATGTAATTTAATCTTATTGCTTCATTTTCTTTTATTTTGCGGGAACAAAAACCTATGGCAGCTCAGTGATTAATGCATAGTGACCCATCACTAGTTATTTTATGCAAATGTAGGCTTACTCATTGGCTTACTCATCACTTCAAATTAACTCACTTAAAAATATCGTATTATTAAAAAGGTATAATGATCATTAACATGCTTCCTTATGTCCAACAAAAATGAACTTTTAAGAAATTAGAAATAGTTTTTAGACTTACTATAAAACTGAAAAATGATTTAAACATAAATAATATTTTTTAATAATCATATTTAAATCAATATCTTTATAATCATTACTAAAACTACTTTCAATAAAATTATATCTCTTATTTTATATAATATGTTTATTTTTTATATCATTTATTTTTATTTATTTTTATATTATTTATTTAAATAACAACAATATAAATCACTATCCTTCCAATAAAATTAAATTTAAAAATATATTATAACATCTTTTAAAGATAGCTATACCAAAATGAAAGTCACATATCTTCTATGAAAATGAGTTGATTTGAAAAATTGGTATCACTACGTTGCAATATAGACCAATATGGAAAACAATATTTTAACTACATATGATGTCTAAACGTACAACATTTGAAATTGTTGCAAGAGAAAATTGTGAGAGAAAAGACCACGCCTTTTTTTAATAAAAAAATTCTATGAAGAACCATGACATTGACGAGTCATGTTCACATTATTTTAATATGAAAAAAATTAAGGTATAGAAATATGAGAAATCTGGAAGTTAGATTATCACTTCTATGGTTTCAAGCTAGATATGCAAGTTTCGATCCAGGTATGGTTCATAGAATGCAGCAAGAGACATATCCTATGGCGTAGAATTTGTATCTTAACCATGTGGTTTATCTAGAAATGGCGCAATAACTGTATCTTCAACCACTCAAAATTTTCTTCTGCTAAAGCTTTTGATTCTATCTCTGTTTATTTGGAATCGCTCCCTCAGAAGAAAATTAAGAACCTATACAATTCCCTAGCCAAGTCTTCTCCTGCTCATCTTTCTCAGCCGACAGCATTCTTCGACGGGGCAGCTCAAAAGGGTCAATGTGGATGTGGATTCCACATAAAGATATCTGAAAAGTCTCATTTCTCTTCTTTCTGGCACGGTGGTCAGGGTTCCAACAATCTGGATGAAGCCATAGCATTCTTCGACGGGGCAGCTCAAAAGGGTCAATGTGGATGTGGATTCCACATAAAGATATCTGAAAAGTCTCATTTCTCTTCTTTCTGGCACGGTGGTCAGGGTTCCAACAATCTGGCTGAAGCCATAGCCCTCACAGGTCTTTTAAAATTTTGTATATTCCTAGACATTCAGCAGGTGGCTATCTTTGGCGATTCGAAGCTATTGGTAGATTCGGTAAACAGGAAAAATTCCATTTTGGCACAGCATCTGACCGGATGGAGAGACAGGATCAACTTCTACTGGAACCGCATGGAGAATTGCACTATTCAGCACATCAACAGGGACAAAAACTCAACAACCGACGCACTTTCTAAAATGGGTCTTTCTTCCTCTCCTGGATTCTGGCATCTTGAGATAATATCTGATGATTACACTTATCAGATCAATGATTTTGCCTTACCAGACTTTTAGTGCTCTATTTTGCATGATAGTCACTATATACAAAGATTTTGATACAGATATTTTCAGTTTGGTTTCATAGACATTATGTTTTTCTCTATAGATCATAGGTCTTTTGCTCAAGACTATTTGTGGAATACAGATCTGAATCTGCGGATGTATCTCAGTTATTTTATATTCCTCATATAATATATTAAGTTTTTTTTCTCTGAAAAAAAGAAGAGATATAACTTGTGACATTGCTAAGTCACATTCACATTATTTTAATGTACAGAAATATGAGAAATCTGAAAATAGACTATAACTATATGGAAATATAGATTATAGTTACTAAATTCAAATAGACCGTAATTACCAAATTTCGAGACCATAAAAATTCAAATAAAAAATATGAAAAAAATGGACAATATACATCTTGAAAACCATATTTTAAAAAATTTTCTGAGATAAACATTTATTACAAATTAACAAACTGTTACGAATTCAGTGTAACAGATTCTTCATTTTCCTATTTTACTAGCATTTTAACTCATTGTTAATTCAATGTAACAAATTCTTCCTTTCCCTATTTTACTGGCTTTTTAACGAAAAGAATTATTCTTCCTTTTCTTATTTTACTGGCATTTTAACTCATTGTTAATTCAGTGTAACAAATTCATTTTACTGGCTTTTTAACGAAAAGAACAATGAAATTGGAAAATTATAAACTTTCCTCTTCATGTTTCTCCAGTTTCTATCCTTCTGCGGGAATGCCATCCTACCAGTATTTGTTCCACTATTAACATTCTGTCCTAATGAATGAACAATATGTTCCGTCTCCTTAAACTACCAACCCCGGATTTTGAGGCATCTCATTTTTTCATTGAACCACTTATCCAATCAATTATCCTTGGAAACCGTAAAAAAAATAAACCTCCAAAGATAACCGCGGATTTTGAGGCATCTATTTTTTCATTTAACCACTTATCCAATCAATTATCCTTGAAAACCGTAAAACAAAAATTAACCTTGAAAGGTAACTCCCAGGCCAACCTGGAAGGATCGTGAGCCAATGGTTAATACATGTAGAATTTGGATTTTCTTGCATATCTACAGAATCTTGAGAGGGAAAACCCAATTCATACATGTGAACGTGAAAAGGAAAAAGGATTAGCGGATTTTAAGATTTAGAAAAAAAGTATACCTGAAAGATTACATAAAGAACGAAAATGGCAAACCCAAAAGAATTACCGTCAAATTGACAACGACAAACCAAAATAAAGAAAGTTATTATTACTGGATTAATTGGGACCCTAAATAATTTAGCTGTCGATGGCATATTTTTTGTTCTGAAAGGTTTTCTCTTGAATAAGTAAATCCTCTTTTTCTTGAATAATTGGGACCCTAAATAATTTACCCGTTGATGGCATATTTCTTGTTCTGAAAGGGTTTCTTTTGAATAAGTAAATCCTTTTTCTCTTAATAAGTAAAATTTTCGCGGATTTTTCTTGAGTAAGTAAATCCTCGGCTCATATCGTTGCCAGATGGTATCTGTTCTGTACCGTACTGTACCCACATCCTTACCAGCAGTCCACACCCTTGCCCGCTAATGAACCCTTTGTTACCAGCAGTCCACACTCTTGCCCGCTAATGAACCCTTGTCGACAAATGAAGACCCTTACCCGCAAACGAACCCCTATCAGGAAATGAAAAAAGCAGACTGTACCCACACCCTTACCGGCAAATGAAGACAGAAAGAAGACTGTACCCACACTACTGGCAAATGAAAACAGCGGAAAAACCTTGCATGGAAACCAAAATCCATCAAGATAAACATTCCTTGAAATATATGAGGTATAACAAGGGGCGAGTATAAATTAACCTGAGAAATTGGGAAATAAGTCGAATGATCAGCCTAAGACCACAGTTGTACTCAAATTAAGGTAACTGTAAGTAACTACCTTGTGATGATCCAAAGGTCAAAAACGTTTTAATCATCTAACACACAAAATCAATGGTTCACAAATGCACAGCATGTCACCTAGGGGAGTTCTTTTTAGAGGAAACACCTTAGGGCGTACATGTTTTTGGCTCGAGAATATGTTGTTCTAAATTATCTTTTCTTTAGGTACTCTTATTTCCAACCTGACGAATCTTAGGATTGTACTTTAATGAACCTAGTTTTTGTTCGAATCTTAGTTCCATATTTATGAGGGATTTATATTTCAGTCATTGATATAAAGTTGGTAGCTTCTGTTCTTTGTGTAAATAGTAAAAAATATATCGAGCATTGACTTTCATCACTTCAAGAGTAGTAAAAATAAGGCTATTGAGAAAAGAATTCTAACACGGAGAGAGATTTGGTAGCAGCTGTCGAATTGGCGAACATGTCTTTCTCTCTCGAAACAATAGCTATCCATTGCTCTAATTTCTTATCTACAATTCACCTCTCATATAACTATCTTAGTTAGGGCTTTACTCTCTCCATTTCAAGCACTTTATAAATAAGAATGTATTTCCCCATCACCAACTCTACCCTATTGCTTCTCAGCATAACACATTTCCATCCTTTCCTCCTTGACTTCACCTTCATGGTTCCCAAATCTCTTTCTCCTATCTAGTGAAACCCTATCGACTCTGCTAAATACAAGCTTCTACCCACAAAGCAGCTGCCTCTCCCGAGTGACCAATACCCCCTCTGACTCCTCCTCCCATCCCTACATAGGTTTATCACACTTACTTGACACATTCATAGAAGGGTCAGATCTCACTTTTGTTGCCTAGGCAAGAGGACCACCAGTGGTGCTACATCACATCAAGGGTTTTGTTGTTCCCTCGTTGGAACCATAACCCATGCTTTGAATAGGATTTGAATCCCTAGAACTTATATGTCTCCAAGTTCCTCTAAATAGTTTAGCTCTATACATATGCCCCCAAGTTCCTCTAAACTGTCTAGCTCTATACCAAAACATTGAGAACACATAGATTGCCCTGCTGAAAAATCTATGGTTTCTCTTTGGAATCCACCTATTAATTAGATTCACCCTTAGCTATTCATTACTTCCACATTACTTGCTTCTTAAGGTTCTTGATTAAATATAATTCACATATTAGTAGTTACCTATGTGGACATACATAAGAGAATATATTCCACCATCATATCTGAAGTGGGAAACCAATCAAGGATTGTGGAAAACCTGTGAGCATGCCTCTGTTATATAATGAATTATGAGTGGATTACTTGACAAAAAAATTTCCTATGATGTGCAATGGAACAAAATAATGATGCATAACTAAATATTGTAAGTTATTCATTAAGATTTCCTTATGCTTGGAGGGAAATGTAAGGTGCACAACAATGTAATATTTGTACCATGGATATATTCTAGCCATAAAAAAAAATAACAGGAGTTGAAGCCATTTTTATAGATAGATAATCCCTTCCATGAGGAAAGCACATTAATATCCTATATTATCCACACCTTGCATTAAACACACAATGAAGCAAAACTCAATACACATGGATATTAATTCTTAATAAAAATATCAAACAAAGATCTTTAGAAAAGTGCCGAGTATCATTAATTTTTTAACTATATTACTCAAATTTTCAACTATATTACTCGAATGGGTGCCTTACATGTTTAAAGAACCATATATTTTTGAAAAAAGTCCGATGTAGATTAGCCAAAACTGAATTTTAATTTATAAAGACTAACAAGCACGTCCTACTTAGTCTAATTTAAGTAAAATTTAATATAATAATAACGCCAATTTTATCCTGTAGTGCCATAATCTTCTCGAGAATACTGAAAGATTTGCACATTTGACCTCATCATTCCTCATATGAATATTCTAAGTAGATAAATACCAACTTTGACATCTTTGAAATGGAGAAATTCATATTGCATGCTACAATAACCCTATATCAGTATGCATTGGTTGCTTTAAACAAATGGATTGACGTTTTAAATTACATCAATTTACTAAAATTGAAAGCAAGACTTTACATTGATTTGTGTGTCATGAAATTTCTCATATTATATCATTCCATAATTATTGCATATGCAAGAACTCCTTTGGTCACCAATATGAAAAATCCAGCGACCTCAAATTCTGTATAAACTGAAAATGGCTCCATTTCAAAACCAGGCAAGATTTTATTAATGCATGTCTATACAAAGGATAAACCAGTTGCATAAACAGACATGCAAAACTTGTGTCTCGCATCCTATATAACTCAATGATGGAAACATACCAAATTCCATTGAACTTTTCTTGTTGTATACTTATCTTGAGCATATAAACATGCAAATATGTGTGTGAAAATTCTTGGGAAGAGGAATTACAAGGTGAAAAATGCCTTCAAATCAACCCCATATATAACATGAAATGAAGAAAAAGGGTACCTTGGAAGTGTAATGATGACCATATCAGGTGTAAAGAAAAACCATCACCCTAACAATTCTCTCAACATGATCAAATAAAAAGGAAATTCTGATTAAAAAACAAAAACTCACATCCAATGATTAATAGGCAAAGCTTTTTAACTTCAGAATACCATGTTGAGAGAACAATGTGTGATGAAAATATTGGTTATAAGCCATGCAAAAATGGAGAAACCAAAGACTTCAGTTAAATAATTGTTATACAACTTGTTGGTCTCTAAATGTGCTTTACCAAGAATAACTTATTTCCCGTTGAGGAAGCTTATAAAAATTGGCGTCTTACAGTTTTTCTTGCAGGATTTCTTTCGATGGTATCCCCTCCTATGAACAATGTGTATATATCCTCTTCCATGCTTGATGTATTTGGATTCCCTTACATTAGCTAAACAAATGATATAAATAGCCTTTAACATGTCATTTTTACTCAACTGTGGCAAACCATGTGTTTCTTCTTAGGGTAGAAGAAAAAGGTAATGATAGCCAAGCTTCCTCATTTTTCAAAAGATACTGGAGATTAGAGAGGGGATTTAGAGCAAAGAGAGGCTTATTTAATTATAGACATCAATTTTCATAATTCAAAGCAATTTGAGTCATTCATGTCATTAGCCTTGTGTTGGGTTTCGTACGAAACAAAGTATTATGTCACACAACCCCCAAAATTTCGTCGTACCAAGGCTTTAGTGGTGGCCTCCTAAACAACTAAATCTTTTTACATTTGGAACTCGACATTGCAGGATGGAAAGATTCCAAATGGAAAAAAATATAGCTTTGCATGGAGCAAAAATACTATGGAAAACTTCAGAAATTCGTCAATAACAACAAGGAAACACTAATTAACCTTCCCTCAACTGGCATCCAATAAGGTAGATGCAATGAAAACAAGGACACTAACACTTTCCTCTGATTTTCGTTCCCTCCAAGTCTAGGAGTTAAGTACATTCAACAATGGATATTATATGCAAGAAACTCTATTCATAGTAACCGATTCCAAGGTGGACTCATGAATGTGAAGCAGAGGAACAGGACAACAAAGTATGAGAAGAGATAGTTCTTGTTGAAACAAGCATTAGTGTCTCATATACTTTACCTTGCAAATATCATAGTTTTTCCTCAATAGAAAGTCACATGCCAAAGGCAGGACTGTAGTTTCCGGTTCATCCATCTGGAAGTACCTGTTAATGAACTCAGAATGAGCATGTCTGTAGCCATTAGTAACAACCCTAGTACATGAATTTGAGACACCACAATGATGATTTCTATGAAATATGGTTCAATGCACATTATCCAAATATGGTTTCCTATTATCGACTTTGTCCTGGTTGACAAGCTGACTAAAAATCACAGCCTTCAGAAAAATCAGCATCTAGAAACTTTGCCACAAATGGCCATAACCTGTACACATCTTCAAAATCTGACAGAAAACCAAGTGAAGTTGTCACAAACTCAACTCGGGCAGATTCCTTCATCCTTCTATCACACTGACCATTCACCATAGGATTACAAAGAGAACCATTATTGGAACAAAGCAACACTACTTAACCTTCGCTCAACTAGCGTCCAATACAGTAGATGCACTGAAAACAGAGACACTAACATTGCCTTTGTTTTCTGTTTCCTCCAAGTCTAGGAGTACATTCAAAAATGGCTATTAAATGCAGGAAAATTTGTTCCTAGCAACCTATTCCAAGGTGGAGTCATGAATGTGAAGCAGAGGAACAAGATAACAAACGACGAGAAGAGATGGTTCTTGTTGAAACAACCATTACTCTCTCATATAATTTACCTTGCAAAGATCATAGATTGTCCTCAATAGAAAGTCACATGCCAAAGGAAGTACTGTAGTTTCCATTTCATCCAACTAGACGTACCTGTTAATGCACTCTGAATGAACATCTCTGTAGCCATTAGAAACAACCCTAGTACATGACTTTGAGACACCACAATGACGATTTCTATGAAAGATGGTTCAGTGCAAATTATCCAAATGTAGTTTCCTGTTCTTGACTTCATCCTGGTTGACAACCTGACTGAAACTTCGTGCCTTTAGAAAAAAACATTTAGAAACTTTTCCACAAATTCCCATATCCTGTAGACATCTTCAAAATTGGACTGAAAACTAAGTGAAGCTGTCACAACTTCAACCCGGGCATATGCCTTCATCCGGCTATCACACCGATCATTCACAATAGTATTACAAAGAGAAACATTATTGGAACAAGGAAGCACTACATAACCTTCCCTCAACTGGTGTCCAATAAGGTAGATGCAATGAAAACATAGACACTAACACTTGCATGTGTTTTATGTTGCCTCCATGTCTTGGAGTTAAATACATTGAACAATGGCTATTATATGCAGGAAACTATATTCCTAGCAACCGATTCCAAGGTGGACTCATGAATGTGAAGCAAAGAAACATGACAACAATGGATGAGAAGAGATAGTGCTTGTTGAAACAATCATTACTCTCATATAGTTTACCTTGCAAAGTTCATAGCTTGTGCTTAATAGAAAGTCACGTGCGAAAGACAAGACTGTAGTTTCCAGTTCATCCAACTAGAAGTACCTATTAATTCACTCAGAATGAGCATGTCTGCAGCCATTAACAAAAACCTTAGTACATGACTTTGAGACACGACAGTGACGATTTCTATGAAAGATGGTTCAATACACATTATCCAAATCTGGTTTCCTGTTATTGACTTTGTCTTGGTTGACAAGCTGACTGAAACTGCCTACCTTTAGAAAAATCATCATTTAGAAACTTTGCCACAAATGCCCATAACCTGTACACATCTTCAAAATTGGACAGAGAACCAGGTGAAGCTGTCATAACCTCAACTCGGGTAGATGCTTTCGTCTTGCTATCACACCAGCCATTCACAATACGATTACAAAGAGAAACGCTATTGGAATGCAAAGCCTTTTTCGGATTTGTATGATTTCATGCAAAACGGAGATGACTAAGAAACACCAAGCCAAGAGAAATATTATTTTTATCTGCCAACCTCTGTACAAGTTCTAGATTGATTAGTCTTCCCTTAGAGTTAAATAGGTTAAAAGATACAACTTCACCTCGATCATACCTAATCTTTTGTCCATATATGTGCACAAGGGGGATTCCACAATCTATTCCTGCAAATCAAAGCTGCAATAAGGAAGTAGCAAGCCAATTAATTAAGTATCTAAGCCTTAAAGTGGTTTTACTGAGGCCCATCATGTCCACATTATCAGGATGCTTGCAAGATATATGTGGATCCCTTCTAGTCCATTGTTGTTCTTCTGTTATCTCACCATCATTTGCAAAATAGTCATCCTTAAAAAGTTCATTTTTAGATTGTTCTCCACTTCGCAAAAAATATGCTTCCTTTTTCCCATCTCCTTCATTATTACTAAATGAAACTCGTATGTCCATGCTACATATTCTCTCATTTTCACCCAAACCCAAAAGACCTGAAATCCCGTCTATCTCTCTTCTGCCTAGAAGTCAGAATTCACCCTCGATTTCACCTCTTATGGAATTTCCCTTCGTCCCACACACCATCAAGCTTCCATTCTTAGCTGCCTTTATTTTGTTTCAACTTGTCATCCAGCTGGGAATTTCCTGTTCTACCAAACAACTCTTTAGAATGATAAAATATGAGAATCCAGATTGCTTTATTAATCAAATGCAATTACATATATACAAGAACTGTTGTCTCAAGATAGGTAAGCTATCTTGGACACACAATCTGTTGGTTGAGACATTATCTCAACCACACACCAATCTAGGAAAAGATCCTAACTACTAGGAACATACTCCTTTACTTAGTAAGCATCACAACTGAGACAAGTAGGAATTAGATATTCCAACACTCCCCCTTAATGAGTACTTGTCTCCATATCAATCTATAAAATCTAGTTGTGGTCAAACATAAAATAGAATATGTTGATTTCCATATAAAGGAGCAACTATCCACTGGAATGCATCGGTACTAATCGCTGCAAACGTCAATCTTGTAGGATGTCCTTCGCATACATGGTTCTTCCGACCATTATAACTATACACCATGATAAAAACCCATATTCTATTAATGAAATGGCTCTACAGGTGAAATACCTGGAGAGTGCCCAAGCACTACACACAATACACAATTATTCAATCAGGAGAATAGTCTAGTACATATAGGCTTTCTCACAATCATGGTGGTTTCAACCACTCCCTAGATAGTAGGATTTGAGAGCTAATATAGAGTCTCAATCCTATCATCATCATAACATCAATCTAACTTTATTTTTCTCCATTAATTCCAACACTCCCGCTTAATGGAGAAAGAGTACTGAAAAATAACATATGCTTGTTGGTCTCTTCTTTTTGCTAGAGCAAGAGACGGTCCTTCTATTCACTTAGGAAAAATTTATCGATTTTACACAGGATACAACGAACTCCCACAAAGGGAGAGTGAAAACATAGAGGTTCAGACTCCCATAAAGGGAGAGTGAAAAAACTCCAAGATCTGACAAAACCTCCAAAACACAAACAAGAACCAGGTCAGGACTGCCGTGGAACTGAAAGTGGGCAAGTGGAAACAAAGTCCGCCCCCCAAAACCCACCAAAGATATGACTCCTAGCGATGCAATGATAAAAGAAGAACCCGTGTGGAGGCCAATCCCGTGGTAAAACCCCAAGTAGCATGATCAACATTGATCATTGATCTGATACTTTAGATCCAACGGCTGGTGTCCATATCGCGCGGCTTAAAAGCCTACAAAATAACGCGCGATGAAGGCGTTTTACTTTTCCCAACCTCCGCCATGTGTTGCCTCGTGAGTGGAATCGCCAGCTTTTGGAAAAAACTGACTTTGGTTTAGATAGCGCCCGATGTGGGTGGTAAACCACTGGTGGTTTTGTCCTGTGGGGCCCACTAACATGCGCACCAAAAGGTGGCCATAGATCTGCCTTCTCCGTATCCGATGGCCACAAAACAAATTGGACCTCACAACTGCTCGTGTAATACCCAGCAAAGAAGGTGGTAAACACTGTTCTCCCCCCTACATGTGTCATAAGATGAATGGCATAACTTTTTATCCGAGAAAACCCTAGAGGGCGCCGGGAGCAGGTGGTATATCTCAAGCAGTTTTTGACCCCGGTAATATCTTCCTTTGACCTTCGCCATCTTGTATGAGGAAAACCAGGCCAGAGGGATGGCCTCCTACATGGAATGTCACCTTAATCCCTTCTCCTGTGAGCAGATAACTACTATCTTGATTTTTGCCTTTGTTTCTAGAAGCACCCTTGGAGAACCAACGGTGCAAATCCTCTGAAAGAATATCTGAAGTGGACTTATTCATTATTGTCATGAGACAAGATTTTGTCTCTTGAATTTCCTGAAACTATTGTCTGTCACTGAGGGCCCAGGATGAGCATTCTTTCTTCATCCTGTCATCTGTTACCTCCTCCCACTAGCAGCACAAGTCGATATGTTTGTTTCAAAACCCCTCATTGGCAAGCCATTCAACAATTTTGTTGCCTTCCCTGTGGACATGCACCATCCTAAGAGTTCGTAACACCCTTAGGTGTGATTGGATTCTTTGGTAGACTTGCAGAAGCCACCACTGGCCTACGATTTTCTCAGGTGCAGCACCAGCATTAAGCCTCTTCACCAAATTTATGACTAATTCTGAGTCAGCATCAACGATGAAATTGTGAATGTTGTGCTTGAGCAGTATTTCCAATCATAGCTCCATCACCATGAGCTCATCCATATTGTTGGTTGCTTTTCCTAGATAACTATGGAAGATGACCAAAATGTTTCTTTGCTCGTCCCTCAAGACCCCTCCATAACCTGCTTCACCCGGATTTCCTTTAAAGGCCCCATCAATGTTAAATTTTAAAAAACCATGAGAAGGGGGATGCTAGGAAGCTTTTCTAGCAGACGTATTCTTGTTGATCTGCATAGAACACTGAGGGAGATGGACCTTAAGCTCTAACTTTTCTAGGATTCTGGCCTCTCTTTGTCCTATGAGTTTTCCAGTATCAACAGCTCCCAGGATATGCACAGACTCTTTGAGTTGTTTAAGGATTAGCTTTACAATGCTGCTCACTGGGCTCGCCTTATCCTTGAAAATCCTATTATTGCACTCCTTCCAAACATTCCAGATTAAGAACCCTAGGGTCAGTGCCTAGGCGGAAGTTATTATCTCATTCTCTGAAAAAAAAAAATCCTCCAATTTATCAATGATGCCATTTACATTTATGTATGTCTATTAAAAGGCATCACCAACCCAGTGCCAAAGTATTGTGCTGAATGAGCATCTATTCAAGAGATGATTGGTGGTTTCTTCCTATTGTCCACATAGGTGGAATCTTAAGGGGCCAACAAAGCCTCTTTTCCTTAGGTTATCCCATGTCAGAATCTTGCCCTGTAGAACCAGCCACTTGAATAGTTTGACTTTCATCCAATGAGGATTATCCCAAAGTTCTTTCCAATTTTTATTAGTGTTTGTATAGTTAAGTCCCATGTCTATCATTTTGGCCTCCTTAAGGGTGAAGAGACTTGTCTTATTCTTTCCCCATCTTAATTCATCTTTCAAGGTTGAGGTTAAGATTTGCCTCTTTTCCAAAAGACCATTAAGGGGTATGGCTCGACTTTGCATCCTGCCCCTTTCTCTGTAATCTTGAAGTTTCCATATTCTCCATTTCTCTTTGTTCCTTGAGTGATCCCAATAGTCCCTTACCTTCCTTAAACCTTTGTTGATGGTATCTATGTGAATGTCTACTAACTCTTCACTGCGGAGATTTTCCTCCTGCTCCCAATTGTCCTCCCAAAACAAAGCAAAATTTCCATTTGTAATCTCCCAGAAACTATGATTTTGGACTAGGGCCCTGTTCTCCCAAGCTCTATTCCAAATTGAAGAACCTTTTACTTGTCTTTTCATTCTTATGAGGTTCTTCTCTTGCCAATCTCATGCATACTTTTTCTTCCATAGCCTTTCCCAGGGGGCTTGAATTTCCTTTAGCCATTTCCATCAGATTTTGGCTCCTAGCACTCTATTAAGAACTCCTGGGTCATGAAGACCCAAGCCACCATGGGATTTCGGTTTACATACCCTGTCCCATGCCACTAGGGCCCATTTATTCTTTTCTTCACCTTTCCCCCAGAGAAAGTCTCTTTGAATACTTCTTATATTAGTAATTACACCAGTTAGTGCCGGAATGGCTGATAGCATATAGACAGGGATACTTTGGACGATAGCCTTACTTAGAATCAGCCTTCGTGCTAGATTTAGGGCTCTATTTGTCCATTTTCTAATATTATCTTTTAGCTTATTTAGAATAGGCTCCCAGATTTCCTTGTGTAACGGTTTGTCAGTGAGGGGAACTCCCAAGTACTTCGCGAGAAATGACTCTCTTTGAAAGCCCAAAATCCTGGAAAGATTTCTCTGAATCGAAATATCTGTGTTGAAAAATAAAATCTTTGATTTAGTGAGACTTACCTGCTCTGGCTTCCTTGATTGTGGGTGTGCCTTGAAGCATAGTGTCATCTACAAATTGTTGATGTGTCACCGTGTCCCCACCTTGAGTGAGTCTCAGAACCTAAATTCTCCCTTCCTCCTTAGCATCTCTGATTTCTCTTCCTAACCCTTCCATCATTAGAATGGAAAGGAAAGGAGAGATAGGATCCCCTTGCTTGAGTCCTATCGTAAGCTTGAAGGTTTTGAAGGGAGAGCCATTAAGAAGAATTGAACAGCTGGCAGTGGTAACTAGCGCCATGACCCACTTGATCCAATCATGATCAAAGCCATAGGCTTTTAGAACTACTCTTATGTACGACTAGCTATGTTTATCATAGGCCTTTGCTATGTCCAACTGAATTATCATCCCTACATGTTTATTAGTATTGAGTGAATGAACCACTTCATGTGCTTAAATTATGTTATTAAGAATTTTCCTTCCTTCCACATAGCCCATTTTCTCCTCTGACAGTAGGGTAGGGAGGAGTGGTTTGAGATAGTTGGCAATTACTTTGGATATTATTTTATACGCCACATTACATAAAGCTATAGGTCTAAATCTATCTGGAGAGGTGGCCCTTTCATGTTTGGGGATTAAGGCTATGAAAGATTCATTGAGCACCTTCAAGACCATCTTAAATCTCCGAGAGTCTCCCACAACCTCCAGAATAACTTGTTTTACTATCCTCCAACAAGCTTTGAAAAAGTCCACATTGAAGCCATCCGGGACTAGTGCTTTCCCATTGTGCATCTCTGTAATGACTTCCTCAATCTCTTCCTCTATTACTGGTCTGTTGAAATTGTAATTGTCATCTCTAGAAACCAATTTAGGAATGCATTCAGTAAATATTTTCGTAAATTGATATCTATCTTTCGTGTTTTCCTCTGCAATTCTTTGAACATGTTGGACTAGAACCTCTTAGATCTCTTCATGAGTGTTTCTTTCTATTTCATGTTGATCTGTGAGTTTCACAATTTTGTTGTTGTTTCTATGAGCTATGGTGGATCTATAAAAGAATTTGGTGTTTCTCTCCCCTTCCTTAATCCATTGTACTCTGGATTTCTATCTCCAGAATATTTCCTCTTGTAGAAATCTGTTTTCCCAATCATGCTAGAGTGACTCTGCCATCTCTTTCCTTTCATTTGTATAGCCTTCTGTGATAAGAATTTGGTTTATTTCCTTTAGTTTATTTTCCACATCTCCTTTAGCTTTGAATATATTTCCAAATTCATTTTTATTCCACTCTTTGAGCCTACCTTTAATGTGCTTGAGCCTGCTATGTAGAAGGAACATCTTTGTACCTTGAAGGGGTAGCTCTTCCTTCCACCATTTTTCAATGTTTGTGAGTAAATTTGAGTGTGTGAGACAAGCATTCTCAAACCTGAATGGAGAGTTCCTCAGTTTACCAAATAGAGGAGCTTCCAGTTGGATAGGCCTGTGGTCTGAACATCCAAAAGGTAGGATGAGCGCATTCAGGCTACTTCCCATGAGAAGAAGTTCCTCTGAGATAATGAATCTGTCTAATTTTGAGGCTACTTAGGTAGGGCCGCCCCTTTTGTTATTCCAAGTGAAGATTCCATTCTTGGTTTCCATGTCAACCAATTTCATATTGGTGATGAAGTTCTGGAAGGCAACTAAATCCCTACAAAGATTTCTAGTACCTCCTTTCTTCTCCGTGAGTGATTTTGTGATGTTATAATCACCTCCTCGAATCCAGGGTAGAGCTGCATATATTTTCTTCATATCCTCCAGAGTGGTGAGGAGTGAAAGTTTGTCCTCCATTGGCTAAGGACCATAGACATTGGTGATCATATAACATTGCCTATCACCCACAGGTTGGAAAGTCAAAGAGAGGTGATGTCTGGAAGCCTTCGCATCAATCACACCAAATTTCTGTGGATCCCATAGAGTGAGAATGCCACCAGCAGATTTATTTGCTTTAACTTCAAGGTATTCATATCTATTTAACCATTTGCTATGTTTTTCTCTGATCTTCCCCATTCAACATTTTGTTTCCTGTATGAATACTATGTCAGGTTTTTCCTCTTTGACTGTGTTACCTAGATTCCTCTGTTTTCTCCTACTCCTTAGTCCTCTATTGTTCTAGGTGGTGATTTTCATTGAGGCAGGGATTTAAAGGAGTAATTGGAAAGGTATTTCATCCTTCCTAAGTCAATCATGATTTTGCCACACTCTAGTAGTGGTTCTTTCTGTCTTTTTCTTCCCCTCTTCTTTCTTGGGTTTTTTGTTAATTTTCCTATTATTAATTCTATTGTGGAAGTCCCTTTATTTTCCTAGTTGTAATGTCCTCTTTCGACTCCTGCAGCTGTTTGATGTGACTTGTTAAGGAATAGTTGTTGTATCTTGTCAACATCCTCCTCAGTTATGGAGCTTACTCCCAGGTTTCCTCCTTCTTTAAGAAACTTTTCCAGCTCTAGGTTCTCTCTTTTCAGGATCTGCTATAAGTCTTGGTCCTTTGTGCCACTTTCACTTTGAGTCATGTCATGGTCTTTTCCTATTTCCATGTTACTCAAAGGGTCCGTCGTGTATTCATTATATTCCTAAGTGAACTCCATGCTGGCCTCTTTTCCTTTCCCCTTTCCTGTCTGATTCTCTATCCTCTTTTGATCACCTCCATCTACATTTTCTTCTCCCAGGATCTCAAAATTTTTGTGCTCTCTTGTTTTGTTATCCTTCTTAGTATGGTTCTTTTGTGTCTTCCTTCCCCCTCCTTTTCCTTTTCCTCCAACTTTGGTGAAACCTGTCTGATCTTTCCTTTTACTGGTGTTTAGATCTTCCTCCCTTCTATTAAGAGGACAATCTCTAGATAGGTTCCCATGTTCATGGCATTTGTGACATCTAAATGGGATATGTTCATAGTCAAGTGTTTGAACCCATTCCTCGTCATAGACTTCTAGAATGACCTCATCTAGAAGGGCTCCTTATAGGTCCATCTCCACACAGATCCGAGCATAGGAGGTATATTTTCCTTGTAGAGTTGCCTCTGAAATCTTTAAGAAATGACCTAATTTATTGCCTATAGCTTTTAAAGATTCCGACATCTAGTAATCTAAAGGTAAGTAGTAGAGTCTAATCCATACTAGTACCGAAGTGAAGGTTTCTCATTCTGGCACAAAGTTCATCGTCCATGGCCGCATATAGAGTCCAACAGTTACAAAGAAGTATGGTCCTCCTTCAAAAATCTTGTCTTTGTCCTCCATCTTCATGAATACCGCTGTAAAAAACCCCTTGGATCCAAGATGTATATTTAACTCCCCCTTTGATTTCCAGTTGTATTTTATCCAAGTGTACAATGTTTCCATTAACAGCCAGATACCCGTAAATTTGCATATGATGGCATAGTTCTCCATGTGATCCATGTGCTCTTGCAAAGCCGAATCATTTAAAATAACTCGTGGTTTAGTTATGGTCTCAGGTTTACAAGGCCCCATCTTGGTTTTGTTCCCTATATCCTGACCTTTGTCTTCCACTTTCTCCTCCTGTCAGTTTTCTTCATGGGTCCCTTGTTCTACATGGGTTTTTCTGCCTTCCGCCTTCTTATTTTCTGTGTCTTTTGTCTTGACCTCCAACAGTTGTGGAGGCTTGTTCTTATTCCTTGCTCTTCCCCTGCTTGCAACCACGTTATTGTAGGAGGGAGTGGAGCTCCCTCCTCCCTGTGCTTCCAAGGGTGCTTGTTATCCTTTGCCACACTCTTTGCTAAACCCTAGAGCCTTGATCGCACATGGAACCAAGTCTTTAACACCATTCCGAACATAACAGATTCTCACATACACCTGTTGGTCTCAACCTCAGCTAGGCTTACAATTAAAACATGAAATAACTTGGTAACAGAGGTTTTCATTTTTGTCTTCTTGCAGTAGAGCCCATACTTGTTCATCTTGAGTCAAGGCTTCATCTTCACTTTCCTCGCCATGAGGTAGTGATGTATCTTCTCGTCATATCTTCCCCAGTGATGGAAACCTTTATTTTTTATTCTCGCCCTTCTCAATATTGTGGTAGGATGGATAGGAGAATTTTCCCTCCTACTCTATCTGGTGTCAACCATATGAACGTCAGCTATAATGTCTTCATCATTCATTGACTTAATGTCTACATACACAAAAATATTAATGATATCATCACAATTTAAATTTAAATTCTCTCTAGATTTTTCTTCTTCTACCATGTATTTAAAATTAGCTTCATGTGGCTCCTCCAATTGATCTTCAACACTTTGTTCCTATTCACACCCTTCCTGAAGATCAACTCGTGAATCTTACACAATAGACTGTGCCTCTTGATTCTTGTGGTCATTAACAGAACCACATTTTTCTGATATTTCTTCTGATTCGAACATACTACTCATACTAATGCCTCCAAATGGCCACATGAAAAAAATATCATTAAAAAGATCCATATTGATAACACCATTTATTTCACTCCAAATTCCTGTGAGAGAATCCACACACACATGATATGGTAACAATGTCAACAATTTTGTGCCAACAAAATTAAGACCATGCCACAACTCCACGATTGACTTCCACGCTCCACCAAATTCAAGTCTGAGGGTTGACTAAGTGATTTTATTTCACACAGGCTAATGTATTTCAGGTGTACCACAATGACCCACTGTGCGGGGACCATAGTTCAACCCACCACTCTCCGGCTGCGCCACCACGAACCCGGGCTTCACACTTAGTCTCAACACACGTAGACCCAAATGATCTATCTCTACCCACAATAGTAACTCCCATCATAATAACTAGATGCAAACTATATAAAAAAATACCCTTCACAATAGCAACGTAGGGAATCAGGAAGGTCAGACAACTACACCAGCGAAATAAGCTCGTTCAGCAATGTGCCAACACAACAAAGATATTTTGGGCATCCCTATTCAAGTTGATGAGCGACCACTAAGTCTGCTAAAGGCTCAGTTGTAAAGCCTGTTAAGTTGATTCTCTTATACCATGCAATCAGTGAGGAGGAGCAAGCGATCCTCTTCACAGCTCTCAGTCACACAACATCAACAACTCCTACAGCCTCCTGGCAATCTAGGCGACTTATTCCTCCTGAAGCAGAAGGATATTCCTTTTTGCGCAAGCACCAGCTTGGACCAACTGCCAACACGCATCTGCTGGCCACGCTGCCTCGACACAATTTTCTTATTTCACAACCCCTCTGATGCACAGCCCGCATCGATCTCTCTTATGTGCAATTGCAAATTTCAATCGTGGCGGATTGAATTTAATCTCAGAATGGTTGGATCAAATCCTCCTACAATGAGAGATGGGAAATTTGGTGTTTATCTTACACGAAGAAGTCGTGAAGCCATTGGACCTAGCTACGAGCAGCAGAGATGGATTACTTATCTATCAATGAGTGAACTAGCCAATCACCTCTCAATCACCGGATCTCTGTAGCATTTGAGTCACACCCATGGAATTATCTCTATTCAAAAGACTCACTCAAATTTAATGTTGTAGCAGCATCAGTCATTGCATGTGAGCACCACGGATTCACTGAAACCACAACCTTTGGACCCGATTCGTTTCCCACCACAAGAGAGAAAAAAAAACACGCAACAAATTTTTTTCACCTTGATGCTCAGCAAAACCCACCCTCCTCATGGCTCCTCGGCAACTCTCCAGCTATGAATCAACTGTCAGCACACTCCTCTGATCAATACAATAAAAAACCGGCCTCATCCATGGCCTCTTACACGCCAGATCTCCTCAATCACGGAGACAGTCACCGCCAACAACAATTTTTCCAAACACACAGTCGTCACCCTTATAAACCACAGTCTCACGAAGATATTTGCGCATGTACACCTAAAATCTGCGAATACTACCAAAATAAAATATGCGTGTGGTTTCACAGTGGGATCAACACGTTTAGCCCTCCAATCCAAGCGACGATTTCACCTCAGTCGTGCTCTTTCAAATCAGCATACAAGCCACTCCTTCCTATAGCTCTGATACCATGATAAAATATGAGAATCCAGATTACTTTATTAATCAAATGAAATTAAATATATACAAGAAGTGTTGTCTCAATATAGGTAAGCTATCTTGGACACAAAATCGCAATCTAGGAAATAAATCCTAACTACTAGGAACAAACTCCTTTACTTAGTAAGAATCACAACTGAGACAAGTAGGAATTAGATATTCCAACATAGACTTGAATTGGAATTGCTATTACTATCCTTGTTTGAACAATTTCTGGCATAACTATGATTTATTTTAGTTTGACCCTGGACCAATCTCATCTCTCTTATAGAAGGATTCTTCCCGAGTTTAAGAGACTCGAAATTTTGGGATGTTTCGTCGAGGGAATTATCAATATTTGTCCATGCCCCATTTCCAATTGAAGGAAAGTTGATCTCCTTGGAAGCCATTTCTTTCGAGTGAACTAATTCATGAGAACAAGTGACGATTTCACCTCAGTCGCGCTCTTTGAAATCAGCATACAAGCCACTCCTTCCTATAGCTCTGATACCATGATAAAATATGAGAATCCAGATTGCTTTATTAATCAAATGCAATTAAATATATACAAGAAGTGCTGTCTCAAGATAGGTAAGCTATCTTGGACACACAATCTATTGGTTGAGATATTCTCTCAAGCACATAGCAATCTAGGAAATAAATCCTAACTACTAGGAACAAACTCCTTTACTTAGTAAGAATCACAACTGAGACAAGTAGGAATTAGATATTCCAACATAGGCTTGAATTGGAATTGCTATTACTATCCTTGTTTGAACAATGTCTGGCATAACTCTGATTTATTTTAGTTTGACCCTTGACCGATCTCATCTCTCTTCTGGAAGGATTCTTCCCGAGTTTAAGAGACTCAAAATTTTGGGATGTTTCGTCTAGGGAATTATCAATATTTGTCCATGGCCCATTTCCAATTGAAGGAAAGTTGACCTTCCTGGAAGCCATTTCTTTCGAGTGAACTAATTCATGAGAAACTGATAATATTGTTGCATCAAATGATATGGTGTGGTGATCCGGTTTTGATCTTGAAACTTTTTTTGTTCATCATAGACAAGAATCTCAAGTGTTTTAGTTCTCATTGCACTGATACATTTCCTTTTCTTAGAAAACCAATGTGATAAGTGGGGTGAACCAAACTGGCCTTTCCTCAAGTTGGTTAAATTATCTGTAGCAAGTGGACTCTGACCCAAACCAATACAGAAGGAATGGTCAATCTCATCTTCACTAAAAACAAGATTCCTCATAATTTCTCCAACAGAAACACTTTCAGCCTCTCCAAAGACGGTACTATATCCATCTTTGTCTAAACTGTTTTCATTGTCCATTTCACTCTCAAACACTTCTCTTACATATGAGAGCGAAAATGTGCCTGAGAAGGATGGTAACTGAGATCCTCCCCCAACATCAGGGATAGGTCATCACCTTCATCAGATCATTTTTTTTATAGACTATTCATACTGCAATAAAATCTTAAACTCTGAAAACACTCAGCCATCCTCGAAAGGAAATTTTTTATGCCCTCTAATATCCATCTGCTCTGTTATATCTAGTTGAAATACAGTTCAAAACATCGAATCAAATTGAAATATAGAAGAAAACCCATATTCATTCAAATTAGTCATAAAACAAAACAAAGTACTTCTTTTTTACTTCATCCATCTAAATTTAGTGCTTTTGGTTTCGAAACGAAAATGGAGCAGAGGTTGGGGGAAGCAATTCCTTATCAATGGCTTCATTCTCTTCCCTAAATACATCTCCAAGTACAAAATAGTCATATAGTCATAAATATAAAATAGGATATATCTCCAGAGTGGATTACGTTCGTCTATAATACGTATTACATTGTGGAACCACGTAAACATTTGATTGTTCCCACAAATAAATCTTTGACAATTGTGACTTTAAAAGGAAAACATGAAGAGTGTGGTTGTAACTTCTTCGACAATCAAGATAAGGAAATATTTTGTCCAAGTAAGAACCTATATATGTTGTACTTGAATGATTTCAATGATGAAATACAAATGAAAGGATCCCCAATTCCCCATCTCTTGAACCAAACAACAATTTCATGACCTCTTTTTCTATGTAAATCCCCAGCTCTTGGTGGACGGAGGCACAGGTAAGTTCCCCGGTTGCAACAAACTTCCCCTAGATTTGGCTCAAAGGCATCGACAAAGTTTACACTGGAGGATGTTGAGAGCAAGCGTGGAGCAGGTATCGACTTTACACTGGAGGATGTCGAGAGTAGGTGTCAGAGCATCATAGATGAGTACGCAAATAAAGAAAAATAAGTACACGCATGTGAGGCAGGTGGTTACATCTAAAGATTTAACGGTTGAACATAAGGGAAAATTTTAAGAACTGTCCTAAATTTATATGTATAATAAATGGGAGAATCCCATGATACATAGGAAAAATGGAAGGCGATTTTGTCAATAGTATAATAAATATATATATAATTTTTTTGGCAAATCTCACACCAGATTATATTGTCTTGTAAAATCAAGGAAAATATTTCACGAAATTATAAGATTTCGTAAGAACTTGGCAAATCCCACTAAATAATAAAGACTTTGTAAAGGGCTAAAAAAATTCATAATGAGTATTTCTTGTAATGACTTCAAGCCTTGTTAAGAATTACATAAAAAACCAAAACAAGTATATTCCTAGGTCAAAACCCTAGCAATAGAAGGGTTTTAGGTTTCCACAATACTAGTAATAGAAGAATAAGGATGGGGTTTGTTTATTTGTTTGTTCATGTTGTTATATCATCCTATTGCTATTATTTCTAAACAATCAATGAATTCAATAGAATTGGATAGGTACAAACCAACTCACTTTAGCTTTAAAATATCTCTTCTATTAATTTTATTCTTTCACATTTTTTACCTTCTAACAAATAATATAAAATAACAAAACGTTGAGTATTAAACTTGTTTTTCATAAAATAATAAAGCCTTGAGTATTAAACTTGTTTTTCATTTTCATCATATCATTCACGAAAAAAAAAATTGTCATATGTTTGTTACATATTCTTTCTCCATGATTTTATTTATTGCTTACGTAGTTTTCATTCTTGATCACTCCCTACCTCAAGTCAAGAAGAGTTAATTAGGAAACAAATTCCATGTAATGGCACTCATGACAAACTGAAACATGTAAATCCATTTGTTATCATGGTTGGCAGAAGTAATATTGTTATGGGACCTTCATTGTAGAGCCTAGAGAAAGTAGCAAACAAAATCATCCTCTTATTGTTTCTTTGGCAAGGATTGTCTCCTTGGGGTCATATGAATTCCTCTCTCTAATCATTCTAAACATTTTATATTTTCCAACCAACATTAGATATCAATGTTGACTATGTAACTAGCTATTCAACCAATTTTTTATTTTTTTTTCTCTCATACATGCAATCCCTATTTATGCATTGCTTTCCATGGAAATTTTAATCCACTCGATTATAATTAAAAATTTGAGCAAGAAAAAACAATTTTACAAAGTGCACAAGTGATTAACTATTACTTATTTTATTTATACTGGGTGCATGGACTGTCTAGTTAAGCAATTGCTGCATAATTCATGTCAACTGGAAATCCTTATGTCAAAGTTTTATGACATTAATGATAAAATTTTGATCAATTGATCTTACTTTTAAACAAAAAATCATATTTCAATTTCCACTAAGGAAGTGGGGAGCACTTAATAAGGAAGGATGATAGATTCCCCATCTTTATATATCAATAGTAAGTGTGAAACTTTTTAACAACTAACTTAATAATCACCATTGCAACTTCACCTTTCTTTTGTGCTTCTTTCTTTCTAATTGCCCAAGGTGGCCATCGAATTCACAACAGGACTAATGTGTGACCACTTAAAAAGGTATTTCCATTGTTGCCTAGTAATTGAAATGTGGTATGTATGACTAATGTGCAAGCATATAAAAATATATTTCAAATATATACAAGTCCAAGAGCTTAACTCAACTAGTTGTTTCCAATATTGTTGGACATTTGGCTTGTTCTATGCCAATAGGTACCGAAATCAAATCTTCCTGGATGAAACACATTAATCAATGTTACAAGGGTATTAATCATATCATCCAAAAATATGGTGGTGTCACTTGGATATGTTGATGTGAATTTCCTCGAAAAAAAAAACAAATATATATCCAATTCCAAATTAAAAAATACTTGTATACATCCACTATACATCATTGATGCCCTTATTCACTCTACTTTTTAACCCATTTTAATATTTCCTCTATTGACCTTTTTGTCTAAGATTTAAATTTCATTTTCATTCATCTAGAACTATATTATTTCCCACTTCAATACCATTAAGAAAATACTTCACTTAATAAAAGTAAAGAGATTACTACCATTGCATTTTATATTTTTTAAGAAAATGAGCATGCATACCTAACCTATCCTAACACTTGGTCCTTAAAGAAGACAATTTTTCCATAAGTTACCATTCCTTTATTTGGCATCTAGTTGTCCAAAATCACCCTCACCACACAAAAAGGTGAACACTCACCTTCTCTTGAGCTTTAAAGACAACATGGATTTTAGCTTTCATGATATGGAAGGTTCATTTTTTTTTTGAAATTTCCACAAAAATAAGGTCTTCCACAAATATACTATTAAATTATTTTAGTTAAACTTTTAAGTAAAAATTTGTAAACATTCTTAAAAAGTGTATTAGTCTTTCATAGGCTTGCACATGGTCCTTGTTCTCCCTCCTTTTGAAAATGATCTACCCATCCCAGTTTTAAGTCTCTTTGTTAAGATGTTAAAATTTATAACCCTAGATGAAAATGATATTTTAGTAGAACAAGAATACAAGTGCAATTAGTATTAGATTTATTTTCCTCTTTAATACCTTCATATCAAGAGTCTAGAATACAATGACCTTAAATAAACTATAACCTATTGCATTAACTTATTAAAAAATATTAATATTATGTTTTACATATTAACTTCCACACACTAGAGTTGTGTTGAATTATAGTTTCAAATACATGATAGTGAAGGCATGCACGATATTGGCCTTTACAAAATTCAAGACTTACATGCTCTTTTATTTTCTCAAACTTTCCTACCAAGTGTTGTAAATGGAAATTATGCATGCCTGAGTCGCCTGGTTCGAAGAATTTCAAGATTGAAGTTCGAAATTCACCACATAATGGAAAAATTAAGATACATACAAAATGTGAGCCTGAAAATATAATTAATTCTTCATCATTTTGTGAATCAAACGTTTTCTTAACTACTAGGTTTCTTTATTCATTTAAATTCGCCACATAATGGAAAAAATTAAGATCCATACATGTATGCCTGAAAATATAAATACTTCATAATTTTGTCAATCAAACCTTTGCTTAACTAACAAGTTTCCCGGGCTTTAAGATATCCTCTAATCATTACAAGGAAGATGAAAAACCAAATGTAATTGTCTTGCGATGAACTAATATGATAAGCTTTCCTAGTTTGCAATTGCGTGCAATTAATTTTCTTAGCTTGAAATTGAGCACAATTAGCTTCCTTAGTTTGTAATTTAGTGCAATTATCCTCCCTAGTTTGTAATTTAACACAATTAGCCTCCCTAGTTTTCAATGTATTCTAATTAACCTTCCTACCTTACAATGTAGTGCAAGGATCCTTCCTTGCTAGAAATGTATCATAATGATTTTTATTTCCTGGCATTGTATTACTAAGATTGTTGCTTCCATGCAATTTGTTGAGAGCTATCCTTACTTGCGATGTAGCACAAGGATTGTTCCTGACATTCTGCTTGTACTAGAGATTTCACATATGGAGGCATCTTCCATGGCCATTTACAACTATCACATCAAATACACATAAAGAAGCAGATAACGTCAATATTGTTGCAATTTTCCATATAGATTCCATACTTCAAGAAGAATGAATCTATTTTTCTCCCCCATTTTATTATTTCAACATCATTTTATGGACATCAAATCATATTCACATACTAGACAGTTTACTGTTTGGTATTTCCAATTGGTGTATAAGTGAGAATAATCTCACAATTTTCACATATTTTAGTATAATTTCAACTATCAAGTTCACTTTTGAATGGATATCAAACTAGTTCCAATTACATCCTGAATTTAATGCCCACTCAATAGGTGTAACATGCTCTCAAAGATGAATTATATGACCTCCTACAGTCTTACTGATAACATTGCAAGTGGCTATGAGGCCGAAAGCATTTCACTTTCTCTAGTAAAAGACATGTCTAATGGGAAGCTTGAGTCAATCTGTTTTAGGCAGGGTGCAAATCAAAATTGTATTCTAATGGTTCAAAGTGGAAAAACTATCCTTATGGAGCATTTAGAATGTCAATGGTTGGATTCTATGCAACTAAAGACTCCAAGGAAAACAACTCAGAATCTAGAGTTGTACAAAGGTAGCTCCCAAAAATATTGCAATTAATACAAATCTGCCACCAATTGTCTCTTTTAAAACACAATCATACAAAGGAAAATAGGGTATCACAAAAGAATCAGTAACATGTAGGTAAAGGGAATGGATGTTTCTTGTGTTAGAGTTTAAAGGGAGTTAAAATATAAGAATTTATTAAGATACCTCAAACTACATAGAATCATACACAACTATTGACACTTTTCCATTTAATATGTTAAAACATGTTGTACATAACCAAGCTAACTAGTCTACATACAACAATAATGAAATCAAATTTCTTTAACACCAAGGACTAAATTACAAACATACTTATGTATAGAGGGGTGATTGAAGATTTTATGTGAAATTTTGAAAGAAGTCTACATGGAATGTTTCTTTGCTAGAGGAATATCAAGAGTTTGGTGAGTCCTGGGAAAGTTGTCCCATATGGTTTGCACTATCACACATGATTCATTATCCCACCATTCCTAGCTCTAGGTTTTTCCTCTGGCCCATGATATTTTGAGTCGTTATCAGTCAATTTTATTCACTGATGTTTTTTTCATAAATCTTTTCTTACAAGTGATGGCCATGGAAAATTCTAGAAGTTATGTGAATGACAATAGGGACAATTGAAAGTTGCAAATGCCAACTCTCAAGGCGAATGAGTCTCATCATTCACAAGCCAAGATTCTCACTGTTCAGAAGTTCAAATATGTAAGGAAGGAACAACTTGAGTTTCATTGTGTTGTTGTGCTGGAGAAGTGGTCTCTATTAAGTCAGATTTTATACTTGGAGGGGCAGCTCGAGCTCCTGGTCAAAACCTCAAGTTTCTTTATAGGTAGACAAACCATATTTTCTTGAGTTATGTACAGGTGGGTTGCGTTAAACATATCATTTGTGGGGCCTATTCTCTTTGTAACCAGACTCCACGCTCATCTGTTGGACTTGGGGCCTGTACCTAGTGTGTGGATGACAATTAATCTGGTTCTGAAGGTTTGTGGGCCTTATTTCAGACTTTGGTAAGTTGTATTACCACAGCTGGATGTAGTTGTGATTTACACTATGGCATGGAGGATATATGGACCCTTTGGGACTAGTTAACATAAGGAACAAGTGTGAATAAATTGTATGTATCAGTTAGGATCCTTGGATGAGTTTCACTGCCTGTTGTGCATGTAATCTTGGTAGGATTGGAGGGTTGTAAATCTTGCTACTGTCAAGTACAAGAAACTGTGCTTCCAGAATCTATTTCCTTGTGATATTGTCTTGAGTTGGTGGTCAAAATTATATGTATCAGTTGTATGTAAATTTATGAGTAATGAATATATCAGATTGAACTCTTTTGGGGCTTCAATGGTATGTCATTTGTTCACTATCGTAGGATAACACCTACAACAACATCTATATGATGTGTTTGACAAAATTTCTAGCTGAAATATTAACTAAAAAACTCTAAAATTTGTGGTCAATTGGGAAGTTTCCTTATTTGGAATTTTACACCTAGTTATAAGCAAACAAGTGCAAGAAAGACATTGATGATAGAAACAAGAGCATTCAATGCTTGCATAAGGTTTGTATTTAAGGTAGCGAACTCCAATCACTTTAGGGAACATGCACCTAAACTCAAAGGAGAAACTCTTCTGGTAACATGTACCTAACCACAAAGCAATTGAGACGGTCAACACTATTAAAACTTCACAAAACTTGATCATAACCAAAACAACTTTAGCAAGAAGACATGTTAGTCACCAATGAAACAACATAAGCACCTAAATTCAGGAATAATTTCTTACACAAACAAGAGAATGCTACATGAGTGGTGGCAAAACAATGATCAACTACTTAGCCAACGTCTTCTGAAGAAGCATAGGATCACATGAAGCAACGAGCAAGGATCATCTCCATCATTAATCCAAAGAGATCAATAATGCAATGATACCCATGAGCAATCAACACCAACAAGGAGCTATCCATGTAGATCAAGATAATCACAAAGTTACTTCATCATCAATGCAAACATATGGTGCATGAAATCCATTGAAGAAAATACATCAATATCATAGAAGATACCCTTATTCTCAACAAGGCACCCATAGCATTCATTCAACAAGGAACACAATGTCACTAAAAGCCTTTGTAAAATCATCAAGAACAAGCAGGTTTAAATTTTGAAATATAACTGGAAAACAACTATGCCTCCCAATCAAAAAACGTGCTTCAAAAACAGAGTCACGAGTATATATTATATTGAAAATTTTAACAAGACTTCTTGCTCAGCAACAAAAATCATTTATATACAACATTTCACCTTTTTCTATGGGCTGGACTTTTGAGAAAAGTTTCATGGTTAGAATCCAAAATAAGCATTCTCTTTCATAGTTCACCATTGGAACCTTGCATGATTCAAAGCAAGGGTTCCATCACCATTGAGATGGTATCATCAAAACCAACATAAAAACCTCTTGAATATCATATCCTCTACACATCAATATAACAAGTAAATACTCACGCTATAAAGCATAGAAAACCAGATTGCACAATATTATAAAATACCCCATCAGTAACAACAGATGGCAAAGAATTTCAAATGATCAGTCATATTTGACAATCATAAAAAACTTAATTTCCAAATAAAGTTTTGTTCAATAGTCTTGAAGAACTAGAACCAACATAATCCAGCTACACCAATGGTGCAAATCCTTAACAAATGTGGCAAAATATTTTTTTTTAAACATGGTATACTTGATGATGTTACTTATACAGGTTTCCATCTAGTTTACCAGTCTCCAAAGAGAAACTCACTAGTGAGATGATGTAGGCTACGCTACAACTGGCCAATAATCTTTTTATCCCCACAAATAATATACAGGTCAGGGTACAAAACCTAGATATTTGAAATACTCGTGTTTTAGAGAACTACGAGCAGTGATTCATCTACTGGGCTCCAGGCACAACATTTTTTGTGAGGGAACATGGTGGCAAAAAAACAAAGAAATAAACAACAAAGTTGTCTGCATTAAGAAGAATTGTTACCTGACATCCTTTGATCATATTCCAAAGAACAAAGATAATGTTTGTCCTCACCGAGAGAAGATCAATTCCTACTGGCTTAAGACTTGGAACCACAGTTGCCAAATCTCGTTGAATGCAAAACAAGTGAAGAAAGTTTTAAATCATGCATCAATATCACCATGTCTCCGATATGTATTTCAAATGGAAATAAAACTTGAACGTCCAATGAGTTCAACAGAAAAAATGTAAATGTTATTGATGGGATGATATATGCAAGAATAATCATGGAGCTAATTAAGATCAATGATGCTTGGACAAATTAAGATCCTAGCCGAGTGTTGCGCAAAAGTTATGAAATACAACGGAACCCCAAAATCCCTCACTTCTGAATATCTTGCAGTTTCACCTTGTATAAGGCCCAAAACATGACACATATTCATAATCATTAAGATTATCAAGTAGCCCTCTTCTAGCCTCCTCTAACAAGGGACTCGTAATTAATTTAGGAAATCATCATTTAATGTACTGTAGAAATTCCAGTATTTGCATTGAAAAGGGAGAACATGCAACTCACAGATGCATCAAACATGGAAAATAACATTTGGAGTAGAAGACTTGTGTGAAGTTCAAATGAACTAGAAGCCCAACATGCCCCTCATAGTCATTTCTCTATTTATGGAATAGTTTACTAATAGAACAATATTTCATTTGTCACTTGGAGCAAGCATTGAAAGTCAAGTGGATGGATAAGCTCCTTTGGGACTCTTGGACTGCACCTTTTTAAAAATGGGTAAGGCGGGACCTCCTAGAGAAGTTTTAAGTTAGTAATACTTTGTTTTTTTTGCTAGCGTACTAAGGGCCATCTACCATTATTGAAGTATTTTTTAAGGTCCTCTAAACATTCAAGTAAAAAAGAGAAAATAAAAAGTTGCTCTTTTCCACCATACTGGAAAGCAACCAAAATAAGAGCAATCTCTAACTATCCAAAAACACCAAAAAACTCATTTCCAAAATTCCTACACCTTTGTCTAACTGCAAACACATCTGATGTCAATTGGGTCTAGCTCCACTGGTTAGGTGGAATGATTGTTATCCTCCCTACAATGGTTCTATTGCCACATTTGGAAACTTGTGCTCACCACTAAAGGATAAATATTATTAGCTTTTTGCTTTCGTCACTATAAAATGGCAACTCATAGACATCCCCAATCAAAATAATTAAAGTTGTGTTTAGATTTGAATATTCTAGGCCAGCCCAACTTGCATATATATAGACAATTCAAGTCCCCTTGTGCGGATCATTGATGTGTGCTTTGTATTGACCTTCTTAGAGGTTAATGGACAAGACAATCTTAGCTTCTTGCTTGCCTCATTCTCTATGTATGTTCTTCTGCTACATCGATAGGGATCTCTAGTATCATCATCAGTGATATTTCATTATTCATCAACACTTGCTAGGATAAGTTCCTAAATACTTATAATTTAATTGGGGGATATAATTTTAAATAGAATTATGGAATCAAGAGACATCGTAACGATAAGCCTTGTATTGTTGAAAGGATTTCAAAGTCCTTGGGTCTAGTCCCTTAACGAATAAAATTGAACTTACTCAAATTCCCACATTCAAGCCTTTTTCACTATATAATGAAGCAACACTTTTCTCCCCTTGCTATAATTTTATCATCCCTCCAAGTATGTTATCATTTGCATCCTAGTATAAGGAACAATATGACTAAGCAAAACTATTTCCCCCTTCTTGTAAATTTATCATCCCTCTAGAGATGCTACCATATGCAAGCTAGAATGAGAAACTAAAATTGTTTCAAGATGGCTTCATATAGTCTCTTTAGATGCAGTCGGCATTCCTACACACACAAACACATAGAGAAAATGTTTAGTACATCCTTGGAATTTTCTCTTTTAGAGACATGGAAAATATTCTTTCTTAACTTTGTAAAATACAAGAAAGGCATGATCTAATAGACTCTACAATTAGATTGATAGAAAGCATGCTCATTTATTTTCTTGAGATTGAAAAGGTTAACACACTAATTCTACATCACCTTGACTCAAATTTGTATTCTTTTTTGATATCCTGCTAATATAAATTTTAATTATAAATAACCATATGATTTTTGTAACTTTGAAAATATAGTCTCTTTTCTGATGGATAATTGCAAATGACTTGTAACATTCTCTAGTGAAATTCCCTTGAATTTGATAATCTTTATGATTTTCTTTAGAATTTCTCGTGTAAAAAACTTCCAAAAACAATGTTTCAGGAATTGGAAAACTTTCAGCTACAGAACCTCTCATTGCTAGGTCAAGACATGTTAAGGAAGTTCAAACTTACCATCTATTCCCAACCAATCCACTCTAGAAACAAATTGTTGAAGAAGTTGCATGGTCTAGTGAACTCGTGCCCTCTTAATACAAGTAATGTCACCTGTAACCTCATCAAAAAATTCCCCACCACTAGTATCCTTCCTCCTTTTGGAAGAGGTGTCTGGTGAATCACTTACTTCACAATCCTCACATTCTCCCAATTCAACCTTGAGAGATTCTCTGCCCCATATATGCACTACATGTTTCCAAATGTTTCTTATCTCCTCTAACCTTATAGACTTAATGAAGTAATTATAGGCTCCATCAGTGATTCCTTTCATCACAACACTAGTCTCTTCACTTGTTGGCATCACTAGAAACATAATAATGCAAGTGAATATGTGGTGTAGAATGGCTCAACTAACCAAACTATTTGAATCTTAGCTTCCTCCATTAGATAAACAAAAATAAAAGGAAAAAATCAATTTAAGTCAGTCAGAGAAAATAGTGGAAAATAACAGTTAAAAACCTAATTCCCATAGTCAAGCTATCAAGAAATGTTTGGACAAACTTCAACAATAACTCCAAATACTTTGAATTTTTTTTGGTTTTTTCATAAATTTGATGCTGCAAGCTATCTAGTGGGGTATTTAGATTTCATGTTCTATAAAATGAAAAGCTAATCCTAGAGAGAAGGGAAACCAATTACTTAATACAAGAAGATCTAGTCCCAATCCAACAATTTAAAGCAACCTGAACCTATCCTCATTTGGTTAGTACACCTTACACATAACCCTATCATAATATTCTTAGTTTTCCTTAACTATTGATATTTCTTGGGGAATTCACGTGCATGTTGTCATTGAAATAATAGTAGTGTCTCTGAGAAAATACCCTACTGAAAGAATATGTACACAATTGTAGTAATTATGAGAGAATCATAGAGTGTCCAAATTAATATTGGTTGATTGAGCTTATGATCAAACTATCCCATATTACAACGTCCTCATCACACATCACAACATCAACATTAAGACATGGTGCTGAGCATGAAAAACCATTCCGATGAAGCCAGGATAGGAGGGATAAGACTTGCATATCATTGTACAAGCCCCCTTGCGTGGATCACTAATTTGTGGTTTTTATTGGCCTTCTTAGAGGTTAATGGGAAAGACAATCTTAGCTTCTCGTCTGTCTAATTCTCTATGTATGTTCTTCTACTACATCGATAAGGATCTTCGGTATCATTATCAGTATATTTCATTATTCATCAAAAATGGCTAGAAAATAATTTCCAAATTTAGATATAGATCAAAGACAGGATAACTTATATTTAGTCTTAATTGACTATTAGGTCATTTTCTACAAACCACAACTCTTGGCACATTGAAAACCCTATTGAAAGTATAAGAAATTTTCTCAATTCTATATTGTTCAATGCAAGGAGAGGAATGTATTAACTTTATAGTGGAATCTAATCAATGAGTACAATACCGAAGGTCCATCAGATGGTGCTTGTTGAATGTATGTGCAGTTTCCCTTGGGGCCAAAGCACCAACCATGATAACTACATTGCAAATCCATGTCCTCGACTATCCTTCCTTCAGATAGAGGAGCCCTTCGATGAGGACAATTGTCATCAAAAACTTGCCAAGCCTGGCTATGTTTGTCCCACCAAAAATCGATGTCAAGGCCCATAACAATGAATGCATGAGGCACCTTCTTTCCCATCTTCTGACTCCTACTTTGGCATTATGTCAAACAACAGAGCTGAAGCATATGTTCTCTTGCAAGGACTCACTCTAGCCAAGAGTTCTCAAATCCAAAATGTCATTATGTTAGGAGACTCTCGCCTAATTGTTTAGCATATGCTATTCAACTCTAATCCTGCAGACCCTCTTTTGTCTTCCATTTTGGAAAGAATAAAGAAAAACTATAGTTGAATTTGAAAATGTGAATTTGTATCATAGCCTTCATGAGCAAAACTCCATGGCAGACTCAAAATCCAGTAGCACATCAAGGAAAAAGGGGTATATTATATGTTAATGATTGAGCTTATGATCAAACTATCCCACATTACAAATTCCTCATCACATGTCACAACATCAACATTAAGACATGGTGTTGAGCATGACAAACCATTGCCATGAAACCAGGGCAAGAGGGATAAGCCTTGCATATGCTTGTACATGCTTAAACTAACCCACATTATGTCTAATAACTGCTTGGCCTTAGGAATATGGTTTTAAGGTATGATTATGGTGTCGTCTCTTAATGTCGAATTCACTACTCCTTTTCAGTTTCAGGGAACGGATGCAAGATTTTCCTTTGGTGAGCTCTGGCACTCTAGCTCCAGTTCATCCCATACAGTGTAGACCATGGTCGTGTCTTTGGCAAGGCTCGTAGTTAGTTCCATCTCAAAGTTTCTATTCCTTCCATCTATCTGTATTCAAGTGAGCTTAGATTTCTCATTTTAAAACTTGATGGCAGGTCTTGCTTGGGCAAAGAATCAAGCACTACCAAATTCGGCCTTGAACAATCAAAATTACGTCTCAGGTTGGAATTCTATCCCTCACTGGTTTGCATCCCTGAAATTGAAAGCTTCCTCATAGCATCAATGGACTATCAAGAATTAAGAGAAACGTGCCTCTCTCTACAAAGGAAAGAAAAGGCGATCACTGCTTTGAATTCCCAATTCTGGTCTCTCCTTGACAACTTGAGCAAGTAGGAGTGTAGTGTCAATATCAAACTTGAATTTTTAATGAGAAGTTGGATGCTTTGCAATCAATGATTACAGAGATCGACTGTTATAAAGGAGTCAATTTAGCAAAACAACAGGATGAAATGCCAACTAGCTCAAAAAGAATCCAATTGGAGCTAGCACTAAGCAGTCTCGATGAAGAACAAAAGAAAAGTCCTCTCCATGCATCCAGTGAAAATAAAGGAAACACAATACCTAACACTCATCTCAAGATCTGATATTTTGTTACAGAAGTCATGTCTGGTTATAAAAACACACATATAGTTTCTCTACTCTATATCTATTACCGAATCACTAATCAAATGGAAGCAACTTTGACATGAGGAATCAAACGGGGTTCTAGTACTTTCCTCCAAAACTGTCCCTGCTTGCACATATGTTGAGGCAAAGCATCTTAAAGAGGAAACTTGTGCTGAACACTAAGGGATAAATATTGTTAGCTTTTTTCTATCCTCAATATCGAAGGGAACCTTGTAGACATCCCCAATCAGAATAATTAAAATTGTGTTCAAATTTTAATATTTTAGTCCAGCCCAACTTGTGTATATATAGACAATTCAAGTCCTCTTGCGTGGATCACTGATTTGTGGTTTGTATTGACCTTCTTAGAGGTTAATGGGCAAGACAATCTTATCTTCTCATCTATCTCATTCTCTATGTATGTTCTTCTACTACATTGATAAGGATCTCTGGTATCATTATCAATAATATTTCATTATTCATCAACACTTGCTAGGATAAGTTCCTAAAACTGTATAGTTTAATTGGGGAATACAATTTTAAATAGTATTATGGAATCAAGAGAATTCGTAATGACAAGCCTTGTATTATTGAAGGAATTTGAGAGTCTTTGGGTCTAGTCCCTTAACAAATAAAATTGAACTTACTCCAATTTCCATGTTCAAGCTGTTTTCACTATATAATGAAGCAACATTTTTCTCCCCTTGCTATAACTTCATCATACCTCCAAGTATGTTATCATTTGAATCCTAGTATAAGGAACAATATGAATAAGCAAAACTATTTTCCCCTTGTTGTAATTTTTTCATCCCTCTAGATATGCTAACATAAGCAACCTAGAATGAGAAACTAATAGTGTTGCAAGATGGGCCCATACAGTCTTTTTAGATGGAGTTGGTATTTCTACACACACAAAAACATAGAGACAAGATTTAGTACATCCTTGTAATTCTCTTTTAGAGACATGGAAAATATTCTTTCTTAGCTTTGTAAAATACAAGAAAGACATGATCTAATAGATTCTACAATTATATTGATAGAAAGTATGTTCATTTATGTTCTTGAGATTGAAAATATTAGCACACTAATTCTACATCACCTTGACTCAAATTTGTATTCTTTTTGGATATCCTGCTAATATAAATTTTAATTTTAAATAACCATATGATTTTTGTAAGTTTGAAAATATAGTATCTTTTCTGATGGATAATTGCAAATGAGTTGTAACATTCTCCAGTGAAAGTCCCTTGAATCTCATAATATTTATGATTTTATGTGGAATTTCTCCTTTAGCAGAATTCAAAAAACGATGTTTCAAGAATTGGAAAATTTTCACGTACTGAACCTCTCACTGCTAGGTTGAGGAATGTTAAGGAAGTTCAAACTTACTATCTATTCCCAACCGATCCACTATAGAAACAAATTGTTGAATAAGTTGCATGGTCCAGTGAACTCAAATGCGACATCTCTCCTATAGGATCCCATCCTCTATGTCATCCACCAAAGCTTGAAGTAGAACAAAGACATAAAACGAAGGCCTCTGTAAAAATACATATTTAATCTTCCATCATAACCCATAGAAAATAGTTGTGATCATAATAACCGAAAAAGTCCCCCAAAACTGCACTTCTTGCAGCTGTCATAATGCACTATAGTCTTGCACATTCAAGTTGACATTTTCTAAATACAAGATTATGGTAATAAGGATTTCATACACTTAAGCATGCACTTTCAGTAAATTAATGAAACTAAGTCTTAACAAAAGAGAAAACATCCAAATTGAAGAAAAACAATATCCTAATATAATAGTATCCTACATGAGATTTAATTGCATTATAAAGCATGTAATCTTCAGTATGTCTTTTTTTTGTGTAAGTTAGAAGATTATATTATAGAACAAGTATAATACAAAAAACTGCCGGAGCAGTGCGAGCAGGGATGTACAATAAACTGAGGCTAATCACCTGCTCAGAGGAAGTGAGACACATAGACCAGAAATACGCCCACCACGCAGGGTGGCTTGGAGTAGAGCAAAACATTACTTTATCACTAGTACAGCCGACACCATACATGAGAAGTAACTACCCACATAAACTAAAGCCGAGACAGCAGTATGAAATAACAACATAGACAGAAAAAGCCGAGACAGTAAGAGGTCAGGGGAGAACAACCAGTGAGCCCTTAGAGATATTTTCCCATCTGGCCGATGGTGTCCAAGCCTATCTCCCTTACGTGGCGATCAACCTTCGCCTGCATTGCTTCCAGGGATTCGGGCTGGTCCGCAGCAGAGGTGGCCGGCTGTGCAGCAGGAGCCGTGTTAATGGAGTCTCTTAGTAACCTGATGAGCAGCATTAGCATCCGGTTGAGAGTTTTGACTGCCTCATGCACCGAGGAGATTTTACTGTCCAGAGCGCTGTTGTAATCAATAATCTTAGCCATTTGTGCTTCAGTGAGATTCACCTCTGTAACAATGTGTTGCCTTTCCTTTTCAATAGAGTCCAGAGCCTTAGCTATCAGGGTTTTGGTACGCCAGCTTTCCGCCTGGGTCCTCACGAATTGTGTTGCCCTCTTCGAGGGTGTGCCTGGGTCTTTCAACCAGTCGACCTCCGCTGCAATCTCCTCCTCCGTTCTTCCATCCTCCTCCTGCTTGGCCTGAGCTTCTAGTTCAGCCATCTTGCGTTTTATTTTGGTTACAGTCCTAGTCTCGTAGCCTCCCCTGGCTTCCTGGAGGTCTCGGTTTGCTGCAGCGCAGCGACTGCCTTCCGCAGCCATAGCCAACCCCTCGTAACTTGCCCGACTTAAACCAAACTCGGTAACAGAACCACTCTCAACGCACACTCGAAGAACAATGAGGAGAACAGGGCACTTGCCCATTCCTTTATAGCGAAATCCTTGGTGCCTCCTCATGAGGATGGAGTTACTGCCTTTGAAGGTGGTGGTACTTTGCTGATAAATGTGATGGAGTATCGCACAAGCGAGGCTGACGCAGGTCGAATAGGAGCGCAGGAGGCTGCTTCCAGGCTGACGAGCCAAGCGCCAGGTGTTTGGTGCTTTCCTTCTGATGGGGTGGTGGCGGGTGAAGATTGAGATGTCCCGTATGCTGGCATGCTTGGTTCTGATCCGCCGAGCCTTATTCCACCTCCTCTCACACAGAATTGCCATTAATGGCAATGAAAACTTGCAGTACGAACCCTTTCCATGCGTACTGATGGCACGGTTACTGAGGTTGTGCATCCCGTTTCTTGAATTATAATGATCGCCCTTCTGAAAGACCTGCCGCCACCAGGAGCTCCACCTTTTCATATGTCCAATCATCCCGTTGAGAGGCTTGGGCTTATAATCTCTGCCGGTATTCTTGTGAATCCGATACCGGGGCCAAGTGCCTTCCCCAATTAAGGTTGGGTGGCTTGGATTAAGTCCGTAGCTGCCAGCTGTTCGCATGTTTCCTTAATGATTGGGTTATCTATTTCATGCCAGCACCTGTTCATGACAATGTTCGGGTTGTCTGCTCCAAAGTTTGCCAGATGGTCAGCCAGACCATTCGCCTTTCTCCTCACTGTCTGGAAGGTTAAACCTTTCATCTCCGTGATGAGTTCTGCTATGCTTTCCCTCGCTTTGGCTAACCTCCAATGCTTGGTGGCCTTGCTGATGGTCGTTCCTGCCTGTAGGCGTTTAGCCGCCAGTAATCTTCAGTATGTCATTCAAAATTCTCATAAATTATTAAAATTGAGTCCTCATCAAAATTTCAAAACCAAAAAATAAGAGATCCAAATATCATTCTGGTGTTTATTAGCATACATGAACATGTAGTTTCTTCACAAATTAATGAAACTCATTTCTGACCAAATCATGTTGCAACTAAAAAAACATGAAATGATAGATTCCAATACCCACATTCTACTACTTAGGTTTTTACATAAGTATATCATGTAAACTATCATACTACTGAAAACAATAACAATCAAAATGACCTTCAAATTAGGCTTCTGAATACAAGATTAAGCTCCCCGAAAAATAGTGTAAAACACAAAAGCAAATGCAGCGAGGCCTCTGAATACAAGATCAAATTATCCCAAAACAAAGGTGTAAAACATAAAAGAAAATGCAACAATGCTTCTGAATATAAGTTCATGTTCCTCCAAAAAGGTGTAAAACAGAAAATAAAATGCAACATTTTGTTGCTTAAGATCGTACAGAACCTAAATACATTTTGTTGTCAAAAAAATAACTAGTAAAATGAATCATCTCATTACCCTATAGAAAGAAACATAAAAAAAATTAATAGCACAAAAACCTTCAAAATAAGCTTGATTTCAAACCCCTAATCTTCAGAAACAACAAATTTCCTTGAACAATTTAGTTGCAGGGAAAAACCATTCTACAAATTGTAGAGTCTTGAATTTTCTAGTCCCAATAAAACACCAAATATAGCCTACAAAACTATAAATTACACTACTGGAAAGAAGATAAAACTCCCACACCCAAAAGAACAATAAAAACTGCAAAACCATATATTTTATTAGCCTCAATGGGAAAAAGACATCAAAAACCTGCAAAATAAGCTACTCAAAAGAAGATCAAGCTTCCTTGAAAACCAAATGAAAAGTGTCCTACATCACTATGACGCTTATGGACACAAACAATCAATCAAAAACTTGCAATAACAATTATAAAAAAATTGCAAGGAGAAACTCAACGAAAAATAATTGAAACATAAGCATTATAAAAATTTTAGTAATTAGGGTAGCAACAGAGACTCCATTCTTATTTTCTCCACAACCATGGACCCCACTGCTAACTGTTAACGCTCTTTCGATTCATGTCCACTTCCTCATTTATTTCCTTGAACATATGAGTAAAGAAAATTCTTTCGAAGGTGGCTGCTATCTCATGTAACAATAATGATGAATTTAAATGGTCATATGGCTAGTAATATACTTTGCTTTCAAAGATATATTACAACATACATTTCATTTTTGCATACCATCCTTGAGCACGTCTTTCACAACATTTTAGTCTTGGTTAGTTAAGGAGGAAGCTTGGTCAGACTTGTGAAGGAGTTTTGTGAACCACCACTACTCCTACACACGGTGTATCACACTTCCTTTTTATGCATGCACAATGTATCTTAGGTATGCACACACAGGTTCCAACACTTGCTCCAGATTTCACATATCTGTCACCTAGCGCGCAAAAAGGGTTGTGTGATCTTCAAAATATAGCTATCAAAAGTGTCAATGTCATATAGTCCTTAGGCTACAACAACCTTAGAAAAGTTAGCATCCAAAAATAATACATAAGTAGAGCTACCTTAGATTGGATCAGATTGGATCAATCTTCAAATTGAATGCATATCACTTTCAACAAAAGGATAAGTATTTGTCCAGAACTCTTAATCGAGTTCTTCGAGCTAGATTGCAGATACAATGTTCATATAGGTTGGTAGCCAGTGGATTTCATCTTGGAATCAACTCGAAATTTTTCATGAACAAGGAGACTAATCCTTGAACATAGCCAATGATATCATAGGGTTTATAAGATTCATTTCATTTTCTGGGTATCAAATATGAAGACTCCACTTACTCTGAACCATGCACAATCTCCAAGTATGAATAACCTAGAGAGACAAAATCTTCTCAAACAAAAGGAGGCTGGACCTATGTACAAATAATCACCTTAAAGAATCGTATGTTTTCCTTGAGATACCATAGATGTGTTGCAAAAGAAGGCCGCAGACATAATTTGGAGAGACCGAAAATACACCCTTTAATTTAGCCTCGATATGGCTTTAGACAAGTCTACAACAAGCTTTCATAGTGAATTTTAAGGCCCAAAGAATCCCATACAGACTTATTTTTTTAGGATGTAAACCAAATAAGAAAAGGCCACAAAGAATATTGCATTCAGAAAGTAAGATCGCAGAAGACAATAGGGTCACAAAAGATATGATTCATGTATGACGAAAATTTAGGTATTGCTCCATTAGTTCACAGACTTCAAAACTTTTACCTTTTCTAAGGATCTTCTTGACCACTACTAGCTGCAAAATAATTTCAAAGATAATTGTCCTAAAAGTATGCAAAGTCTGCAAATGTTGTATGCAAACATGAAGAGCCAGCAATAACCTATAAGCATATTCATATTCAAGTAGTTGGATGGTTGCAGCTTACCTAGAAATGAGTCAATAATTCAGAAATGGTCCAAATGGAGGATTCTTTCACAAAATTGATACCCTGGGCTGCCCACAACTAGTCACCAAACCAGATTTGAAAACAGGGTGTCATATCACCCTTGCCCTCCATTTGAAAACCAAGAAATCAGGAAATCAGGGCGATTCGGAGCAAATCCAACCTCCCAAACCACAATTTGCAAGAATTTAACAACCTCCCAAACCATAAAATGGCCGATGTGCAAGAATTTAACATCTCAAAGCTGAAAATCGACGATTCGCAAGAATTTAACCTCCTAAACTATGGTGATGTGCAAGAATTTAACATCTTAAAGCTAAAAATTAGGTGACTTGCAAGAATTTAATCTCCCAAACCCAGGTGAATCAGGCCAAAAGAATTTTTCATGTTTAGCCACTCTTTTTTGGGGGCTAAAATGAAAAAAATAATTATTTTTTAAATAAAAGTTGGGCTAACTATATCAAATGGGTGTTTTATAAAATGTTAATCCCTCTAAAATGAAAAACCCCTTAAATTTTTCCATTGGGCTAAATTTTGCCTCTATAGTTTACCATGTTGGACATATGGTTAAGAGGCATAAATCAAGGAGTTAGTTGAAAGTTCAATTAGTGGGATCCAACCGTTTAAAACGTTTCCAATCATCTAAAAATTGATCATATGGTGCTTATTGTGCCAAAGTGACAGCGAAGGGAGTTCTTCCCACAGAAAACGCCTTACGACATAATTACTTCTTCTGGCGTGCAATGGATTTTCATTTTCTCGGTGAATATTTACTTTAAGGAATTGTACCTGCATTTTTCTGATCGATATTTATTTTAAGGAATTTTAAATTTGTTAAAGAATAACCTTAGTTCAGTTCACTAAACTTACTCTAAAGGATATGTGTCACACCCCTACACTGGTGGTAATCTTCCAACCGCACTATAATGAGGTGCGGCACTACGAATTGTTTTCTTTTCACCAATACTTACGATTGTAGACTACACCTAACATTCATACTTAGTTTATTTTTTGTTACCAAGTATTATCTTTGTCCTCTATACAGTGAAAGCCCATAACATTCACATAAACAACATTATACAATAGAGGGAGGGACAACTCCCTGCGATATGAGTCTGACCGAATCAATATATATAATCTTCTTTTATAAGTACAAGTTAAATCTTGGGAAACCCCAAATTTACACTTATCCAATTTTCAACTTTCGGCAAACTCGGTTTCCTAGCTCGTCGGCACCTCCGCATGGTCGCGGAACAACTCACCAACCCTTCGTTCACCTCGTCGCACGATCATGTTGTTTGGCCAACTTGGGCGCACCTCGTCGTAACCAAGTCGCCACACATTGCCGGCTCTGCATGAGTCACACCTCCGTTCACAAGTCCAACACTTCACCATTTCCACTATTTCGTCATGCACGACACGCCCTACCCGGGTCGCCCATCCGCACGATTCTTCATTTCGGTGTGCACAACGCACCCTCACCCAACTACCCATCCACACGTCCACCCATTCACCCAAACTCTTTCACCCAAACTCATTCGCCTGAGTCACCACACGACTTCACCCGAGTCGCCTGACGACCTCACCCAGTTTGTCGGGGCGACTTCACCCGGGTTGCCCAACAACCTCACCCAGCTCACCCAAATGACTTCATCCGGGTCATCGACGACCTCACCCGGTTCGCTCGAACGATGTCACTTGAGTTTTTTGCCCGACATCCTTGCCCAAGTTTCCTGCCCGACGACCTTGCTCGAGTTCTACGTGAACGACCTCACCTGATTTTCCTGTACGAGTTTCCTGCGTGATTTTTCTGCACGAGTTTTCTCACCTGAGTTTCTCACCCGAGTTTTCCACCCGACTTTCCTCAACGAATTTCTCACCCAATTTCTACTCGTTGTGCGGGTTCATCCAAAACCACAGAACTCCTTGCTTGAACTTGTGTTGATTGAATGATGGTCGTTTGCCTCCAAACACCCTCCAGTATATAGGGGTGGGTGGCAGGTTATGTCACCCGTCAAACCCATGCCCAATGCCCAAGCCGACTCGTTCAACATGTTTCCTTCGCCCGAGTGGAGGGTTGGCTCGCCCAACTCATGGGACCGCCCTATCAACTCGCCCAACATTGTATAAACTCATCTCCAAGACACTTCGAGGCATTCGTTCATGTCTCCTTCGGACAGTGGAGTTTCCCTGCCCATCTCATGGACCGCAGGTCCTTACATCCTCCCCCACCTGAAATCATTATCATCCTCGAAAATATCTCATCCCGGAAACTACCTGTCACCAAGATATCCATACCAAGGCATATACTCCATCGGTATGTCATATATTGGAAGACCATCTCAATCCATGATCATCAATCACCCTGTCACAATCTCCACATGCTGCTCCCCATCGTGGAAGGCTAGCTCCTCCATCTCAAGCTACATGCTTCCTGCAACATATCGTTTCAACCTCATCATGTGTTGTCCTCGTGTGAACTGCTGCCATGATACTCCAACATTATTCTAACACATCTTTGTACATGCCCACCCCTATGTTTGAACTAGTCGGGTGATCAGTCCAACTGTCACGTTCAAACCATGAGAATGCACATCCTCATGCCACCATCATTCGTTTCTCAGAACATCATGTCACATCATCAACTCGATTAAGAATCCATCTCCATATAATTAAGCCATGCCCAGGTCCATGAAGTAGTCTCCATCTCATCTGCAACATGTTGTCCATGATGTTTGGTGTCATTGTACTGCATGAAATCAGCCACATCTATCCCAACATCATCCATCTGCAAAACATCCATCTCCTCAAAGTGAAGAGATCATCTCCTGACTCTCTATGTACCACATCCAGGTCCATGAAGCAACCTCCATCATATCTGTAATGTGCCATCCCTCAAGTCTGCCATAGAAACAAGTATACACCTGTCTCATCTATCCATGTGTTGCCCATGATCATAGATCAATTAGCTCCCATGTGTTAAAGATGGTTAAGTCTCGACTCAACCCATGCCCAAGTGTTGCCACCAAGGCATCATCATCATTGTAGCTCATCAAGTCACAACCTCATGTCATCATGAGCTTCATGAGTCACCTCCAACCAACATCCAGCAAGCATACATGTCTCGGCCCAAAGGTCTCTACAAGATGCCTCAGCTCTCCATGTAGTAAGAATGCTCCATAGTCTGCTCACAACTCCATCCAAGTCCATGGCCTTGTTGTACAATATTGCACAACCTCTCCATTGGCTCATAAGAAAAACATCTCCATGTCACACCAACAAATCTACCTACATGACATCCCTGACTTAGCACTCCCCACTGGATGCCCATAAGTGACACCTCTACAAGTGCTCCTGCATAATGTCCCTACATAGATTTCCATGCTCCATGCCTCCAACCTGTTGTCCATGACTAAGTTGCCCATGTAGGTCCAACCAAGTAAACCCATCACAACAATCGGTCATCCCCATCCAAGTCTGCAGTCTTTGTTCTAGTGAACTCGGTCACCAAACCATATCATCATCACATGAGTCTCTCCATCATAGCTCCTCATTAAAGGTTCCACCAAGACTGCACTTCGTCTCAGCCATGAGAAGTCCACCCAAGCATCATCGTACCTCAAGTGTGTGCCCTCCAATCTGTCCATGAGTCATGACAGGCACTTAGCCAGTTCTCCATGTGGCTAAAGCATGACCCAATCCTCAACAACGATCAACATGTTCATCCCTTGTCACGGTCCTTTGCACGTTCTACCATAAGGTCACAAACAACCCTAACAAGTCCTGTAACAGTCAACAACCCTTGCTCCTCCATACAAGGTCTCATCATAGACATCGATGATAAGATGTTCCCTAGCATCGACAAAATGATTTTGCTTTTCCCTGCATATGGTTCATCTACCAAATGCTCATGTGAAACACAAGTATCAATAATACTTACTTCATCATCATGAGGCTCCTCCATGTGAGTATCCTCATCCATCCATGTATGCAAACCACACGATCCTTGTCCAACTTGATAAGCCTCAAGATCATCCTCCATCATTGTCACATCTGCAACATCCTCAACTATCCCGACTTCTTCTTTCTTATCATTGAATTCTGTAGCTTTCTCCTTATGAGTCAAAGCTATGGAATGCTTCTTCTCAAGAGTTAGCCATTTCCATTTCTCTCGAATCAAGTCCTGCCTTATCTTCAATTCCTTGAGTTCTGCATCAAACAAGTCCACTTCCTTTGCAAGTCAATAGGCTTCATCCCTATTCCCATCAGAAATCCATTCCTTGATCAAAGCACGAAGAGCATCCTTTGCCTTGAACAAGCCTTTGCCCCATTCTTCAAATCTTTGTTCAACCTTACTTGATTCTTCAAGTAGACTTCCTTCAAATTCCTTGAAGGTTGCAAAACCCATTTCCTGCAAGATAGCCATCCTTCTTGACTCTTCAACATTCACCAGGTTCCCCCTGTAAAACTGAACTAGCTCTTGATTCCACCTGTTTGTGAGATCACCTTCCTTCACTTGCACTCCACCTAAGTCAGCTCTGGTACGACCTGTCATGCCCCTACACTGGCATTAATCTTCCAACTGCACTATACTGAGGTGCGACACTACCAATCATTTTCTTTTCACCAATACTTACGATTGTAGACTATGCCTAACATTCATACTTAGTTTATTTTTTGTTACCAAGTATTATATTTGTCCTTTATACAATGAAAGCCCATAACATTCACATAAACAACATTATACAATAGAAATGAACAACAGTATAAAGGGAGGGGCATCTCCCTGCAATATGACTCTACCTGAATCAATACATATAATCTTCTTTTATAAGTACAAGTTAAATCTTGGGAAACCCCAAATTTACACTTAGCCAATTTTCAACATTCAGCAAACTCGGTTGCCCAACTCTTCAGCACCTGCACACGGTCGCTGCACAACTCACCAACCCTTTGTTCACCTCATCACATGATCGTGTTGTTTGCCCAACTTGGGCCTACCACATTGTAACCAAATCACCACACACGGACGCCTTCGCGCGAGTCACAACTCTATTCACAACTCCAACACTTCACCATTTCCACCATTTTGTCGTGCACGGTGGGCCCTACCTGGGTCACTCGTCCACACAATTCTTCGTTTCAGTGTGCACGGCACACCCTCACCCAGCTGCTCGTCCGCACATCCACCCATTCACCCAAATTCGTTCACCTGAACTCGTTCACTCAAGTCGCCACACGGCTTCTCCTGGGTCACCCGATGACCTCACCCAGTTTCCCTGAACGACTTCACCTGGGTCGCTCGACAACCTCACCCGGCTCGCCTGAACGACTTCACCTGGGTTGCCCGATGACCTCGCCCAGTTCACCCGGATGACCTCACCCGAGCTTTCTGCCTGACGACCTCGCCCAAGTTTCTTGCCCGATGACCTCGCCCGAGTTCTCCCTGAACGACCTCACCCGAGTTTCCTGCACGAGTTTCCTGCATGAGTCTTCTGTACGAGTTTTCTCACCCTAGTTTCTCACTTGAGTTTTCCACCCGACTTTCCTTAAGGAATTTCTCACCTCAGTTCTACCCATCATGAGGGTTCATCCGTAACCACATAACTCCTTGATCAAACTCATGTTGATCGAATGATTATTGTTTACCTCTAAACACCCTCCAATATATACACGCAGGTGGCGGGTTATGTCACCCGGTCGACCCACGCCCAACAACCAAGCCGACTTATTCTTGCCTTCACCTGAGTGGAGGGTCGGCCCACCCAACTCGTGGGACCACCCTCTCAACTTGCCCAACATCATATAAACTCATCTCCAAGACACTTCGCATGCATTCGTTTATGTCTCCTTCGAACGATGGAGTTGCACAGCCCGTCGCACGGACCGCAGGTCCTTACAATAAGTGTTGAAGTTTTCCTTCTTAAAAAGTTATTTAGTTTACTATTCACGCGTTTTCTTCCGTTTTTTTTTTAACAATGAGTAATATTTTTATGTTGAATAGTTAATTGAAATTTCAAATCTATTATTTATTATTTAGTGATCCTTTTTTTTACCTGAGTAATATTTTTATGTTGAATAATTAATTCAAAATTCAAATCTATTATTATTATAATAAATAATATTTAATCAGAAATGTTTTTAATTTTTTAATAATTTAAATGATTATTTGTGAATATTTGTTTTGATGCATCTTAGTTTTCGGGGTTGGGTTCGTGCTTCATAGATTTGGACTTCAAATGGATGTAAAGTGGTTTTCAATAATGCATGGAAATATTTTATAATCACCATAAACCATATGTGTTCCTGTTTTACATTTAATCAACAATTTGAATATATTTTATAATCACCATATTTGTACTAATTTGAAATTTAATAAATATCACATATAACTTAACTATTATCATTAAAAATGTCATTTCAATATATATATTAACAATTTGGTGAATACTAGGAAGGTAAGTAGTAAAAAAACATAAGAATGTATATAATCAATTATAGATGACATGGTTTTTTTAATTTATGTTTTTCAGTTTTTTCTATTATAACCCTTAAATAGATAACTTTTCAGACCCTTATTGTAATAAATGTCATACATTACTTTTTTTTATAATTTTAATAGTTTTTTTTTTCTAATCTCCTCTATCGTCTATTTCTAGAGAGTCTTTCCCATAGATCTACCCACTAGTTTGTGACAAACAATAGTTTATCCACTTACTTATCCCTAATGACCTAGACTCATGCACTTATAAGATGGAAAAATATGAGTATGGACACACGTTATCATTGAAATCTAGTCCTAGCTTATGTTGATTGGTATTGTTCTCGAAGATCTTTTTCCTCACTCAATAGGCAAAGTAGAAAATGCCCCTTGTGGTTGAAAGGTGTGCCCATAAGGGATTTCAATGTAGATGTACCTGGAGACAAATGAGTTGAGCCAAGACATGCCAACACTTCAATGAAATGATACAAGTTGACTCTCCTTCATACATGACAATGATACATAAATTTTTCCCAAATACATGCACCATTGTCTAAAAGGAAATTTAATAGGAAAGACAAAAAGGACTTGATGTTGGGTTGAAAGTTATGAGGTTAGAGTCTAATGGATTTCCCTTACTAATAAAATTCAACAGTTCTCTATGTTTTTCAAGATTGTTTTGTAACACTTTTAAAGATAAAATGACACTTAGTGCTTGGGCCAAATCCTCAACAATATTGTAATTGTGGGCATCCCTCACATTGGGATTACGTGTCTAATTTTGAAGCACACCCTTAATAATATAAATTACATTTCTAGATAATGGATTTTCAATCTAAAGAGGTTCATTGGGCTATGAAGGTGTCATTGGGTCCTAATGTGAATATTATCATAATTATGTTCTCGAATGGCCACATGGTTTTATTTAAGAGGAAAATATCATATGTTGATGATGAGGCATTATATTAAGTGTTATTTCTACCCCTGTTTTACTAATGAGTTAAAGGTATCACAAAGAGAGGGTGAAAATGGATTAGTTAAGACAATAGTATGATGATCAAGACTCTAGTTGGAAAAATACTCATGAGCCATGACTAGCACGTCTTACACACAAATTTTGCAAGTATAATAATTATTTTTCATATTTTCTTTGATTCCACCACCAATATTGTCTTCGGTTTGAGATGGACCCTACTCATTATTCAAATTATTCTTCCATTTGTTGTTCATATTCCTACCTCTAAGCTATTAAGGATTATTTTAGTGTGTGGATTGCATTGAATTCACCTTAGAGGGTTGCGTAGGAGCACTAAGAAATTTGTTGGTAGGGCTAGTACTTGATGCACTAGAAGTGATATTAAATTAGCCCATATGGGTGGCAAGTTATCCTATATTTCTAAAGGACATAAAACCAATAAAACCATTACCTTCAAATCTTAGCTTAGGTTTTGCAAATATCATTCAATGACCAAGTAGAATTAGCGACAATGTCATACAAGGTGATCTATTGAAAATAGATCATTGTAAGTTCACGGGCATGAATGATCACTTGTTCTTTGGTTTCAGATCCTACCCTAGTCAAATCTTCAGTGATTATAGGAAAGAGAGACTTAGTGAACTACTCTTACACTATATCTTTTGGAAATGTTATTCGAAGTAAGTTATGTTGTAACATCCACTTGTGTATATAATCAAAGATATGGGTGCAAGTAGTTCAACATAATTTCATTAGGATGTCATTTCCCATTTGTGTCTAAAAAGAAATTAATAATTACTAGCAAATTACTATGCCAAAGACAAGAAATCATCGTATGTGGTGCTCTGAATATCAATGTAGCACTTGGAAGCATGGTTAGTAAGATTCCATTAGAAAAATAATAGACAAATGCTATCATCCATAAATGAGTTATATGAACATCACAAATCATATGTTGTACTCGAAGCTACAAGATCTTCTCCAGATTTTCATCAAATTTGGGAATATTAGTGGCTATGTTTGTTGGGATAATCGGCCACATAGGATTATGATTGATGGATTGTTCATTAACTTTGGTAGATTAGGAAGTGCAAGCATACCAAGTAGGGTGATTTGAATGAGTTCTGGGAAGGATATTGTTCTCCTAGTGACCCAAATGGATCTTTTTATCCACCCATATCTAAACTCCTGGAATCCAATTGGCTTCTTGGGGAAAGTGGATTCCTAAATGGATTTTTCTAAGACCCATGGGAGTGGAATAAGTGTTATTTACCTTAAGGGATAGGCCCTAAGTGGCAAAAGAAATACCAAAAGGTTGATAACTTCTAAGAACAAACGATATGCCAAGAGGAAAACTTCTTGGACTGAAAAGGTTACCAAAAAATTTGCACCCCAATGGTAAAGCTCATTATTAGGAATATTTCCCCTAGCCCCCTAGACATTCCAAGGAACTTAAGTGCTTCATGGAAAGGTGATCCCCCTAAAAATTTACTTCCCCATTGATTAGTCAATTTGTTGGAAACATTTGTGTCCCCAATATTTCTAGGGATTGACATAACTCATTAAGAGGAATATTTCCCCTAGCCCCCTAGGAATTCAACTTAAGTCTTTCATTGAAAGGTGAAGCCCCTAAAACTTGACTTCCCAAATGATTAGTGAATTTTCTACAAACATTTGTGTTCCCATTAGTTCGAGGGAATGGCATGGACCTATTGGGACTAATGGATGTTCCCTTAGAACTAGATTACTAGATAATATAAGATCCTCTGACATTGTACATGTGTATACTACTAATCGAAGTAGTAGAGGCTCCATAAAATTTGAATGGGAAGAACAATTCAATGTTGTGGATGTACCTATAATGGATCTACTAAAGGCTAGCAATAATGAATATTGTTTATTTACTAGTAAGAGGAGAGAGAACATGTAGGTGGTGGGGATGAGATATATGGTACTAAACTATAACATGGAATTTTCCTTAGGGGTACCTCTAATGACACTACGAGTTAAAACACTAGGTATTTCCATTTGGTGTAAGCCATTCATAATGGATTCTTGGTAAATATTAGTGGACCAAAAGTACCGGGTGGAATATACACTCTCATTTGAAAATATGGGCCTAGGGAGTTTCATCAAGGAAGGACGAGAGTGAGGTAGTGGAATTTTTCCAACTAAATATTTCACTATTTTCTTAGCCTTCAGAGAAATGTATAGCCTCATGAATGCTTCATCTTGACACCCTTATTCACTCATTTTCCTTCTCCTTAACCATTTATTTTAACTTGATAGGCATCAAATTGCAAGTTTTTGACGTAGGTAATGTAGTAATTATCCTATTATTCATATTTCCTAAATGTTCCTTATTATTAAGTTAGATTTTGTATTGGCTATCGGATTCGTGCAATTCTGCAGCTAACATTTGTTTCTGCAGGCAACTCCATTGTTGAATAGGGTCTGAGGCGAAATTCAAGGAAAGAGAGATATGTGAATATAGAGGTTGATCCCCTCAAAGATCTACTCCTATTCACCTACACCAAATCATTAGAATAAATCCTGAATCATGTGGTCAAAGGAAATAGTTGACACGTAGCTCGAGCAAGCGAGCGAGAGTGTGAGATGAAATCACCTCGCAATTTGCTTTGCCGAATAGAAAATTGTGAGTGAATCATTATCTATTTCTCAGTTTAATAGTTAAATTAGAACTCTATTAGCCGAAAGTAGGCATGAAAGCCTCAAAAAATTATTAAATGACTTTTGAAAATACCGTAAGGCAGGACAAAACAAGGGACGACATGAATAAATTTTTGGTGGCTTTAATCGTTTTAAAACCCTGTGTTTTATTTAATGGAAGCACCTTTGAAGACTTCATGCACAGTTAATTGTTCATTTGGAGCTTATGACCACCTGTTTGTGTAGGGCTCCTACAAACCATGAGATTTTTAAGTTATGGATTTCCCTATTTATTATTATTTGTTTTAGTATATTAGTACATGTTTCATTTTATAATCCTTAGTTTGATTTTAGAATTGGATAGCTGCAGTGATATTTATTTTGACTAGAAAAGTAGTAGGGAAGTTCTTCGTTAATTTCTTCTTATCATCGAATATTAATCTTGGGAATTCATAGTTTTGATCTTCTTATGATAACATTACAACTCTCTTTTATAGTTTATCCAATTGATTTGACTCATTAAAATATCAGTGGTTTCCTTATGATTTTTTTCGAATTTCATCAAAAAATTATTTCAACTTCATAGCATAATATGTTTCTCTTTGTAGACTTAGGTATATAGATTCCTCTTAGCTTTATGTTCAAAGCATTTTTATTCAAACATTTTCTTAGTTTAATTTCAAAAAGAAGTGTGGTTTGATTGTAGTTACTTTATTGAACTTTCAATTTTGAATCAAGTGTCAATTAATATAGTTTTCATTCAACAAGTGTGAGTTAATCTAGTTTTCATTTAGCACGCGTGAGTTAGTCTACTTTTCATTCTGCAAGTGTGAGTTCTTCATAGTTTAATTTTTCAAGAAAGGAATATTGCTTTAGAATTCACAATAATTTTATTTTCACTAGATAGTAATGTTAATTTCATTTTAAAAATAAGAAGACTAAACTTAAAAATACATTTCCAATAACTCAATCAATTAATAAATCGAACTTAATAAATAGACTTCTAGCATATATTGTGCACTTTCACTTCACAAGTTTACCAACTCTTGTCGATAATTTATGCAATCAATTTAGGAAAATTAAATTGACAAACAAGAAACAATAATATTTCCCCCAGAGATAGGAAAGTCTAAGTCTAGCTCAACGTATAATAAATCATACATCTATGTTGAGGTGGACCCCCCACTTTAAGAGGAAGGCCCTATTGTATAAAAAAATGTCATGGAATAAAGTCACCCACTATGTAAAGTAAAGTTTTATACTAAAAATGTAGTAACACCTATGGCCAACTATATTGAAAGCAAGAAACACACTTATAACAAATATAAGAAGAATTATAAGAAAATAGGTGGCTAAATGGCTCTTCCCTTCATTATATATTGTTTAAAAAGGGGCCAAGTCATTGTCAATGTATGACAGATAGTTACAATGTTCTGATACTTAATAGATCGATGCCTATTGGACGTTCCCTTTATTATTAACAACTTCCCTAGGGATTTGAGTGAGTATTGACCAATGTCTTTCTAATCTATCAAAAGAAAAAACTACCCAGAATCATGCATATATGTTCTCTAAAGGATGGGCTAGTGCTTCAGTTACCACATGCAACCAAACAGCCATATGAAATAGTCATGGCTTGGATCCACATGCAAGGGGTATAATATTGAGCTTGTAACATCGCAAAGGAAACCTTTGTACATGCATAAAAAAAAACATGTGAATCTAATGAAATAGGGATATAAATCGATATACCCCATTGTGACCTTCTTCTTAATCCCTATGTTAGACGGTATTTGCTTGAAAGCACTTGCAAAGAAATGTATTTCCACTCCCTAGCTCATATTTTAGTTGCAAATTTGTTTCCTTTAAGAGTTAGCACTCGAATCATATTCTAAGGCCCTAATATTCTAAGATAATGTGGGTGTACTGTCAAAGAAAAAAATATAATTAATTTTTGATATTATTTTCTTTTAGTGGTTTTCATTAGTGTCAAGCTAATGGAGTGAACAATATGATGTGTGTAGTTTGATTATTTCCATAGAAAGATATGAAAAAGTTTGTGCAATGTAGATTTGTCATTGGATGAACACTAAATTATAGTAGGGGGGATGATTTTTTAGTTCAAAGCAAGTATGATCCTCACTATTCTCCCATTTCACTCTCTAACTATTCAAATTAAAATTTGAAGAAAAACATGCAATGGAATAGTCCATAAGTAAAAAAATAAAAATGACCCAAAACCATAAAACTACCTACCGCTAAGTGCGCAAATTCAACAATTCCAAGTGGATCTATGCTATGCCAGCTGTGCACAAGCCATCATTAGTCAAACCTAGACATTATCCATACTTTAGGCCCATAGTTTGTAGAAAAATATAGAAGGAACAAAGTAGATTCTCTGGAAAACAAATAATAGGCATTTCAAGGGTCTATATATGACTATAAAGAGCATTGCAACGCTCTAAGAACACTGCCATAGAGATTTGGATAGAACTAAAATGATTTTTTAATGTTAGATGGGAGATTTCTTGATTGATTTTGGCTTATATATTAAATTTTTAACTAAAAAAATCATTTATCCAATAACTAAGTAAGAATAGAAAGTAAGAATGACAAAAAATCAAACAACCAAACAGTGAATTATACACACTAAAGAGTTGAATATTTAAAGACCCCCCCCCAAACCCCCAATGATCATATAGACCTTCCTATGAGAATTATCAAGGTTGAGGTGAAACAATGTCTCCCTTCAACGTAATTTTCAAGTGCACTCAACAAAAACTGACCAAATTGAAATATGTTGAGCAGATCTCTTAGATGGTGGTGGTAGAGACTCATTTTGTGGCATGATTCTCCTAAACACTAATCTAAAAAATCCTGTAAGGATGGGTTTTCTCCAATAGGTTATTCTCCTCTCGTCAAATTATGCACACAATGGTCATTATTTTTCATTTTTACAAAGAGAGAATTGGTTTTATTTTTTCCCTGATAGAGTCACCAATTTTGTTCCTGGATCATCACTCTATTATTAAAGAGTATTTATCATAGATATTCTTGCTAATCTATGATAGATAACATATTATCCACCCTATTTTCCCACAGTGACCTATCTAATGCACATGCAAAATGGAAATCGATGAGAGTAGAGACACACTTTATCACTAAAGGTTGGTCCTAGCTTATCTTGACTAGTGTTGTTCTCCAAGAGTCTTGTGCTTAGCTCCCAATACTTGTTACCTACAAGCATAGGCCAGAAGGTACCCAAGCTCTACTTTCATATGTAAATGTTAGTACTATAACTGGAAACATATAAATATATAAACAAAGGCACTTCCAATTACATGTAGTAAGACAAAAATGATGACGAAAAACATTGAAATTTTGTTAGAAAACAATACTTCTAGAAGATATAATACTCCTAGGATCTTCAATCAAAGTCTCCTCCCCTCACCTACACTTGTAACCACACTCACTATAGGTATTCTTATCTCAAGTTGGAGTCCTCTAGTGAGTTCGACAACATCAGCTTACCTAAACTTTATCTCCCTCCATTTTTCTCATGTTGGATTCTTATTTTACAATTGACTTAGGGAGGTAAAGGGGATAAAAATCGACATATCTGACCTAATTTGACATGGTATTGTCACACTTATCATCCTTTTGGTATTATTTGTTGAAATTTGCGACAAGAAATGTTAAAAATAACATCTATAAATTCCAATTTAATTTGTTCTTGAATTAAATTGTGAATTGAATTCTAATTCTATTCTCATAGCAACCTATAGCGATTAACTATGTTAAGTTGACATAACTGACTTGGAAAATTTGATCTGGAAGCCTATCTAAAGTCATGTAGAGTGATCCCTAAATTTTAGGGGTACAGGTGTCACACGGAATCTGTCAAGGGTGCGGACACGACTGACCTTCCTAGAAGTCTAAGACATTCTAATGACAAACAAGACAAAATGGAGTGATCTTTCTCTAAATACACCTTTTACAACATGAAAACTACAAGTGTTTAGGCTTACCTTATTCCAAAATTTCAAAACCCCAACTCTCTCAAAAAACCACCAAAAATTCCCAAATTAATTTCTAATGCTATTTTTGATATGCAGGGCATTAATCATGTTAGACTGGAGAGAAAGAGAGCATGTAGAGGAAGATGAAGCTGCAATAAATCATCAACCTTCCCTGGATGCCCTAAGAGCATGCAGATTATACAAATATTGGACCATACCGGGCATGAGGGGCCAGGTAAGATTCTTGGAATCGCTGGTTGAGCGATGGAACGTACAAGAACAATGCTTTTACATAGGAGGGCACCAGCTCGAGATAGAGCCCTCGGATGTATACTTTCTTACTGGCTTGCCAAACAGAGGTGAGCAACTCAGTCTTGCAGGGACTAGGCCAGGTGGCCAATCCCTTGATAGTCTCCGCGAGAATTGGTGCACACCTGGGGCTCACCATTCAAAAGGCATAGAGATAAAACACATCACTCTACCGGAACTCAAAGTCATAGCGTTCACGGTTACCAGAATTTGCGGCGCGGCCGCTTTACATATTGCTTCCGGATCCCAAATGCGGATGGCAATTGACTGTTACCAAGGCACCATTTTCAACTGGTGTGAAGCTGTGTCGGCTCATATGAAGAGCCAACTGACCAAGGCAAAGAACGGACGACTAAAGACTTTTGGATATGGGCCTATAGTCGTGAGCTTTGCCTTGGAGAGAATTCCAATGCTGATCCCTCAGCAACTCACTGTTGATATCTTGGGTCCTCAGCAGCCAAAGCTGATACGATGGGTTGCGGTGATGGCCCGGCATCCTGACGAGGGCGCGACAGTAGTTCGATTCTCAGATAGTTATTTTGACTGGTTAGAGGGCCAGCTTTTTGTGATACAGGACTTTCCGTATGCCGGAATGGATTTCAGAGGTGATCCGGACATGGTTCTTCCACAGGGAGAACAATGGGACGACAGAGGTACTTTTTATTTTCACAAGTTTTCTAGTTATGTATTTTTTTGTATTTTTTATATATATCGTCTCAAAACTAATAGTAAATCTTTCAAAATGCAGATGTTGGTCCACAGCGTCCAGCCAACCTCCGGCCTTATGATAGACTACATCCAGCTGCACCGGTACCGGCCCCACAGGATGCGACAGCAGAAGTACTAGCTGAGTTGGAGCATGATCTAGAGCGTCTCACGGCAGATATACCTGAGACTACTATGGACGACATTCCTATCAGGCTTCAGCGCTTCGTAGTCGCGGTCCCTGGACCGTTTAGGAGATTTTTGCGTAAGGTAGCCCGCGCAGTGGTGTCGTACAGAGAGCACCACCAGTGATTGACTAGTCACTTTTGTAGTCACATGTGACATTTTTGACTTTTTGTACTATCATTTTGCCGATCATAAGGTGTTTTAAACCTATGATCGAAGACGATGTATATATTTTTTGACACACTTCTATCTATATATATCACTATTACCGGCTTATCTTGTTTAACATATGTGATGAAATGTTTTTAAATTTACTTGCATGATTATTGTAAATGTCTGTCCAACATTCGAGAAGCAATTGCATCTGCTAATGTATTCAAAGACCTTGGAATATGTTGATATTCAATGTAATCAAATTCACGTTCCAAGAGACGCACTCTCAAAAACAACCTTAATAACACAGGATTTCTAATGGCATAAACTCTATTAAGCTGTAATACAACAAGTTCAGAATCTAACCTCACTATCAAACGTCGAATTCCAAATGAAATAGATTCGGATAATAATTCAACCACTGCACTGTATTCTGCAATGTTATTCGTTGTTTGACCGAGGCTTACCCCATGCATAGAAACTAACTCGTCAGAGGGCGAATAGATAACCCAAGCTGCGGAAGAGATATTCCGTGTATTACGACAAGCACCATCAGCAAATCCAATGTATGTTTGGAGAGGCGTCGACATCTACAATATCAAGAGTAAAACCAAGATAAGCCAGAATAATGACGAAAAACCACACTTGCTAAGCTAAGCACACTGACTAAACTAACACACTTGCTAGCTAGAAAGAAAATCTAACCTATCTAAAAATTTCTCCATACCCATCATTTTAAGCATAATACCTCTTTAGGTAAAGTCCATTTCTGGGTTTACCCAAAGAGTCCCCATCAAAATCAACTAACTCATAAGCCCCTTTTGCTAGCTTTCGCTTTACAATGTAGGGCCCATGCCACATGGGAACGAATTTTCCGGCACCTAGCTTATCGTTAGCTTGATCATATAATAGTACTAGGTCTCCTTCCGAAAAACTTCGAGGGGTTACATTTTTATCGTACTGAGCTTTCATTCGTTTCGCGTGAGTCTCGATAGCTAAAGTAGCGTCACGTCGAGTCTCATCTAATTTAGCCAAGTATAATAACCGTTTCTCCTCTTCGGAAGTAGCTGGAAGTAATTCGACAGCCATTTGAAGTGATGGGATTTCGCATTCAATAGGTAACACAGCTTCTAAGCCATAAACTAGCTGGAAAGGGGTGAAACCTGTTGAATTTTTCACTGAAGTTCGATATGCCCATAGCGCCGAAAATAACATGTTATGCCAATTCGTTCGATGGATACCAATGATCCGTCGAATCATGATGACTAGAACTTTGTTGATTGACTCAACCAAACCGTTGGCTTGCGGATAATAAGGAGTAGAGCTATCGTGGCGCAAACCAAGCTGGCTTGTAAGCTCAGTCATCATGACGTTTCGAAAATGGCTCCCATGGTCAGTAATGATTGCTTGTGGGACACCAAACCTAGTTATGATATGATTGAATACGAAAACTGCAGCTGTCTTGCCGCTTGCGTCGAATGTAGGCATCGCCTCGGCCCATTTTGTAAAATAATCAACCGCGAGGATGATATACGCATGCCCCCCGGCCGAGTGAGGGTTACAAGTAATAAAGTCAATGCCCCATTTGGCGAATGGACCAGCGGCAATTATAGGGTGGAGAGGAGCAGGTGGAGCGCGCATCTTTCGATCAAACACTTGACAGTTGTGGCATGTTCTGACAGCAAGGATACAATCTTTAAACATAGACGGCCAGAAATAGCCAGCGCGCAACACCTTCTGAGCTGTGGCATACCCAGACATATGACCGCCACATGCTCCAGAGTGACAATCATTCAAAACTCTCTCAGCCTCTTCGTGAGTTAAACAACGTCGAAAAACTAAGTCTGCCCCCCGGCGATAAAGTGTATCTCCAATAATTCTGTATTGCTGGGATCGAAACCGAATTTTTCGACGGTCTTCCTTGGAAGCTTCAGGCCGAAAGGTTTGGGTTTGGAGATAGATGATTATATCCCCATACCACGGATCTAAAGTGCTAATAAGAAACAAAGATTCGTCCGCAATGGACTCCTCTGCCACAGTCTCTGTGTCAGCACTCGGGAAATCACACATCAATTCCGCAAAAACTAAAGATTTCTTAGACTTGGACTTCTCGAACTCCAAGTCGAACTCTTGCAGGATAACAATCCATTTAGAGTACTTGCCCCCTAGCAGTTGTTTTGTCAAAATATAAATCATAGGGTTGCAATCCGAAATAACTGTAGTTTTGCGGAGAAGAATGTAGTGACGAAAACGCTGGACAGCTTGAACGGCTGCCAGGGCCAATTTCTCCACATGCGAATATTTTAACTCAGTGGGATTTAAGGTTCTACTAAGATAATATATCACATGCTCTGCTTTGAATTCATCTTCTTGAACTAACACCATTCCAATGGTGGAATGCGAAGCTGCGAGGTATAAGAAGTAGTCCTGGTTGTAGTTGGGAGGATGCAATAACGGTGCATGGGTCAACGCGTGTTTTAGTGCATCAAAAGATTGTTGGGCAATCTCGTCCCAAAAGAATTGTGCGTTCTGTTTCAACAACCGTGTAAAACCTTTAGTGACCTCGGCGTAGTTTGGGATGAATCGGCGTAAAAAGTTCGCTTTCCCTTGCAAACTTTGGAGTTGGCGCAAACTCGAAGGAGGAGGCAATTTGATGATAGCCTCGACTTTCGAGGGATCGACGCGAATGCCGGCTTTTGAAACAACAAATCCCAGCAATCGACCTGTTTCTATACAGAAAACACACTTGTGGGGATTCAACCGAATTCGATAATGCCTACACCTCATAAAGATTGCTCGTAGGTGGACAAGGTGATCAGCTCGTTGTAAAGAATGAGCAGGCAAATCATCGAGATAGGGTTGCACAATGTGCTTGATGTCATGAAATGCATAAGACATCGCCCGTTGAAAAGTGGCCCCGGCATTCTTAAGTCCAAAAGGTAATTTGCAATAAGCAAATGTCCCCCATGGACAAATGAATGCCGTTTTTGGTTGATCGGCAGGTAGAATATTGATTTGATTATAGCCTGAGAAACCATCCATGAAGGAAAACATCTCACTTCCGGCACAATCATCAATAATTTGATCGATATAAGGCGTAGGATAGTTGTCTTTTGGACAAGCTCGATTGATATCCCTATAGTCGATACAGATTCTTATTGTTCCTTGTTTTTTATTGACGGGAACAATATTCGATACCCAATCCGTTAACGGGATCGGATAAATGAAACCTGCTTTCAACAGCTTTTCGACTTCTGCTTTAATCGCAGCCGCTTTTCGAGGGTGAATCTGACGCAACCGTTGCCGAATGGGTTTAGCATCCGGGTAGGTTTTGATTTCATGAACAACAATGGCAGGATCAATTCCCGGCATTTCCTCGTAAGACCAGGCAAACACGTCGCGGAATTCTTGGAATAGGGCCTTGTAAGTTTGGATTTCTTCTTCAGTACATGCGGCACCTATATGAATGTTCTCCTCGATTCCGGGCTTCACTGAAATATCAATGGGAATAGTACGAGAAATATTCCCTAAATTCAGCTCTGAATCAGAATGTTTCGTTGGATCCTGAGCGTCTTTGACATATTCAGCGGTAAAGATAGATGAAAAATCATTTTCAAATGCATCATCCTTAGGTAAAAACGAAGATCTGTGATGGAGATCTTCCCATGGTAGATCATCTACACTTAGGATTTCGCGAAGTTGTTCGTCAGATGACACTTCTTCGGGAAACGTTATCCGTTCTAAGGGTGAGGTGAAAAGTGACTCTTCACTGACCACATTCATTTGGTCGGTTGAATGAAAGTCGGTAAAAGACATAAGAGCTTCATAAGCAATCTCATACGGACTCAACGGCATAACATCACCGAGTGAGTCTAGCTCAGAGTCAGAGGGAACATACCAAGGATCATCATAAATAATGTTTTCTGACGTGATCATATGAATTGTTGCAAACGAAGGGTCTGCATTGAGTGGAGGGAGAGGAAAAGTTCCCAGTAAACCGGAATCCTTAACTAAACCTACACCAATGTCCCTATAAGGGATTGTCGTTTTACCAACATGCTGGATAGTTTCTGAAGAGGTTGGGTCGGATGAAAAGTATGTCAGCTGATCAATAGTCACGATCTTACCGTTATGTGGAAACTTAATGACTCTGAAGACCGATGAAACGACCGCTGTCATAGCATATGACCAACTTCGACCCAAAAGAAGGTTGTAGTCTAGAGGGGCATCAACCACTTCCACATCCAGACTAACGGTTTTACCTTCGACCCCTATAGGCAATTCTTGTAGAATACCAAACGGACGGAACCCACGGCCATCAAAGGCCTTAAGGATGGTGGGGGATTGGTTCAACGAAGGAGAACCAAGCGATCTCCAACATTGAATCGACATAATACACGTAGAAGCTCCCTCATCAATCACAGTCCGATGAATAGGCCTGTTTTTGACTATCACTGGAATTTGGAAAGCCATTTGATGGGGGAGACGCGGTGTACTACTTTCTAGATCAAAGATCATTAGGTTCGGGTCCTGAACATCGACAGCTCCAATAGCCGACAAAAGCAATTTTCGTTGCGCTGGACATGATTGCAGCACTTCGAGTGCCGACATTGCTGAAGGTGAAACAGCTAAGTCTTCAACAATGTTGTAATTCTGGGCTGCTCTCGCATGTGGATTGAAAGCAGACCTTCGAAGTACACCCTTGGCGGGCGGCTTAATCACTAAGTCTGGGTTAGGTTTTTCGATCTGTAGTGGATCGGAACCAGGAGCTGAGGTTGATGGGTTAGAGTGAGAAGATTCTGCTTCCTTACCATCAACAGGAGCCTTACTACCATAATCTTGCGATCGAGTCGCAATCCTGACATGAGACATCATCAAAATGGGTTCTTCACTGGCATTCGAAGAAGAACCTATCATCTTATTCTCCTGCTCTGGAAATGGATTTTTTAACACAGCAGGAGTGGGAGAACCTTTGACTATTTTCACTACCTCGGCCCGATGAGGGCAGTCTCTCGTAAAATGATCTTCTTCACAAATAAGACAAGGATATCGAGGTTTGCGTTTTTCGTCATTGGTTTCCGACTTTTCCGTTTTCTCCTTTGGAGCCTTGTCTGCTTTAGCCTTCTTCTTTCCTTTCTTCTTTCCACCGTTTTTTGATTTGGCCGTAGATGACTCTACAGCGTGAATGTCGGCGGTAAGTTCAGGAGGAGAAGACTCTCCTGTCGGAGAATCAGGCAAAGTGATAATTGGAGTATTGGAGGCCTTGGAAGACTTCTTCTTACTCTTCGTAGTCACGATACCGATCATACCATCAGCGGCATGAGATCCCGAAGGAGCAGCAGCGATTTGGTTTGACTTTGGAAGATCCGGAATTTTCTCGTGTAACGTACCCGACTGAGTGTAAACTAAGTCAAGGTATTGTGCCTGAGCAATGACTTGCTCCTCAGTAACTACTCCGGCCTTAGCTACATCTTCAGTAATTCTTGGTAATAATGATTTGACAAACCATTCAGCTAAGATTTGGTCCGGGATAAAAACTTTCACTAATCTTCTTCGACGTCTCCACTCATGGATGTGATCAGAAATGTACGTGGATGTCGATTGTTTTAGCGAAGTTAATAATTCTGTACCATTATCGTATCTGACTGGTAACTGAAAATGAGTTAAGAACGAGGTAGCTAACTGGCTAAAGTTGTAAAAAGAGGCCCGTGGTAACTCAATGTACCACTTGGCTGCGAGACCAATGAGTGTACGCTGGAAAAGACGTAAGCGGATGGAATCATCTGAGATGGAATTTGATGCACACCAGAGGTGGTAAGTCATCACGTGATTAGACGGATCCTCTCCAGACTTACCTTCGAACTTGGGTATATCGCTGGGCAACTTATTTGGCATTGGCGGCCAGAACGGAAGATATTGAATTGGATCGTTCGTTAGGCGCGTCAAGTCGGGTAAATCTAAAGTCGCAATAAACGGTAACTGCCGGTTAGGATCTCTAAAACTCTGAGTCACAATACCAGCCCCAGGAGGAGGATATCCAGGATAACTAGGAACAGGAGTCGCATTTGGGATATTATATCCTCCTGGAAAACCAGGATTAACCGGACCGTACTGGGGTTGCTGAGGTGGTTGATAAGTGTACCCAGGATACGGTTGATACTGGTAAACCGGTTGTTGGGCAGCTTGCCCAGGTTGATACTGTCCCTGGTACGGAGGTTGAACAAATTGAGGTTGAGTAGTAACAACCGTACTTGTACCAGGTTGGCCTGCAGGCATCTGGACTGTGGTTTGAACCGTGGGTCCAGACAACGGTACAGATGTCTGAGGAGTGGTTACAGGGACAGTAGAAACCGGAGCTGCCGATACTCCAGAAGTAAGCATGGTAGATGAAGCGGTAGTTGCTGCAGCCGTGTGAGGTGGAGTACCAGGTGCAATTGGCGGCTGAGTAACTACAGAAGTTACAGGGGTCTGAACACTTGACTGGACAGGTTGCGGTTGCTGGGGTGGACCAGGAACTGCAGGTTGTCCTGCTTGAGGTACCGACTGTATACTTGGTTGCGACATCTGTTGACCCTGTGACGGATCCCATGTTAACATTCCAGGGTATTGACTCGTAACAGGTTGAGGATACTGAGATCCATAGCCGTATTGAGGATAGGGTTGATAACTGTAAGGTGCAGTCCCATATGATTGCCCTTGAGGTGGTTGATAACCTTGACCAGGGTATTGACCCGTAGGTTGATAACCTTGAGGTAAATACGAATACTGGGGTTGACCTTGACCTTGAGGTTGGTATCCTTGAGGTTGATACCCTTGGGGTTGATACCCTTGGGGTTGCCATCCTTGAGGTTGCCATCCTTGAGGTTGATACTGATACTGAGGTTGACTTTGGGGTACATATTGAGGCTGGGGTTGATACCCTTGGGGTTGATACCCTTGAGGTTGCCCCCCAGTCACAAATGAAGTACCTTGAGGTTGCCCCCCAGGCATTAACGAAGGTTGCCCCCCAGGCGGTAATTGGCCACCTTGAGGTTGGTTAATGGGAGTTGAACCTGACATCATATAAACTTCACCTATACTCAATGGTACATTACCACTGTTTCCAACTAATAACCCATGATCAATGGGTTGAGGAGATGCTCCCGCAAAGGTACCAGAAAGTGATTGATACCCAGTAGGAACAGAAGGACCGCCATGTAAAAATGATTCAGGACTTTGTGAAAACACAGATGACTGACCAGACATATTTACAGGAGAATGAATTCCTCTAGGTGGAACCGGAGTACGAGGTGTAGAAAAACCTACTGAGTTGTCTAAAAAATTGGTTAATGCAAGGTACCAAGATTCACTTCTAGGAGGACTGTAAAAGATGGATTCACGCTCCCTTAGATCAAGGGTAATTAGATCTTCAGAATCAGAAACGCCTATTTCTTCCTCTGGAACAAGTTCTTCTATAGCAATTAATCCAACAGGAAGATTTTCGGTGATAATTCTTTCTATTCTTGGTGAATCAGGAACACTAGGAGTTGGAGTAACAGGTTCTGAAATTTCAGGTTCTTCGCCTGTTTCACTGGCAGATGAAAAACTACCAGCAAGCTCGGAAACTGTAACAGCTTCGGGATTGTAACCTGTTTCTAAACTTTGGTAATCTGGATGGACTACCAAGGAAAATTCTCCTTCTTCAGGTGATCCTACTCTACTGCCACTAGGAGGAGTTACAAGGACCTTTAACCCTTCTAAATTACCTGGGTCGTCTCGAGGAGGGGATCCCCTAAGTCTACGGGATCTTCTCAACAATTCGGCCACAGAAACAACTTCAGGAGACTGGCCCGCAATTCGACGGGACCTTCTCGGTAATTCCGCCACAATTAAAGATTTTAACTACAACACACGAAAACAAAGTAAAAAATTTCAAATCAAACCACCTAAAGTCTTCTAAAGAACCAATCAAATTTGAAGCACACGCCTAAATAATCTAGAGCGTCAAACCACACACAAACAGTAGTCTTCCGGACCAAAAACGCTAGTTGGTGATTAGGCCCAACCTCGCAGGATTCAGTACAGAAATAGTGGGTGGAACAGTTACCCCGGCAACCTGCTTAATGAATAGACTGGACCAAGTTCCTCCACTTTAACCGTCTCGAAGTGAAGCGAACCCCCCAGAAAATCCAAGTGAGTATAACCGACGTCTGCTCCAGGTACAGTGGGACCTTCCCTCCACCGTCACCTTGGGTAGAATCCTAGATATTATGGCCACTAAGGTTACCAATCACAACAATTACACCTGGGGGAACAGTCTAAACTCCGACAGCACGCAAGGGCAGAGTAGCAAGCTCCAATCCCCTTACCGGCTCCTTGACAACAATCCAAGGTTTACCGATAAGTGACCCCTGGCTCCTCGACAATGGTTAATCCGAGGTTTACCGTTTGTAATACGTACTGCCTGGCGTCGTTCCCAACGAGGGAGGAATGATCCCCTCACTGGTTCGGACACGAGCTCGTGTTTCTCCTTTAAGAGGAGCTTTCCCAGAATGTAACTGAAACAATTGGATTTGTTCTACTCAAGATAGACTATCTGTTTGGTTTTGTAGTCTTGGAGAGTTAAGTACTCACCTACTCCAAGACCCTAGCCTAAGCTATGTTGGTGCTTCAGAGCCCTAGAAAAATAAAGATTACTAGATTGATTTTAATTTAAGCGTTACTTTTAAGGTTGTTTCTTAAGTCAAAAGGTGATGGAAGTGAAACTAGTGGTGTGTTGACTCGACTCGAAACCACTACAAAATGCACCTAGAATGATTTATCCACTACTTTACTTTTTCGATGAATTGCTTAACTAAAAAGTTGAGAGAATGCAATCTTTATAAAAGCAACTTCTTAATTGAAGACAATCAAAGAAACAATTCGTTTTTCTTTTCCAAGCATAAAAACATAACTTCTCTTTACATGCACGAAAAAACTCTTTTCTTCTTTTGAAAACAAAAAGCTACTTGAAACAAGACTTTTTAAGAAGATGTTTTTGTATTTTTCTTTTAATAAAGCAAGTAAATCTAATGTAACCAAAAATCAATCTTAACAACTCTTAAAATCTATGAAAATGCACTCATAAGCAAACTAAAGGCAAATTTACTCTAAGCAATCTTAACGAGGCCAAAACTAACAATGATTATTTCTAAGGTGTTTTACTTGATCACAATCAAATCAAGGACTAGCTTATTGCAGAATCAAAAACTAGCCAAAACAAAACTCTAATCTTTTTGTTCTTTTTGTAAAATGGAAATCAATACTTTATAAACAAGTAATTCGAAATTTGACCCAAAACAACTCAAATGGCAAGTTGCTCACAAAAGGAGACTTTACGACAGGCCCGACTTCTAAGAAGGTTGACTAACCAGAGAGATCTAAGGCTGGACAACTTTCTACTATCAAAGTCACTACAAAGCCTTTCCAAAAATCAAACCCTAGGTCTAAACTTCGTTGAAAACCACTAAAACACTCAAAGCTCACAAAACAAGTTTAGGTGAAAATTCTTGACAGGGTACTAAAGGATCTGGGCAGAAAACACTAAGGAAAAACAAAATCTAAAAGCAATTTGAAGCAAAAATGGAATTTTCTTAAGTTTTACAGGAAGACGCAGGCAACCCGTTGTCACAGGTGCGGCCCCGCTCTGTGCAGACGGCAACAGCGCGTCCAAAGACGCACTGTGCAGTACTAAGAGGGTGCGTCCTTCTGGAAAAATGAAGAAAAACCAAATCTAACTAAAACTAAAGCTAAGCCACCCAAATACTAATTCTCACAGTCAAAAACCAGAAAATAAAAATGATTTTCTCAAAGCAAAGTTCATATAAAGGAAAAGACTCTCTCATTAATGGATTCCCCAGCGGAGTCGCCAATTTGTCACACGGAATCTGTCAAGGGTGCGGACACGACTGACCTTCCTAGAAGTCTAAGACATTCTAATGACAAACAAGACAAAATGGAGTGATCTTTCTCTAAATACACCTTTTACAACATGAAAACTACAAGTGTTTAGGCTTACCTTATTCCAAAACGCTGTTGTTGAAGTCCGTTCTTGACGATCCGGATGAGCTCCTCCTTCAAGTCAATTCCTGCAACCACAAACAATCAAACAATTACCAAGCACTTGCATTTCATATAATAAAACATATATTCAACATGCAGACCAAGGAACACATGAAATAACTCATTAACACAAGCTATTGAGAAAAATAAACCAGTTTGTATTAATAACGAAACAAAGAAACTCTTACAACCTGGCCTTGGTGTTGTGCAAGTTCCTCCCAGGGTCCATCAAGGGTTTTCCTCTACTTTGACAAAGCTCACCCTCTCCCAAGTAGAATCAAGTGAAGACAATCTCTCCTCACAAAGGCTCTAATGGAAGACCTAAATCCTGCAGCATTTACCCAAAGAAAATGTATAGCTCCAACCTCCTCTCCTTCTGGCTCAATGCCTTTATTTATAGTGCTGTAAAGAGGTTATTCAGGTCCACTATCAATGGGATCATCCCCCTCTATGGGTGGGATAGCTCCCTTATTGATGGGATAAGTTCCCCCTTAATAGAGATACATGAACCAACTGGAGGCACATCCATTTCATCAAACCGACCTCTAGAATGTTCCAGAAGTAACCACAAGTAACTTTTTCAAGATAAAACTCGCGCATTTTGCCTTTTACAGAGGGACGCACCTGTCCCTTAACATACAGAGCGTCCATGGACGCAGATTTTGTGAACATGGTCAGCGTCCCCGCAGGTAAGGCTAGAGAGAACCTGCGACCCCAGAGATAAACATAGTTTTTACAAGACTTTCTCTCTTCTTTGAGTTTGAGATGGATAACAGAGGCATGAGACTTGCCTAAGAGGGTAGCATGACTGTTGATTTGAGCCATACTAACTGTAAGTAGTCAAGGTGACATTTTTTAGTGTAACAACAGGTTGTGTTATTTTGAGTTGTAATTAGATAACTAAGTCTAACTGAGTTATAGTAAGTTAAACTAGTTCTAACTATTGATGAAACTAGTAGAGCTCTAGTAGTGGATTAGTGCAATAGTGCATCACCAGTACCACTATAGTTAATTGAAGATTCACTCATAAATAACTCATGCATGTTAGTTCAGAGGAACACCCACGTGCTATTAGGGTTCATGGATAGTGCATTATTAGTTGTATAATTTTCCAAGTTGTACAAATGGTGCATGCAATCAATAGAAGGCCTATGATGGATTGCAAAATTATGAGTGGGGAATTTACCAATGAATATGTGCTAATTCTCTCAGGAATGTAGCAAGGAATTAGAAGATTAGAGACTTTGAAATTTGGCTAAGTATTGGCCAAAGGAAGTCAGTCAAGTAGAGGATAGAAAATACTAATGTAGGTTGAGCTCAAGGTTGAGTAGAACATATTGTACTCATCCAAATTCGTTGACTAAGAAGTGCAACGAAGTAGGGGCTTGGAAGGCTAGTAAATTGGCTAAGCGTTGGCAAGAGTCAGCCGAGGAAGTAGAGATATACATTGTACTAGTGCAGGAATTATTCAGGATGAACAATCATCGTATTTTCTTATTAGATATTTTGGCTAATGAAATATAGATAGTGAGGGTTTTAGCAGTTACTTTCCCTAGAGAAATATTGTGTTATGTGCGATTGAAATTGTTCCTTTTCTGCTTATTGTTTTCATCGATCAATTTTGGTTTCTGCTGAAGAGTAGAGTAGATTCTTGTATTGTGTTTTAGCATATCACATAAGTTGTTGAATCTACAGTAAAAATATACATGGTATCGAAGCTCATGACAATATAGAAGAGGAGAATTCAAGTTTGTTGTGCAGGTGAAAATTGAATTTGCAAGTTCATACTTTAGAGTTAGCACTATGTCATTCTACTGTTTGTGACTAGAGTATGCCCTAGAGGGCAGCTTGAATTACATATCTTGGAAGGACATGATAGAAGAAGTTTTAAAATACAATGGCCTCAAGGAATTCATAGATCATGACTTTCCTAAGCCTCCAACATCTGATGCTAAATATTTGGTTAAATGGAGAAAGTTGTGGTAAAAGTGAGAAGGATTATCCTAGAAGGAGTTTTAGACCACATTATCTTGATTCTCCATAGTAACGACACTCCATACTCAATGTGGAAGGCATTGATGGACCTGTTTCAAAGAAGTAGTTACCATAGGAAGTTGGCACTGAAGGAAAAACTCAGAAATATCAAGATGGAGAAGGGTGAAAAAATTCCAAATTAATTGACCAAGTTCACCCATTGTTGAGATGAGCTTGGAAGTGTCGTTATTATTGTTATCGAAGATTACGTGGTGAGCCTAGCTCTTGTATGACTTCCCAAGTGCTGGCACAGTTACCATGACTCTATTAATGGGAGGTAGAAGGTACTAGACCAATAGCGGTTGTGGTTCCACTTGGTACAAGAAGAGTTTCAGCGGAACGCGAGGGATGGGACCTCTTCCAAAGAAGTGTGAGAGGACTTTTCATTAGTGAGGAAATAAAAGAAAGACAAGGGAAACAAGTCCCAAGGGGAGGTGGGCGGTTAGAAGAAGGACTTGTTGAAAGTCAAGTCTTCTCATTATCACAAGTATGGGCACTATGCAATGAATTTCCCACAGAAGAACGCAAGCAATAAATAGCCAGCAGTAGCGACAACATGTGAATCTCTAGCTTCACAATTCGAACTTGATTTCAATTTCATTGCATGCATGGAAAAAACTATAATGATAAGCGTGTGGTATCTCAACAATGGTGCATTGTTCCATATGACAGGGAATAGAGATCACTTTAGTGACTTTGAGGAGAAGGGCATCAATCATAACATAGATTTTGTAGATGACGGGAGGTATAGTGCTATCGGGATTGGTACACTTACCTTTGAGAGGGAGTCTAGCTCCCCTCTCATAATCACATATGTGATGTATGTTCCAGGACTAAAGAGGAATTTTGTCTCCATCGCGATATTGGAAGACCATGGTTATGATGTGATTTTTAGTAAGGGAAAGGTTTTACTTGGACAGATCACCATGGGACAGGTGAAATAGACCGGTGTGCTAGTCAAGAACATGTATGCTCTCGAGGTCGAAGATGCATGCAAAGCCTTGAGGAGGAAGGAAAAGGTTAGAGATTTGGTGGTTGAGAGGGAGAATGAATTACCTTTCAACATGCAAGCCTAGAGGAAGCCTTAGAAGCAGTCTTAGAAAGTAGTGGAGCAACAACTATTAGAGAATCAAAGTGGAGACTGAGTGGAGAGATCCACTGAAGCAGAGAATAAGTAGCCTCAGAAAGTTGTCGAGTAGCCAAAATTGGAGAAGCATAGAGGAGATTGAGTGGAGACATCAACTCAAGTAGACCTCCACTAGGGGGAAATTCAAGGCAAGTTGACAAAGGCAGCACATGGAGCGATACCTCTAGGTGGGAGACAGTTTGATGTGAAGAATTAGTCCTAAGAGTGTAGAAATTTGGGTAGGCTCCATTGAGAGGTTTTCTCTCATGGATCACAGGGTCCATTATTTTTAACATTTATTATTGAAGGCCCATGATGTATTGCGTAGTTATGAGTGGGGAATTTCCCAATAAATATGGACTAATTCTCTCATGAATGTAGGAATGAATTAGAAGGTTGGAGGCTTCGAAATTTGGCTAAGTATTGCCAAAGGAATTCAGTGAGGTAGAGGATAGAAAATACTAGTGCAGGTTGAGCTCAAGGTTGACCAGAGCATATTTTATTCATCCAAATTATTTGACTAAGATGCACAAGGAAGTAGGGTCTTGGAAGGCTAGTAATTTGGCTAAGTGTTGGCCAAAGTCATCCTAGTAAGATGAGAGATAGATTGTACTTGTACAGGAATTGTCCATGACGAACAAGCTTTGTATTTTCTTCTCATATCTTCTGGTTAATACAATATAGATAGTCAGAGTTTTTATCAGTTTATTTCCATAGATAAATATTGTGTTATGTGTGATTGAAATTCTTCCTTTTATGCTCATTGTTTTCATCGATCAACTTTGGTTTCCGCTGAACAGTAGAGTAGATTCCTATCTTGTGTTTTAGTATATCACATAACCTGTGGAATCTACAGTAAAAATATACATTATTTTAACCTCTTCAAACCTTATCCAATCACTCCATAAACCATATCCATATCAATGTTCTTTGTCTAAAGGGTAGGAGTGGTTACTATCTTTTGTCAGGCAATTAGGCGTGTCAAAACATATCTTTTTCATTTCCCTAGGAGTGTTTGACAACTAATTTGGATAGATCAATGAGGTACATGCACTAATGCTTACTTTCAAATGCTTCTCTAATGGTCTTAAGGCAGTGCCATATTGAGCTATAACATTCATGAAGGCTCATGAAGAACCCCACTTATGAAACTAATAGAAGGTGGCCTGCATAAAAACTACTTATATAGGCTAAGGAAATATCAATCAATGAGAACTTTAACACCTATGGATGTACTTTAGATTCTAAGAGACTACAATTTTAGATGATGTAGCCCTTTCCTACAAATTATTATGTGCTTGAGCTAAGTAGAAGTCTGAGAAGTGAGACTTTATATATTACCTCCTAGGTTGTATTTACCCTATCTAAGCCTGTACTATTAGATACGCTGGAATGATGCGACATTTTTTTATCATGATGCTATGATGCTACTTCTATTGTGATTTAGAACTCAAACGAACCTTTTCCTTTGTCTTTTTTAATGTGATAATGGCATTAGACATTTAATTAATTAAATATTATTTACTAAACTATATGTTATTTTACCAAACCTAATGGTTTTCTTACTAATTTTTTTTAGTGCATCCTTCCTCCACTGTAATAACTATGAAATCAACCAATTTACCTATGTAAAACCACTAAAATGAACACATTGTATTAAGAATAATAGGGAAAAAAACATAATAAAAAATAGAAATTTTACAAATACTCACATGAAATCCATGTCATTATCATTCCTCCAAATTATCATATCCCTAGGATTTTGACTTAATCAACTAAAACTTTTTACTTCTTGTGACTCTCTTTTTGGTGAAACATGATGCACTAAATCCCAAGAAATGCTATAGAAGTGGGAATTATTTGACCTCATCTCTTGAGTAGATGAGTTCTCACCATTTACGATGTTTGATTCATGTAACTTAATAAAAACAGAGTTTATTATCTAAATGGTTCTCCAGGTGAGATACCTGGAGAGTGCCCAAGCACTACACACAATACACTACATTCAATCAGGAGAACAACCTAGTACATATAGGCTTTCTCACAATCAGGGTGGTTTCAACCACTCCCTAGATAGTAGGATCTGAGACCTAAGATAGAGTCTCAATCCTATCATCATCATAACAGTAATCTAACTTTAGCTTTCTCCATTAATTCCAACACTCCCACTTAATGGAGAAACGGTACTGAAAAAATAACATATGCCTGCTGGTCTAGTCTCAACTAGGATTACAATTAAAACATGAAACAACTTGGTAACAAAGGTTTTCATTTTTGTCTTCTTGCAGCAGAGCCCACACTTGTTCATATTGAGTCGAGGCTTCGTCTTTGCTTTCCATGCCATGAGGTAGTGTTGTATCATCACTTCATTTCTTCCCCTCTGAAGGAAAGCTTGTATTCCTATTCTTCCCTTCTCATAATATGGAAAGCTGGATAGGAGAATTTTCCTTCTCACTATTTCTAGTGTCAACCATCTGAACGTCAGGTATGATGTCTTCATCATTCATTAATGTAACGTCTACACACATAGAAATATTAATGTGATCATCATAATTTAAATTTAAATTATCTGCAGCTTTGTCTTTTTCTGTCGCGTCTTTGCAATCAGCTTTATGTGGCTCATCGAATTGATCTTCAAGACTTTGTTCCTCTTCACACCCTTCTTGAAGCTCAGCTCATGAATCTTGCACAACAAACTATGCCTCTTGATTCTCGTGGTCATCAAAAAACCACATTTTTCTGGAATTTATTTTGTACTGAACATACTGCTCATGCTAATTCCAAAAGCCAACATGAGAAAACCATCATCATCAGAATCAAAAATATCTAAAAATATAGACATGTTAAAGTCCATATTATCTCGCTTCGAGATTTCTTTTCGACTCCACACGGTCCTCTAACGAGCTCCAACAACCCGATTACCACACAGGCGGGAAACTTCTCCCTTTGGTAGCTCTGCAATTGTAAAAACCTTGAGTTGCACATTGTGGCTTCTATGCCACACAGCCAAATCTGGACTCTGTCAAGACACCTTGAGCATCGCCAATCCTAGAGATTTTCTACAGAGAAACATGCACACACCCTGGGCACACATTCCATGATCCACGATGATAAATTCTCACGTTGATCCACTGCTATAAAGATCCATGTCGAATTTGCTACACCACTGGAAATCTCAGCTTTTAGCAAATAGAAGAGGTGTGATCTACCTCGTCACCGATCCCTGATCTCTACTCTCCTCGGGCAATCAGCATTCATAGGGCCATCGATCAACCCAGATCTGCCACTCTCCTCAAGTCAATGTTGTGCCTTCTCAAATCAACACTTCATGCTGTCAAAGTTGCACCAGAGGCAAAACTCATAGTGGACTTTCCTGCAAACACAAGTTCGCAAGCAAAAAAAATACTATTGAAGACTAGCTCCAATTATGAGACTTACCAACTCCTGTACCTCAAATCACAATATGGAATAAAATAACAATAGTTGTAATAAGATTTGTGGAAGAGAATGCGGAGGCAGGTGAAGATCCCGACATCAACATCACCGAGATGGACAATGGTCCCATCCGTGTGCACCTCCAAGAAGCCTTTTTGTCCAAAGGGAAACCTTTCATACTGAAAAATGTCAAGCGGTGTGTCGATCTCATGGCTTCTGGTGCACCCGCTAAAGAGGAGCTCCAAAACAAGACATCGCCCAAATCAACCAAAGCTGCTCCCACAGTCGATACACATTCCTCAGCAAATCCTATTGAAGAGGATCGGTATGGCAATGCCACTATTGTCGAGAACACCGAGAGAGATTTGAAAGAACTTATTAAAGCCCCTTCATCTCTCTCAGAAGTTATCAAAGGATTCAATTCGAAATTCTAGTGGCCTCCTACACGCCTCATGCAGCATAGCAAATAAGCTTACCACATGCCCTCATCCTACACAAACCAAGGTCAGCGCTATTTAGCACCCACTACTGGCAAAGGTCTTCACGTCAGTACACCTTATTGCTGCAATGACTTACAAAATATTATATGCGTGGAGGTTGGTAGTGGGATCGATGCATTTATGCACCTAACACTTGCGACGATTTCGTCTTAGTCGCACCTTTCAAATCAACGTATAGGTCCCTTAGTCTTGTAGCTCTGATACCATGATAAAAACAGATTTTATTATCTAAATTGCTCTCTAAGTGAGATACCTGGAGAGTGCCCAAGCACTGCACACAATACACTACATTCAATCAGGAGAACAACCTAGTACATATAGACTTTCTCACAATTAGGGTGGTTTCAACCACATCCTAGATAGTAGGATCTGAGACCTAAGATAGAGTCTCAATCCTATTGTCATCATAACAGTAATATAACTTTAGCTTTCTCCATTATTTCCAATATAACCTATCTACTCCGTGAGCATCTAATTTAGAGCTTCTAATTTACAGTTCCCCTAATTCGGTGTTTTTAGTTTCATTCCTATGATCACAATTTGTGACTGTGCAAATCATTCGAACATTTGTTTCAAATTTCCAAATTTATTAATTTCTTGTTTAAAAGTTATGTGAAACTTTATATTTAATTTTTGTTTTTATGATCATAATTTCATACCATTTAATTAACTATTTAGTTGTCTCATTACTAACTTCATTAGTTATAGGTACTTATTTTTCTTAAAACAATTAAACATTATTTTTAGTGTATACAAATGAAAGATGTAACCTTTTTCATACATAAAGATTTTAAATCTTATATATTTCAAATTTTGATAAATAAAAAAACTATTTTTCTTAATAATAATAATAATGAATTTCAATTTTTTATAATTATATGTTGTTTTATCATCCAAAAATATGTGTATTATTCAAAAATAACGTGATAAATCAAATAATTGAAAAACATATAATAAAGAGAAACTTTGTTGTTTCTATAACAAAAACCACCAAAAGTTATCATAATAAAGCTAAATGCAAAGAAACCAAACTGAAAAATTATCAACACCACAAGGAATTTTTGTTTATTTTAAGAATATAAAATATAACAAATTTCACTAAACTATAAAAAAGAATTAATCTTCCCAGACAACTAACAATTTTCACAATTACTCTTTTACAATTTTTTCTTTAATCAAACGCTGATTGTTAAGAAAATATATGCTCATGTAGCTCATTCCAACTTGAACGGTTTGAAATAGATCAAACTCATTTAAACATAGAAACATTTTTAGAACAATAATTTAGAATAATAACTTGTGGTTTAGATATAGACTTAACATAAAAATACTTTTAGAATAATAATTTGTAGTTTAGATATAGACTTGAAAAAAAAAGAGACAAAGAAATGGACTGTAGAAATGGACTTATGCAAGTAAAAATCGTATATTTGAATGGTATGCAAGTTAATGGCATATCTACTTTGTCAAAGCAATTTGAGAGTCTACGAATGAGTAATGAACTTCGCATGTACACAGTTCAAACAATAAACCATCGGATTTTGAAATATTCCCATATCCAATCACCCATCTTCCTTGGCCGAGTACTTGAGGATAAGCTCGGCATGGGTAACTCTATTTTATTCTGTTTATAGATAAAGTTCTGGGGAGGCAGGCCGAAGTCCCCTCCAGTCCGCTAATCTTTTTGTTTCTTGGAATGGAAGCAAATCAAAACGTTTAGTGATTCGTCCATAAACCAAAACACGTCGATTCACCTTTAAACCAAAATAATATTCTTTCCTTAGGAGAGAGAACTGTGGTCATGTCGTCGAATATGACAACGGTTCTTTTTGGAAAGAACGAGTGCCACTACTATACATGAGGGAAAATTTGTTCATTGAGGTGAATTGTCTATTTTCCTTCTCTTAGTTTTCTCTTTGTTTCGAATTTGTGGCGGAGATCGGTTGGAAGTAATGGAGAAAATTAAATTTAGATTATTGTTATGATGATGATAGGTTTGAAACATTAAACTTAGACCTCATATCCTAATATATACGGAGTGGTTGAAACCATCCTATTAGTGTTAAAGCATATATATTTGAAGCTCATCTGACTCAATGTGGGTGGGCTTGTATGATTGTTTGTACACTCTCTAGGTATCTCACCTGGAGAGCCATTTAGTTTATAGTTAGTATATTCATATTTCATCATGGTATCATAGTTGCAGCGTTGAAGACCCTGTATGCTGAGCGAAGGATTTGCCCAGTCTGCCTGATGCGAAATCGTTGATAAAATCTGAATATATTAACTATACACTAAATGGCTCTCTAGGTGAGATACCTGGAGAGTGTACAGACACTCATACAAGCCCCCCTTTTTATTGAGTTAGATGAGCCTCAAATAAATAGGCTTTCACACTAATGGGATAGTTACGACCACTCCCTAGATATTAGGATATGAGGTCTAAAATTAGAGTTTCAAACCTATCATCATCATAACAATAATATCAATTTAGCTTTCTCCATTACTTCCAACACTCCCCCTTAATAAAGAAAGGGTACTGAACAATAACACATGCCTACTAGTTTAGTCTCAGCTAGGCTTACAATTAAAACATGAAAAACTTGGTAATAGAGGTTTTCATTTTGGTCTTTTTGCTTGTGAGTCCATGCTTGTTCATCTTGAGTCGAGGCTTCGCCTTCACTTTCGTCGCCATGAGGTAGTAATGTATCTTCACCTCATTTCTTCCTCAGCTCTGGTGATGAGCAACAAAACGACCTCTCACAAGCTAGAAACGTTGTCAATATCTAATTTTGATATATGTAATTAGCAATTTCTGATAACACATATTTCTGAAGATGGGTTCAAATCATAAAGAACATTAGCATTTTCATTGTGGCATATAATAACTTAGAAGAAAATTTACCCAATTGGTTTTGGGATGTTAACAACCTGCAACTTCTAGGTTTCTCAAACAATAAGATTTCCGGGACAAATCTCATAGATGACACTTACAGCGATATCAGATCTATGGATTCGATGATGATTCGGTTCGAAACCAAGCAAAGAATTCGTCCTCTCAAGCTGATTATATAATTCATCCCCTTAAGATTTAATGCTCAGAACCGGGAGCAAATCACCTTGAATGGCATTCACCACTTCAACACAATCCTCCACACCACTTACCATAGATGTTTAAGGTTTTTCTTTGATTCAACACGGCAACATTTTGTAGCATTCGATGATTTCACAACCTCTTGCATGCCTCCACGGAATTCCACGCAACGGCCTAATCTAGAAATCCAATGATCCAGCGTTTTGGAAATCCAACGATCCAAGCTGCTGTCGATCTCCTCGCGGCCTGCAAACAAAAAACAGAGATCTAGCCTCCTCGGCTTCCTCCTCATGACCATCAAGAAAGTCTGGTCTACTGCGATCTTGGTCTCCCTTGAGCTGTCTGCACCAAGTATCACGCAGATCAGCAGATGCATGCCTTCATAAGCTCTTCACAGCAGAAGCAGCCCCACATCACGATTTATTTTTTTTGATCTTCCACAGAGTCGGCGCGATTTACCACAGCAGATTCACATTGTTCAACCCTTCAGTCGCGTCGTTCCACCTTTAAGTTGCGTCGAAATGTCAAAATAAAATTCACTCAAGTATCACTATGGGATCGGTGCGATTTTTCCTCCAAACCACGTGACAAGGCACGCCGGGAAAATCCTTCACTCAGCATACAGGTTCCACGACCCTGCAGCTTTGATGCCATGATAAAATTTGAATATGTTAACTATAAACTAAATGGCTTTATAGGTGAGATACCTGGAGAGTGTATAAACACTCATACAAGCCCCCCTTTTTATTGAATCAGATGAGCCTCAAATATATAGGTTTTCACACTAACATGATGGTTTCAACCACTCCCTAGATATTAGGATATGAGGTCTAAGATTTGAGTCTCAAACTTATCATCATCATAACAATAATCTAAGTTTAGTTTTCTCCATTACTTTCCACAATCGTTGCGTGGTTTGGAGGAAAAATCTCGTCGATTCCACTGTGAGACTTGCGTGCATTTTATTTTGACATTCCGACACGACTGAAGGGTGGAACGGTGTGACTGAAGGGTTGATTGGCATGAATCCACCGTGGCAAATCGCACCGACCATGCAGAACAAAAAAAAAAAAACTATGCTATGTGGCTTCTTTTGCTGTGAAGAGGCTGAGGAGGCCTGATCTATGTTTTTCTTTTTACATGCCGCGAGGAGATCGACAACAGCTTGGATCATTGGATTTCAAAAACGCTGGATCGTTGGATTGCCATATCAAGTTGTTCCATGGAATTTCGTGGAGGCATGCAGGAGGGCGAGAAATCGCCAGAGGCTATAGAATGTTGCTGCTTTGAATAAAAGAAAAACCTTAAACATCTGTCGTAAGTTGTGTGGAGGATTGCGTTGAAGTGGTGAACATCATTCAGGGTGATTTGCTCCCGATTCAAAGCATTAATTCTTGAGGGGCTGAATAATATAATCAGCTTGAGAAGATGAATTCCTTGCCTGGTTTCAAATTGAATCATCATCCAGGCCATAGATCCGGTATTGCTTTCAACGTCATCTAGTATATTTGTCTTGGAAATTTAATTATTTGAGAATTTTAAGTGGCAGGTTGTGGAGATCCCAAAACCAATTGGGCAAATTTTCTTTTAAGTTATTATATGCCATAATGGAAATGGGAAAGTTCTTGCTAATTTGAACCCATCTTCAGAAATATGTGTTATCATAAATTGCTAATTACATACATCAAAATTAGATATTGATAACATTTGCATCTTGTGAGAGGTCATTTTGTTGCTCATCACCAGAGCTGAGGGCACTGAGACCTACATGGTACATAAGCCATAGTCTACAAGGTTCTACAGTTGAAGTGCTGCCAAAGGGTGAAGTTTCCTGCCTACGTGGTAACGGGGTTGTGGGAGGTCGTTAGAGGACCGTGTGGAGTCGAAAAGAGATCTCAAAGCAAGATAAAGTGAGATAAGTTGTACATTAACAACATGTCTATATTTTTAGATATTTTTGATTATGATGATGATGATTTTATCATGTGGGCATTTGGAGGCATTAGCATGAGTAGTATGTTCGAGTCAGAAGAAATTTGAGAAAAACAATGTGGTTCTGTTGATGACCACGAGAATCAAGTGGTACAGTCTGTTGTGCAAGATCCTGAGATTGAAGGCACAGGAGATGATCTTCAGGTAGGGTGTAAAGAGGAACAAAGTGTTGAAGATCAATTGGATGAGCCACATGAAGCTGATTGCAAAGATGTGGCAGAAGGAGACAAAGTTGGAGAGAATTTAATTTGTGATGATCTCATTAATATTCATGTGTGTGCAAACGTTACATCAATGAATGATGAAGACATCATAGTTGACGTTCAGATGGTTGACACTGGAAATAGTGAGAGGGAAAATTCTCCTATCCAGCCTGTCATAATTTTGAGAAGGGCGAGAATAAGGATTCAAGCTTTCCATCACTGGGGAAGAAATGAGATGAAGATACATCACTACCTCATGCCAAGTAAAGTGAAGATGAAGCCTTCACTCAAGATGAACAAGCATGGACTCACAAGGAAAAGGACCAAAATGAAAACCTCTATTACCAAGTTTTTTCATGTTTTAATTGTAAGCCTAGCTGAGACTAAACTAGCAGGCGTATGTTATTGTTTAGTACCCTTTCTCCATTAAGGGGGAGTGTCAGAAGTAATGGAGAAAGCTAAACTTAGATTATTGTTATGATGATGATAGGTTTGAGACTCTAATCTTATATCTCATATCCTAATATCTAGGGAGTGGTTGAAACCATCCCGTTAGAGTGAAGCCTATATATTTGAGGCTCATCTGACTCAATGTGGGTGGGCTTGTATGAGTGTTTGTACACTCTCTAAGTATCTCACCAGGAGAGCCATTTAGTTGTAGTTAATATATTCAAATTTCATCAAGATCTGCCTTTATCTCTCTGCTCTCTCTGTGTGTGGATTTTCTTCTGTAAATTGTTTGTTATCATCAATGAATTGTACTTCAAATTTTACAGCATTGCAAGATGTGCGGAAAATGGGTATTCAAGTACAGGGGCACATCAGAAGAGCAGAATGGATAGCAGAAGCCATCCAAGTCTAGAGTGAATCTAGTGGGACATGGGTCACTTCCTATTGTTCATGGCTCCCGGTCCTTGGCTTTGAGGGCCATATCATTTGATATGAAAGAAGCAAAGGGTACTTCGCATGAAGAAATCAACCAAGTTGTAGATTGTGTCAGCAATGAGGTCACAAGGATTGGGAATCACAGAGGACCTTGTGTGAGATTCAATACTATGGTTACCTGGACAGAGTTACCTAACTATAAGTTATTGGCATGTGGATCACTTGTGTTAGTCAGACACCCAATTCGTTTGGAGATTCACATTTTTTCACAGACAGTAGAGTGTTGCACAGTGTAGTGTAACTATAAAAATAGATGGATCTTTATGTCAAATAAAGGAGTTGAACATGCATAAATGATTTTTCGAGAAACGTGTATACATAGATCTCTCTCTCTCTCTCTCTCTCTCTCTGTCTCTCTCTCTCTCTCTCTCTATATATATATATATATACACACGCACACGCAAACCGAATGTTTATCGCACTCTGAGCTGTGTTCGATTGCCTCTAGAGAATCGTCTCAAAATTTAAATCTGTGTTTAAATTTAAATGACTAAGAACAAACATTTACATGGAATCAATTACCTTTTAGGGTTATATGTCAAAAACTCATAATTCATTATATCTGAACTGTGTTTGATGGCCTTTAGAGAATTGTCCAGAAATTTAAATTTGGGTTTAAATTTAAATGACTAAGAACAAAAATTCACATGGAATCAGTTACGCCTTAGATTCATATATCAGAAACCTAAAAACAAAAAACTCATATGGAATCAGTTATATTTTAGACTTATATATTAGAAACTTATAACTTAGCCTAAGACCTAGACATCAGGAGACCACACTAAAGTGGATCCAAGAATCTAGACTCTAACGAGGCACGTGTCCTTCCAACGTACTATATAGCTTTGTTAAGCAAAGCTAGAGACTGATCCACTTGAATTCTACGTGAGTGTTTTTAATATTGTTAGGGGGTTATAATAGAATATGCACGGAAATTAATTAATTTGTTTTCCCTGAAAACGCTGTAATAGTTTAACAAAGTCACAATTTTGCCTAGTAAACTATGGAAATTTCAATAATATTTTGAAAAAAAAAGTGGAAATCTAGATTATAATTGTTAAAATTCACATTTTTAAAAGTGCTCTAAAAATTCTTAATAATATTGAATCCATCTCCACCCTCAACAAAATGATTAAAACACTTAAAAATTTAGATTTGTTGAACCTGTTTACTAAATTCCAAAAAATGGGGCAATCCCAACGAAATTATGTACTCAGTTAGCAACGCCATTTACTTAGCATTGGACGGATTTTCATTTTTCGGCTACTAATGGTCAATATTTACTTTAAAAATGGGGCAATCCCAACGAAATTATGTACTCAGTTAACAACGCCATTTACTTAGCATTGGACGGATTTTCATTTTTCGGCTACTAATGGTCAATATTTACTTTAAAGTACTGTACGTTTGTTAGAGGATAACTTCACCTTCAATTCACTTCGCTAAAGGTACTTTATATTAGTGTGCGTTATTTTTGGGTAAACGATAAGTTTTAAGTTTTACTTCTTACAAACTTCTTTAGTTTATTATTGACGCATTTTCTCCCTTTATAGTGAGTGATTTTTTTGTGTGTAATTGTTAATTTTACTTTAAAATTTTTATTTATTATTTTATGATATATAGTTGGAGAAATTTGAATTTTTAATAAATTTAATATATTAATTTAATATTAGTTTTTGTTCAACTCAATGGATGTTAAGTGGGTTTTAGTCCGGAGAAACTGCATTAAATTTTTTTATAATCGTTATCATGTGTATTGGTTTTACATGAAATTAATAATTCGAAATTTAATGAATTGCTTGTATAATTTAAATAGATCTATTAATAAAGTAAAGTTATCCCAATGTAATTTTAATTAAGATTTGTATTAGGAATTTGTTAAATACTAAGAAGGTGAGTAGTAGAAAAAAAACAAAAGAATGCATATAATAAATTATAGATAGATTACTATGGGATTTTCAAGATAGATTACTATGGTTTTTTCCATCTATGTTGTTTACCTTTTTTAATAAAAGAATGTATATAGTAAATTATAGATAGATTACCACGGTCTTTTCAATCTATGTTTTTTATATTTTTTAATTCAACATATGAAATATTTCTAATCTCTTTACATTGATCATATAAGAAAGTAGGTCAAATAGATAGCTCTTCAAGCCTTTATTGTAGTAAATTCTATACACTACCTTTGCTTCTTTCTAATCTTAATGGTTTCTTTCTCTAATGTGAATCCTTGTGACTTCATTGTTCTTTTGGATCATCCCTATATTTCCAAAGAGTCTTTCCCATAGATTTACCCACTAATTTGTGAGAAATAATAATTTATCCACTTACCTACCCTTAACGACCTACACTCATGCACTTGTAAAATGGAATGAGTTGAGTAGGGGCACACCTTATCACATAAGGATATTCCTAGCTTATGTTGATTGGTGTTGTTGTCCAAGATTTTCTCCTTTAGCTCCTAGCACCTATTACATACTAACATAGAAATTAAATGTATTCAAAAGCTACTTTCCTATGCAAATGTTAGCACTATAAGCCAAAGCATTTTCACATACAATTAAAGTAACATTCGTGTACATACAATAAGGAAAAAATGACATGAGTGAAAGTATTGGTATTTCTTTATACAACATTAATTATTGCCAATGCAATACATTTAGGCTCTTCAATCAAAGGCTCCTTTAACCTAGACTTTTGATTAGGACCATTGTAGGTAGGTGTATCTGAGGTTGGATTCCTCTAGTCACTCCAAAAGCATAACATTGGTTTCACTTTTTCTTTCTCCTTTTTTATTCATCGTGGATGCTTATTTAGTTGGTTTCGAGATGAGGAAGGGGTGAATCTAGACATATTTGGCTTTATTTGATATGGTATTATCATACTTATCCTCCCTTTGATCAATATTTTTACCTTTTCAAGCCCCATCCTCTCACTCCAAAAACCTTACCCACGTCAATGCTCTCTATCGAAAGGATAAGAGAATTCAACAACTATTGTTAGGTTAGTGGTATCATTGTAACATTGTTTTCTAGTGTCTTAAGAGCATTGGACCACTAATTTGCACCAATTTTAGGTTTTTACATAAGTCATATGGAATATCAAGTATGATTTGTAATGTTTCTCTAATGATCCTAAGGGATTATCAAATTCAGATATAATATATTTCTTATAATGTGTGAGATCTATCAAAGAAATTGAATCGCTTCAATTATGTTACATTCCATTTGTCAATAGTAGGTTGTAAACTTAAAAATACTATATTGTATGTACAAAATTAGTACATATATGATTCTCAAATTAATAAATAATTTCTATGATCTAATGGTTTTACAATGATCATTAGTCATCAACATCAATCAGACTATAAAAATTGAAAGACTACAACTCATATTTTAACATGGAGACTTGAATCATACTTACCATAATCCTTCATTTGGCACAAGGGGAAACTAGAGGTCTACAATTCATGATGCCTTGAAAAGTGCTCTTATTCTTGAACCTCAATATCTAACTTATATAGGTGAATTTCACAGTTCGAAATCAAAAAATAAATTTCAATTAGGCATAAAGTAAATGCTATAGGGGTGTATTAGACCATTGGGTTTATGTTAACAAAGACACTTCATTGGCATCGACCATAGTCCTTAGCACTGTGATTCACAATTCTTTGTGAAGCACCTTTATTCGCCAACCTCAGTGCCTCACCATTATAGGTATGCCACACATTGTAATGAAAGGGATGAAATAATTCAAACACTAAAAAAGATTGTATTTATATATCATAATCTATAAAATGAAAATACAATTCATTGTGTTATTTTAACTAAAGATAAAAATGATTTGCAATGCAAACTAGGTTTGGGCCCTACCTATTAATCTACATTGAAAATAAAAATTACAAGATGAGAATGTACTTAGAAAAAAAACATTATTACCAATAACTATAGGCTTACATTATAGTCATCAACAATTATCCATAAACACTTGTGATCAAGTGAAAATGCACACTGATATACAATCATCATATCAAGTCAATTTAATACTCCATAATAGTTTGTATGTTTCATAAACTAATGTGACCATCACCATGGACCATTGACTTACACTAACTATTGATTTACCTTCAATTTTCACCTAGTTTATACATTACATGAAGTTTGCATAAAAGTAAGGTTGAGCATGTTGAGCAACAATTGACCCCTATTCTTAGAGAATCAAAATACAAATATTCCTAACTTGGGGTCTTGTTGACTTCGATAACCATGCATCGGGTAAATTTATGACATGGAATGCATTAGAATACCCATGACATATGTCAAAATGTAAAATCATTTTAATTTTTGAACAATGGCTATGTGTATTGCCTCTATTTTGACATGGGCCATTGAAAATAAGATGGCACTTCCTTTATCCAACTTGAGAGCTATTTGACCAACATTGATCCATATCAAGCCACCTGAGAACAAAACTCATATGGGGGATTCCTACATGGATTTGCATACATATGGCAATTAATGATTTTGATTACTATATTTTTACTATGGTTACAAGGTTCACAACCCTTTTTATAAAAATATATATATTTAACTCAATTAACTCATTAAGAAAAAGGAATATCACTATAGAAAGGAATATCACTAAAGTGAACAGCATCATACCTCATGAATTTCTAATGACAGTAACACATTGAGTGAATAAGAGGGAGGTGGTAATAGGATATAAGAGTGGAAAAGGAAATACTAGCATTTTTAACATAGCATAGGCCTCATACATTGGCATATCATTCTCTTGTATCGGGTTCATATAAATGAACTATTCTTAACATATTATGGAATTGAGTTAACATACTATGAGGACATCAACATGGTGAGTCGTGAATAGAAACAAATTACCTATATCAATTATCATTGGCAGAAAAAGTGTAACTAAAAATTGTCAGTAAGCCACTACTAAAATACATTAGATAACTCTTAGATAATCCTAAACCATATCTTGACCAATGGGATGACCAATAGATATCCATTTCATCTCATTAGGGGCCATGATGTCGGTATGAAGAGAAATCGAACAACCACTGCAATGAGGAAAATACTATGCTTTATATAATGTTACATCGATAAAACATATATTTATTTGTATTACTAAGATAGTGATATGTATCCCTAAAATATATTTGAATAATTAAAATAATATGTGGTACGTAGTCCTCCACATTATGGGACTTGAGGTATAAAATGGGCCTCCTAAGAAAAATGTACAAAAAAAATAAACTTTATAAGGACCAATATGGTTCAAGATGATGATGTCAACCATGGGGGGTGATTAACCATTTTTGGACTAAAAAAGAAAAAATATTAAAAATTAATAAAATAATAAAACTACATTTTCAACTTGTATTTTTAACTTATCTCCCTAAGTTTTTCCTCAAATCTCTAGCGGGAGCACTCATTGGATGTAAAATTTGATTCCTCATCCAAGGAGTACCCATGTTGCATACATTCGATGGACACTGCTACACGAAAAATGAAAAATACATGAAAATACGTGATTGCAATCGCATTTTTCATGTATTTCTCATTTTTCATGTAGTAGGGCACATCGAAAGTATGTAACATGGGTACTCCTTGGATGAGGAATAAAATTTTCCATCCAACAAGTGTTTTTGTTTGAAATTTTAGTAAACCCATAGGGAGATAAGTTGAAAATACAAGTTGAAAAAATAGTTTTTTCTTTTTTTCGCTAGAAAGATTGATGATGTAATCTAATCTTATTTTAATATTTCCATTATTATTTTATAATTTCCTTAGGAAGCCCATCTTAGACCTCAAAATTCCCCTAATGCTAACATAGACTACACCGAAATGAATTTATTGGCTCAGAAATTCAGTTTTAATTTTCCAAATTACTATTCATATTCATATATATATATATATATATATATATATATATATATATATATATATATATATATATATATATATACATATATTCATATTCATATATATATATATATATATATATATATGTATATATATATATGTATATATGTATATATATATATATATATGTATATATATAGATATATACATACATACATACATATATATATATACATACATATATATATATATATATATACATATATATATATATGTATGTATATATCTATATATATACATATATATATATATACATATATACATATATATATATATATATATATATATATCTATATATATATATATATATATATACACACACACACATATATATATATATATAGAGAGAGAGAGAGAGAAGACATTACATCACTCCCAGAGAACTCAAAAATCATTTTTCTATGTTGTAAATTTCAACAAAAAATCAAGTACAAAAATAAGGTCATTGATAGTTGGTAGTTTCATGGAGATAAATATTATCGACTTAAAGTGAAAACAACAACAAACTTTTGTCGCATAGTATTATCATTTTAAGAAAAAATGCTTATCAAAGGGAACAAAATGAATGGTCACAATCCATTTTTTAAATTTACAAACATACGGGAAAAGTTAGTCATGGATTATTTGCTTCAATAAATCTATTACATATCCAAATAATAGTAACTTATACAATTTTTTTGATTTCAATTTTAGAGATAATTGTTCCCTAATCGTGAACCAGAAAACATAGGGGTAAACTTTCCTTCAATTTTAGAATTCATAACTAGCATATATCAATAGATACAAGTAAGAAGCATACCAAATAACACTCACATATAATTTAATGAATATTTTAGAAGCAATTTAGCCTCTAACAATAATTTAAAATAATTTTGTCACTTGGTAGTGTTAAATACATAATTAGCAATAAGGATATTAATCATTTATCTTGAGAAAAGAGGATGGGCAACAAACCTATTAAGACCAAGTAGTTTCCACTGAACTAGACATATTTAACAGTGGCACTTGACCCACTAATATATACCAAGAAGGAAAAATAAGAAAAACCAGACTTTGAGTTCGACCTAAATGGGGTTCAAAGCAAGACAATTCTCATTGCCATTTTTTCTTGATGACAGTAGCTTTGAGCTCCAAGATTTCATTCCCAAGGCATCGCAAGGAGTACTTCTTTTCCAGTAAAAAAATCCCTCATTAATTCCTTTCTCTAGTCATTTTCATTGTGGACATAGATGTTGGGGTATGCTCTCATACTTGGAACCAAAGAAATAGAGAATATAAAAAAGAATCTAATGAAATATCAAACAAAAGAGAACATAATGTTCCAAGATGACAGGTTGTGTCTATAGACACTCTTATATCAATGATGTACAATGTGTTATGATTATAAAATCACAATGCATAATGGACAAGAATATGATTCTCATTGTCATTTCACTCTCCCTATTATATTCAAACAATAGTGACCTTCTTTTATAGGTACAAAATCTAACTAATCTCCTTGAATTACATAGAATTTGGTTGAATTATGAGGCTCAATCGTTACAACTATTTGCCAAAAATAAGCTCCATATATATATTTATCTTCATTTCAATTGGTTTACTGTTCATGTCAATAGAAAAATCTAGTTGATGCCTTTGAACATCCAGTTGACCAATATATTATACTTGGTTACTCAACCAATCCGAAAACCACTCGGTTGACTATCCCATAAAGTGATCATTATTGGATTCACACTTATAATGAGAGGGGACGAGGGGGTGGTTTTTCTTGAATCAATATAAAAAAAATTGTTATTAAATATTTAAACATTCATTAATCATAACCAAACAATCTCACATATGAAACACAAGATATAAATGGAAACTTCTTTATAATAGATCTTTGTAGACACTAACCTATTGTTACAAACTTTGTGCACACCAACCTACCATTACAAACTTTTTAGCAACAACCTACAAGAGACACAAACCCCCCTTGTAGTAATATTTGTAGGCACCAACCTACGAGAGGTACCAATTCCCCATGTTGTAATATTTTTAGGCACTAATCTATAGGAAATGCCAATCCTAATTGTTGGAAAATTCGTAAGCATCGACCTACAAGATACGCCAATCCTCTCTACTATTCTATTTGTAGATACAAATATATAGGAGATGTTGATCCCCTATGTTGAAATATTTATGGGAACTAACCTACAAGAGACACCAATCGTCTCTATTATAATATGTGTAGGTACTGAGTTACAAGAGGCACCATTCCCCTCTATTACAAGATTTGTAGGCACTAACCTACAAGGCACAACAATCCCCTATGTTACAAAATTTGCAGTAACCAGCCTACTGGAGACACCAATCCCCTCTACTACAATATTTATAGGCACTAACCAATAGTAGACACCAATCCCCATTGTTGCATATATTCATAACCACCAACCTACTTCACTGAGTCAACGTGTTACTTCTTCCTTCACCAAGTTTATTAACTATTTTTTCCTTCGACAAGTCTACTTGTTGATTCTTCCTTTATTAAGCCTTCATGCTGCTTCTACCTTCATCAAGTCTACTCGCTACTTCTTCATTCACCGGGTCTACGTTTTGCTTTTGCCTTCACTAGGTCTCTTTCTCCAAACAATTGTTATTTTGGCCTCTTCGCAAGAAAAATATTGTAGAATATGCCAAATATCAAAGTTTGCAAATATGATTTTGGAATTTTTTTGTAAAGAACTTCTATATCTCTCCTTAGATATCTAAAAATTTCACATTCTACAAAGCAATAGAAAATAAATTATTATATGCATCGATGTATTATGATCAAACCCAATAATAATATACATGGTACATAAAACTCATGAAAGCCCAATTAAAAAACCTGAAAAAACAAATATGATATACAAAACCTTTTTAATCAAAATAAACATAATCAATATTGAAAACGATCACTCTCTTCTAACAATATCCTTTTAATATTACCTATAAAAATATAACACACAAAAAAAAATCCATAAAATATAAAATAACCAACTAATCATTTCAACAGCTATTGTAAAAACTTATCTTTTTTAATTTTTTATTAAACATTACGACTTTAGCTATAAAACAAATACACGGATCAACTCCACTTGAACTACTTGAAACCAAATTATTTTAACGATAACAATCTATGCCATTAAAATTAAAAAAGGCTCACATACCACAATCCAACTTGAACGTTTTGAAATAGATCAAAATTCTTCAAATATAATACTATCCCATAAATAAATAATAAACTTCCACGAATCTTTTTTTTCTAAAGTGAGGCTTAGGAATAGACTGACCCAATAGGAATAGCGTGCAAGAAAAATCGTATCTTTGAATGGTATGCAAGTTAATGACAATCTATTTTGGCAAATTGTGAGAGTATAAGAATAAGGAACTTCGCATGGACAGCTCGGTCTTCAGTTTCAAAAAAAAAAATTAATCCGAAGGAAGGTAGAAGAGTCCTAAAGCCTGGTTGCTTTTTCAACTTGGAAACCTATGTTGACTAGTATTCAAGCTAGGGACAGATCTTCTTTGGCAGAGTAATTTAAGAGGAATATGCTTGGCATGGATGACTCTGTTTTATTCTGTTTGTAGAGAAAGTTTTTGGGAAAGAAGAACGAAGACCCCATAGTCCTGCTAAGTTTTTCTGTTACTAATGGAACCAAAACCGAATTGTTAGTGTGTGGTCAATAAATCAAAACGCGGGAATCACCTTTAAAACAAAATAATATTTCTGACGAGAGAGAACGACTGTGTCGTCAGCGGCTCCTAGGTCAAGGAGTCGAATATGACTTAGGTTTCTTCTTAGAAAGAACTAGTGCCCTTACAATACATAAGGTTAAGCAGGGAAGAATTCTTCTTTGCGCTCAATGGTCTATTTTCCTTGTTTTATTTTTCTCTTTGTTCCGAATTTGTGAGGAAATCTTCTTCCTTTATTTCTCTGCTCTTTCAAAAGTTTTCTTCTGAACTTCGTAAAGTGTTTGTTATCAATAGTTTGTATTAGAGATTTTAGAATGTTGCAAGATGTGTGGAAATTGGTTTTTCAAGTGCGGAGGCAGATCAGAGGAGCAGAATATTGGACGCTAGAAGCAAACCAAGTCGAGGGTGAAGCAACTGAAACATGGGCTGCTTCCAGCCGTTTTGGCTCGTATTTCTTCTCTTCGCCAGCACCAACATCGGATAAGAAAAGTGAAGTATATTTCTAATAAAGATTGATGGAGAATCTTATCCAACCACCAGTTGGGGTCAAAGTAGTTTTTCCAACTATCAATTGAGTCGAATTTCACTACAGATTGATTTATGATTTATTGCTGATGTTTCCAATATACTCAACCATCTCTCTTTTACCATTTCTCTTATTTTTTGTCATGGCATCAGGGCATAACTTTTTGAGAGCCGCTGAGAGAAGAAGCAGGGTCACATAACGCCCCAGAGAGCAGCGTTACCAAATATCTTTTTGCTGAGAAAGAGGAAGCGAAAATAAAGTGCCAAAGCAACTTGAATTTCACGGAAAAAGTGCGCAAATTGCGCATCAGTACATCATTTCACATCCAACGAAAAAGACGCTGCGCAAAAACGTGGCACCCGGAGTGCGCAAAATTGCACATAAAAAACCATCGTAACTGCGCAAACTACGGAGCAGAAGTTTTAATAAGAAATAGGGGAGCAATTTTCGTTTATGCTTGGTTCATTAACCAAAGAGGAGCTTGTCATTGTGAAAGAAGTCGACGGGCACGAGGGCACAAAAAAAAAAAACATAGAATGCCAAGTGCCAACCACTAAGCCCCACCAAGGACGAAAAGTCAAGCGCATTGTACGAAGGTTCGAGAGATGAAAAATCAAGAACTTAGCAACGCAACCACCTTTTTCCAACAAAGTGTTGTTTAATATTTTATTCTATAAGAAAATGATGAATTTTTTTTTTACAAAAATATTTTTGTTATTTAAAAGGAGCGTTTATGTGATTTTCAAAAGGGTTTAGTCAAAAACAAAAACCTATTACTCATGTTTGAAAAGTTTCTTTTAAAAGTCGACGATCTCTTTAAAAGAAAATTCAATTTTTTTAAAGAGGGTTGATTAAAAAGTAAAAGTCGCACTTTTCAGATTAGTCGTGAGCATTTTTATGTAGGGAGTTTGTATAAGTCTTTTTTTATCGAAGTCGAGGAGGAAGGAAGTCACTGTGGAGACATAGTCTTTATGTTTGAAGTTTGATTGGTTTGTTGAGTCATAGTGAGTTAGCACTTAACAAATGGGAAAAGCCAAGAGGTTAAGAAAGTCGAAGCAATAACTAGAGATGTATGAAGCTTTTTTTAAATGATCGGAAGTGAAGAGGCAAAATGATTCTTTCGCATTCAAATGCATGACAAAATCTGTGGATGACGACATTCTTCCCCTGATTTCAGATACCAAGACAACCAAGGAGGCTTGGGATACCCTTGAGAGGATTTTTGGTGTAAGGGGAGCATTGAAGTTGAAGATGTAAGTGGATGTATAGCAATAGATCTACAACAATGTAAAGGGATTGGTGAATCCCATTGTGTCTAGGCACAAATGGATGATGATTATTAGGAAATTGCATAATCAAGAGAGAAGGAGCACATATATTCTCATGAACACCACTATGCACATCCACAAGTTGATGCAAATTTTGTAAATACAACAATAGAGCTTGATGATAAAAATTTGGTGAATTTAGCAACAAAGCTTGCTGATGACAATGAATCTTCCATTGAAGAAGTCAATGATATGGTTAATCCAACATTTATGTTGTTGATGTAAATTTTAATGAAGAATTGTTGGCTAATGATGAATGGTTGTGGATGATGCAACAAAAACATCATATCGACATGATGCTATTCGGTGAGAGAATCCCACTTGAATCTGAAAACCAAGTGGAAGACAACTTGCTTGCAATAAGACATGTTACTAATGAAGTCAAAGAAACAAAGGCAGAGGCAGAGGTAGAGAAGGAATATCTCATTTCAAATCAGAAGGAACTAAACCAATTTGGTTATGTAGATATTTTTAAACTTACCATTATTTCCAATGTGAAATTACACAAAACGATTATGAAGAAGAGTTAAAGTTCCTTGAAGCATAGCTTGCAACACCATGCTTTGATAAATTCTGCATAGAAGTTGCATAAATGAATGTTGAGGACAACTTGGATGATGAAAATATGAATGAAATTTTCAAGTATTGGAGTTTTGAAAAAATACTTTTTTATTATAAACTAATGTTGCAGCAAATCGATGATGAAGATCACACAACAAAAGATGACATGTGGAAGTGGTCCACATAAAAACATATTTTTGAAGAGATATATGATGTGAATGCACAACCTGGAACAATCGAAGACTTTCACCAGTAAATGAAGAAACTGAGGTTTGAAAAATAAAAGAAAAAGAAAAAGATGAAAGAATTTAGAGGCTATAGGATCTAGAAGAAGAGAAGAAGAAAAGTAAAAGTAGTTGAAGCCAATTTTTTTAAAATTGTAAGCCTAGTCGAGACATACATCAACGTGAATCTTAATTAAATTTTTATGTGGTTGTAATTAAGGGGGAGTGTTGGAGAATCTAATTACAACCGCCCGCTAGGTGTCAAAACCATCCATCCCAGTGTCCTAGTTCAGTTCCAGTTAGTCTAGTTTAGTCGAGTTTCATTCCAGTCATTTATTATTTATGTTTCCAATGTAATCTTTTTTAAATGATTCGTAATATTGAGAAGAACAATCTTTTCTTTATGATTTCTCTCCATTCTTTTTCAAAGATGTTAACAAGGCTACTAGGAAAGCGAGCCTTAAATATAAGTTACTGATATGCTGATCATGTGTCCTCGTTCGACCCTGAATCCATTATCATATTCAGGTTTCTTCAAGGATAGTGTGTGGGCCACTATAGTTTAGGAATACTTTATTTGTAACTATATAAGAATAGAGAGATATTTATATAAAAGAAACGAGTTCAAGGTGCATAAATGATAGGTATATATTTTCGAGGACGGTATACAAAATATGTACCATGTAATACATTGGTTATGCTTTTATAATTCCATATGCATATAGATAAATTTTCTTCTGTGTTTCTATTTTCCACTTCTCTACGGAGAAAAATAAATGTTTGTCATTTTGGAAGTAATGCTTCCATGTCATGTGTATTTGTCATTGTGAGTTCCTAGGCATCAGTCTAGAAGGTGTTGATTGCGTTGTATGAGTTGGAGTCATTATCTAGAGATGTCGAAGTCAGTGTATTATGTATTATATAATTGTAACTGTCTTGATCAATAAGATATTGAAGAGTGATTTGTGTTGTGTGAAATTTCTCTTTATGCTCTCGATCTCAATTTCTAATATGGTATCAAAGCTGGTTCTGGCTTGACTCCCTCAAGAGAGGGCCAGGAAAATGTGAGAAAACCCTGAATTTTATTCTTGTAAATAAATAGGGTAGGAGATTGTGTTGTGTGAGTAAATTATATTTTTTTTGTTTGTAGATCTGTTCACCGTATGTTTGAGCGAGATTGGATGTGTTGGGTTTTATAGATCTGTATGTTGAATTAAAAGAAGATTCCAAAAATTTAAGCGCCATGAATGCCAAGGAGTTGTGGGTGCAATCATTGTGAAACTGCATATAGCTGTGTGAAGACCGCCATTTTCCTATCCGAGTGCAGATCGAAGCCATTTCTCTTGAAACAGAATTATGGAGAGTTTTTTGGTATCCAGTAAATTTTCCCGCAGTCGCAACCTCATTGGATGATCCTGTTGGTCAAGCATCAATTTTGATTTGTGTCAGAGACCCTTTAATCATCAGCTGCTTGATTGGCATAATTTGAAGGAGATTGGAATTTTTCCATGTGAAGTATTGGAGTTGTAACTTGAGAAGAAAGAGAACCTTCATTAAAGAGCCTTTATAACTATAAATGCTCGATCTTGAGTTGTCCAAAGAGGGAGGTGCTTCTTGCTTGGAAACACATAGAGGGACCTGTATTGTGCTTTGAAAGGAAATAAAGGCTGAGCAGTGGGCACCACTGTAAGTGGAGGAGCGACGTGCCAAATTGAAGGTTCAAGATGTGGCTCTTGATGCTTTTTTGACTCCTAGGGAAGATCACGTTGGTGACTGAGGAGATGTTGCATTTGAACGAGGAGGACATAAGCTACGTAGTGGGATCTGAATATATTCAAACTCAACAACATGAAATAACGAGTTGCTTGCATTGTGTGCAATGTTAGTATCCGCAGTGAGACGGATCTCATTTTCTGCGTATGTAGGGATGAGATCTTTGCATCAGCTTGTTGCAAGCTCACTAGAATTAGCGTGGTCGAGCTTGGAAAATATGGGATAGAGGGCCTGTGGAAAGGATAGAGACACTGCCTGAAAGATACATCTCCAAGGATGTATTCTAGAGAAAATCCAGATATTTTATTAAGTAGATGTCAATGACAAGATCCATCATGTGCCATTTGGGCATTCAAGGAGCCTCTAGGTGCGTGTTAGTATGGCAAGGCTTTGAAGTTAGCAAAAAATGAGCAGGGTATGACTCTCATTTCCTGATTTCATACTTCTAGGAACTTGGAAATTTAGGAGAAAGCGAAAGCATGGCATTTATATGTCTAATTGTCACCTGATTGTTCTAATCGTGGTTCTTGTGGTAGTTTTTTATTCTGGTTATAAAAAACGAGTTGGTGGTTCTTAAACTAGAAGCCCTAGTGTTCTTGTGTGTTTATATTGGTGATAAAAAAGGTTGGTGGTTCTTAAAATGGAAACCCCAGTTTCTGAAACATCAATTATTGTAGGGTTAAGTTGTTTGATCGACTTTTGAACACATTTAGTATCTAGACCTCCATCCTAGCGATTGATGAATAACTGAAAGCGAAATATCCAACAAATGGTGGTTGGTCCATAGGATCATTCATTAATTGACAACTCTTATCGCAAAAGCCTCGTTGAGTTGAGTTGTCAATATTGTTGATATTGGAAAATTCATCAACGATGGTTAGAGGAGGTTACATTTAAAATGGAGGTCAAGTGACAGCTCGAAGATGTGGTGGTAAAAGAGCGGAGTTTGCGAGATTCTAGAGTGGATGCGAGTGTTGATGAAGACCAGTTAGACAAATATTTATGTATTGTTGTAATATGTGTTTTTCTTGTTATCCATGTAAGTATTAATGGATGGTGTCGGAAGTAATTCTTCCATGTCATGTTTAGTTGTCACTGTGAGTTTGTAGGCATCAATCTAGTGGGTGTTGATTCCAATGTATGAGTTGGAGTCATTACCTAGGAATGTCGAATCCAATGTATTATGTCTTATATAACTGTAGCTCTCTTGATTAATAAGATATTGAAGAGTGATTTGTGTTGTGTGAAATTTCTCTCTGTGCTCTCGATCTCACCTTCTAATAGTCACATTGTGAACTTTGTTCGATCGCTCTTGGATAATCTTTGCAAATCTATATTTAAGTTTAGAAATATATGACTAAGGACAAACATTCATAGAATCAATAATTGATATTAAAAAAAGTTCATGTAAATTTAAGTTTAGATATATATGAGTAATGACAAACATTCGTAGAATCAATAATTTATATTAAAAAAAATTCATGGTTGAAATTATCAAATTCCTTCCTAAAGAAAATTGTATTAAATGTAACTCTCACTTTCTCTGAATTCACAACTTTCCACTTTCATATGCAAACTTATTGTTTTGTCTCTTCTCACTTATGCAATTAGTCTTCGTCTTTTTAGCTTTGCAAACTTCTCTCTGCTCCACAGCTCTTGGCTTCGCTGGTTTCTATTTTATTTTGCATTGCCATAACCTCAAAGTTGGTATTTCCACCTATATGTAACCTTCTGTTGTAGTCGTCTTCAACGGTGTGCGGATATCTAACCTTTCGTTGTAGTTTTTACCTACGGTGTAACTTCGTGTGGCTCGTTTGGTAACTCGTGGGATTTTAAAGTTTGATTCAGAAAGAGTTGTACATAAATTCAAATACAATGATTTAAGAAAGCTGTAAGTTTTTGTCAATTATATCCGTTAAAACATTGCCATCTAAGTGGAATAAAAAAGATATATATTCATAAGAAGGTTAAAAGTTAAACTAATTGATGTGGAGATGTTTTACCTGGTTTTATTATGTAGATTCTTTTTATATAAGCATGCCACGTGGATATTACAAATTTAGGCTATTGAAAGGTGTTTGTTATTTTAATATCTTGAAAGTAATTATGATGTATATGTTTATTTTGAAATAAAATTTAACTTGTTCTGGAAATGAACCATACTAGATGATGGTTCAAAACTTGTAGACAAAAGGTTTCTTATGTGATTTTTACCAAAATATCTCTCAACATTCATAATATGGATTACAGAAGCCTAAATTCATAAAATTTAATTATAAAAAGTTATTAAGTACGTTTTAGGAATTTAACTTTCATGGAATATTCTAAAATCTTTTTAGTGATATTACAGAAATTGGAGGTTGATATTTATCATCAAACTAATTATGTATCTTTTTATATGTTATGGCTTTTTGAGAATATTGTATTGATAACCATGGAATTGTAACAAAACCTATTTAAAGATGGAGAATCTCCATTGTAACATCTGGTTCAATATCCATCGATAACAATCTTGTTCCATATTTTTTCAGATATATATATGTTTAACCATATTAACTCTGAATCTACCAAAGGCCGAGAGGGATCACATCTCCTTTCACTCTAAACGAGATTTGCATGTCAAGAGATTTGATCCCTCCATTTGATAGATCCGCAGTTAACATGGATCTAGGCTGGTTTAATTTCCCTTTAAATAGCCTATATTCCACATGAACACCAAGGGTCAATTTTATTTTTATTTTTATTTTTATACAGTTATTTTTATACGGTTATTTTTATTTTTGTTTTATTTAGAACTACTTTAAATGTTTACATTATATTACAACATCTCTACCATCTTGGGCTAGACGACCTGTATGGGTACAATTACATATTTTTAATAAGAATAAAAATAAGAATAATGTTGATATCCATGTTTATTTCATAATAGATCTTCTTGAATTTTAATTTAACCAACATATATCTATCTTAACTCTGGATCTACCAAGTACTAAGGGTGATCAAATGTCTTTTCACTATTAAATAGGCTTACATCTAAATAGATTTGTTATCTCTAGGCATATGTTTCCATCTAAAGAGATTTTATTCCTCTCAACAGTTACTAGATCCATAGTTAAGATTGTCTAGGCTAGTTTAATTTACCCTTTAAATATGTTATATTCCACATGAATACCATACTTTTCTAGAGAGCTGCTCGGGGTAATTTTGAGTAATTATTAGGTGGTTGGTAGAGATTTAGCTTTCATGAAATATGCTTGAAAATTGATATGAGTATTCAGCGTTGAGTTTTATCTCTGAGTTAGTTATGCTCTTTTAATTAATTTATCTCAAATTAATTAATTGAAAAAATGACATATCCATGCATATCATATTGATATATGGTATTGACAAGCCATGGTATTGGCCCATTGTATTGTAAAAAAAAATTATTTACAAGTTGACAGTTTTCATGATAAAGTAGGGGTGAATCTCCAAGGTTAACATTGTTTAACTCCTATATTAATTTTATTTATAATTATTAATTACAATAATTTAAAATAAACGTATAACTTAGTTAATTTTATATTTTTTTAATGTAGGCAATGTGATATATCTATCTATATATATATATATATATATATATATATATATATATATATAGATATATATATAGCGCATCAAGTGTTTTTCTAATCATACATTGACACCATTTACCAAGCATTTAATTTATATTACCATGCTCTTTCAAAATAAAATTATAATTTAGTTAGTTATATGATCGTTTTAATTTTAACAACATGAACCACACTAGATGATTCAAAATGCATCCATAAATGAGTGATGATGTGATTATCATTGAAAATTTTCTTAAAAACATGAGATGTATTATGAAGTAAATTTTTTGTTATGGATTGATGCCTATGGGTATTTACCATATATTTAATTTATATGGTTGAGCTAGTGTTTACATGCAACCATATAATATGATTGGTAAGATTTTTTTTTCTTGTGTATTTAGCAAGTTCACAATGTTATAATTATGTTAATAGGTGAATTTCATTTCGGAATAGGAATTTTTATTTTTATTTTAATTAAAATAATTAAGATTTTTACCTTTTAAATAAAATAATTAAGTCATGGATTTAATAAAAAAGATATATTTTAAAAATCTAATTTATTGTTGATAGCTAACAATCTCTTTTGTGAAGAGTGAGGATTTCCACAATTGTTTGACATGTTAAATATAAATTTGGAATACTTGTGTAATGAATTTTCCTTATATTTTGTGTAGACACTCCACTCATCAATGAGGATTAGAAACAAAAGTGATATGAAACCAATGTTTATTAGCCTTATATAGAAATCATTAAAAGTAGTCATTAAAGAATAAACATTAAAATAATTATAATGTGAGGTGTTAGGTCAAAAGGTTAACAAATTCAAAGTAGGTGTTGAAGTACAGGAATTAAATTAATATAATTAAAGAAGGACAATAAATATTTAATATTTGATGAAATAAACTAAGAGATTAAAAATAAATATTGAGAAAAGAATGGGGGATGGATGAATTAAAATTAATTAAATAAAGAAACAATTCAATGATTTTTTAAGAATTAAATATTAAAATAATTAAGATTTGAGTCATTAGGTCAAAAGGTTAAAAAATTTGAAGTAGTCCTTGCACCTATAAATTAAGAGATTAAAGATAAATGTGTACGAATAAAATTAATTAAATTAAGAAAAAAGAGAGTGGGGTCAAAAATGTGGGAGGGAGAATCCAAACCCATAGGTAAATATGGAGCACAAGGATCAACCAAAACAAAATTAAGGGTTTTAGAATTTTTAATATAAGTCTGACCCTCTACCAGAAGATTTAATAGACTTATGTCCACTAAAAAGGGCTCCTCAATATGGAATGCAGCCCGACAGCATAGCGCCATCACTCAGCAACACAATTTCTGGGAAATCAGAGATGGCACCAATGCTCGTTTTTGGGCTAAATCTTGGAAAAAAAGACCCAGGCTAAGCAATTTGTTCAGACCTCCAAAAACAGATGATTGGGACACGCAACAGAAAGAAAAAGTCAATCAACACTAGATTCCGGCCCTCAACCATGGATATGGACAACGGCTAAAAGCGACACAAATTATCAGACAAGGAACAAAGCAAATCCACAATGAGATTGATACAGAACTCACGAACAGGAAAATTAGATTCTCAGACAAGAAGGATATTTTGAGATGGGGGTACACACCACGTGGGATTTTTACCACTAAGGAGGTATACAACCTTTTGATTAGCAATCAGGATTCCAAAGACCCTCTTTGGGACAAAATCTGGTCTCCTAGAATTTGGCCCAAGGTTTCGACGTTTCTCTGGCTGCTATGTCAAAAAAGGATACTCACTTGGGACAATCTAAGGAAAAAAAGTTTCCACGGGCCTTCAAGATGTCCCAATTGCAACCAACAGGAAGAGACCATACAACATCTTATGGACTCGTGCCATTTAGCCAATAAACTATGGGGAAAAACCAACTTTAGAAGTAAAAAAGGATGCAGAGTAACAAGGGATATTACAAACGCCATTTATAATTGGGCAATCGATCGTTACAAGAGCAGGTTGCTAAGATCTCTATGGAAAATTATTCCACGACTTCTCATCTGGACATTACGGAAAGAAAGAAACAGACACATTTTTAGGAATCAATGTACATGTCTAGATAACATCTAGAGTAATTTATGCAACAATCTTCAGGAAACCTTGGTGCTTCAAAAGTGGCATGAAGATGACGTTCCTACCCTTCCTCAGGAGCAAAAAATCTAGGAGAATTGACATCTTCGGATTACCCAAACACATGAGAACCCCATCAACTCTTTTCAAAATCCCAAAGCACCAAGCAAATGGTAGCCTCCTCCCTAAGGAATGATAAAATTAAATTTTTACAGAGCCTCCAAAGGCAACCCAGGCATGGCAGGTTATGGAGGCATCTTCAGGGATCATGGAGGCAAACTACTCCTGCTCTTCCTTGGCTCAATAGGATGGGACACGAACAATTCAGCTAAACTAGAAGGACTGTGGCAGGGACTTTGCTTAGCTCAGCAACATGGATTCTTTCCTATTGTAATTGAAGGAGACTCACAGATCCTTATCAACATGGCTAATCAAATTCTTCAGGGGACACCTGCTCACAAAGTAGCCTGTAGCTAGAGATTAGCAGCTCGTTTAGAGATCATAGAACAATGGCTCTTAACCAATAGAGCAATCATATTCAAACATGTCAAAAGGGTAGGTAATAAAGAGGCAAATATCCTGGAAAATCTGGGGGTGGAAAGTGATCGAGTTCTAAAATCAGGCTCACTTGACCTTTTAAATGATAGCTCTCATTTGCAGGTATGCACTGATCTAGTGCAAAATGATGTAGAACTCCCGGATGCGGGTGTTTAGGCACGCAGGTACTTTGCAAAAACCTTGGTTTGGCAAGTGGCGAGGCCACCTGGCCACCCACGCTTCCACTCAGAAGCATATACAGAAAGCCACCGCCAATATCAATGGCACATTAATGAATTGCGCGGGTCGAGGCTTCATCAATTTAGTTTTTAAGATGGCCTCTTCAGACCATCTTCCCCCTGCTCTACCTCCTCTGAACTTCAATTGTCTTCCTGCTGCTGCAGAGCCGAGCTCACGCACAACAATGAGGATACTCTGCCAAGTTCTGTGCTGCATTGAGATGGTGGACAATGAACATTTCTCATAGAGTCTTCTATGCTGCCTACGGCTTGGTTCTTCAGTCTTGAATCTCATCTCTGAACCGCTGATTATAGGTCCTTCTGTTCCCATTAACCTCTCATTGTTTGGCACTACTCCTCCTCATCCTTGTCTGCTCAATTTCTCCCAAGTGACCATGCCTCATCTGTGTCATCGAATGCACTGTAGGAGGGGCAGTAGTAGAGGAAGATCGCCCCCCCTCCTTTTCCCCCAGCCACTCACAGCGGTCGAGGGTGGGCTCAGACTACAAGTCCTCAGCCTGTTGACGCTGCTCCCCAGCCTCCCGCTGCTTCTGTATCATCTCTGCAGCCCAGTCATTCTGCATAATTTCAATTTCGCTGCACGCTGGAATGTCCCTACATAATAGCAACTTTCTCGGTGGCATTTAGAGAGGAGCCACAAAACTCTGAAAACCCAGTCCGCAATAATTAGGTGCGGAACGCCACCAGCAAGAGGAAAGCCCCTAGAAGCAGCTCAGGGATGCACAGAAGCAGCGACGCAGCTCAGGGACACATAGAAGCAGCTCAGGTATGCACCAATCCAAGCTGCTTCAAGAACATGGAAGAATATTCGAGAGACAAATAGGATGCAGAAGATGACATGGAGGCGTACAGGTGTCTGATAGTGGAAGAACCTCCTCCTCCTAATTACACCTAGTTGGTGAATGTTTTTTAGGTTCTGGGTTCCCGACTCCCAATACTATGGGTCTATTTTCGTGTTTTTTAATGCAATGTTGTTAATTTTGATGATTGTTCAAAAAATTGTTCCACTCTGGCACTACAGGCTGATACCCCTGGGTGGGCAGAAAAATCTTATAGTTTTGCACTGGTTTCCCTAGTGCAGGAAGTATCTTTCCAGTCTTTTGTTGTTAAAAATGGCATAATTTGGGGCTTTCTCTACAGAGGTCGGTGCCTCCTTGTACTACTTTTGTTACATTAATAGAATTAGTTTAATTTAGAAAAAAAAATAAAAAATCTAGGGGTTAACCAAATTCTATATTCATATGGGAAGACATACATTTTCTAAATTGGTCATCCTTTCAAATCTCACTTTAACGAATATATGGCTTATACCAATGATTTGTGACTAGCAAAGTCAATGATAGTTGAGCTCTCTTTTAATTCTAAGAACCTCATTTGTTTGGATGAATTCAAAATCCTAGCTTTCCTCCCCTTTTATAATTCTTGAATCATTCATGAAGCTCTATAGATCGAGAAGCACCCCAAAAACTTCAACGGTGAAGACAATTACAAGCTTAGACAATCCTAGAAATGAATTGTCAATCAACTTGGTCATTAATAAATTCATTTCCCCCTCCCTCACTCTATATACTTTTCTTTCCTTGCCTCTTTCTGAATCTTATTTTAATTTAATTTTAAATTGTGACATCCCTCCTCGCCCCATGCCCCACGCCCCCCTTCTCTTTTATATTAATTTAGATTGTTTAAACAATTGTCCCCACCAACCCCACCATCCCCCATTCCCCCTTTCTCTTAATCTATATCTTCAGTGACTAAGTATAATATTTTTATCTTTCTAACCTTTTGACCTGACGGGTCAAATCTTAATTAATTTTTATTTATTTTTTAGTAGTTAATCCTTAACGACTCTTTGAATTCTTAATTTATTTAATTAAATTTGATTCATACATCCCCCAATAATTTTCTCAATCTTTACTTTTGCTCTTAATGTTTTTCCTATATCAAATATTTAGTGTCCTCCTTCTTTAATTATGTTAATTTTTTTTCATTACTTCAACTATGAATTTTTTTTTACATTTTGACCTATTGCCTCAAGTTATAATTATTTTAATGTTTAAATTTTAATTGCTACTTTGATTTATTTCTATATAACGCTAATAAGTATTTCTTTCATATGATTTTTCTTTCTAGTCCTTGATGGTGGGTGGAGTGTCCACATGAAATGCTGCATGGATTACAAAATCCATTATACATGTAGTCCAAAATTCTATTGAACAAATAGTTTCCTTTAAAATTTATTTTTATTATTTCAATAATAACATATAATTTCAAAAGAGTACTAGATATATTACCTGGTGGAACGAGAAAATGAGCTCTGCAAAAACGAGGCACAAACCCTAGGGTTTGAAAACCTGCAAGAAACATGTCATGATAGAGTATCTACCACACCATAGAAAACTTACTGAAGGCAAGGGCATGCAAACTTCAGAAGGGAGGGAAGAGATCCCCTCCTACCAGAATGTAGTAGCTAGGGATTCAAGTGGAAAATCTAGCAAGAAACAAAGTTCTTAGGAAGAGGCAGCCCCCAATAATGGCCCTATCCTAGGAGCTAGATGGCAGGCCCAGAGCAGAGGACAATGCTTGCCATGTGTAGTAGAGAAACCCAGATTTATAATACCCATTAAAAAACTGGAGAGATACTACAGCTACATGAAGGACCACACAATGATCTGCAAATTCATTGGTGTCTGGCCAACAGAGAAGGATCTGATCAAATGGATCCAGTAGAAATGGAAACCAAAAGGACATGTAGAACTCAAGCTGGGAGCCAAAGGGTTTTTTATGCTAATCTTCTCAAACCTACAAGATAAGAAAATAGTCTTAAAAAATGGTCCATATTTTCATGATAATGTGGGATTGTTTATGAGGTACTCGGAGGAATGCTATAATCTTGATAAAGAAAATTTCCTAGCAGCCCCTGTATGGGTGAGACTCTTCGGCCTCCCAATGGAATTTTAGGATCCGGAAATACTGGAACGAATCAGAAACTCAATAGGATGATTTCTTAAAATCGCAAAAACCACACGAAGGGACTGCTACACTTCCTACGCTAGGATTTGTGTGTACATGAATATTTCAGAGCCGATCCCTGAATCAATAGAACTAGAGTATCATGAAGAAATCTCGCAATAGACCTTGGACTATGAGCATATACCATTCCGATGCCATCGTTGCCATGAATATGGACACTTATTCAAAGAATGTCCATTGAACCAAGAAGAAAAACAAATGAAACCCCCACAGGAGACAGATGAGGGATTCAAATAAGTCAAGCACAAAAGGAAGACCCTGAAAGGACAACAAAACCTAGAAAACAATCAAACACAAACGAACAACAAGAACATATATGAGGTATTACAGGAAGAAGAGGAAGGAATGGAAAACGAGACAGAAAAAATGGACTACCAAGATAAAGAAAAAGAAAATAGTCAGAGTAAAACAAAATAACCCAAAAGAGGAAATCTAAAATGGATATGACAGATAAAGAAGAATATGAACAAACATATCTCACCATAATGGAAGTGGATGTAGGTAGGGGAGAGGAGTTAAGCACAAAAGAGGAAGTTTTAAAAATATTGTTAAATGAATGGAGGCATCTGGATGAAAGATTCATCCCAAAGGACCAAAAGAAATTATACAAGGAAACTTTCCATCAATACAAGGCTAGAGAAAAGTAGAGATAACAGAGAAACTAGGCATGCAACAAGAAGAAAAACCACAAGAACAACATAATAGAAGTAAAGAAGGAAAGAAAAGAGGGAGAAGAAATCTACAAGAATCAATCCAAATAATGGGAGAGATACTGGTAAACACTGGAATGGTTGTACCACTCTCAGAGGTATTCCAACAACTAAACAAAGTTAACCAATGATAGTACTATCATGTAATATAAGGGGCCTTAATAGTAGGGGAAAAAAGAGATATCTGCAAGAGAGACTAAGAAAGGAAAAACCTCTAATATTTCTTCTCTAAGAAACAAAGATAGTAGGTGAAAAACTAGAGGAGATTCTATGAAAAATGGAACCAATATATGAAGTAGTTTCACTGGATGCAAAAGGGAGTGCAGGGTGAATAGCTATGCTCTGGAACCCTTCAAAAGTGATGGAAGACTACTAGATAGGAATATCATGAATTCTTACTTGCCGTTTTCGGAACATAGTAACCGAAGAATGGATCATAATCTCAGCAGTGTATGGGTTGCACATCCCTACAAGGAAGGAAAAATTCGTACAAAGCATTAGGAATTTAAGCTCTGGTTAATAGCAGGGGATTTCAATTTAATAATCTCCCTGGAGGTGAAAAAAGGAGGGATCGGAAGAGAGGAACTCGAAATGGAGCAGTTTAGGGATATGCAAGAAGAGATCCACCTTGTAGATATCCAAACAAACAATGGAACTTACCCCTGGAATAACCAAATAGGAGGAAACCGTCAAATTACATCAAGGCTAGAGCGTTTCTTGGCAACGAAGTATTTAATAAGTAGAGATGTTTACTATGAAGCATCAATCCTTCCATGCGTGGGATCTAACCACTGCCCACAAAGGCTGGAAGTAGATATGAAACAAAGTTAAAAGAAGCGACCATTTTGGTTTGAAGCCTTTTGGTTGCAGGATCTAACCTTCTTAGAAAAAATAAAGGAAAGGTGGAGATCAAGCATAGAACAAGGCAAGAACAAAATGCATACATTCTAGTTACACCTCAAAAAGCTCAAAGGAAACGTAAAAAAATGGAACAAAGAAGAATTTGGGAATATCCACCAAGATCAGGAATTGCTTCAAGTAAGGAAGAGAAGGGTGCAACAAAAAATAATAACAAATGGTAGATCAGAAACCCTAGTAGAGGAAGAAGGACAAATTCTCATGAAAATAGAAGAAAGGAGGAAGCAAGAAGAAATATTGTCGAAAAAAAATCGCGATTCTGGTGGCCAAGGGAGGGAGAAAGGAACACAATATTCTTCCACAATGGAATGATACAACATTGACAGTATAACATAATATTTTCCCTATTAGATCAGGGAGGAAACCAACTAATACAAACTGAAGAGATGGAGAACCTACTTGTTCATAATTTCTAAGATATAATGAATAACCAAATCAAGATATAATATAGGAGATAGGCAAGATACCTAGGCATATCCCCCAACTGGTGAGCAGGGATCAGAACCTAGCCCTAATGAGAATAATAACCAAGGAAGAAGTGGAATAGGTAGTCAACGTATTAGCAATGAATAAAGCTCTGGGGCGGGATGTATTCACTACGGAATTCTTCAAGACAACATGGCCAATTCTAGAAGAGGATATCCTAGAAGTAGTAGAGGAGTCCAGAAGAAAAAAAAAGGTACACCCGACTCTTAACTCAACTTTTTTAGCTCCCATACCTAAATATCACCACTCTGAAGAGCCACAGGGGTTTAGACCTTTAGATTTATGCAATGTAATTTATAAAATCCTTTCAACCATCATGGTCAATCATCTCAAACCAATCATCGAAGCCGTAATTTCCCAAGAGAAAACTGGCTTCGTAAAAGGAAGGCAAATAGTAGATGGGATAGTAACAACCCAAGAAGCAATACATTCCCTCAAGCACGTCAAAGCAAAATGAATTAATCAAATTAAATCTATCAAAAGATTATGATTTCTTAAGCTGGACTTATCTACAAAGAATCATGAAAGCCTTCAGCTTTGACCCCCGAAGGATAAATTGGATATATTCATTGATATTGACTCTTGTATTCTCAATCCTCCTAAACGGAACTCCGACAGAGGAATTCAACCGAACAAGGGGGCTAAGACAAGGACATCTGATTTCTCCTTTCATGTTCATACTAGTAGTTGAAGGTCTAGGTAGATGTGAAAGAGAAGGAGCAAGCAGGACAATTTAAAGACCTGTGCATGTGGAGAAATGACTTGGCCTTAACACATCAACAGTTTGTTGATGACATTATGATGTTTTGCCAAGGAACCCTTAAGGAAGCCAGATCCCTCCTCGCCATTTTGCAAGACTTTCTGAATCTCTCAAGAACACAGATTAACAAAGAGAAGCCAAACATCTTCTTCTTCAATACAACATCCCAATCCTAAACATTTCTAGAAAGAATAATGGGATTCCGTATACGAACCTTCCCATCAAAATATTTGAGGATTTCATTAAGCCTCCATCCAATTAGAGTGGAAAATTGGAAGGTACTCATGGTAAAGACCCAAGGTTGCCTATAGAATTGGATGATCTAGAGTTTAAACATGGCGAGTAGAGTTATACTACTTAAGGCAGTGCTGCAATAATTACCTATATACCATCTATCAAGCCTAACAGTTCCAAAAAATGTATGCAATGAGATGACAAATATATTCAAGAAATTCTTGTGGCAAGGACCACAAACAATCAAGAAATGGGCCTTATTATCTTGGAATTGGCTCATTAAACCAACCAAATAGTGGGGTTGGGCCTTCGGGACCCCTATACTCTGAACTAGGTCATGGGGGCTAAGATATGATGGAGATGGATACAAGGAGGAATATATATATGGATAGAAATATGGGGTAGAAAATATGGGATGCCCAGATCAATAGAAGGAAAACTATGAACTCAGGAGAACATAAAAGGGTCGAAAATCTGGAACCTAACAACATAAAATAAGGAACTAATCTAAACTCATAGCTTCTAGGAGATTAGAGGGGGATATAAAGAAAGGTTCTGGCAAGAAGCTTGGCAACAGAGAGAAACATTATTTAGTAAGCTCGACCTAGCGGAAATATTCCTAAGCACAAACATCCCAGCAAACCACATAGTGAGGAACTTCTAGGAAACAAAAACAGAAGCTCAATGGAGAAAATGGAAGAGCAAACAACACTGGCCAGAAGCACCTAATTCTATATAGTGGGAAAATTATGATAAATAAATGGAAACTAGAAGAATAGTGATTGCGGAAGGATATGATATTCTAAGATGGGGCTACAGAACAAAAGGGATGTTCACCATCAAAGAAGGATATTATCTACAAGTAGAACACCAACAAAAACAAGGGAAACCCATGTGGGAATGCATATGGAAGGATAAAATTGTGGCTGAAAGTAGCCTTCTTCCTATGGGTGGTTTACCATGGCCGCGCCTTAACATGGGATCAATTGAAAGTAACAGGGATGCAGGGACCATCGGTATGTTGCACATGTGAGGGAAGAAATGAAATTATGGACAACCTAATGAATGATTTCATTTACATTAGTGTGTTATGGAAAAATCATGAATTACTCTTTCACCACATAGATAGAGATCAGTCAATCACCAAAAAATAATGGAACAATGGAGAAAGAAAATATACCAGAGCCCTATCTTGAGCTAAGCCTGAAAAATCTACTTAGGATACCTTCTATGGCAAGTGTGGAAAGAGAGGAATTGAAGAATATTCAGAGGGGGGAAACATCAATGGAAGTGCAGGGAATGATAGCTCAAAACATCCGAGACACGATTCTAGCTTAGAAATGGTACCCAGATGATTTAGAAACCACACCGCGGGAAAGACGAGTCATGGACAAGCTAAACCTGAATCCAAGGACGCTGATGCCAAACTCCTAGAAACAACAACCAATATGTTGTGACTTTTTAGCTCAATTCATGTTTCCTCCAGAGCACTTTCTTAAACTGAACTTTGATAGTACAGCTAAAGGCAATCCAGGAATAGCAAGCCCAAGGGGAGTGGTCAAATATCACCAAGGCAACATAATTAGGGCATTTTCAATGGACTGTGGAATCGAAAGCAACAACAAAGAAGAATTCTATGTGCTGAAAAAAGGGTTAGAAATCGTCGTAGATAAAATTACCAGAAGCTGACAGTGGAAGGAGATTCAACACTAGTGATAGATAAAGTGAGAAAAGTTTAGCAAGGAACTCCTTGCAAAAAAATAAGCCAAAGTTGGAGAACAATAAGACTAGTAGGGGAAATAAGTAGTTTGATAGAAGGAATAGCCTACGTCATCCCAAAACATGTATGTCGTTCGGGAAGCATGGCAGTAGATTTCTTAGCCAACTAGGGATGTGGCAGACCGGGGAGTAGCTTGGATATAACGGGAGAAGCTATAAATCAAACAGAAGCATTAAATAACCTCATAGAAACATTGAGAAATGAGAAAGAGAAAGAAAAGAATCCTTGATCGGGGTGTGAAGAGAAATGGGGGCTAGCAGGTGGAGGAAGTCTCGGATAGCTAGACGCAAGACGGGACAAGTGGCAAAGGGAACAGAGGAAAAGACAGTGGCTAAAGTATAAGGAGAAAGGCAAGGAATGATGGAGGGCAATCAATGGCCAGGAGGTGGGCGCCTCAACCCAAGACTTCACATGGATGGGGAGGAGGCAAAAATTAGAAATGGGAAAGGGGCAAGTACATCGATAATGATGACAAGTAAGTGGGGGAGGAGTTTAAAGGAAAAGCTGGCAAGAAAACAAGGTATCTGCATGCAAGGTGTTCGCGCGAAAAAAGAAGGTGTTGGAAGCCGGGCGAAGGAAGGTGATGACCAGCAACTAGAATTCACTAGTAGAAACTGGTATGTAGCTACAAAACCCTTTTTTGGTGATAGAGTGGCACTTCTCTGCAATTGGAGAAGAATGTGGAAAACAAGGAAAGAATGTCTAGTTTCTCTCATAATAAGAATGTCTGGTTCAATTAGGAAAAGAAATGGAAATATTTGTAGGTTTAAGTATAATTTCCTGCTAATGATATATGGGTTTGAGTGGATAGAAGTCCTGGAAGGGTGGGCGGGGGCATTTTGAATCCTGCAAGGGGCCTGGATCGTCTTGGGGTGACAAGCAACTATCCAATCTCACTGGAGGGGAAATCCATGGTAAATTTCCGGGTCTTAAGTATAATTTATTCCTAGTAGGGTGTGGGTATACTTGGAGGGCTATCATAGAAGGGTGTGGGGGTTGGGGGGGGGGAATTTGAGACCTGTCAGAAACACAGAAGGACTTCTCGAACCACAGAGAAAATGGCATTTCCCATTGATTGAACTTATGGTCGAAGCGAACAGGGGAAAAACACTGAAACATTAGTGAGTAGGAAGGAAATCTACCGCCCCCAGAACCAGGGAAGGGGAGCGAAGAAACCTAGATGGGGGGAGAGATAGGAAGGAGATGAGAGGGATATTCATGTCCTGAACAGAGGAAAATGACCCAGAGAGGTTTCGTCCATGTAGAGAATTGGCAAGAAAAATTTAACTCCTATGAGGATATCAAGAAGGCCTCCAGCCCGCTCGTTCATAAGAGGGGAAGGGCATACCAACGAAAAACTTGGGGAATGGGAATTGAGGAGGGAAGCGAGTAGGGAAGTGAAAACCAAATAAAAAGAAATGGCTGCCTATTGAGAAGGATAAAATTCATGGTTTTAATAAATTAATTCTAGTTCATATTATAGGTATCATTAATTTAAGGGTTCATCAGTTCCTGGAATGCTGACATTGCAACCATGAAAAGCTCCGGGTAAGCAGAGATCGTGGTAAAAAAGAACAAGAGAAAATGGTAAAAGCAGATGAGCGGGGAAGGAAAAGGGGAGGCTGAGCACGAAATAAGGCCACCAATGAGGCATCTGCAAGCAGGCCATCGAGGAAGTTCGGAAGAAGGACAAGAAAGGAGAGCAAGAAAAATATTATGTATGCCTGCCATGTAAGCACTCCAATGGAGGTCAAGGCAGTGATTGCCTCATGGGAAGCAAAGCTTAATACCAAAGTGGTAAATGAAGAAATCCTAGAAACTGTCTCGGAGAACATAATTCAGGATCTGGGACACACCTGCTGGTTCCAAACATTATTCTGACAGACCATTTAGCTATATTGGGTCATGCAAAATCTGTTAGAAAAATCCATGACAACGGATAAAGACCGAGAGGAGCCAAAAGAGGACACACATGAAGAGCTCAGCTTGTAAGACATATAGCAGGAGATCCAATCAGTATAGATGTAGCAATACCACCACAACTTAAACTTAAAGGAAGTATAAAAACAGGTTCAATCACTGCTGCAGAGTGAAGTGTCAGGTCAACCGCGAAAGATCTGGCACCAATAGACTCTTCAGATGAATGAACAAGTGAAATTGTTAGTGATCTATATTTAAATAGGAACACAAAAAATTACGGATATAACCATAAATACAAAGATGCAGTAGAAATAACACTTCATTTCATTAATATCAAATACTGAAATATGCTTACAAACAGAATGGAAATAAGACTAGCTCGAGCGATGGTAGCTTATCTCTGAGAAGAGATGTGGTGGCTAGATTCCTCTGAACTACGTTACAATGAGGCTCAAGGGCTTTTTTATTATTGAACAATAAGAGAGAACCCTAAACAACCAAAACCCTAACACAGGGAGATGTAACACCAAGTGTTTATGGGCCCCGTTGGGGTGAGTTGGATAGCCAACTTTGTGGGGTCACGACTTGGTCATATTATCTCCATTTGATGCGCATGATAACCTGTTGGAAAGATCTCTCCGAGGACTATGATAGAAAATATGATTTTAGATACAAATTTGTTAGCAAGTAGATTGCCAAAAAAACATCGTTTAGGGCCTCAAAATGGCTCAAGAAGTTTAGGACCCAAAAAATTGCTAAAAATAGTAAATTGTGCTACAATTAAGGAAACCGAAAAATTGAAAGAAATAATGGTGGGGATCCAAATGGAATTGGTGGGTGGACACCAATATCCAAATGAATCATTCCTACCCCCTTAGGAAGCAATGATCCCCATTGCGTTGAGTTCCTCCATGAGATGAGGTAACTTCTGCTGAACATGGTCCTAGTTGAGCCACTTGCCGTGGTGAAGGAGTTGACCTGTTTTGACAACTCGATACTATTGGATCTTCTATTGGTGAGTGTTTTTGATCTGCGTGTCCATGATCCTATTAGTTGTGGCTTTCTCCATGCAATCTGTATTTAACTCTATAGGTGTGATTTGTTTTGCATTGTTTGATGTGTCCAACAATGGTGGGAAGTATGGTCGAAGGTGGTCCACACTGAACACTAGGTGCAGGCCAAGGAATGGGGGAATGATGAGATCAAATGAATTGTCACCTGCAGCCTTGGTAATGGTGTAAAGACCATATCAGAGTGGTCTGAGTTTATGATAGCATTCGGTAAAGCGTTCCTTATGAAAATGCAACCAGACAATGTCGCCCACCTGAAACTTGTGTGGCACCCGATGTTGATCATGTAGATGCTTGTAATTGGAATTTGATTTATCCAAAATGTCATGGACCTGCTGGTGGATATGTTGGATGTTCTCAATGAAGTTGTTTGCCTTATCGGCTTCCAACTAGACATGAGCTGAATCTTCCTGACTAGCTGCAAATGGAATGGCCACATTAATGGGACATGGTGGCTAGAATCTCAAGGCCACTTGAAAAACGTTCTGGCTAGCCGAGTTGTGGAGAGCCTAGTTATAGTTGTGCTAGACATAGGGAAGGATCTCATCCCATGTTTGTGGATGCTTTAAGTTGTACATGTGCATAATGTGTATGATCATCCTGTTGATGACCTATGTCTGGCCACTAGTTTGGGGATGGAAAGTTGTGGACTTAGTTTGTTTGGTGTCAAACATCTACCAGAGATTGGACCAAAACATATTGAGGAACCTGCTATCTCTATATGAGATGATAGACTGTGGGATCCCAAATTTGTTGGGTTGTGTTATATTCTTTCCACAACTAGCCCACGTAGTTAACCGAGGGGTTAGAGGGGGGGTCACATGGAGTTTGAGGCGTACCCGTAACCCCACTTTATGAGGTCCAGGGTAGCATCCTAGAAAATTTGGGTTTTGGAACCTATGTTATGTTGGGCGGACCCACCTATGGTTTTGTGCATGATTTTCGCACATTTTTTTTGGATGTGATGGTTTTCGGTCCATGCAATTGGACGCGATGGTTTTTGGTCCATGGTATTGGATGCTTTGGCATGTATAAATATGTATTGTAACATTGAAAGGAACATAATGAAAATTCAAGATGGTAGTCTCGATTTTGGGATCCAGCGGAAAATCTTTGTGTATATGTGTTTTATGTGTTATGCTCTCGCATTATTTATTTTATGTGTTTAGAATTCGTATGTAGGTAATTTTCTGTACGGGGTTAAAACCTACATTTGCTATCAGAGCTGTTTTGGCTTCAAGGGGATGCCTTTGTTGCTAAAGGGTTTTGCTCGGGCCTGTGGCAGACCCTGTTCAGTGGGAGATCAGTGAGATCGATTCTGGTGGTGAAAGAAGATGTCGAGCAGTGGAAAGATAGATATCAAGAAACTTAATGGTCAGAGTTTTGAGTTGTGGAAACTCAAGATGGAGGCTCTGTTGGTGGATAGAGAGCAGTGGATCGTGGTAGATCCAGGTATTAAACCAACAGGAGTGTCTGATGAAGAATGGAAGAAGTTGGATCGAAAGGCAAAGAGCACAATATGATTGTGTGTCTTAGATTCAATATTGTTGAATGTATCAGGGGAAGCTACAACAAAGGCTTTGTGGGACAAGTTAGGTACTTTGTACCAATCTAAGTCTCTGGTGAGTAAACTATTCCTACAGAAAAAGCTGTATAACCTAAGGATGAAAGATGGAGACTCGGTGACAGATCATCTGAATGCATTTAATATTGTGGTAAGTCAGTTAGCATCTGTTGATATTAAAATTTTAGATGAATATAAGTGCATTATTTTGTTGTGTTCTCTACCAGATTCATGGGATAGTTTGGTTATTGCAATTGGTAGCAATGTAATTGCCTTGTAGTTTGATCAAATAGTCTCAGATTTTCTGATGGAGGAGATGAGACGAAAAAATATGGAGAGCCAGAATGGTGATGCCTTGTACGTACGAGGATGGTCCCAGAACAGAAACAAAAATAAGTCATCGAGTGGGAGATCTAAATCTAGAGGGAGATCGAAATCTCCAGGAAAACCTGTAAAGGTGGTGTGCTGGAAATGCGGAAAGGAAGGGCACTACAAAAGGGGTTGTAAATCTAAAGCTCCTAAGAAAGGAAAGGGATCTGATGATGCTCCCTCTGCAGAGGCGAAAACCACCTCAGATGAAGGTGGGGATGTGTACTTGGCTTCTTCAAGTACACATGTAGATCATGAGGCATGGTTGATTGACTCAGGTACATCCTTTCACTTCACTCCCCATAGAGAATGGTTCTGTGAGTATGAGAGATACGATGGTGGTGATGTCTTCTTAGGGGATGATAGGAAGGCTAGAATCATTGGTCGTGGAAAAGTAAAGTTGAATTTGTAAGGTGGAAGGGTTACAACACTTCCGGGTGTTCTGCATATTCCTGCATTGGCCAAAAATCTGATTTCAGTAAGCAAGCTGGATGAAGCAGGTGTAAAAACAGTGTTCGAGAAGGATACCTGCAAAATGGTTTAGGGAGCACTAGTATTGATGTAGGGAGTTCGAATTGGAACTCTGTACAAGCTACAAGGTAGCACTATTATTGATGGGTGCAACAGTTTTGTGGTTCCTCAAAGTGGAGAAAAAAATCTAGTGGTCTCTGGAGAGAAGACCATGCTATGGCATCAAAGGCTTAGACATATTGGAGAGAAGGGCCTTCGAATACTTCATGGTAAAGGTATGGTAGAAGGTATGAGTAATAGCTCTCTGGATTTTGATTTCTGTGAAAATTATGTATATGGGAAGCAAAATCGGGTGAGTTTCCCCTCTGTTGGTAAGAGGGCGAAACAGATATTAGAGCTTGTGCATAGTGATGTGTTTGGACATGTGAAGGTTCCATCACTAGGTAAGTCTGTGTACTATGTATCATTTATAGATGACTTCTCAAGGAATACATCGATATATTTCCTTAAGAAGAAATCTGAAGTCTTTGACAGGTTTAAAAAATTTAAGGCTCTAGTCGAAAACCAGACAGAGAAGAAGATAAAGGTGTCAAGGACAGATAACGGTGGAGAGTTTTGCAGTAAGGAATTTGAATAATTCTATAAGAAGTGTGGTATAGAACGACAGAAGAGTACTCCATATACACCTCAGCAAAATGGAAAGAATGAACAAGATGTTGATGGAAAGGGCAAGAAGTGTGCTTAGGGGTGCTGGGTTAGGACAAGAATTTTGGGCAGAGGTGGTGGAGACAGCATGTTACCTGGTCAACAGATCACCCTCATCAGCGTTGGAAGATAAGACTCCACAAGAGGTATGGACTGGTAAGAAACCCTCTCTTTCGCACCTGAGGGTATTTGGATGTGATTCATATGTACATGTTCCAAAGGAGAAATGAACCAAGTTGGATAGTAAATCTGAAAAGTGCATATTTATTGGGTATAGGGATGGTTTAAAGGGTTACAAGCTTTGGAACCCAGTCACACGGAAGGTTGTGTACAACCGAGATGTGGTGTTCAGAGAGGTAAAAGATGTTATCAAACATGAAGTCCAACCAAAGGAACCTGAGAAGATAGAGTTTGAGCTTGAGGAGGAAGAATCAAACTCTACAACGGAGGAGGAATCAGAAGATGAAGAGCCACGAACTCTAGGTGTGAGAAGATCAGTTCAAGAAAGAAGGTAGCCAAAAAGGTATAGTCCATCTAATTTTTGTTCAAATTTTTCTTAATTTATTACTCACGATGATCCCAGAACTATGAAGGAAGTAGTAGACTCAAAGGATGGAAAACTCTGGAAAGAGGCCATGGTTGATGAAATGGCATCTTTGCAGAAAAATGAGGCTTGGGATCTGGTAGAGTTGCCGGCTGGAAGGAAACCCATTGGCAGCAAATGGGTGTTAAAGAAGAGGAATGTAGAAGGAAAGGTGGAGAAATACAAAGCTCGATTGGTAGCAAAAGGTTATTCCCAAGTTCCAGGAATTGATTTTGGTGATATTTTTTCTCCTGTTGCCAAGGTAACTTCTATTAGATTACTTTTATCTGCTGTTGCTGCTTTGGATTTTGAGGTAGAACAGATGGATGTGAAGACAAAATTTCTTCACGGGGATCTGGAAGTGGAAATCTACATGAAGCAACTTGAAGGCTTTGCAGTGAAGGGTAAGAAAGAACTTGTATGCAAGTTAAAGAAGTCTCTGTATGGGTTAAAACAGTCACGAAGGATGTGGTATCAAAAATTTGATACATTTATATGGGGACTTGGCTTCACCAGAAGCAAAGAAGATCACTGTGTGTATTTCAAATTAATTGGTGACCATGTTATTTATCTAGTCTTCTATGTGGATGATATGTTGCTGATTGCAAATGACAAAGAAATTATCCAGGATTTGAAGACCCAATTGTCCTCCAAATTCGACATGAAAGATCTTGCTGTTGCAAACTATATTTTGGGCATGGAAATTAAAAGAGATCAAGCAAAGAGGAAGCTCTGGTTAAACCAGAGGAAGTATGTCGAGACAATTCTGTAGAGGTTTAATATGTAGGATAGTAAACCGGTGAAGGTTCCCATTCCTGTAGGTGTGAGGTTATCTGCTGAATAGTGTCCCAAGACACAAGAAGAGGAAGAGGACATGTTCCGTGTTCCATATGCAAGTGCAGTCGGTAGCCTGATGTATGAAATGGTCTGTACTAGACCAAACATTGCACATGCAGTGGGAGTATTGAGCAGGTTTATGTCAAAACCAAGGAAGGAGCACTGGACAATAGTGAAGTGAGTTTTCAAGTATTTGCATGGCATTAGTGATTGTGGTTTGTGCTACCAAGGAAGACCGGTATTGGACAAAGTGTTGGATATTCATGGCTTTGTTGATGCATACTGGGTGGGAGATCTCGATTAGAGAAGATCTACAAGTGGGTATGTGTTTAACCTATTTGGAGGTGCAGTCAGTTGGATGAGAAAGAAACAATCTGTAGTGGCACTGTCAACTACAGAGGCAGAATACATGGTAGCCACTCATGCAAGCAAGGAAGCAGTTTGGTTGCAGAGATTGTGTTAAAGTATGGGGTTAGTATAGGAAGCTATAAGGATAGACTGTGACAACGAAAGTGTAATTTTCTTGGCAAAGAACCCTGCATATCATTCAAAGATAAAGCACATTGATGTTCAGTATCACTTTGTGAGGGATATGATAGAAGAAAAAAAGGTGTTGTTGGTAAATGTGGACACTTTGAAGCATACTGTAGATGCATTAACAAAATCTGTGAGCTCTGAGAAGTTCTCTTGGTGTAGATAGACAATGGGCATTTTAGGGATGGAAAAGTGACTAAGCTTTCTTGTGACCCCCTGTGGAAAGAAAAGAACAAGTGGGAGAATGTTGGGTTGCGTTATATTGTTTCCACGACTAGCCCACATAGTTAACGCAGGGGTTAAAGGGGGGGTCACATGGGGTTTGAGGCGTACCCATAACCCCACTTTAGGGTTTGAGGTGTACCTATGGTTTTGTGCATGATTTTCGCACATGTTTTTTGGACACGATGGTTTTTGGTCCATGGTATTGGATGCTTCGGCATGTATAAATATGTATTGTAACACTGTAAGGAACATAATGAAAAATCAAGTTGATAGTCCCGGTTTTGGGATCCAGGGCAAATTATCTGTGTATATGTGTTTTATGTGTTATCCTATCGCATTGTTTATTTTATGTGTTCTAAATTTGTATGCAGGTAATTTTCTGTACGGGGTTAAAACCTACAAAATTGTACCCACACTCTGCTGTAATATTCTTCTTATAGGATGCCAGAATGGCCATCTTCAAGAATCTGTTGATGGCCACAAAATCATAGTCGTTTCCATGCTTACTAGAAGGAAGGCACGACATGTAGCCCATGGAGATGGATTCCCAAGGTCGACTAGGGGTAGGCAGTGAACTGTAGTGCGCTTCCCAAATCATCTTGGCTTGCTCACTTGAAGGAACACAAAGATGTCCCAGGTGGCATAGCAAGGCATATTGGAGGTGAAAATTTGGAACTTTTTGACCCTCCAAGGGCCTTTGGTATGTGTGCCTAAACTCTAGGTCGCTTTTGAAGAGAAGTGGCCAATCATAAGTCTCGTGCCCACAAGAGTTGATCACGGTGGTTAATGCAATGATCAGTGGTGAGATGAGGCAATCTCCAACATTATTGGTGCTACCATTCTTATACTTGATATTCAAATGGAATTGTTGGAGGTACGTGGAACACTTTTGATGGCAACCATTCTGTAACTTCCCTTGCATCTATATGAACTGCAGGGACTGCTCGTCTGTGTGGATGATTGTTTCCTTCCCCAAAATGTAATGCTTGTATTTTCGGCAAGCCTCCATAATGGAATACATCCCTTTTTCATAAGTGGGATACTTCCAGACTATGTTTGAAAGTGTCTCACTATGATATGCCATTGGATGCCCCTGTTGAGTAAGGACTTCCCCAATAACATAGTCAGAGGCATCTATCTCGATCTCAAATGGTTGTTGCAAATCTAGTAAAGTGAGAACTAGTGCAGAGCAAAGGAAATGTTTCAACTCTACGAATGCATTCTGTTGATATTTAGAACAAAATATTTTTTCTTTTTCTCCTCCTTCGGTGACTTGACTCAAGGGCCAAGTGATATGAGAGAATCCCAACAAGAGCCTGTAGTAGAAATTGGCAAGACCCAGAAAGCTACGAAGCTCTGTCAGAGTGGTTGGGGCTAGAAAATGTTGAATGACTTGGATCTTGGTTGGATCAAGATGCACCCCTCGTTCATCAATAATGTATCCTAGATATTGAACATGGGTCATGCCAAAAGTGTATTTCTTCAAATTGGCACACTGCTTGTGTTTCCGCAGTGTTTGGAGAACCTTTTGTATGTGGTGGAGGTTCTCTTCTGAACTTTGGCTGAAGATCAGGATGTAATCAAAGTATACCACTGCAAATGAGTTGGTGAATGGCTGCAAGATGTCATCCATCAGCCTCATGAGGGTTGCAGGAGCATTCGTCAACCCAAAAGGCATAACCAACCATCCAAAAAGGCCCTACTTGGATTTGAAGGCAGTCCTCCACACATTGGAGGGTTAGATTGGTACTTGGTGATAGTCGTACTTCAAGTCGATCTTGCTGAAATATTTTTCCCCCTTTAGTTGGTCCAGAACGTCATCAATCCATGGGATTGGGTACCTATTTCGGATAGTGATCTTATTCAACGCTCAATATTCAATACAAAGTCTCCAAGTCCCATCCTTCTTCTGTACCAACATGATCAGGCTCCCATAGGGCAACGAACTCGGATGGATGTGACCTCTCTGCAACAGTGCCTGACTCTACCTCTTGATTTCATCATTCTCCAAAATAGAGTGCGATAGATTGGTCCATTGGGCAGCGATGCACCTGGGGTTAGATCAATGTAGTGCTTGAGCTGATAGTGCAGAGGCACACCTGTGGGGGAGGTGAAGATGTCCTTGAACTCCTCCACGACCTTGCCCATCTATTGTTTCCGTGTGGAGGGGCCCTATCTAGAGGTCATGGCCAACATCTTCTTCTTTTGCTGAGGACATATCATTAGGAAAACAAATTCCCGATTTTGGAAATGAGCTTACTGCATTTTTTTGCACTAACCAAAGAGATGGTGGTAGGTGGTGCTACCTCCAGTATCCTGCACAACTTATTTCCTAAAATAACAATAACAACATGAGGCCTTGACTCATACATAGCTTGTCACTTCCATAAGTATGGTTGGCCTAATAATAACTCACAAACATGAAGGGGAGTACGTCACATAATACCTCGTCTATGAAGGGCTTGATGTCGTATGCAAGGTGGCACTACTGGCTCACGCAAAGATCTCGTCGTTGGTGAAGCCACCCGATGGTGTATGATTGTGGATGTGGTATGGTTGGTAAGGTTAACCGCTTCACGACCTTTTCCTAAATGAGGTTCTTTTGGCTCTCACTGTCGACAATGAATTGTAGCGAGGAATCCTTTACCCACATCTGGGAGTGGAAGAGGCGCTTCTCCTCCTTTGGATCTTCAAGTTCCTCTTTCTGGAACTTCATGGTGGCAATAGTGGTGTTGGGCTTCACATCGATAATTTTCTTCCCTTTGTCATTCCCCTTGTCGGGTTCTGACTTAGAGTCGTAACATGCATCTGATTCCGAAGCCTTTAGCTCAGCCACTAGAGACTACTTGACCCAACACTCTCATGTGTTGTGAGTGGAGCTCTTATGGAACCCACACCACTTTCCCATGTCCTTCTTCATCTTTGCGGTGTTGTTCTTTGCTTATGTTTTTGGAGGTTGTCCTAGACTGCCCTGCCTTGGCTTTGTCCTTTGTTATACGGTTTGGGGGAACCTTCCCCTTGCTCCAGATTCGCAGATCCAAAGTCTTGCTTCTTCTGTTTAAACTTTTTCTCAATCTTGACGACATATTGGTATGTCATGCCAAGCGACGAGATGTCCAGGAATTGCATCTCATCCTAGACGTACCTGTGTAGGTAGCCAAGGTACTTGAGAACCAAATGCTTCTCAGAATCCTTCATACCCAACTTCGTGTGAAAGGTATGAAAAACATTGGTAAACTCTGACACATCTTGGTCCCTTCCCTGTCACAGTGTTGCCCACTTTATGTATTTATCGTCATAGCTATTGACAGGGTAGTATTGCTCCTTGATGGCATCTCAGAATGAGTTCCAAGTGGGTGCATCTGAAAACAGTGAGTTCATACTTTCATCCTTCTGCACACAATTGGTTTCCCACCAGTCCTTGACATGGGGGGCTTCTTTAAGAAGTGCAAAGGTGATATTTTCTTAGCTGGAAAAATCATGAACAAAAAAATATCCTTCTAGCATATTTAACCATTTATCTACGGCGTCTTCATCTATCTGATCTTCAAATATGGGAATGTCAAAGTTAACTTGTACCTTGAAGGGTGTGGCGCTTCCAGAGTAGCTACCAGAAGTAGTTGTGCCACCCCTAGGTAGCCGCTAAAGGATTTGGGCGAAGTAGTCCATCATCGCATTCCTTTATTGCTCGATGACTTCCTCGAGCAAGATTTTGATAGGATCTCCTGCCTCCTAATCTTTCTTTTCATCCACCATGGGAGGCCGTTGGGATTTGCGAGGTTGGTCTTGCAAAGGTTCAACCAGTTCAAGCCCTAACTCCTTATATCCCGACCTTGTTGGGGACATGCAAAGAAAAACATAGAAAGCGCAGATAGATCTGATACCACTAATCATGATTTGAACTAGAACGCAACAAATTACAGATATAACCATAAATACAAGGATGCAGTAGAAATAACACTTCATTTCATTAATATCAAATACTGAAATATCCTTACAAATAGAATGGAAATAAGAATAGCTCAAACGATTGTAGCTTATCTTTGAGAAGAGATGTGGCAGCTACATGCCTTTGAACTACATTATAATGAGTCTCAAGGGCCTTTTATCATTGAACAATAAGTGAAAACCCTAACCCAAGGAGATGTAACACTAAGAGTTTGTTGGCCCCGTTGGGGTGAGTTGGACAACCAACCTTTTGGGGTTGCAACTTGGTCATATTATCCCCATTTCACATGCATGATAACCCATTGGAAATATCTCTCTGAGGACTACAATAGAAAAATTGAGTTTAGGTAGAAAATTGTTGGTGGTAGATTACCAAAAAAACGTCGTTTAAGGCCTCAAAACGGCTCTGGAAGTTTAGGACCCGCAAAACTACAAAAAATATTGAACTATGCTACAATTAAGGAAACTAAAAAAATGAAAGAAACAATGGTGGGGGTCCAAGTTGAATTGGTGGGTGGCCACAAATATCCAATTGGATCAGTTAGTTAAATTTTTTTAGGATGTCGAATAACATTTACTTTTTAATAATTAATCTTATAATAGACATAGTGGAAAATGTAGCATGGATGATAAGAATTAAACTGTTTAAATTTTTGACAACCTTTGATGCTGACCGTTGGCCAACAGACCTAGTTTCCTGTGGGTAGGTTGAGGCAACTAGGTATATTTTGAAAGACATTTATATTACTACTTGTTTATGGAAAATTAATAGAAAATAGATGAATTACCAAGCTAACACAAAAAAATAATAACATATAATTTTGAAAAGAGAATCCATACAGGTGAATTGAATTTAAAAAAATGTTGAATAGCCTATTCAGAGTTTTGTTAAACCCAACATTTTGGACTTCTATCTGAGTCCATCTTCACGGGAGCGCCAATTATTCTTGAGAAGATTGGTGTGGGTTAGGGCTAGGAAAATTTTTGAAGCTTTTCAAAGAAGGTAGCATTGTCCATCATGTCCCTTCCATAACCTGTGCAACGTTTCAAACTTCTATTTGAGTCCATCTAGAGGGGAGCACAAATTATTCTTGAGAATATTGGTGTAGGTTGAGGCTAGGGAATTTTTTTAACATTCTCAAAGAGGGTAGCATAGTCTATCATGTCCCTTCCATAACATGTTCATAGTTTTCTTAAACCCAACATTTTCGATGTCTATGTAAGTCCATCTTTAAGGGAGTGCCAATTATTCTTGAGAATATTGGTCTGGGTTAGGGCTAGGAAAATTTTCAAAGCTTCTCAAAGAGGGTTGCATTGTCCATCATGTCCCTTCCATAACCTATTTATATTTGTGTTAAACGTAATGTTTTGGACTTCTATTTGAGTCCATTTTTAGGGGAGCACCAATTATTCTTGAGAAGATTGGTGTGGGTTAGGCTAGGAATTTTTTTAAACTTCTCAAAGAGGATAGCATTTTCCATCATGTCCCTTCCATAACTTGTTCATAGTTTTGTTAAAACCAACATTTCAGACTTCTATGTGAGTCCATCCTCAAGAGCGCTCCAATTATGCTTAAGAATATTTCTATGGGTTAGGGTTAGGAAAATTTTCGAAGCTTCTCAAGGAGGGTAGCATTGTCCATCATTCCCCTTCCATAACCTATTTAGAGTTTTTTTAACCCAAACTTTTCATACTTCTATGTGAGTCGATCTTCACGAGAGTGCCAGTTATTCTTGAAAAGATTGGTGTTGGATAAGGGTAGGAAAATTTGGGAAGATTCTCAAGGAGGGTAGCATTTTCCATCATGTCCCTTCAATAACGTGTTCATAGTTTTGTTAAACCAAATGTTTTAGACTTCTATGTGAGTCCATCTTCAAGGGAGCACCAATTATTCTTTAGAATATTGGTGTCGATCAGGGCTAGGAAATTTTTCAAAGATTCTCAAAGAGGGTAGTGTGTACCATCATGTCCCTTCCTTAACATGTTCAGAGTTTTATTAAACCCAACATTTCAGAATTATATGTGAGTCCATCTTGAGGGGAGCACCAATTATGCTTGAGAAGATTGGTGTGGGTTAGGGCTAGGAAACTTTTCGAAGATTCTCAGAGAGGGTAGCGTTGTCCATCATGCCCTTTCCATAACCTATTCAAAGTTTTGTTAAACCCAATGTTTCGGACTTCTATGTGAGTCCATCTTCAGGGGAGTGCCAATTATTCTTGAGAAGAGGGGTATGGGTTAGGGCTAGGAAATTTTTTGAAGCTTCTCAAAGATGGTAGCATTGTCCATCATGTCCCTTCCATAACCTATTCATAATTTTGTTAAACCCAACGTTTTAGACTTCTACGTGAGTCCATCTTCAGGGGAGCGCCAAATATTCTTGAGAAGATTGGTGTGGGTTAGGGCTAGGAAAATTTTCGAAGCTTATATCAACAGTTTATTCCACATTTTCTTAAAATAACATATAATGTTTTTCTAATATTTACTCGAAGAAAAAATTGAATAAAAAAAATGACTCTCATTCAAAGGGTTAGATTTATTCATAATGAATTTGAAGAAAAATGTGGCAGGGCTAAGATAAATGTTACTCTAGAATTTTGAAAGGAATGTTGTATGGAAAAGGCTATCAAATTGAGGATAAAATCAATTCAAAAGGCGGGAAAGTAAATTCTAGTATATTCAGAAGTATTGGTAACATTTCCCAATTGGAATTTACAGCTAAAGACATATGGGAATTGGTTAATGATATTTTTAGCATGTGGTAGAACATTTTCATTAAAAACCAGAAGGTCAAAAAGTCTAAACCATTGATATGTAGCAGAAATAAATCAGTTTTTCAAATGAAGTAGCTTCCAAAAGATATGACTATCACACCGTGGAGAGAATTGCAAGGAGTGAAGGATGAAAAAGTTGTCAAAGAAACATTATCTCATGTGAAGTCAGGGGAATTACCAATGCATGAAATGTGTGAAGAATTTCAAAAGTAAGTTTGTTGAATTATTTTTACTTATTTCTAGATTATAATTTTCTTTTCAATATAACATATTGTTCTTGGTAGTATTTGTTATACATATCATTATATTAAAATTTTTGACTTTATCTATTCAGTCCCAAAGTTTACATGAAAATACAAGAACAAATGGTTAAATTGTTGAATGAAGATAGTTGGGCTGATGTTGTACGCAACTACCCAGATCCAAGTTCTACATCAACACTAAAAGAATTTTATCTTGCATTTAAAAAGGTTTGTTGATTTATACATTCATTTTTATTCATCTATATACTATTTTTATTTTAAAACTTATACATGTACTTTTTTATCTTACTAAAGATGAGGAAGCATGTGAATGGAGCACCAAATAGTTTCATAATCTTTATTGAAAAAATTAAGATCGAAAGACTGAGAAACCAACGTCTTAGGAATGTTGAAGTTGATCCAACTCTTACTCATTACATTTGGAATGGGCTTGACACTATTCAATATCAAGTAATACAAGGTGATTGCGAAGACATTTCTAAATTCATACCTAAAATGCATTATTCCCTAGTTATTGCAGATATTCCCAATGGTTTTAATATCCCAAACATTGTGTTATGAAACCAGCTCACAAAAAGATAGAAAAGAGAGATCCACGCCTTAGAATTCAGCCTCTTCGAGGGGGCAACCTCCTTTACATTACATAAATGAACAATTCTTGGATGATACAAATGAAAATACCTCCTTTCTATATATAGGAGTCTAAGTGGTCCCAATACAATCAAAGCCTACATAACAATAATATTGTAGGGCACAACAATAACAATAGTGGGCTTCTATGTGGCACAATAGTAACAATATGGGCACTACATGGGTACATCAATATAAATAAGGGGTATAACTACAATAGTAATGGGGTAATCACTAGTATTATAGGGACCCAACATGCCCCTCTCCTTCAAAAAAGTGTTGTCCTCAACGCTTGAGTAGTTCAGGATACTTCTGCATAAAATTCTCATCCTCCCATGTGGAATCTTCAGCGGATAAGTTCTTCCACTTGATAAGGTACTCTGAAATTGATCGATTTCGTAGCTGTCGAGTTCTTGTTTCTGTGACTGCTTCCGGTTCCAATATAATTTTTCCTTCCTCGTCAAGTTCTGGCAATATTGTTTGAACTGGGAGCTTGTCGCCTATAACCTTCTTTAAGCATGAAACATGGAAAACTGGGTGCAATCGAGAAGCTGCAGGAAGCTCCAATTTGTATGCCATAGTACCAATCTTTTGCAACACCTTGTACGGACCATAATACTTTGGTGATAATTTATTATCCTTCTTAGCTTGCTTGAGGGACATTTGCTTATATGGTTGTAGCCGTAGGAATACCCAATCACCTACATCAAAACTTCTTTCACTGCGATGTTGATCTGCCTGTTGTTTCATTCTATTCTGTGCCAACACGAGGTTATCCTTTAAGAGTTGGAGGACTTGTTGTTGATGTTCGATGTGATGTTCCACTGCCTGAACCTTAGAATTTTCTCTTAAATATGATGTGATGGATGGTGGTTGATACCCATAAAGTGCCATAAATGGGGTCATTTTTGTTGCTGTATGGAAGGAAGTGTTATACCACCATTCAGCCAGAGGCAACCATTTGACCCATTGTGTCTGTTTATCAGATACAAAGCAACGAAGATATCCTTCCAAACATTTGTTTACTATCTCAGTTTGCCCATCAGATTGAGGATGATAAGATGAGCTATGAGCTAACTGAGTACCAAGACAAGAAAATAATTCTGTCCAAAAATTTCCAGTGAAAATGGGATCTCTGTCACTTACAATAATCTTTGGGTTTCCATGTAGCTTTTGAATTGTTTCCATAAATGCAGTAGAAACTGTACTGGCTTTAAATGGATGTGATAATGCACAAAAGTGTGCATACTTGGTAAGTCTGTCAACTACCACCATGATGACACTCTTTCCCTCAGACTTGGGTAAACCTGTGATAAAATCCATTGAAACCTCCTCCCAACGTTGGCTTGGAATGGATAAAGGTTGTAATAGACCCGGTGTCTTAATTGTTTCAACTTTATTTTGCTGGCAAACCAAACATTCTGCCACAAACTTTTGAATATCTGATTTAAGGCCATCCCAAAAAAATTCCTTCTTAACCCTGTGGTAAGTTTTTAAAAATCCTGAGTGCCCTCCTAAGGGAGAAGTGTGCAATTCCATAAGAATCTTTTGTTTTAGCTGGGAATTCTTACAGAGGTATAAGCGATCTTTGTACCATAACGAATCATTTTTCCAGCTAAATGTATCAGACGTACTGGAATCTTGTTGTAGCTTTCGAATAAGTGCCCACACTTCTTCGTCATTCTTCCATTCCTCCCTTGCTTCATTTATCCAATCTGGTTGGATAATAGAAATAGCGCACAACAATGCTTCCACATCCTCATCCTTTCTTGAGAGTGCATCTGCCACCACATTTTGCTTCCCTTTTTTGTAGATGATTTCAAAGTCATAACCCAACATCTTTGTGACCCACTTTTGTTGCTCTTCAGAGGATAATCTTTGTTCTAAAAAGTATTTAAGGCTATCATGATCCGTTTTTACCTTGAAGTGTCTTCCCATTAGGTAGGGTCGCCATTTCTTAAGTGCATGGAGTATTGCCAACATTTCCTTCTCATAAATAGCTTTTCTTAAAAACTTTCCCTTGATTGGACGACTTTCAAAAGCAATGGGTCTTTCATCTTGCATTAGAACAGCACCAATTCCATTTCCTGAAGCATCACATTCCACAATAAAGGTTTTTGTGAAGTCCGGTGTAGCTAAGACCGGTGCTTGGCACATTGCCTCTTTAAGATGTTCAAAGGCCTTTGTTGCTTCCGGAGTCCATGAAAATGCATCTTTCTTCAATAATGTTGTTAGAGGTGCTGCTATTCTCCCATAATTCTTAACAAACTTGCGATAATACCCTGTCAACCCAAGAAATCCTCGCAGATGCTTTATGGATGTGGGGATTTTCCATTCCTTAATGGCTTTAATTTTGCTAGGGTCTACCTTAACTCCTTCATGAGATACAATATGACCCAAATATTCCACCTCCTGGACTCCAAAGAAACATTTGGATCTTTTTGCATATAATTGTTTCTCCTCCAATAGTTGTAGCACCCTGTCAACATGTTCAACATGATCCTTCCAAGACTTGCTGTAGATTAGTATATCATCAAAAAATACTAACACAAATTTTCTAAGGAATGGTTTGAAAATTGAATTCATCAAACCTTGAAATGTTGAAGGTGCATTGGTAAGGCCAAAAGGCATGACCAAAAATTCATAATGACCCTCATGATTTCTAAATGCCGTTTTCGGAATGTCTTCAATCTTCATTCTGATTTGATGATATCCTGAACGAAGATCCAACTTGGTGAAGTAAATTGATCCATGCAATTCATCCAGCATCAATGACAGGAATGGGGAACTTATCTTTAATAGTGAGCTTGTTGAGCTCCCTATAATCCGGACACATGCGCCATGATCCATCCTTCTTGTGCACCAATACTACTGGAGCAGAGAAAGAACTTTGACTCGGTTGAATTATACCAGCCTCTAGCATTTCTGCAACCATACGTTCAATTTCACTTTTTTGGACATAGGGATATCTGTACGGCCTGATGTTTGGAGGAACACTTCCTGGAATCAGATGAATAGCATGATCATGATCACGCATAGGTGGGAGACCTTTGGGAGTCTCAAATACCTTGGAATGATTGTCCAGGACTTTTTGGAGATCTGGAGAAATAGATGATTCCAATGTGGAAACATCTAGCGAACATAATTGTGCAATTACACCCCTTTGCTCCTTTTTTAGAAGCTTTGTCATACCATTAGAGCTGATTATCTTTCCTGGTTTCCCTGCAATACCCCTTAATTCAACTTCCTTTCCTTCCACAGAAAATTTCATGAAAAGTTCTTGAAAATTAAAAGCTATTGTACCCAAGGATTGTAGCCATTGGACTCCTAGTACAACATCAGCACCTCCCATTGGAATGGAAAGCATTGGGCTAGTCAATACATATTCTCCCATGGATAGCTTGATATTATGGCACTTTCCAGAGCAATTTATTGTTCCTCCATTTGCAATCATCACTTGACACTCTGGTGCTGGATATAGGAAGCAATTCAATTCTTTTGCTACCCTACAATGAATAAAATTGTGGGTGCTTCCTGAATCAATCAACACTATTACCTTTTTCTTCTTGATTTGTCCTTCTATCTTGATGGTTTGAGGAGTGGTAATTCCCGCCAATGCATTACAAGATATGGTCGGATTTATTTGTTCTTCATCTAGGCTTTGTTCCTGGAATATATCCTCTTCTTTTGACCTTTCTTGCTCCTTTTCTTCTTCCTCTTCACAATCTATGTAGAATAATTTCTTCTCAGCACACTTATGACCTTTTGTGTATTTGCTATCACAATTGTAACAAAGCCCTTTTGCTCTTTTTTCTTCCAATTGTTGTGGTGTCAACCTTGTAGGTTGTGGAAGACTATGGGCAACAACACTTCCATCTTTATAGTTGTGAATGGTATGCTTCCTAGTTGCCATAATTTTGCTTTCCATTTTTCTTGCTAACCTGAATGCCTTCTCTAATGAATCAGGTTCCCAAAGGCGCACATCATGTTGGATATTATCCTTTAAAGACCCTATGAACACATCAATCCTATGCTCCTCTGGAATATCTTTTACCCTTATGTTCAATTTTTGGAACTCCTCAATGTGCTCCATTATTGAACCCTTTTGTTTGAGACTTATCAATTGGCTAAAAAAAGTGTTGCTTTTTGTATCCTCATAATGTGCTATCAATTCTTCCGTAAAAATTGCCCAAGTGATAAATTGTTTACGAGAACAAAGCCATTGATACCATACAAACTGATTTGGTTCCAAATATAAAGTTGCCATACGTACCTTTTGTGTGTTTTGCACATTATTGAGATCGAAGAATTGCTCCATCTGTAATATCCATGTGGCGGGATCCTTGCCATCAAACTTCCTCATATCGATTTTTGGAACATGGTGAGTCTTCGATCCAACATTAGCGTCTATGGTATCATGATTAACATTTCTTTTGTTCTCATCATGAGTTTCCTTTACTACCTTTTCACCATTAGTGACACTTTCTTGTAGCAACTTCTTCAATTCTTCCATATCTGTCTTCAAATCTGCCATGTCTCTCTTCAAATCTGTCTTTGAATCATCCATCTTAGCTTCCATGCCCTTTATCTTAGATTCCACGCCACTTATCTTAGCTTCTGTTAGCTTTTGTGAGCGTGACATTTGTTGCACTTGTTCTTGTAATTTTGATATATCATGTAGCATTTCTTCTTCTTCTTCATGAGTCATGCTAGAGCTTTCAGGTTCCTTACTAGGTGTTTGCATTTTCTTTCCTCGGGGCATCAGTTACCGATAATAATTCTTTACTATGCCCTTTGAATTCCTTTAAACCAAGCTTACACAAAAATTTAAAAAAAAACTACACACCTTTTTTTCACTTTATAGAAGCCTGATATTGAATCTGATGTATCTCTGTAATTTCGAATCATCCAGTTCTGAAATTGCTACCTGCAGTAGCCTTCTGCGTCCTCTTTCCAATGCCACAAGTCTGAGCCAAATTGGATTCTCCAAGGAAGAGTTATGTGAAATCTCCCACAGTGACTTGCTTTTAGACTGGTTCAGTAGAGCAAACTTGTACGACGTGCCACGAGCCACTGTTTCAACCTTTGAATCTAAAACACACATACAAGAAACTACAGTCTATCCTCTTTCTGCACCTTTTTACGAAATTTCAATCCGATCCTCAGAGAGAGAGTTATGATGATTTTCCCCAGGTCACCTGTTTTGAATGTAATTCAGGAGTCTGCAAAAAGGCCAACTTCCTTAGATCATATCTCCGAAAATATCGTGCGAAAATCTCTGAAATTCGGACACAAGGTTCAGCGCCAATTCTTCTCAAATGGGTTTTTTTTTGCGACTTCTGAAACGTCACACAAAAAAGGTTATAGCGAAAATTCCACGATGACCTGTTTGGAGCAGCGAAACCCTAGAATCCAAAGCTCTGATACCAAATGTTATGAAACCAGCTCACAAAAAGATAGAAAAGAGAGATCCACGCCTTAGAATTCAGCCTCTTCGAGGGGGCAACCTCCTTTACATTACATAAATGAACAATTCTTGGATGATACAAATGAAAATACCTCCTTTCTATATATAGGAGTCTAAGTGGTCCCAATACAATCAAAGCCTACATAACAATAATATTGTAGGGCACAACAATAACAATAGTGGGCTTCTATGTGGCACAATAGTAACAATATGGGCACTACATGGGTACATCAATATAAATAAGGGGTATAACTACAATAGTAATGGGGTAATCACTAGTATTATAGGGACCCAACACATTGACTATGATAGTGACCCTTATACTTATCAAGTTGTTAGTAAAGTGGTCTCGGGATTTGTAGAAGTCACATTATCACCATTATGGAGATTTGTGACAATTCATTGAGACACACAATTGGCAATATTTTGACAAGCTTCAAGGGGAAAATAAACTCAAGGATGCAGCTTACATGGCAAGACATTGAAATTGTATGTTTGATTAAAGTTAAAGAATTCATTTTTGTACAAGTTAATTGAACTTCTACTATTTCATGTTAGAAAAAAAATTCAAATATTATTAATCGTGAATATCAACCAATTATAAATGATCGTGAGTTCATCCATATTAATAGTTGGACAAAGAATGATAGCTATAAGTCTATGCTTATTAATTGGGTAGAGTGAAAGGTTCATAGCCAAGTACTGGTTTATGATGATGTTATGAAAAAACTAACATATGAAGATAAAGAAGCAAAAGGAGAGAGAGTTAACATTTATCAAAAACCGTATTGATTGATTACAATCTTATAGACTTATGTTCAAATGAAGGAGATTGGGTTCTCAATTTATTTTTAGGCTCAGGTAAGTTTTATTATACAAAATTGAATTTCAATATCTTTTTTCTTAATTTATGTCAATATACTAGTTTACTTCATTATTTCCTTTGTACTTGATAATTAGGTACAACACTAGCATGTTGCCTACAAAAAGGAAGAAATTTCATTCCCATTGAAAAAGATCTAGTACAATGCAAATTTATTCAACAAAGAATTAATGATCTTTAATTTTTTCCAAATGCAATGCAATAAATTGGGTTATGGAAAGGGGATTTTAATTAATCATGTGTGGCAAAAAAAGCAAATGAACCTCAACCACCATTAGATGAAATGACTGAAAAGGCACACATTAGGAGATTTGTAGACATAAAACATCCATCATATGAGGGAAATGAGCAAAATGAAGGAGAAAATATTGTGGAAGAAGACAACGATGTAACTCTAGAGGATGAAGAGTTTGGATTACATGATATTGTTGATCAAATTTAAGTTATGCTTGGAAATCAAGCTCATTTTTTGTAATTATTAATTACTTATACTTCTAATGTATTAACTTTCAAATTTTATAAGAAGAATAAGTATTCAATTAATGTTGTTATATGCTCAATATTTGTATTATATGATTTTCACTTTAATTTTTATGTGAATCATTATTTTTTGAAAAAAACTATGATTATTATTATTTTTTGGCATGAAATTCATAAAAAAAAAAAAACTATTATTTAACCATTTTTTGTTCAAAATTTCCTATAAAAATTGTGGTTTTGACATGTCTTTTCTAGCAAAAAATTATCATAGTGTGTAATTTTTTAGTTATAATTATTTTCAAAATGTTAATTTTTATGTCAATTGTTAAAAATTATTGTTTTCTTAGAGACAATTATTTGATGTTTATTGAAAAATTAATTAGCGATATATAAATGTGTAGAATATCAAAACTTTAAAATATCTATCTTCTTCTTTAACTATGCAAAAAAATAAAGACCTCACTACAAAAAAAAAAAGGAAACAAACAAAAACAAGAAAATATGAAGAAGAAGACTACAAAAATTTTTAAATTTAGAAAATAATTAATAACATTTAATAAATTAGAAATTTAAACTAAAAAAATAAGTCTTTAAAAAAAGGGCATGATGCAGAATCAACATTTTTTTAAATCAGCGTGCAAATCACTAACATTCTAAAACCTAATGTACATAAAAGAATTTAAAGTGTCAAAAACTATGCTAAAAAAATATATGTATTTTTCATCACCACTTTTCAGAATCTATCGATGTTTTTTCTACCTCAACGAAACAGGTAATCATATCAGTTCTTGTTTCAAAGTTTACATTGTTAGGGGATGAAAAATGGAGGGGCAGGGGGTGTTTTTCATAGGATATTAAGGATCTTTTTCTTTGTGCATTTATCACCACTTCAACTTCTTTTTCTTTTACACAGGCCTTCAACAAATTAACCAAGCATTACATCATGACTTTTTCTCACAATTTCTTCCTTGACACCACTACTGAAACATTCTTAAAAGAAGTTAGATGGGATTTATATTTGGATTTTAAATTTTTTAAATGTTTCTATAAATTAAATAATTATATCCATTTTTCATAATTCTGTCAGATATCTTAGATAGTTAGTGCGATACTTAAAACAAGCATAAGTTTCCTTCACAAGTTGTACCTAATTAATTTAAAATTCATAGAATTTTTTTATATCATTAACACCATTTATGATGCTTTGAATCGAAATAGAAGCCATAAAATTTGACATATATTAGTTCTTTAATAATTTCATGGAGAGAGAATAACGTTCCTTTTCTGTAATCCAACCAAATGGATCAAAATCATCAAACATGTTCGATACTTTGAAAAGTGGTGCCATAAATTGTGTTCACGAAAGGGTGCATGACGACTATGATTATCTAGAAAGAGAGTCTTAGTATGTGGCTCTCTATTTGTTCAGTATACCCTGATGTGTGGATCCATGTGTTGTTCTGGCCCCTTCACAGAATACCAATAGTGAGTGTAATTAATCTTTGAATTTGACAATATTTTGGGTACATTGTTAGGAAACCTACTTTGTAATATTTGAGGATATTTTTGTAATCCATTCCTCATTGTTTTGCTAAAGTTTAGAAACTGAGTTGGCAAGCTTTCAATACTTAGTTTGAATTTTTTTTATTTTTCCATCCTTGGTTTTCATATTGAAAGTTTTCGCCATGAGACCACTTAAGATCTCATTGAATTGTTATTGTTACCTTATCTTATTATGATTAAAGACATGAAAATAGTATTTTTAACAGGTACCACCAACTACTTTATTGCAAGTCCATAGAAGAAAATGTTACTAAAAATGTGTACACATGGAATCAACATAGAAAAATGAATCTTTTGAGATGGTTCTTCTACAATATTGTTGGAAAGATAATATATCTATATATCTATATCTATATATATATATATATATATATATATATATATATATATATATATATATATATATATATATATATATATATATATATATATATATATATAGATATATATATATATATTGGTGGGAGTATTACTGCACTCACAAAATTCCCAATCCTTGTTGTACTCAAAAAAATAATGTGAAGTTACATACCTATTTGATATAACTAAGCATCTCCAACGATAATTTTTGGTTAAAACGTTCACAACACCAACTAGGGAGGATAGGTTATATATGTAGATCTAATATGGTTCTTTGGTGTGTAAGAGTGGTCCCCCGAATGTCACTGTTGTTGTACTATAGCAACATGACAATCATAGGATTATGTAAAGATTTTTTTAGATGCATCTAGAGGGATTCCAATGTACCTTAGGGTACATAAAATAAAATTCTATAAAAAAGCATTGTCCAATATGATACTACTCGAAAGGGTACAAATAGAAATTACAGGGGTGTTCAACTACGTGACACCACTTTTATTTTATACATGTAATCTTCCTCAACTACACTATTAGATGAAATCTACAAATGTGGACAAAAGTGTCTTCGCTAGGTCTGGTGAACTGACCTAGAACAACAAAAATAAAGGACTATAATGTCTTCTTTAATGTAAATGGAAAATGGGATGAAGCCTATCTGGAATCTATCACAAGCTTCATTCCTTTCTTAGTGTGTATTCTACAATCCTAGCTCTGATCACTATAATTAGAAACTACATAATCATACAACACAAGCCAAAGATCTATGAAATCTATGTAGCATAATCTAATCACTTCACTCAATAGATCAACATGGTATTGAAATACACAAAACAATAACATCATGTATAGGAAAACAATGTACTCCTTGTATTAATAGAAATGGATAGAGTTACAACCAAATATAGAGTTGATATTGTACAAGAGCTCCTCCAAGTTGACTTGTCCTTCCTTGTCACAAAGTGTATCTCTGTGTCACCCTAATGGATGGAATAATGACTCTCACAACAAAAGTGTGAGGGTAGAATCTATTTCCAAAAGCCAACCCCTAGCTTGTGGATGGTAGTAAATATATATAAGAGGATGGTAGGTTAGGAATTCCTATCCATTTACCAATATTGGATTGAGATCAACTCTTAATGGGAGGATGAGCTCAAGCGACAAGGGGTGAAATATCTAAACTAGGATAGGATAGGGTTTGATACTTTCATCCAAGGTCAATGGTTGTAACAACTCCTAGAATCTTGTGGAAGAGGAAGTTTGAGGATTATTTTATTTTTCCTTAATTTCTATAATAATCACACCCCCAACAAGGGACAACCTACTAGTGATTAGCGTAGGTCTGAAGAATGTCAACTTGCTTTTTAACGTAGACTCCCAAACGACCAGGGTCCATTGGACCTTAAAATGATTCAAATGAAGCAATTAAAGGCAGAAACTCTGGGATTTGGGAGAGTCATGCTTATGGCTTTGTGAAATGGTGATGACAAGGGAAAAAGGATGTTGATTCATCTAGTTAACATTCTTATTGACTAGATGTGATAAATTGGCCTATGACAGAATGCCCCCTAAAGCGCAAATTTAGAAATAACAACTTATGACTGAATTTCTATACCTTGAGACAAGTGGGGATCAAGAAAAATCAACAAAATCATTATCTATTACAATACATTATATCATGAAATTTTTGCTGAGGGAGGCATACCCATGCTCAACATATATACTAACATTAAATGTATAATTATAAAATATACATGTCCATTAATGACAAAAGGTTGACCCAAGACTAGATGATTGTTTGTATGATCATAGTCATCAAATATTATGATCTTGTATTAATCCTAAAAACCGAAAACCAAAAGGAGGGAACTAGATTCAGGGTCTTCTATCTCATTCACATGATCATCCAATATATGAATCTAACCATGTGAATCAATGCGATGGAGTTGAACATGGTAGAAACCATCTGATTACCGGCCAATGATGTAATCCATTAATAGATGTGAGAGAAAGGATTGATGATGTTAATGGCTCTCAAGATACTGTAGTACAATCCATATGGTGTGAATGAATGAGTTGAAGTCGAACACCACACATAATATTTCGGTCGAAGGCCAATGATGTAAACATATCGTCGAGAGTGAGGAACCATTAAATTCATGTATGGAAGCACCAAGGTAATGAAAAGTTGTTTATAAGTAAACTTCCTAGATAATGAGTTGATTTTGATTGTAAGTGACTCATTACAGGAGGGCCTTGATGTATGCCCCATCAACGACACGAAATAGGTATCGTCATTTGAGACAGAATGATGATGATATGAAATTGGTTCAGGAACAAAAGACATGGAATGAAGGTTTAAGAGTATCGTAGAAGATATTGACTGAATGACTTCTCTTGAACACATTGATGACACTGAATGGAGTTGGAAACATTGACCCGACACTGAAAATGGAGGTTTCAAAAAGGTATGATGAACCAAAAGATAAGTAGATTTACTATCCCAACGAGCATGGAGATGACGCGGAAGAGTATTGTGTTCAAGAGCCACTCACTGTCATTAACAAGTGGACTACATTTTTTTCCCAGTTTCCCCAACCATTGCTAGTTAGTACCTCTTTATTTTTTAACAACCTCAATGAGGATAACATATTATTGATTTGTAAGTTCACCCTTCAGATGAATCCCTACGAGTATAATTAATGAACGCTGAGAAGGAGTTCTTCAGTCTCGTGATTATTGACAAGTCCATCATTCTTTGATGTTTTAACAAGTCAAGTGAAGGTATAACTCAACATCTTTTTCATGTTTGAAGAGTTTAAAAAGAGGTGAAAAAGAAAACTCCAAAGGTTCCTTATCATAGATAGTCTCTTGATTCTGAAAAGGAAGAAAACAATACTCAAGAGAACCTATTAGCCATGATTGACTAAGGTATTCCTTTTTCGTAGTTAGTTTATCTCAATCCAAAAAAGGGTTAAATTTATACTGAGTAGACCTCTTTTCATTTACTTTAACGAGTTTGAAAAGAAGAGTGATTGACAATATTTTCATATTTTGGGAGTCTGAAAAGAGCTGAAGAGGACTCCAAGGGGTTCCTTTTTTAAGAGTTTATAGACTTGCCCAAAAAAGTGATAAAATTATGCTCCTCATTAAAATGATATGTTCAAAACACGATAAAATCGATCAAACAATTGTCTACCTGCTTAGAACACCAACAAATGATTAAAAGTACATGTTTCATGAAAAAATTGAATGACGAGTATAGGCAAAAACCATGAAATATGAATAAAATAATGGAATAAATTACCATAAATATTCAAAATGACAATTCATTTTTACTGTTTCATATTTACCTTAACAGGTTAGAGTTTTGAGTACATTATGCCCTTGACCTTCTGTAGCTGATTGTGATCAATCCATTGGATTGTTTCAAGTGTCTTCACTTCCAAGTAGGAGCTAAAACCTTTCTCTTTAATTCCATGGTGGAATTTTGTGATTTCATGCATATTTTTTGGGTTTTTGAGGGTCCTAGGGTTCAAATATCTCGCCCCTCGAAAGGAGCATTGATTTATGTCAGAATTCATTTGAGGAAGCATTGGAACACATTGTCTCCCTTTGAGGGGGTACATTGGGAAGAGATTCTTCAATGTGTTATGCTAGTTCCCTTCAAAATTTGTCCAACTTTTTGCATGGAATGAATCACAATGAGTCTCCTAGTAATGTTTCAGGACTTCATTGGAACAAAATTACCTTAGTATGGAGGGAAAGGGAACATGAAGAATAAGATATGAATAAAACACATGACCCTACTACCATCCAAGCACTAAAAAATTGTGGATTACTAAAATTCTTCTGGTTTCCTAGCATGAGGCAACAAATGGAGCTGCTAGAATATCTTATTCATTCATGGGATGTTCAATCTCAAGAATTTAGCTTAGCAGCACATATACTCAAGATAAAGGTAGAGGACATATATATCTTAATTGGTTTATCTATGAAAGGTGACCATGCCTCCATCGTAGGCAAAATAAGGGGTGAAGAGACAATCAAAGATTACATTGCAACTCATTGCAAACCTCGAGCCGAACCAACTAAGGATGGGAAAATAAACATAAATTATGTGACCTCATTGCCTTTAAGAATGATCCTATTCATCATTTCTAGATTGGCTAGAAGCTCTAAATTTCACGTAACTAGCAGGTCATACATGCAGTATGATCTAGAATTTATTGAGCCAACAATTTTCAACTAGAGTGAGGGAGTGTTGGTCAACACGAAAAAAAAAATAACTAAAGCAAGAAGTGGATGATTAATTAATTTTGGATATGGTTCTATATTGATATCCTTTTCTGCAGACATTATTCCATTGTTACAGCCTCTGCATATCACACTCGAGCCAATTGATCTGAGAGTTCCACTGATGAGAAGGTGAATAAATCTTATGTCTTGACATGAAAGTTCGTCAGCGATCAATATCTCACTAGCATTATTCAGATTGCTACGTAGGAAATTCATTATTATAGATGATTATCCATATAAAGGAATGGATTTTTGTGGAGACCCTGAGCTCATGTGTCCCAAGGGTGAGAAGTGGGGTGTTCTAGGTATGCCATTTCAATAATGTTTGATTTATAAGTTTTACAAGTTTTGTTTTGTGTTTTTTAAATATATAAGAGACTAAACTATTGATTTGTTCATGTATATGTTGGTCCCATTCGACCTATAGGTGCTTTTTATCTACGTTGCGTGGGAGACCCACAATAGGTAGTAGCACTAGTATAGTTTGTTGTAGTAGGATGAGATGTTATACAATATCTCAATGTAGTCGAGACCTTAGAATAGGTAGAGCACCACATAAAGGGGCTGACACATGGAATATATAAAAAAATGGTTGACCAACTTCCTATGCGACTTTGAAAGAACACTATTGGAGTTCCAAGATGTATTGGTTGGCTACTACACAAGATAGCTCATGCAATGGCATGTTATCATGAGCACTATTATTATTCGACTATGAGGCTGATAGTCATATTTGCATTTATTTTTTGACATGATAGAACATGTGGCCATATGTTTCTCGAACACATATTTTGTAAAACCAAAGATTTATATATAAAAGTATGTTCAACATTTCCAATGTTCCTATTATTACTTTCAATGGATGTGATGTGTATTGAAATCTTATTTACATATGTCACAAATTTCTATCTAAAACATGATTATCTAGTGTATCTATCAATGTGTCTATATTTCTAGAAATGTGTTGATATAGGATGAAATTAAAGTGTCTTTATAGAAGGTGAAACCTCAAGAACATGCAAAGAATAGTTGGACTTCTAACTGAATAGGCATTGGTCAATTGTAGTACTACAAGTTCTGAGTCAATTCTGATGACTAAATGATGAATACCATGTGAAATAGCATCAGAGAGAATATCAAACATTGCTCTATGCTCAACGATGTTATTGGTGGAGAAACCGATATGGATCCCTTGTAGACTCACTAACTCACCATTTCGAGCAAAGATATCCCATGCTGCAAAAGATAGGTTCCGAGTACTATGACTAGTGGCATCAACATAACCAAGATATGGTTTAGAGGATTTCAACATCTAAAAACCAAACATAAACGGGATCAATAGAAACCATAGGAAACTCTGTAGATACACATTGCAAACACACTCAACACACCTATATACAGTATGTACACAATGTGTTGTGTAAAAAATCAAGAATAATATTTTTTAAGGTACAACACATTTCTAGGTTGCACCAGTGGAACTCCATCAAAATCAACTAGCTCATATGCCCCTTTATCAAGAACATGATTGACAATATATGGACCGAGCCACATAGGTTGAAACATTCCTAATCCTAATTTATTAGATTCTTGGTCATATAGAAGGACAAGATCTCCTTCTGAGAAGACCTAAGGCTTGAAATTTTTGTCATATTGTGCCTTGACACATTTCTTACAAGCTTCATTAACCATAGTGGCATCTCCCTAATTCTCATCTAAATGCATCAGATGTAAGAGATTTTCCTCTTCAATGGAAGTGGTAGGAAGAATTTCTACAATAATTTTCAGCGATGGAATCTCACATTCTCTCGAAAGGATAACTTTGAGACCATTAACCAATTGACATGGCGTAAATCTAGTAGTAGTACCAATGGAAGTTTGGTATTCCCACAAGGTAACATAAAGAAGTAAATTCCAGTCTAATTTATGGACCCTTATCATATGTTGAAGCATTATTTTGAGAACTTTATTAATAGCCTCAACTTGCTCACTACCCTGAGGGTAGTAGGGATTGGAGCTTTCATGAGAGAGTCCTCGCTTGGAAATTAGTTTAGACATCATGTGATTGAGAAAGTGTTTCCCATGGTCTATAAATATGTCTTGTGGAAATCCAAATCATGCGATGACATGGTTAAAGAAAAAATATGTAGTTATTGCGCTAGCATTGTTAAGTGTAGGCATCACCTCAGCCCATTGAGTAAAGTAATCAATTGGTAGAATAATATATCCATGCCCCTAAGCTGAGTGAGGGTTAAATGTGATGAAACCGTTAACCCATTTTGCAAAAAGGACCTATGGTGATAATAGGATGCATAGGAGAAGTTGGAGCATAGGTTTTATAGACATAAATCTTGCATGCATGACACTTCTCGACAACGAGAATTCAATCGTGAAGTATGGTAGGCCAAAAGTAACCCACATGCATGATATTTTGTGTGTTGGCATAACTAGAAAAATGAGTGCCACATGCGACTGAGTGAAATTCATCTAGGACTTTCTCAGCCTTCTGATGGATGAGGCACCTTCGAAAAAACGTATCTATACCACATCAATAAAGGGTGTAACTAATGGTGATTTACTCCTTGCGTTCGTATTGAGTACGTCATTGTTCGGAGCGAGAGGTATCAGATCAGAAAGTCTGGGTCTGGAGATATATTAGAATGTATCCATACCACACTTCAAATGATGAAATAAGAAAGAATGAGTCATCCGGGATGGAATTTTCTGACATCAATTCAGAATTGATAGAGGGAAGGTCGCAAATAAGCTTGGAAAAAACTAAGAATTTCTTGGATTTGGACTTGATAAATTCCAAATAAAACTCCTACAGGATGACAATCCATTTGGAGTATTTTCCCCTTAACAGTTGATGTGAGAAAATATATTCCATATGGTTTTAATCTAAAACAACCATATTTTTCCATAGAAACATATAGTGGTGAAACCTTTGGATGGCTTGGAGAGCCGCTAAAGCTAACTTTTCAACATGTGTATACCTGATTTCTGTATCGTTAAGGTTCCAACTCAAATAGTCTATCAAATTTGTGGTCCCTAAATCATCATCCTAGACCAATACCATTGCTATGGTAGTAACCGCAACAGTGAGATACAAGACATAATCGTGCTAGTAATTAGAGGGATACAATAGAGATGCTCGAATCAATACATATTTTAAGGCATCAAACACATTTTGAGAGGCATTGTCCCAATGGAAAGGAACCTGTTCTTTAAGCAAGTGAGTGAATTCTTTGGTAAACTTAGCATAATTAGGGAGAAACCTCCAAAGAAGGTTAGCCTTCCCGTGATGTATTTGAAGCTTAATGAGGGAAGGAGTAGGAAAATCGATGATATCCTGAACTTTTAAGGGATAGATACGAATTCCATTTTTTGAAATGAAAAAACTAAGAAGTCAACGATAACTAAAATAGAACACACATTTATGAGGATTAAGTAGTATATTATAATGTATACATTGTAAAAATATGGCCTGATGGTGCGTTAGGTGATCAGTCTAATGTTTAGATTGAGCAGGTAAAAAATCCAAATAAGGTTGCACGATATGTTTGATATCATGGAAGGCATAATCCATTATTTAAACCAAAAGAAGTTTTGTGATATGCAAAGGTACCCCAGGGAAAAATAATTGTAGTCTTTTCTTCATCCATTGGAATAATGTTGATTTGATTATAACCAAGGAAACCATCCATAAATAAATATATCTCACAATCGACACAATCAACAATAATTTTTTCGATGAATGTGGTTGGGTAATTATCGATTGGAAAAGCACAATTTATATCTTGGTAATTGATGCATACATGGATTTTCCCCTATTTCTTCTTGCGATGGACCAGACGGAGGCACTACCAGACTAGTTTTGCATAAATATAAGTTTTTATTTCATGCACTATTATATTTGAATTGATACCTAGAATTTCCTTCATGACCATGTAAAGACATCTCTAAATTCCTAGAATAGGGCCTTATAGGTATTAATCTCATTCGGAGAACAAGATGCATCGATGTGTAGACTTTCAACAATACCTAGTTTAATTGAGATCCCAAGAAGTATTGTCTCTTTGATATTCAACAAGTTCTTTTCAGAATCCACTTCTTGAATCAAAATGAAATTCGTAGAAAAATCAACAATATTGGGTTGATACAGGTCACTAAGATTAACCTCAATGAAATCTGGTAAGGATGAACGATGGTCTTGATCATCCCATGGAGTGTTGGCTAGCATCATGATCTCCATGATTCTCTCATTCCTATGGAATGTATAAGAGAAAATATCAGAATACATGCCATAATTCAATGAATGATCAATCCAATTGATCGAATAGGTAAAACAAAAATGAGTCGTACAAGTAGAATAAATGGCTTCATAATCGCGCTCAATAGGGCTCAACGACATTCGGTCACCAAAACAGTCGATGTTAGTTTCATCTAGTACAATCTAAGGATCAGTCAGAACAATAGAAGATGGTATCATATTCATATTAGAAACTAAAGGAGAGTTATCGGGAAACGAAGGTGAAGGAAGAAAAAGGGTTCCCATTAGAGAGTAATCCTTAATCAACCCAACCTTGATGTGCTGATATGGGTGTATAGTTTCCTGTACAAGAGGGACACTTCCTGTAACTTGAGAACTAGAAGCAAAGAAGGTGAGTTGATCGATGGCCATGATCCCGCCTTTATGTGGAAAGGTGATCATCCAAAAATATGTTGAAATGATAGGAGCCATGGCGTAAACCCACATGTGACCCGATAAAAAGTTATAATAAAGTGGCCAGTCAATAACTTCAACTTCTATGGATATAGATTTACCTACTAATTCTACTTCTAAGGAGTTTAAAATACCACAAGGTTTATATTTTTTTTTGTTGAAAGCTTTCAAGGTGGTGGATGACTGACTCAATTGAGGAGAACCATTCGCCTTTCAACAGGATAAAGACATAATTCAAGTTTAGGCTCCTTCATCTACAATAGAATGATGGATGTTCTTACCACGAATGAAAATTTGGATCATAAAGGCTAATTCAGGCAGAATTTGAGGTGAGTAGTTCTCATGGTTGAAAACATCTAGGTTAGAATCTAAAGGATCAATACATCCGATGGTAGAAAGAAAAACCTTATTTTTGGCAGAACAATTTTACAAGACCTCGAGTGTGGACATAACTGATGGAGACTGAGACAGGTCCTCAAATACCTGTTGAAGCCCTGAAAAATGGGTCTACGACAAGGGGGATACCCACCCAGTCCGGACCTTGAAAGCAGCTCCTTTTCCGTTTGGGATGGTGGGTCCAACTGGGTATAATGGGACCAGTTTCCCAATTTGTGTGTGTGTGATGAGAATTGATAGTTCCTTTTTCTAATGATTTCTAAGTAAAATGCTTTTAATCTAAGTCTAACTTAAAACATGCAATTGTATTCTAATGTACAGAAATATCTAATTCTAAAACTAACCGGGGATTTAACTTTTTAGTTATGCGATCTAAAATAATTTCTAACAGCAATTGGTAATAAAGATCATTCAATTGCTATGAGAAAAGAATTCGATAAAAATAAACTGTTTCGTATAAAAAGTTAGCTGAAACAGTTGTGAAAAGCATATCGCATAATAATTCATTCACACATTAAGCATAAACAAAATAAACATCACCGTACAAAAGTGCCAAATGATAAATCAAACATTCAAGCCTTCATATATAAATAACTGAACATAAATATCACTTTAACACATAAGCAAAAATCATTAGGAGATAAAAGTACCATTGATAACAAGTTCTACTCATGAGCTTCAGCAATATAGATTTATCTCTTCCTAATTCAACATCTACTAATAGTACAAAAGTGCATTTCAGAAGCAGACATTAAACACAGATATCAATAAATCTCATTCCATTCATTCGTCAAAACCTCCTCCGAGGGTACAGAAGTGCATGTTCTAAGGAAATGTTTTTAACAAATTTCAGGGCCCTTCTCTAAATGCATGAGAGGGGTTAAAATACTACTACCTAAATACTAAAAATAGTTTATTACAAAAATATAGGAGGGAATTTTAAATGACCGTCCTCATTTAAGGAAAAAATAAATCAAAACTAAAACTAAAACTGAATCTGGAAATTAACTATCTATGTACCTGTTTTCTGAGATCACAAGCATTCAACATCGGCTTAAGGAGCATCAGTTGGCTGACCTTCGATTTTAGTTTCCCTGCGAAAACAAAATCGGCAAGTGCTGGCGCTATCTTCTCAGCAGATTTCGTAAGGCATTTGAGAGTCATGCATTGACTGTGTGGTTTAACCAAGTACTACCAATAAGAATCCCAATTCAACTTGGTTAACTTCTTGATGGACTCTGCCCTTTCCTCAGCTTTTTGTCTCCATCTTGTCTGTAGTTGCTGTGCCTTTGGGAGAAATCCCAGAGTGGTCTCTGATATGAGGTTTTCTCTGTGCGGTTTTCATTGACATAGTCATTGATGTTGTTTGATGCCGTAGCTGCTTCTTCTGCCGCCTATTCTGCCTTCATAGTCTGTGCGTTCCACTTATGACAAAACATTTCTTTGTGAGCTTCATTGATTTTGAGAGCGCCTGCTGTCCTTCCTTCCTCCGATTCTTGCCAAGTGCTAGGTTTCAGCCAAATTCGCTTATCACCCAAGGATGTCCCAGACAAATATCATCGGTTTTGGAGTGTGGCTCTCACCTTTAGACTTTAGCACTTTTCCCTATAGTTTTCCGGGCTTACATGCGACTGAGCAATCAGAGGCTTCCCTTCTCGAGGGGTTTTGCCTAGCGATGCACGATTAGTGCATCAAAAACTGCCACCTTTTTCGAATTCGGGCTTCCTTGGTGCTAGTTTAGCCTTCTACGTGGTTTTGGTAGATGATACATAAACCTTAAATCTTGTGGAGTGAATGACCAAATGAGGTCTTGGCGTCGAGACTTGAATTGTCTGTCTGTTATATCAGCATTGTCCAGTACCCACTTAATCATGTCTGTGTAGGGAAGAATCTTAGGTCTTGCCGCTATCTGGTGCAAGAATGAACATGCAAGTTCTGTGATTGATACCTCAGATGACCCGCGTGAGTCTATTGTTGCTTTAACCTCCATGACTCTGGGGTTTTCTTCTTCGAGCAGACTGTACATTCCTTGTCAAGTAGTTATGCCAGCATCCCTGTTGCAGGTGGTGTCTGTGTATAGAGGTGTCATCTCTTTGTCCTCAGCAACTGGAGCTTTTCCTTTCTTTCCCGTTACGCTCTGAACATTGTTGCATATATTATTTTGCTTTCCGCTCCTGCAAATTTACAAGTAAGGAAAGAATAATGGTAAGAGGTAAGGTGCAGGAAAGCTCTTAATGCCAAAATCATATAAAATATATCACCCTACGTGAAATAAACTTTCGATCAGATCTAAATATTATCTCATTAATGACCATCAACTAACCCATTAAATTGACATTAATGCCCATAACTTGGCATCGGATTACGTGATAAACTTTATCGAATGATGAGCCTTGCAGATCTGCCATAAAGCGATTTTGCGATTTGCTTTTCTATATTGCATATCGCAATATCGCTAATCTATTTTATTAACAATCATTTATCACCTCATGTTCCTGTGAGATGCGATTTGCGAGATGCCTTATCGCATATCGCTGGGTTGGGATATTTTACCTTAAGTGATACTTTCAGCATATGAAAGCTGCGATGCTCGATGGGTCTTTAAGGAATGTGATCTCGCATCGTGTTTTCACAATTTCTGTAGTTTGCTTATATGATGCCCTCCATTACCCTTTGTGATGCTATGTCTTATTGTTGAGAGAACGATTTTATTAGGAACTTATCATAAAACTTTAACTTTTTTGGGTTTTGCGAGTGTTTTCCTAAGTTTATGATAGTATGTTTTATTCAAAGGTGAATACACATGCTCTTTTTTATTTTTTTTAGAAGGGTGCCCATTTATTTAGTATTAGTAATAAAACTAAATAAAAACGGGCGTTGTTGCTGGCCACAACAATTGGCGATTCACTTGGAAGAACCAGTTATCTCTGATTATCTTTTGAATTTTCTAAACTTCCAAAACAGAAAAACTTTTCTGGAAAATCAAACTTTATTATAGAAACATAAAGTGCATCATGCTTTCAACCATTAATGGTAGTTTGTTTCTCCTATGTTAACTCTAATTATTTGCTTCCCAAAGCTAGTCATTGTATTTACATCAGCCACTACTTGGTTTATAAAGATAAAAACAAAGAATTCTTTGTAAATCAGTTTTAAGTATGCTCATTTGTTGTAGGTAGAGCCTCTGCTGCTAGCAGGCGTTCATAGCCTCGACAGTGTTACCTATAACCCAACAATGATCCTGTATCCTACTTGGAGAAATATACAATTTTCAAAGATAAGTCCATATCCACACTTATTGCTTTTATTTATTTTTAATTCTTAAACAACAATGTCTTGGTTTGGTAGCCAAATTATGACAGTGCCATTCACTTGATTTATAACTTTGTTGAACAAGCTGGCTCGTGATGAGACCCCTTGTCTTTTGATTGCAACAATCTTGAATCATTGCACTGTTTTGGTATGCAGTTTTGGCAATGTCAGCAAGTTATAATATCTATGATCATGATAAGTCGGCTCATGATGGGACCTCTCATTCTTTAAGTTTATAGTCTATTGTTGGATTATTCCTTGAAACTCATAATTCTCTAAGTGGGGAGGAAGTCATTGGTTCCTTAAGAATAGCTTTGGACGACAATTATAGAGCTTATGGAAAGACCTTTTCTACAGAGAATCTTTGTTTTGTTATTGATGCTTTTCATTGACTAATATAAAACAAATTCCGACTAAAGGATGTTTTTTTTAAATTTTTGTAAGGATGAAACTAGTAGCATTTCCAGGCTTATAGCATTTGACTGTATCTTTCAACAATAATGACCAATTTTCCAAATCAGTTCTATTTATACAAGCGAAAAACAAAATCCAAAAGAAACACTAGTCTTTTTCGTGAATTCCAAATGTAACCATTTACAACTTGTTTTATTATCAAAATAAAGCTATAAATAATAATTTACAAAAATAGAAGAGGTGATCTCCTATGTAAAGTATTTTTTGAGGATCTGCCCATTAATAGATAAAGATTCTCTATTCCCTGCTAAATCTTGCAACATGAAAGTGAATGGAGCTATGATTTCCACGATTTGGAATGGGCCAAGCCACATTCGTTGGAATTTCGTATGTTTGCATTTTTCTTCGTGAGCGTTATCCCATTTTAAGACTAAATCTCCAATTTGAAAATCTTTCCTAGTTACCATGCTTGAATCAAAGGAAGCCGTTGCTAATGCTTGATGATGAGCGTGTGTTATTTTAGCCTGTTCTCATTGCTCTTGTAGCTTAAGGATCTGTAGTTGTCTTAGTTGTAAAGATGAAGTTGGCATTTCGTCAATAAATTGAACTAAGGCCAAAGAAGGAATTGCTAGGTGAGTTGGGAGAATCACTTCTTTCCCATAAACTAAATTAAAGGGAGAAGTTCCAATGGAGGCTTTCTGTGTTATTCGGTCTGCCCACAGAGCATACATCAAAGATTTGTGCCAATTTGTATGGTTTTGATCGATGGTTCACTTAATGATTCTGATTAAGTTTTTATTCATTGATTCAACCAACCCATTCCCTTGTGGGTAATAATTGGCAGAATATTTAAGCTTAAAATCTCTTTTAAGTGCAAATTCAGTCATAGCATTTCTAGAAAAATATGATGCATTATCGAACATTAAAGTAGAGGGTAAACCAAACCTTGTGATTATGAACTGATCTATGAAATCTATGATGTGTTCAGCATTAGCTGTCTTGAGAGAAACTGCTTCTACCCATTTAGTAAAATAATATGTAGCTATAAGGATATACCTATGTTGTTTATAAGAGTGAGGAATGATCTCACCTATTCCCTCCAATCGCCATTGATCAAAGGGTTGATTGATATTGACTGGTTGTCAAGGAAATGATTGTTTCTTTTGTCTTCCAGCAGTAGTTTGACAAACTTTAAATTTCCTTACATAGCTATGCACATATTTAAATAGTGGAGGCCAATAGTATCCTGCGCGCAAAATTTTATGTGCTACAGCATCTCCCACATAATGTCCACTTGCTGGTCCATCATGGACTTCTTGCAACACCTTTCTAGCTTCAGATTTCTCAAGACATCGAAGGAGAAAAAAATCATAATTCATCCTAAAAAGTACATCGTTTACGAGTTGATAATAGTTAGCCTTCAATCTTAAAGCTCTTTTCTTTGTATAATCTAGATTTGAAGGAGTGTATTCATTCTTTAGATAAAATATGATATCAGCATATATTCATTCAATATCGTTTAAGCTTACCTCATACATTTGTACTTCTTGATTCAGAGATGGCATTTCAGAAATAAGCGATGCTCCAGCCAACATTTTGCAAAAGCCTTGGCCTTTTACAATATTTGCTAGCTTAATCTCAGCGTCATATTCTTGTAAGGCAGTAACCCAATTTGCTCTCTTTTCACCCATGTCTTTCTATACTAAGAGATTTCTTACCGCTATAAATGGTACTATGATTTTTGTATGGGTTTTAAGAAGAAAGGGTCTAAAATGATTAATCCCTTTGAAAACAATATAAGCTTGTTTCTCAACATCAGAATAATTTAATTCAGCCCCTTGCAAATTTGAACTAAAAAAGGCAATTGGGTCTTCCGCCTTGTCTTGATTAGCTTGAGTGAGTATCACAGCATATGATTTATCAGAGGCAAATGTATACAAGACGAAAGGGTCAGAAAAATTTGGAGTCGCTAAAGATGGGGCATTAACAATTGCTTGCTTAATCAGATTGAACGCTTCATATTCCTCTTGGCCCCATTTGAAGAGTGAATTCTTCTTGATCATTGCTTGTAATGGTGACACAATCCTTGAGAAGTCGGGAACAAATCTTCTAACAAAATTAATCTGGCCAAGGAAGGATTGCCTGGCATCCTTATTATGAGGCAAGGGTATTTCAGAAATCTCCTTAATTTTATCAGGATCAATATGGATTCTAGATTTTGACACTATAAATCCAAGAAGTTTTCCTTCACTTAATGCAAAAAAGGACTTTTTTGGATTAAGCTAAATCCCATACTTTTGGCAACATTGGAAGATCTGCTTTAAGTCTCTAAGCTGATTACCACGGTTTTTAGAATATACAGTTATGTCATCCAAGTAAATCACCACTCATTTGTTTACTAACCCATTAAATGTGATTTCCATGGCCCTTTGAAATGTAGCACCAACGTTAATAAGACCAAATGACATCGTTTGATATGTGTAAGTAGGAGGCAACGGAAAATTATCCTTTTGGCAGTCTTTATTAAGATTTTGAAAGTCAATGCAAATCCTAATAGCTTCGTTTTTCTTTCTGATGGGAACCAAGATGGAAATCCATCTAGAATGTCGAACGGGAAAATTAATTTTGTCTTTTAATAATTTATTAAGCTCGGATTTAATCTGGCTTTCCAGATTAGGATGAATCTTCCTCAGCTTTTTCTGGACAGGTTTTTCATCAGCCATCACTGGGATAGTATGCTGAATGATTGAAGTGTCATAAGTCTTGAGGTCATCGTAGTTCCAGGCAAAGACACTTTTGTATTGTTTCAGGAGATGAACATAGGCTAATTTTTCTTCAGGTGCTAGGCCAAGACCTAGGATGATATTCTGTGGCTTGGTATTATTTCCTAGATTTAATACTTCATAGTTTAGAGACGAACTCTGAAGTTTTGAATTGGTGGATCTCTTAAATCGGTCTTTCAAATCATATAGGTCTTCCAACTTAACTACAGATTTTGGTATAGTATTAGTAGTGCTTTCTTGTTGTAACTGTTTTTCATGTTGGTCCTCGTCAATTATTTGATTAGTGTAAGATCCTTCCGATGTCAAAAAACTTAGAATATCAGGATCATCGTTGAAAATTCTCCAGTTTGTAACATTATCAGGGATGGAGGGCCTAAAGATCAATTCGATTGAGAATCTGTCTAGGCTATAGTCTTCTGAGGGAATGAGCTTGGAAGCTACATTTGGTAGGAGGTTATCACTAGCATTTTGGAGTCTGGGAATAGGTGAAATATTAAATGCTATAAAATGTTCAGTCAGATCTTGCACTAAAGATTGATAATGTTTCAAATGACCTGATAGACAATGTATAGTATTTCGTACCTACTTAATAACAATCTCAGAGTCTCTGAAGACATGTAGATACTTGATATCTAATTTGATTGCCTTGTACAATCCTTGGACTAGAGCCTCATATTCTACAGTGTTGTTTGTGCAATCAAACTTGAGTCGACATGTAAGCATAGTTTTGTTTCCCTCTGGACTAGCTAATACACATCCTGCTCCTGCTCCATCGTTAGGTTTAGAACCATCAAAATATAATTTCCAAAATAATGATTTATTTACAGGACTATCTATAAAATTAACACATTTAGAACTATTTGTTTGGGAAAATTTTTCTACTTGAGACAGAGCAGAATGTTCTAAGTAAGGTGAAGTATGAGAATTCCAATTTCCTAAGAAAGAGTCAACATAATAGTTGCCAATTATATTGTTGTTGTATGCTACAAGTTCATTTTCTGCTTTCAATTCCGTTACTATGTATTTTTGGTGTCTTTCTTGCTCAACCTTTATCTCATTCGGTTTACCACTATAAGAGAGCCACATATGTGACCAATCGGTCACAAAGTATCCATGAAGCTTTTCAGACCAATCCCTACTAAGAATTATGCCATAAAATTCGGAAATGTCTGCAAATAGAATATCAATGACTTGACATACCTTCGGATTAGATGACAACCTTATGGTAACTTGATTTAGTTCACCAATTACTTCAACCTGTGATCGATCCAGCTAAACTATGCGTACTACAGATTTTTGTTTTAGGTAAGATATTAGATGAAGCTCCTAAATCTACCAAATAGTTATGTAAGTTTTTATTGAAAATTTCATAAGTAAGAAGGAATGGGGGAGTATGAGATTTTGACCTACCTCCAATTAAAGCGATATCATTCAGATCGACATTTTTTTCCATACTGGTTGGAGGTCTTCCCATCTCATTAGAAGCTTATGAGATTGTAGCAGCAGGAAGAGGTGCAATAGGAATTAAGTGTAACTCTTTCAAAAGTAGCTTTTGTTGTTGTTTCAATTTGATCAATTCATGAAAAGTAATGTTAGCCCTAGTCTTCTTCATGTCTTTGACGATATTATACTCCATTTCATCAGAAAATATCAGTGTTTTAGATGGAGTTGGTGAGTCGGATTGGGCTGGGCTTGTTCGAGTCACTTTTGGTGATGATTTCTTACCCGCGACTTTATCTTTGGATACCAAGATTGTGCTCTTTTGTTTAGGACTAGGTTGTGGAGGATCGAGTTGATTTCTATTTCTCGTACTGACTGGTGATGCCTCTTGATCCTCTTCGTCTGCAAGAATGAAGTCCCACATTCCCTGTACTTCTACAACTTCATCTTCATCAGTAGGTTCCTCGTTGGAAACTTCCTCTTCTTCTCCTTCTGATTCTGCATTAGTTATAGCATTGGGAGGCTTTGAATCAGTTGAAGGATTTTTTCTAGAAGGCTTGTAGGGCTTCTTAGAAGAAGTCTCTGCTACTTGTTTCTTAATGTCAACCATTTTGTTAGAGATGGTTTTTAGGACTTTCTGCAATCCTTCTAAATCAAATGGTTCTTTTGATTGCTTCTTCTTAGGATCATCTCTAAAACTAACCTTCTTAGATTTGCGTTCATCGATAGCATTTTTCTTTTCTAAAGCTAAGATACGTTTTTCTACTACTATCGCTTCCTTCATGTCTTCGGCCAATGTTCTATTCAGAACCCTATCAACGAAGATTGCTATGTTTGATGGTAAAGAAGATATATACCATTCACTTCGAAATTCTTCACTAGGCTTGGAAGCGATCAGAATTTTATTCAAAAGCTTGTTGAAACGCGAGTTAAAATATTTGATAGGTTCTCTTGATTCAGTCTTTAGATTTGATAGATCATTGATCAGTGTTGCTGTAGATCTGTCATCACCAAACATAGTCAAGAATTGCTCTTGGAAAATATCTCAAATAGTGATGGATCCTCATGGTAATGAAAAATACTAGGATCATGTTGCTCGTAAAGTATAAGGGAAGAGCCGGATAATAGCATCTTCATTAGTAACACCATTTAGATTTATAGATAACATAAAGTTGTTTTTGTGTTCTTCTGCTAGCATGATCGCTTTATGATTAAACTTAGGCAGCCATTTTTCAGGATGGGCCGGTATTTAACTCAAGGGTGCAGGCATTAAGACTGCCCCTAGGTTATTCCATGGGGTGGTGATCGCTGAACTACTAACAGAGGAAAGCCTAGACAAAGTTCCTTCTGGCTAGGAAGATGAGGATATTATAGTCCTAGATGGTTGAGAAGTAGATGTTGAAGTTCCAGTACTCTGGTAGACAACAATTTGAAGTGGAGGGGTGGATGGTTGACTTCGTAGTGGAGAAGTTGAAATGGATGATGATGATGAAAGAGTCTCACTATCAGACCCTTTAGGTGACTTCCTTGCTCTTTTCCTTTTAGTTAGAGGTAATTCAGTTGGTTCAATACCAAACTTTTCACTCTGCAATCTGGTAAGAGGATGAGAAGCATTGTATTGTGAAGTCACACTACCTTGAGACATTTCCGATTTTTGTGGTGATATGGAAAACCCTTGAAGTTTATGAATCAAAATACTCAACTTCAGGAGGTTCAACAGTAGATTTCTCTGATATGGTTGCGTTTGTTGCAGTGGTTGTTGTTTTATCAACTTCTCGCTCAAGATTTAAAGATTTGAAGTGCGATAGAGAAGTCGGGGGAGATGTTGAGGGCGATTTACTCTCAGAATGGTATTTAGATTTGGATTTACTAGCCATTCATAGTTCAGGCCCTCCTTCTAGGGCCAAGTATGTTGAAGCCCCGAAAATTAGGCCTACAACAAGAGGGATACCCACCCAGTCCGGACCATGAAAGAAGCTCCTTTTCCATTTCGAATGTTGGGTCCAACTGGGGATAATGGGACCCGTTTCCTAATTTGTGTGAGTGTGATGAGAATTTATATTTCCTTTTTCTAATGATTTCTAAGTAAAATGCTTTTAATATAAGTCTAATTTAAAACATGCAATTGTATTCTAATGAACAAAAATATCTAATTCTAAAACTAACTCGGGATTCAACTTTTCAGTTCTGCAATCTAAAATAAGTTATAACAGCAATTGGTAATAAAGATCATTCAATTTCTATGAGAAAAGAATGTGATAAAAATAAATTGTTTCATATAAAAAGTTATCTGAAACAATTGTGAAAAGCATATCGCATAATAACTCATTCATACATTAAGCATAAATAAAATAGTCATCACCATACAAAAGTGCCAAATGATAACTCAAACATTCAAGCCTTCATATATAAATAACTGAACATAAATATCACTTTAACACATAAGCAAAAATCACTAATAGATAAAAGTACCATTGGTAACAAGTTCTACTCATGAGCTTCAGCAATATAGATTTATCTCTTCCTAATTCAACATCTACTAAGAGTACAAAAGTGCATTTCAGTAGCAGACATTAAACACAGATATCAATAAATCTCGTTCCATTCATTCATCAAAACCTCCTCTGAGGGTGCAAAATTCCATGTTCTGAGGAAATGTTTTTGAGAAATTTCAGTACCCTCCTATAAATGCATGAGAGGGGTTAAAATACTACTACCTAAATAATAAAAATAGTTTATTATAAAAATATAGGAGGAGGTTTAAATGACCGTCCTCATTTAGGGAAAAAATAAATCAAAACTAAAACTAAAATTGAATCTGGAAATTAACTATCTATGTATCTATTCTCTGAGATCACAAGCATTTAGCATCGGCTTGAGGAGCGTCATTTGGATGAACTGCGATTTTATTTACCCTGCAAAAACAAAATCGGCAAGTGCTGGCGCTATCTTCTCGGCAGATTTCGTAAGGCATTTGAGAGTTATGCATTGACTGTGTGGTTTAACCAATTACTACCAGTAAGAATCCCAATTCAACTTGGTTAACTTCTTCATGGACTCTACCCTTTCCTCATATTTTTGTCTCCACCTTGTCTATAGTTGTTGTGCCTTTGGGAGAAATCCCAAAGTGGTCTTTGATATGAGGTTTGCTATGTGCAGGTTTTCATTGACACAGTCAATGACGTTGTTTGCCACTGTAGCTGCTTTTTTTGCCGCTTGTTCTGCCTTCCTAATCTGTGCACCCCACTTATGAAAGAGGATTTCTTTATGGGCTTCATTGATTCTTAGTGCGCCTGCTTTCCTTTCTTCTTCCTATTCCTGCCAAGTGCTAGGTTTCAGCCAAATCCACTTATCACCCAAGGATGTCTTGGACAAATACTGTCAGTTTTGGAGCGTGGGTCTCGCATTTAGCCTTTAGCGCTTTTCCCTATGGTTTTGTACGCTTACATGTGACAGAGCGATCAGAGGCTTTCCTTCTCAAGGGCTTTTGCCTTCTTTTTCCAATCCGGGCTTCCCTGGTGCTAGTTTCGCCCCCTCTGCGGTTTTGGTAGATGATACATAAACCTTAAATCTTGTGGAGTGAATGACCCGATGAGGTCTTGGTCTCGAGACTTGAATTGCCTGTTTGTTATATCAACACTGTCTAGTACCCACTTAATCATGTATGTGTATGGAATAATCTTAGGTATTGGAACTATTCGGTGCAAGAACGATCATGCAAGTTTTGTGATTGATGCCTTGGACATATCGCGTGAGTCTGTTGTTGCTTTAACCTCCATGACTCCGACGATTTCTTCTTCGAGCAGACTGTACATGCCTTCCCAATTAGTTATGTCGGCATCCTTGTTGCCGGTGGTGTCTGTGTATAGAGGTGTCATCTCTTCGTCCTCAGCAACCAGAGCTTTTACTTTCTTTCTCATTACTCTTTGAACACTGCTGTGTATATTATTCTACTTTCTGCTCCTGCAAATTTACACGTAAGGAAAGAATAATGGAAAGAGGTAAGGTGACAGGAAAGCTCTTAATGCCGAAATCATATAAAATATGTTACCCTACGTGAAATAACCTTTCGATCAGATCTAAATCTTATCTAGTTAATGACCATCAGCTAACCCATTAAATTGACATTAATGCCCATAACTTGGTATCAGATTATGAGATAAACTTTATCAAATGATGAGCCTTGCAGATCTGCGATAAAGAGATTTTGAGATTTGCTTTGCAATATCGCTAATCTATTTTATTAACAATCATTTATCACCTCATGTTCCTGTCAGACGTGATTTGTGAGATGCCTTATTGCATATCATTGGGTCAGGATATTTTACCTTAAGTGATACTTGCGGCATATGAAAGATGCGATGCGCGATGGGTCTTTAAGGTGTGTGATCTCGCATCGTGTTTTCAAAATTTCAATAGTTTGCTTATATCATGCCCTCCATTACCCTTTGCGATGCCATGCCTTATTGTTGATAGAACGATTTTATTAGGAACTTGTCATAAAAATTAAGTCTTTTTGGGTTTTGCGGGTGTTTTCCTATGTTTATGATAATATGTTTTATTCAAAGGGCAATATAAGTGATATTTTTTTATTTTTTTAGAAGCGTCTCCATTTGTTTAGTATTAGTAATAAAACTAAACAAAAAGGGGGGTTGTTGCTGGCCACAACACTACCTTATAATTTTTATTAGCACACACACGAGGGTTGAAAGTAGATTTATGAATAACGCCCTTTCGAGGCTTAATGGTTAATTTCATAGCAGAGTAGGATCCAATGGAGATGGAGTCAAATTGGTAAGTTGCTCATTAGCCTAACTGTTTGTAGTATTCACATTATTGTAGTATTTAGTTTGATTTGCCACCATAACCACATATTTTGGCTTTGTGGAGGAAATCATTAAAATCAATTCAGAGGAAGTGGCGTCCTAAGAAACATTGTGTGTCTTTTGATTAGGAAACAAGTCGGCCAACACAGCGGGGACAGTAGAATATTATAGAAATTGGTTCACTCCCACGTAGTGAGGACATTAACGAGTGAAGTGCTCCACGTTACAGATCAAACATGGATAGTGAGGCTTTGTTTCCTCATCAGAGGATTGATTTTACTGTTTATCCTATGGTGGGGAGTATTTATTCTTCTTGCCTTTACCTTTCTTCTTACCTCCGAGTTACTGTTGAGATTTACCTTTATTGGACTGAACGATATTAATCTTGGAAGTAGAAGATGTGGGAGGATTGGATGGAGGGTTTTGGGTAGTTGTAGGAGCAGTACCATATGGTTTACTCTCAAACTATGAATTGGAAGAACCAATGATGCCATCAACAACATGTGATTCTTTACCAGGAGTTTGAGGAATAATGTTTGAGTGTCTTTGAGAATTTGGTATTTTCTCATAAAGCATGACATATGGGATATAAATGATATCTAAATATTTTGCACGAGAAATCACTTTCTCTTTAGTCACAACTCCACCCTTAGCCACATCTTTTGTGATTGATGGAAATAGATATTTAAGGAACCATTCCGCTAACAATAGATGAGGAACATAAGTTTTAACCAATCATCAACGACGTCGCCACTCTTGAATACGGTTGGAAAGGTGAGTAGAATTATTCTATTTAAAGTTGGTAAAATGTTCATTACGAACTCATATCATATCGACAGCTCGAAATGTGTTAAAATGTAGTGGCTAACGAACTGAAATTATTGAATGACGCTCTAGGTAATTCAATATACTATTTGATTGTAGATTTGCAAGCATGTGTTGCAAAATATGTAATCAAATAGAATCATCATTCAAGGAATTCGAAGAAAATAACAGATGATAAGTCATCACATGCGTGGATGGGTCTTCTTTAGGATTCCCGTTGAATTTTGGGATATCAGAGGAAATTTAGTAGGAATAATCAGTGAGAAAGGAGAATTGGAAATATGATCGTTTGTGAGCCGAGTCAAATCTGGTAGTTCAAGAGTTGCCACAAACGTTAACTGCATACTAAAATCTAGACGAGGATAGCCTGGATAGGATGGAATAGCCTAGGAAACAAGAATTTGGGTTCCATAATAAGGATGATTTTGATAAATAGGAACATATTGGGTAGCAAGATAAGGAGGATTATGATAACTAGTATACGCATATCCTTTTTTTCCAGATACAGGATAGCCTTGCATATGCTAGAGTGGCTAGTTTTGGACTTATTTGCCTTGATAAGACACTTGCACGATACCTTGAAAAGGATGATACTATTTTCCCATAGGATTTTGCATCATTCCAACATAAGGTGGAGTCAGTGGAGGTTGTGCCATACCATATGCAGTCTGTCCTACTGGGATTTGAGGAATACCTTGTCCAAATGGTTGATAATATGAGAAACCTTGTGGAGGCTGAGTATGCATGACCTTTGAGGTACCAGATATCATTGGAATAGATTGATTCATATGACAACTTGTAAAGGTTGGCTCACTTTTATTTGAGCTTGCTAGGGTATAGATTGATAGCAAGGAATTTGAGATGTAGATGGTATAGGTTGAGAATATATAAATGTACTCAAAACCAAACTAGGTTGGAGTGGAAAGGTAGGTTGCCAAACATTAGTCGTCAAACCAGAATAAGGAGGATTCAAATAATTCAGATAAATACATTGTGGTATACCGACAATAGGTTACCCCCCTGCCAAATGAGGAAGGAATGGTGGAGGAAAATTCCCTCTAGGTATAGGGTACCGAATATAAGGAGAGTTGGGATGTTGAAGGTGTCCACTGATATAACACTGAGCCTGTTATTTGATTGTAGATGTAGGTGGAGGAGAAGGAGTAGACTATATAATTCTCATTAGGGAAGTACCATACAAATTTATAGAAATATATCTCAAGGGAGAGGTCCGGGGACTAGATGCTGCACCATAGAAGGTACCAGAGAATGATTGATAACCAGGTGGGAAAGACGGGCCACCATATAGATGTGTCTCTGGGGATGTTGCAAACATATATGAGGAAGAAACAATGGTTGTCTCAACCAAAGTGGTAGGTTGGAAAACCATAGCGGATTCAGTCATGGTTAATAATCCCAGAGATAATTGTTTTGAAAAACCTAAGGGTGAACTGAAAGGAACATAATCTGATAAAGAAGGTTGAGATGGAGTCTAAAGAGGAGGAAGATGATAAGTCTCATAAAGATGAATCCCTCTCAAATGAATAGGAGAAGAGGGACAAGGTTCTTCGTGTGGGATCTCTTCAATACTCACAATTCCAGGTGGAAGAGGTTAACTATTGGGACCAAGTTATATAATTGGCATTTGTGTCTGAGACAAAGGAAGAGAAAAGGAAGGTTCTAAAGTAAAAAGTGAAGATGGTTGAGGTACCACAGTTCAAATAACCTGAAGTAATAAATATCGAGGTACTTATTTTTCGATTATTTCATATTCACCGAGAAGAGAAGATGTAATATCGAGCTCAAAGTTCAAAGGGAATGATGATTCTAGTGGATAAATTTTAGGAGGAGGACCAAAAGTAGTTCTCAAAGTCCCTTATTTGGAATTTGTGTTTTCTTATGATTCGAACGATGGCCAGGAGTTGCCTCTGGTTTAAAAGGAGGCTTATTTTTCATTCTACCTGAATGACAGGGGAAGGTTGTTTGTTCTTCAATGTTGGATTAACAAATTTTAACAATTAACAAAAAAATGAATAAAAAAATAGGTAAACTAGGCATAAATGTTTACCAAGAAACCATGCACTGCAATATACACCTTGCTGAACTAAGGACTTAACATATGTGTAGGAAATATCACCAAATGTTGTGTTCAGTGTATCACAGTATACAAGGTGGGAGACTTGCTTACCTATGATGAGGATAGGAAGCTATGATGGACTTCCAAAATATACTCATGGTACGTGGAAGTGTAGTTCATAGTAGTGTTGTATAACGTGTAACCATTTCACGAGAGTGTTTCCATATACTTATCATGCATTGAGCGCCATCTAATATACCCAAGGGTACGCAGAGTACGATCTGATATACTTATGTACGTGGAATGAGATAGCACTCCCATGGTACAACATTGGAAAAAAATGACAACTCCTATGTTTAATGATGTCGGAACACATCTATAACCTAGACCTCTAAATTCTTTTGTTAATGTTACAAATTCTCCTTATGTTGATTCAGTAAATTTTAATGTTTATCTTCAATTAAGTTTTAGTTTTGGGGATCACCACGATTTTCACAAGAATTCTAAAAAATGCAAGCTATCGTGAATAAACAAAATATTTCACCTTCAATGAAAATCTATCTAAAGGAGGGAAGAGACAAATAGTACGCATCAAACAATATGTAAAAAAAAATATGCTAAGTGAAATTCCCTTTTAATCCAACTATCTGAATACCACACACACAAAACCATATATACCAATGCAAAGAGATTGTTCTTTTTAATTCCACTTAATTTTTAATATGATGAAAACTAAGATGCACGTATAATCACTGAGAAAATAAAACTTTTTAGAATGACAGCTAAAACACCATTTCATTCAAGCACTCACTGATCAAACAAATTAGTTTCTTAATGACCTAATCATACAAAAAAAGGAAAATATAAAAAAATCCTTATAAAATCTACTCAAAGCCAAACGAAAACCAAATGGAGGCTTCTGAGTGAGCACAAGACACTTAAGGACTAAAGGAAGAGTAGTTGGAACAAAGATGAACAGAGAGACAACCAGACAAGAGAAAATTTTTTCATGGACATGGACCAATGCAGGTTCTCAAAGGGCACCAATGCTCTGCAATGCAAGCATAGAGAAGGATTAGGAGTGTTGCAATTCTCTGTCAGTAAACCATACAGAGCACTAGTCAATTGATGCAAGGTTTCGACACAAATATTGCAAATGAAACTCAATGAAAGGTATTCCAAAGTCTATTCTTGACCAAGTGAAACTATGAACGTCTAAAGAAGAGATAAAATAAGCACTAAGGAAAAGGAAACCACCAAGGGAATGCACCCATCCCCAGTATGGTCACCAATTTGTTATACAAAATCTAGGACTGCAAACATAAGTGTCTCCCCTAGTTCTAGTGGACTAATCTAGAACAACATAAAACAAGGACTATAATGTATTCCTTAAAGTAAATGGACAATGGGATGAAGCCTACATGGAATTTGTCACAAGTTGCATTCTTGTCTTAGCTTGTATGCTCCAATCCTAGCTCTGATCAGTATAATTAGAACCTACACAATCAGGCAAAACAAGCCAAAGATTTACGACATCTATGTAGCACAATCCAATCATTTAATTCAATAGATCAATGTGGTATTGAAATAAATGAAATCATAACATCATATATAGGAAAGAAATGTACTCCTTGTATTAATAGAAATGGAGAGAATTACAACCAAATAGAGAGTTGATCTTGTAGAAGAAATCGCCCAAGTTTTCGTGTCCTTCTATTCACGGTTTTGGACTAGCCAACATGTCAAGGGATCCCCTCGATAAGAAGTCCCAACAAGAACTCATACCGTTTGGTGTATGAGTCCATGTAGAGGGTTGTACGGTATCACTTTGACCACAGTTTCACACAGAGGCAAGTAAGATGTCCCTGTTGGTAGCAACGGTGTGACATATGTAGTAAGTCAAGGAAGGTGCATGAGTGGTTCTAACACAAAGAGGGTGAGGTGAGTGCTTCCCTTGGAAACATGTGAAAGAACAGAGTTAAGAAGATGCATCACAACATTGAAGGAAAATAAGCTAGTCATCCAAAGTGATGGTTAAACTGACAACACATTTCAGTACGGTTCATACATACATATACAGAAAATAGCTACACATACATGCGCAAGTAAATAGATACATATATCATTTAGAGTAAACAAGATAGATGAAATACAATACGACATATGCATGAAACGTTTTGGCTCTGTTATATTAAGAACTGAAAGTTCCAATCATACAATACAACCATCATCAACCACTAGTTTCGATAACAGAATGTTATAGTCACTGCCGCCTGCTCCTCTAAAGAGATAAACTAGCTCTTCATAGTGGAGAAACCAAGGCTCATTACAATAATCTCCAAGCTTTCTCTAAGATACTCCTATCAGAAGCTTGGCTAACCAAAATCCTATACAATGAGTTATGAGGGACTATATATAGCAATAGGTGGGGTGTCCCTTAACATTCCCCTTTGTGACTGTTCATTTACCCTCATGACTTTTCATCTACTCGATGACTGTAAAATCTAACTATCGACACTTGAACTTCAACTTGAAAAGGCGTTACATACAATATGCACATGTACCCATGTGAGACAAAAGTAGGCTTGAGGAAGCCATGCAAGGCATCACTATGACTCAGACAACTGTGGGAAGACCAACTCCTCAACATCCTCACAGTGGTTGACAGTAGCGAACTGATGCCAAGCTCGGTAGTCTGCAATGGTGTCTGTGTAATCTATGGTCACATCCTTTTGGAAACGAACTCTTACCTGCATTGCATCTAGGTACACTACTCAGGCTCCTCTATCCAACTCCTCTGATAAGATGCACATCATTATCTTTAGTGCAGCTAGACTAGTGACATACTGATGCATGGTGTATGCAATGACTAGCAAGTCTTCCCTTGTGGCTATACGCATCAACTCATGAAAGGAAGTGTCAATCTCCAGTTAGACTTGTGCCTTTTTCTTTTCCTTGGTGAGTGTCCCAATATATGGGATCACATGTGAGTGCACAACAACATCCATACTCGTCAATACCCATCCATGGGAAGCCTCCAAACTAGTGATGATCTGCAAGAGCTCTTCATAGTTCTGGATCTTACTCTGGATGTGTGCCTTCAACTCAACCACTCTAGGATTCATCATCTTGGGCAAGTGTAATGGAGCTACCTTGTACCTCAATACCATGTTTGCATGTAGTCTCCAAAAGTATGCATGTTTGGCAAGATACTTTCTCTCCTATCACATCATTGTTGCCAGCCATTGAGATGGACAAATGCCTTATGCACGGTACCAAACTTGGAATAAAATCCACACATGACTGTCTCAACGGACAATACTTCATCAAGTATTGCCTTCTTCGACTCTGCTTGAGTGGATGCTATAACAAATTCTCCTCCACGCTTGGCCATATGTAACTCCTTAGTCATTCGCTCATTCTCAACTATCAAGAAGCAAACACTCGACCTAGTGGCTTTGGTATATGCTCTGGTAGCATGGGCCAATGCTGTTGGATGCTTGTGCACATTAGACACAATCAATTGTTTGTCAAACTGCACAAGAGATGTGTGATCATCTGGAGTAGACACTCTGTGAGATTGCACAACTCTATGTTGTGACTCATTGAATGATATGTTGTGCATATCTTCTTTCAGATTGTCTCTAAGGATCTCAGTGTCTCCTTGGTCGCTTGGGACCTGCTCCACTTCTGAATCCGGTGAAGTTGGTAGGTCGACCTCTTGCTGGTAAGGCATGAGGTTGATGTCTTGCTCTAACTCTTGTTGCTCCTTATCTGTATCCATATGCTCAAGTGCCTCTTCAATCTCTTGAGTGAAATCCTCCTCCTTCAACTGCTCACCCTCTCTCCTTGGTGCTAGCTGTTCATATGAGTTGAGTACCTATATGGGTGTAGTTTCATCTATTTGTACATGTTACAGCCCCTATTGTACCTATTATTTCTGCACTTCCTTCTCCTGTCTGCGCAACTCCTGTTCCTTCCAAAGTTTCTCCTTCAACTCATGCAACTCCTTCACTATTTCCTCCCTCCTATGCTTTTCTCTCTACCTTTGCGCGTTCCTCCTATCATGTTGTTTCCTCTTAACCTCTATTTCCAAAGATTCTTTTTGCACAAGTGGGTCTGCTATGCACTTGCAACTTTCTTCTGCCACCGCATAGTCGACAATATTCTTCTTGCCTTTACCGTGCATCGATATGTTTACCTCTGTTGTTGTTGTTGGTGCTCTCCTTGATGCTGCTTCGCTAACCATTCCATAGCAATGCCGACCAGCTCATTGGGCCTCGAGAAGCTGTAACAATATCTCCATGGGTCTTCCTCCACCCAATGACACGCCCCATGGATCTACTAAAACTCTACTCTTGTGCAGTGATCTTGCAGAATACAATGTGGGTCATACGAATTGAAGCTTGAAACATCGAAAGGATATTTCTTGATCTCCTCTATTTCAACATCTTCATGCCTTCTTCTTCCGGTGCAACCTAGCTGATAGTCCTACTAAGATGTGCTATGATACTTGCCAGATGATAAGATTGTCCATGGAAAACTTTAGAAAAACATGTGGAGGCTTCGCACTGTACATTCATATGAAGGTGCCAAATGGTGAGGCATACCAATCCGTAATATAATTATGTGCCTCCATTGTTGCCTTCAACATGCAAGGTGGATTCTTATCAAATATCATCTTGTACATCATGGTGACAAAATGATCTCACAACTGTGTGATAACTCCTTTGAAGCTGCATTTGGAAAATAGTTTACAATAAGTGTTCGCAGAGGTCTCCATCGATGTCCATGCCCACTTCATGCTCGAGAACTACTGACAGGAACCGATTGCATCCAACATGTATGCCGACATGTAGATTTTTTCTTTCTAACCTTTGGGTAGCTGTCGAGCTCCTATTACATGTTTCTTCAGCATGTGAGCCAACATGTTGGACTAGTTGCATGCTTTTCCTTCACTGGCCTGTTAGTCCAACACGATCACCCAACTCTGTGGGAAGGTCTTCGTGCTCTCTTGGCCATACAAGAGAAATGCAAAGATGACCAAGTATCAATACGCTTTCTGCAGTATCGTCTTCTTGTAAATATGGTTGGGCGTCATCTTGAATTTGGCCGGCTCCTTTAGCTAGTTCTTCAACATATCCCTGGAGTTGGCATTATTGTTGGTTAGGCTCAAAGGTGTCTCCATGGTGATCATTATCTTCGACAAATGACACATCTTATGATAATCATGTACCTTGGAGGTAGAAATCTTCATCTTGCTAAGACTATTCAATGTCATCATCTTGGGATTAGTGTGCGGAACGATCCAATGTATCATGTCCATGCATGGGAACGCGGGATACCTGCATGCAATCCCGTACAATTCAGACTTGTGAATGTTCACATAGACTTGGCAATTTTCAGGATCTTCCCCAAACGCGCCTGAGAATGCATCATTGACCTCTTTTGATTTCAGCTTGATGTCTTTGTCTACAATCAGCTTGGTGTCTTCATAGATCGGTAGACTTGTAGACACTCGCTCAATTGCTGCTCCAGTTGCACTTCCGCCGGTGTCCTTTGATCCTACTCTCTTTGAGACCATTGATCTTGGACTTCTGAGGGAGACACGAACACTTGCTATATACAGAGACATGGTGACATGCATGGTAAAAAATCTGTCAGCTAAAACCAAAGAAAACTTGAGGAACGACATGCCACATACCTGGGGATTAAATGGCAAGGATTATGCAATTTTCACTGGGAGGCTGGGAGATTAGCTACTGCAACTACACAAAAGGCAGTCCAGACTTTCTGGAGGCTGGATGGCTACTGGAATTGTGCAATGTTCAATCCATACTAGCATGCTAGGTGTTGGGATTACACAATGCGCAATTCCAGCTCGCAAGAGTTGCAGGCCCAGGGACTACATTGCACAATTTTCTAGGCCAGCAGTCACTGCCTCTTAGAATTGTGCAAGGCAAGACTAGAGGATAGTCACGAGGCAAAAATGAGCATTTTCTGGGAGGAAGGAAGGGTCTTCCCTCTAAAGATTGCGCAATTTTGTCTTGGTTAGGTAGAGTTTGGGCCAAGGTTGCCCAGACCTTCCAACGAGAAATTAGAAGTGGATGTGGATGTGAATGCATGGAAATACTGAGTGTATGTAGGAGTGAATGATCATGCATGAAAAAAATGAATGCAAGATTCAGAAAATGGAACAAGATGCATGAAGTCACCGAATCGACGACCATTCGTGCAAAACAATGTCATGCATGCAACAACAGTGAGATGCTAACGAAAACTGGAATAGTTCTAGTACAAGATGGTATGCATGCAAACAACAACAAGAATTCATAGAAATCAAGAAGACAACACTCACACAAGCCAAAACACAAAGAGGGACAGAAATGCTCCAAAAGACAAGTTAAGCGAACTTACCTAGAAATAACTGAGCTGGATGTGTCGAAGACTCCTGGATGTGTTGTGGGATGTCAGAGCTCCCAGATTGATGTGAAGAAGTGAGCTTTGAAGTGTCGAATAAATAAGTTTTAGGCTCATGTTGGGCATGCCACAAATCTAGGAAAAAGCGACACTTGGAGGAATCTTTCTAAAATGATCTTTGCATGTAACCTCTAGTTGCTAAAAATAACTCCCTAAAATGTAGGGATGCTTTCTGCATGTTTCCTTTTTCTATTTCAAGAAAAATCAACCCATGCATGCAAGTCAAGTTTTCTGCGTCTCGGGTGGAACCAGTCAACTTGATGGCACATGAAATAGCCTGCTTGCCTAAGGGAGAAGTTTCCACATTTATGGGAGGGAGATGGGTTGGCTGTCGAGAGGGATTGTGTAATTTCTAGTAGGAGCATCTAATTGCTACCCAGAATTGTGTAATTTCTGGCCTGAGTAGTCCTACTGGGTCATATTACGTAGTTTCCACTCGGAATTTTGGCTAACAAGATTACGCAGTTTCTAAGTCCATCAGGTTGCGAGTCAGGATTACGGAATTTCTAGAGGGAAGGTTGGTTCCCCTACAAAATTGTGCTATTTATTAAGGGAGCTTCTCAGCCAGCATCTGGTCCAAGTTTGGGTAAGTAGCCTATGAGGGGAGTGAAACAAGCCATCATGCATAGGCTATTATACTGCTAGAAAGCCAATGAAGCTCATATACTTGACAGTCCAAGCCATGCTGTTGAGGATGGTTTGTAGGGAGGCTCCAAAACGAAGCTAAGGAAAAATTTTGGATGGTGGTTGTAACTGCTACAACACTTGGTGACACACTGGTAGAACTCCAGCTCTCTGATTGGACCTTGTTCGTGAAAACCAAGTCTAACACCTCCAAAAGTATTATTCAATAATCTGTTCATCGTGGTTTCCACACTTGCTTGATTGTGATATGTAGCATCTGCCCAGCTCTTCGTTGATTGACACAAATTCCAAGCCAATCGAACACATTTGTTTCGATTGGGGACGAGGGGTATATTGGTATACAAGTAATATATTTGTCATAGATTTAGTTTCATCTCTCATGTTTCTTTGCTGCCAGTAGACCTGGACAATACGTCGGTGGAGTCACGCAAGAACAAAAGCATCGCTTCACTGCCAGTGATCCTGGATAGTACGCTGGTAGGGTTACTTTCATCACCTCTCTATGCAGGAAGCCTTTCTCTTCTTTCGCCTCATTCATTTTTCATTTTTAAAATTTTTTCACTTTTCATTTTTCATTTTCATAACTGTGCATAGCACTTATTCATTTTAGAGGCAGAAGAAGGATCTCAACTTATTGAGAGCAAAAGAAGTTGTTCGTTCAGAGAAGTATTTTATATATACCTCTGCCGTGCTTTATAAGGTTTTCTTGCTCACCTTACTCTACATGACTCTGCTGCGCTACCAAGAGTTAACCCAAAAACAACCGACTAGAGTAGGTGACACTAGTTAGCGCGCAAGCATTGTGTTTTCACCAAGGTTCACTTCAAAAGGTACTTATTTTCCATTGGTGTATCATGGATTGAGGATAACAAGTTCTTCATATGGAGGCATGATGACAAATAACCAAGTATTGATAACTACACAAGTCCTCTTGTACTTTACCCAGCTTGTTTCGAGAGTCACACACGGTTTCATGCGAAACTAACTTATGAGTGAAAAACAAGCAAGAAAACACAAAAAAAAGCAAAAGAAGAAGTAACGAAGAAGTAACTGCGAAAGGAAAGTGGAAAGAAAAGAAGAAAGAAAACAAAAAAACATGCTAGGTAAGTAAGCAAACAAGCATGCAAGAAAATGAACAAAAAGAAAACACTACTCCTACTCCTAAGATAATAGTGCATGGGCCTGATCATGTGAAGTGATACTTCCAATACAGCCATAGGCGCATTGGTCGACGCATGTCAGTGAAGGCATGGTTTGTGAGCAACACAGTTGTGCGAACCAGCAAACATGAAATATATAACAATGAAGACAAACACACTCCAAGTTTAATAGTGTCCAGAGAACATAAGTCAGTGCAAGTACATGGCCTATAGTCTGTGGACTTGTCATGGTGTTGTGCGACACTATGTGTATTTGTGAAGTAGAAACATACTCTTGAATGTGACATGCAAGAAAACAAAAGAAACAAATACAACTTGCGTTGTGCACGTGTGCTTGCAAGGTAAGATTCCTCCAATGAATTTGTGATAGGATCATGTAGTTCGAGTGGAGGAAGCATGATTTGTGTGTGAGATTGATCTTCAATGCATATAGATGAGTGATGATGAGCCTTGGGTGTTTCAACAATTTCGGGTTGAAGTTCTTTGATAGTATGGGGGGTTTTGGCTTCCTTTGACAGATAGATCATCATAAAAAAGTGGCTACGGTAAATCAAATACAATAGAATCGTCATCATGTTCGAATACGGGAGTAAATAGATCATGATACCTACGATCAACAAAAGCAATTATTTCATCGACATAATCATGATCTGATGAATAAAAAAAAGGGGTAGATGAGCAGCGGAAAAATTCACCCTCTATGTTTCCTGAAAAGGTAGATGAAAATTCAAGTGGATTTTCAATGGATAATTGGTCCTCTACGTTGTCGGATGTTGGATTGACATTCAGTGTGTCCTGCAAATGATAAAAAATGGGTGAATCTGTAGACAGAGATAAACATATGAAATCATGGATGGCAGGTTCACCAAATATGTCACGAAAGAACAAAGGAGGCTCGAACAAAAGGGAGTCATCCTTTGCCGAGTGTTGATGCTCAAGATCCCAGTCATACTCTTCATGAATGACAACGCATGTTGGTTGTGCAACACCAACTCTGTCAATGGATTGATCCTCGTTCACAACAAATGTAGAGTTCTAAATGGAAGAACACAAGACAATATCATCTGGAGGATCATTTGAGTATGAAGCAAGAGGTTGAGGTACAAAATTCATGTGACAAATCAATGGAATCACAACCAAATCTGCACAAAAATTAAGCGAAGTGATGTTGGGAGGATATGACAGTTGAATGAACCTATGTGCCTATTCTCCTACATCACTTTACAATGGTGGAGCTATTTGATGAGGGACGATAGATAGTCAATTGGGATGGTGACCATATCCATCTATGATTGTGTAGCTTCATCACTGAAATATGCTGGATGGGGCTTGGGCCCAAACTTCTTCTTGGGATGGACTGATTTGTTAAGACAATACTCAAATCTATCCCAAAGATATAGAAATTTCGTCTAGATTTTTGGAGCTTAGAACAACAAATCACAGAAGCACTACCAAAAATCCATAGGTGATACATGTGAGGCCTTCCATTGTTGTATCATTTTTCAATCAAGAGCTTCTGGATGAAAATAATGGAAAGTAGATTCAATGAGATGACAAAATTGCTCAAGTGAGTGCACGTTGTCAGCCAAAAGACTACAGCACCAACATTGTGGGGATTTGTAAAGTGTGTATGCAAGTAGCACGCTGGCCTCTTCATCAGAATATTCATATTCCTTATCTAGCATGTCAAAGAATTCTTGTAAGAACAAAGGCTAGGCCGGTTTGCCTTCACCATCATACATGAATTCAGTCAAGAGATAAAAAAACTCCCTTGTGATGTTGAGAGATTCGGCATGGGAAAACATTGTGGAGGGCTGAGTGTAACAGAATCCATGATGGATATACAAAGGTTCAGAACACGATGATAGGACACAGTGTGTCATTAGGCCCTCCTTCTAGCACTAGAAATGTTTGGTGTAGGAGTCCCTGAAGTGGGTTGTACGGTATCACCTTGACCATGGTTTCACACAAGGGCAAGTAATATGTCCCTATTGGTAGCAAGGATGTGACATATGAAGCAAGTCAAGGAAGGTGCATGAGTGGTTCTAACACACGAAGGGGGAGGTGAGTGTACCCCTTGGAAACCTGTGAAAGCATGGAGTTAAGAAGGGAACACACAAGAACAGATGCATCACAACATGGAAGGCAAGTAAGTTAGCCATCCAAAGTGATGGTGAAACCAACAACACATTTCAGTAAAATTCATACATACATATGCAGAAAATAGCTACACATTCATGCGTAAGAAAACATATATATATATATATATATATATATATATATATATATATATATATATATATATATATATATATATATATATATATATATATATCATTTAGAGTAAACAAGATAGATGAAATACAATATGACATATGCGTGAAACATGTTGGCTCTGTTATATTAAGAAGGAGAAGTTCCAGTCATACAATACAACCATGACCAACCACTAGTTCTGACAATAGAACGTTACAGTCACTGCCACCTTCTCGTCCAAAGGGATATGCTAGCTCTGCACAGTGGAGAAGCTAAGGATCGTTACAATACTCTCCAAGATTTCTCTAAGACACTCCTATCAGAAGCTCGGCTAACCAAAAGCCTTTACAATGAGTTATGAGGGACTATATATAGAAAAAGGTGGTGTGGCCGTTAACTTCCCCTTCGTGGTTGTTCATCTACCCTTATGACTCTTCATCTACTCTATGATTGTTACAACCAACTAGCAACACTTGAACTTCCACTTGACAAGATAGGCTTGAGAAAGCCATGCAAGACATCACTATGACAAGGATAATTGTGGGAAGACCAGCTATTTGACATCCTCATGGTGATCGATAGTAGAGAACTGTTGCCAAGCTCGGTAGTTCGCAATGGTGTCTGTGTACTCTATGGTGACATCTTTCTGGAAACGAACTCTTGCCTCCATTGCATCCAGGTACACTACTTGGGCTCCTTTGTCCAAATCGTTTGATAACATGTGCATCATTTTCTTGTGTGCCGCTGGACCAAAGACATACTGATGCATGGTGACTGCACTGATAACGAAGTCTGTTTTGGTGGCTATGTGCATCAACTTTTGAAAGTACGAGTCAAGCTCCAGTCAGACTTGTGACTTTGTCTTTGCCTCGGTGAGTATCCCAATAGATGGGATTGCATTTGCGCACACAACAACATCCATACTCCTGAATACCCGTGCATGGGAAGCCTCTAAAGTGGTGATGAGTTGCGGGAGTGATTCATAGTTCTGGGCCTGACTCTGGATGCATGCCTTTAGCTCAACCGCTCTGGGCTTAATCATATTGGGCAAGTGTAACGGGGCTCCCTTGCTTCTCATTGTCCATGTTTGTATGTATTCAACAATAGTATGCACGTTTGAGAAGATATGTGCTCTCTTAGCACATCATTGCCGCCAACGTTGAGATGGACAACTGCCTTATGCACAGTACCAAAATTGGAATACAATGCATGCATGATTGTCTAAAGGGACAATACTTCATCTAGTATTTCCTTCTGAAACTCTACTTGGGCGGATGTTGTAACCAGTTCTCCTCCCCACTGGGTCATCTTTAGCTCCTTATCCATTCGCTCATTCTTAGTTATCAAGAAGCGAACACTAGAGCTAGTGGCTTCGATATATGCTCTAGTAGCATCGGCCAATGCTACTGGATGCCTGCGCACGTCAGATAGGATCACTCGTTCCTTAAACTACCTATGAGATGCATGATCATCCGGAGTAGACACTATGCGAGATTTCAGAACTCTATTTTGTGACTCGTCGAATGATATGTTGTGCATATCTTCTTCTGGATTGTTTCCATGGATCTTAGTGTCTCCTTGGTTGCTTTGGACTTGCTCCAGTTTTGGATCCGATGAAGAAGGTAGGTCAACCTCTTGGTGGTGAGGCATGATGTTGATGTCTTTCTCTCAATCTTGCTACTCCATATCTGTATCCATATGTTCAAGTGCTTGTTCAATCTCTTGGCGAAGATTTGCCCCTGCGACTGCTCACCACGTCTGCTCAGTGGTAGCTGTTCACGTGAGTCCACTACCTGTACGGGTAGAATTTCATCTTTCTTTAAATGTTGCATCTCCTGTTGTACCTATTCTTGCTACACTTCCTTCTCCTATCCACGCAGCTTCTATTCCTTCAGGAGTTGCTCCTTCAACTCATGCAACTCCTTCACTGTTTCCTCCATCTTATGTTTTTCTTTCTGCCTTTGTGCTTTCCTCCTATCATGTTGTTGCCTCTTCGCCACTGTTGGAGAAGTTTCTTTATACACAAGTGGGTCTGGTCTGAACTTGCATATTTGTTCTGCCTCCGCACTCTCAACAATCTTCCTCTTGCCTTTGTTGCATGCTGGTATGTTTACCTCTGTTGTTGTTGTTGTTGCTCTCCTAGATACCGCTTCACGTTGCTTCACTAACCATTCCACAACGATGTCGACTAAGGCATTGGGCCTAGAGAAGCTGTAAAAATATCACCATGGGTCTTCCTCCACCTAATGACATGCCCCATGGATACACTGAAACTGTGCTCTCGTGCAATGATCTTTCACATTATAATGTGGGTCATACAGATTGAAACTTCAGATGTGGAAAGGATATTTCTGATCTCCTTTGTTTCGACATCTGCATGCTTGAGGTTCTGTATCTAATACAACCCAATATACAAATGGAAGAGTGGGCCAAGGTGCCTTGTTCTTCCAATGTAACCTAGCTGACAGTCTTGCTGAGATGTGGTATGATACTTCCTGCATGATGAGCTTGTTTGTTGCAAACTTCGGTAAAACATGCGGATGCTTCTTTGCGCTATACATTTGTATGAAAGTGTCGAGCAGTGAGGCATACCAATCCTAAATATTGATCAGTGCCTCTATTGCTGCCTTTGACATGCAAGGTGGATGTTGCTCAAATATCATCTTGTACACTGGGGTGACAAAATGATCTGACAATTGTGTGATAAATCCTCTGAAGCTACATTCGGAAAACAAATTGCAATAAGTGTCCACCGAGGTATCTACCGATGTCCATTCCCACTTCATGTCTGAGAACTGTTGACAGGCACAGATTGCATCCAAGGTGTACGTGGACATTTAGATTTTTGTTTTCTAACCTTTGGGCGGCTGTCGAGCTCCTGTTACTTGTTCCTTCAACCTGTGAGACAACATGAAACCAATTCACAAAAATATAGAAAAGATAGATCAATGCCTTAGAAATAAGCCTCTTCGAGGGGGAAACCTCCTTTAGATTACACAAATGAACAATTCTTCTTTGATGATACAAATGACAAGACCTAATATCTAGATATAGGAGTCTAAGGGGTCATAATGTAATCAAAGCCAACATAACAATAATAATGTAAGGGCACAAAAACAACAATATTGGCGTTTTATGGGGGACAACAATATAATAAGGGGGGTGCACTAATAATAATAAGGGGTTACACTAGTAGTATAGGGACCTAACATGCCCCACTCCTTCAAAATGTGTTGTCCTCAATGCTTAGGTAGTTCTAGATGCTTCTGGATAAAATTTTCATCCTTCCATGTGCAATATTCAGCGGGTAAGTTCTTCCACTTGATGAGATACTCTGAAATTGATCAATTTTGAGGCTGTCGGGTTCTTGTTTTTGTGACTCTTCCAGGTTCCAATATGATTTTTCCTTTTTTTTCAAGTTCTGGATATATTGTTTGAATTGGGATCTTTTGCAACTTTTGAATCAGTGGCCACACTTCTTCCTCCTTCTTCCATTCATCCCTTGCTTCGTTTATCCAATCTGGTTGGATAATAGAAATAGCACAAAAAAATGCTTCCACATCCTCATCCTTCCGTGAGAGTGCATTTGCAACAACATTTTGCTTCCCTTTTTTGTAGATGATTTCAAAGTCATAACCCAACATATTTGTGACCCACTTTTTCTATTCTTCTAAAGATAATCTTTGTTATAAAAAGCATTTAAGACTATCACGATCCTTTTTTACCTTGAAGTGTCTTCCCATTAGGTAAGGTCACTATTTCTTAAGTGCATGTAGTATTGCCAACATTTCCTTCTCATAAATAGCTTGTTTGAGATGTAGGCATAAAAATACCCAATCGCCTAAATAAAAACTTCTTTCACTGTGATGTTGATCTGCCTGTTGTTTCATTCGATTCTGCACCAAAGTGGTGTTATCCTTTAAAAATTGGAGAACTTGTTGTTGATGATTGATGTGATATTTCACTACTTCAATATTTTTCTTCTTGATATGTCCTTCTATCTTGAGATTTTGAGGATTGGTAATTTCTTCCAATGCATTACAAGACATGGTCAGATTCATTTCTTGATGTTCGATATCATATTTCACTTCTTGAACATTTTTCTTTTCGATATGTCCTTCTATATTGATAGTTTGAGGAGTGGTAATGTTGGCCAATGCATTACAAGGTATGGTCAGATTCATTTCTTCTTTCTCAATGTGATCTTTCACTTCTTGAACCTTTTTCTTCTTGATATGTCCTTCTATCTTGAGAGTTTGAGGAGTGGTAATTCTTTCCAATGCTTTACAAGATATGGTCGAATTCATTTCTTCTTTCTCTAGGGTGGGTTCTTGGTGTATATCCTCTTCTTTTGATGTTCCCTGATCCTTTTCTTCCTCCTCCTCATAATTATGTAAAATAATTTCTTCTTAGCACACTTATGACCTTTAAAGTACTTGCTATCACAATTGTAACAAAGTCGTTTTTCTCTTTTTTTCTTCCAATTGTTGTCATGTAAACCTTGTAGGTTGTGGAAGGCAAGGAGAAAAAACACTTCCATAATTATAGTCGTGAGTGGCGGGATTCCTTATTTCCATAATTTCACTTTCAATTTTTCTTGCCAACATGAATGCCTTCTCCAATGAATCAGGTTCCCAAAGATGAACCTCGTGTTGAATGTTATTCTTTAAAGTCCCTATGAAGACATCAACCATTTTCTTATCTGGAATATCATTTACCATTATATTCAACTTTTGGAATTCCTCAATGTGCTCTACCATTGAACGCTTTTGTTTGATACTTATTAATTGGCTAAAGAAGGTGTTTCTCTTCTGCATAATGTGCTATCATTTCCTCTATGAAAATTGACCATGTGATAAGTAGTTTATGAGAACAAAGCCCTTTATACCATAAAAATTGATTCAGTTCTAAATAATTGGATGCAATATGTACCTTTTGTAACAGTGGTACACCATGTAGATCAAAATATTTCTCCATCTCTAGTATCCAATTTACCGGGTCCTTGCCATTAAACTTCCTCATCTCATTTTTTAATTATTTTAGGGGCTCGATCTTGAAACAACTATAACTCTGTACTTTCAGATCTTTAAGTTCTGAAATTTTGGTCAATAATATCCCTTTGATTCCTCGTTCTAAAATCACAAGTTTGATCAAGATTGGATTCTCCAAGGAAGAGTTATGCCAAGTCTCCCATGGTGACCTGATTATAAAATAGTTCAGTAGAGTGAGCTTGTATTAAGTGCCACGTGTCACTGTTTCGACCTTAGTACCTGAAACTGCTATACCAAAAAGTACACGCTATCCTCTTTCTGAAACTTCTAACAAAATTTCAATTTGATGCTCAGAATCAAGGTTATGACGATTTTCCTCAGGTCACCTATTTGGAATGTAATTTGGGAGTCTGCAAAAACCCTAACTTCCTCAGATCATATCTCTAGAAATATAGCGATAAAAGATTTGAAATTCGGACCCAAAGTGCAGAATGATTGTGGCTAAAATGGGTTGTTGTTTTAGCTTCTGAAACATAGCCAAAAAAGGTTATAGTGAAAATTCCATGCTGACCTGTTTGGAGTAGCAAAACTCTAGAATCCAAAGCTCTAATACCAAATGCTATGAAACCAGCTCAAAAAAGGATAGAAAAGATAGATCAATGCCTTAGAAATAAGAATCTTCGAGGGGGAAACCTCCTTTACATTACACAAATGAACAATTCTTCGATGATACAAATGACAAGACCTCCTTTCTATATATAAGAGTCTAATGGGTCATAATGTAATCAGAGCCGAGATAACAATAATAATGTAAGGGCACAACAATAACAATATTGGTCTTCTATGGGGCACAATAATAATAATATGGGGAATGCATGGGCCCAAAAATATAATAAGGAGGTTGCACTAATAATAATAAGGGGTTACACTAGTATTATAGGGACCTAACAATGTCAGACTGGTTTCATGCTTTTCCTTCACAGGCCAGTTGGTCGAACGAGATCACCCAACTCTGTAGGTAGGTCTTTGTTCTCTCTTGACAATACAAGCGACATGAAAATATGACCAAGTATTAATACGCCTTTCGCAGTATCTTTGTCTTGTAAATTTGGTTGGGTTTCATCTTGAATTTGGCCAACTCCTTTACCCAATTCTTCAAGATATCCCTGGAGTTGGCATTGCTGTTGGGTAGGCTAAAATTTGTCTCCATGGTGATCACTAGCTTCAAAAAATGATACATCTGCTGATAATCCTGTGCCATGACGGTAGAAATCTCTGTCCTGCTGACACTACACAATGTCATCGTCTCGGGATCAATGTGCGAAATGATCCAATGTATCATTCTCGTGCATGGGAACGTGGAATACCTACATGCAATTCTATACAAGTCGGACTTGTGAATGTTCACATAGAGTTGGTGGTCTTTGAGATCTTCCTTAAATGTGCCTGAGAATGCATCATTGAACTTTTGCCATTTCAGCTTCATGTCTTTGTCTACAATCAGCTTGGTGTCTTCATAGATCAGTACACTTGTAGACACTCGCTCAGCTGCTGCTCAAGTTGTGCTTTCGTGAGTGTCCTTTGATCCTTCTCTCTTTAAGGCCATTGATCCTGAACTGTTGAGTGATGGATGAAAACCTGTTATATCTGGAGACACGGTGACATGCATGGCAAGAAATATGTCATCTAAAACCAAAGAAAACTTGAAGAAAGACATGCAACATACCTAGGGATTGACTGGAAACGATTGCATAATTTCCATTGGGAGGCCAGGAGACTAGCTGTTGGAACTATAGAAAAGGAAGTCTAGACTGTCAAGAGGTTGGCTGGCTGCTGGAATTGCGCAATGTGCAATCCAAACTAGCCCGCTAGGTGCTGGGATTGCACAATGTGCAATTCTAGTTGGAAAGAGTTGTAGGCCTAGGCACTGCATTACACAATTTTATGGGCTAGTTGGCATTGCATCTTAGAATTGCACAAGACAAGACTGGAGGACATTCACTAGGAAGAAATGCACATTTTATGGGAGGAAGGTAGAGCCTTCCCTCTCAGGATTGCACAATGCTGCCCTTGTGAGGCAGAGTCGAGGCCAATGTTGCCCAGACCCATCGATGGGGAACTGAAAGCAGATGCGGATGTGAATTCATGGTGATACTGAGTGTGCGCAAGAGTGAATGATCATGCATGCAAGATTGAGAAAACAAAACAACTTGCATATGTGTGAAGTGAGTCGCCAAATCGGCGACCATTCGTGCAAAATAGTGTCATGCATGCGACAACATTGAGATGCTAACAAAAACTAAAATGGTGCTCGTAAAATATAATATTCATGTAAACGACAATACTGTTCACAAAATTCAAGTAGACAACACTCACGCAAGCCAAAACACAAAAGCGACAGAAATGTTGCAAAAGACAAGTTAAGCGGACTTACCCAGAAATAGCTGAGCTGGATGTGTTGAAGACTCCTCGATGTGCTGTGGGATGTTATAGCTCCAAGATGGATGTGAAGAAGTGAGCTCTGAAGCATCGAATAAATAAGTTTGAGGCTCATGACCCGCATGCCACAAATCTAGGAAAAAGTGACACTTGGAGGAATGTTTCTAAAATGATCTTTGCATCTGACCTCCAGCTGCTAAAAATGGCTCCCTAAAATCTAGGGATGTTTTTTGCATGTTTCTTTTTTATCTTTTGTGAAAAATAAACCCATGCATACAAGTCAAGTTTTCTGGGACCCGGGTGGAACCAGTCAACCTGATGACACATGCAACAACCTGCTTGCCCGAGGGAGAAATTTATGCATTTCTGGGAGGGAGTTGGGTTGGCTGCCCAGCGGGATTGTGCAATTTTTGGGACGAGCAGTTGATTACTACCCAGAATTGCATAATTTCTTGGATGAGCAGTCCTGCTGGGTAAAATTGCACAGTTTTCACTGGGAAGGTTGACTTAAAAGATTGCGTAGTTTCTGAACCCAGCAGGCTGCCAGTCAGGATTGCACAATTTTTGGAGGGAAGGTTGGTTCCGCTACACAATTGCACAATTTCTTGAGGGAGTTTCTCAACTAGACAAAGTCTGGGGAAGCAACCTATGAGGGGAGTGAAAGAAGCCATTATGCATAGGTTGTCATGTTGCTAGGAAACCAATGAATCTCATGTACTTGACAATCCAAGACATGTTGCTGAGGATGGTTGTTAGGAAGGCTCCAAAGTGAAGTTAAGGAAAAATTTTGGATGGTGTTTGTAGCTACTACAACACCTTCCTTGTCAGAAAGTGTATCTCTATGTCACCCTAATGCATGGAAAAATGATCCTCCCAATAGAAGCATGAGTTTAAAATCTATCTCCAAAAGCCAACCCATATCTTATGGATGACAATAAATATATAAAAGAGGATGGTAGGTTAAGAATTATTATCCATTTACCAATCTAGGCTTGAGATCCACTCTTGATGGGAGGATGAACTCAAGGGATAAGGGGTGAAATATCCAAGGTAGGATAGGATATGATTCAAGACTTTCATCCAAGGTAAATGGTTGTAACAACTCTTGGAAGCTTCTAGAAGAGGAAGCTTTGGGATTCTATTATATTTCCCGAATTTCTAGAATCAACATGCCCTCAATATTGGACAACCTGTTGGTGATCAACGTAGGTCTGGAGAAGGTCAACCTGCTAGTCAAGATAGTTTCTGAAAGGGCCAGGGTGCATTGGTCCTTAAAATCACTGAAATTAAGCAATTAAAGGCAAAAACTCTAGGATTAGGGAGAGCCATGCTTATAGATTTTTGCGATGATTATAACAAGGGGTAAAAGTATGTTGATTGATCTAGTTAACAAGCCTATTGACCATGTGTGACAAAATGGCCTATAACAAATGTCTTCCCTAGGTCTAGTTGGCTCACCTAGGGAAAACACTTATGTCCACAATCATAGATTTCATATTACATACATATTTACAAATTAAATGATAGATCTCCATGTTATTTAAAGATATTGTTATGCGTCCCTAGCCTCAAAAATTATTCTAAAATTTGGATGCATGGTAGCTTACAAATATTTGACACCATTTATAGTGATCCTTAACCCTTAGACTTTAATTTTATATAAGGTATTCAATGAATATAAATGTAAAATCTAAATAGAAGAGAAAAATAAAATAAATTGTGTACAAGATACACTTGAAATAATGATTATTAGAGGAAGAAAATAACGGTTACTTAGTTCTTAAGCTATGAAAGCCTCTCTTTTGATAGAGCTCCAATTACAACAATCATTGAAGTTTTTCTAATCTTTTCCTAACTCTTTAAAAAGGTGAAACTATAAATATCAATCGTCCATAATTAATGACTAATGAACACTTAAAGGGTATTATTTGATACAGGGGACATTGTTGAGTCTCGATATTACACCAAGAATGTTTCAAGTCCCAGGGCTACCAACTTTAATTTATCAATCTAGAATTCGTACAAACATAAAAGGTGTCAATGCTATATGCACATCAAGCTAGATTCTACCTAGGTTTTTTCTGAAGTAATTAATTGAATTGAGATGTAAAGATACCCATTTGCAAAATACAAAGAGGAAAACTACTTATCTTAACTTTGCAAGAAAAGAGATGACTAGAACATTACTTGTTCCACTGCACGAAAGAAGCACTAACCTACTTTGATGAATGTAAATTCTAGAAAAGAGATCCTAATCTATCTTGCAAAAGGTAAATAGAAGGAAAGTAACCCTAAGTTAGTTGCATGAAAGTAAATGTCGTGAAAGTAACTTTGATCTATGTTGTAGGAAACAAATACATGCTATCACAAAAAAGGTAAATTCTATTATAATTTTAAAAGAAATTAGATTCTCAAGACTAATCAAGGTAAACTACTTTCATTCTACTTAACACATAAACAAAATAATATATCCTAGTTGCAAGATTGAAACTACAATGATTAAATGAAGGTATCTAGAGGCTCTCTGGTCTCATCAAGTTCACTTTTAAGGATTAGAATACATTGTGAAGTGGTGAGAAGCAAAAGGAAATATTTAAGGGAAATTTTTTGTGTGTTATGACAAATTTTGTGTACTCCTACGGGATTGCTACTTGATTTCTACAAGGTGCCTTGTTTTTGTACATGAAATCATCTAAGAAATCTTATGGTTCCAGGAGTGGTATGAAGGTGGAAGAAGATAATTGGAATATATCGAAGGGTGAAAGAGAGCTTACGAAGCCCAAATATACATAGTAGACCAATTTGTGCAAGGGAAAAGAAAAACTAATAGTCTCCTATAGCTCCATGAGGTAATTAACAATAAGTAGACTACTTGTAGAATTGAATAGAAATGGAAGGAGTGTTGAAGGGGGTGATGCTTATGCATATAAAATAAGGTTATTCTATGATACAAACTATTAGATCATATTTACATACAAAATACTTGCTCAACTAATGAAAACAATGTGATGAAATGGATACCAAAAATCTAACTTCCGAAGACAAAATATCAGTGAAAGGATGAGTTGAATTTATAACAAAATCTACTTATCACATAAAAAGAAAAATATTTTTGGTGCTTTTTCATGCTAGGTACAAACCAACCTTCCAAAGAGAGCTCACTTATCACCATGTAGAGATAATTCTCTTCTCATAAACTAGTTTTGCAGAACATCACAAAGAAACTAAGTGCATGCAAAAGGAAGGCATAGATAAGTGTACAAATGAAGGAGCTTGTCTAGGTGGGTTTGGCCCTAACAAACAAAGGCTTAGCTCACTTGAAGAAAACTTAGACTAGGAGAAAAATGGTTATTCTCATTAACCTAAAAACTATGTAAACATGTAACACAATAATGAAAATAACAAGCAAAAGTCTACTTCTGTAATAGCCACTATGTTGCCTCTAAAATTTGAATCCCTACTTAGCTACAAAGTTCTCTTATTTACACAAAAGTGACTAAGGGGAATCCTCTTTGAAAGGACGATTCCTTCCGTTGAAAATTCCTACAAAAGTGGATATGGTCTCTTGGTGAACTGACAACCATTGAGAGGTAGTAACTCCTCATGATCGAACTGAGTTATTGATGAGTTGAAACAAGGAACATGCCTCCTAAATCTTATCCTATTGGTTTCTTGTAACACCCTCCTCCCAAATCTACCCAAGCAACCGGCCAACTAGGGTAAACATGTGACAAGAGGCCACTTTAATATGATTTGACCTCCTAAGTCATGTTAACAAAGTGGAGCTGACGAAAACACACCATATAGAGATTCAACATCAGCTAGAGGACCTTGAGGAACCAATCCAATACTTTAGACAACTTTCCCTTGGGTGCCACTGAAATTTTGGAGAACTTAAGCCTCAATCACTCTCATGATATAGGAATGACAACATCCAGAAACCCAAATTCACTTTAACAGACTTGTGTTCTAGTGACCAGAGACTAAATTTGTTAGTTTTATGCGAGTGACCTTGGGATTTGAGCCACTTTTTCATGCCTAGAGCTCAGGTCACTTCCCAGAATGGAACCATCCATTCAAAAAAATCAAACAACATGGAAGTGACAGTATTAAATAAAAACTTGTTTGAGACCTTCACTGGACCCCTGCTAGCCATGATAGGAATTTCATCGAACATATCACGAATATGTAACCTACAGGTGTAAATAACAATTTTGATCATAGGGGTCTCATACTTAGCTGAGAATCTATAAGAAACTTTAATGCTACAATACATCAACTTCCATTCCATGCATTAGGTCAAAGATGCATTGATCATTCAATTACAAGTAGAAACATTATGAAAGCCATCCATGGCTACTTTCATAAAATAAATACATAACCAACATAATAGCAACAGAAATACTCATGAAATTACAACCATATAGGCCACATATAATCCATCAAAATGCTGATAGAAATACAAGGAGAAACAAATTTTCATTAATGATGTGAAAACCAAACATAGGATGGGACTTCCACATTCCACCCAATCGTAGAATGGCTGAGTCAAATATCTCTTCAACCATTCACCCCTGTGTCATATTCCAAGAATGAATGTGGGATCTTGTAGCACACATCAATCAAAACTCATGGAGGGCTTCTAGAGGCCGTCCACCTCAACACATCAAATAGTGATTCCACCTCATGGCCAGACATAACTAAACCATCATTAGATTGGTATCCATTGAAGCCTTCCAGGGTTTTGAGATCATTTCTTCCAACCAAGGCTTCTAGGACTAGTAACTCAACCCACAACTATCGGCGGGCCTCCAGATCCTTTGTCCAACCAAGGCCTGTAGGACTAGTATCTCAACTCACCAAGGGATTCCAGAGCATTTTTCTAGCCAAATCTTCCAGGACTAGTAATTCAACCCATGATGCTATAGGGCTTCTAGAGCATTTATCCAATGAGGGATTCCAGGAACTAATAACTCAACCCAATCTAGCAAAACATGAGAACCAATCAAAAAATAATAATCAAAGTAAACCCATAATCACCATGGCTATCCAGGAAATTGCAAGGCTAGGAAATCCACTATCAATCTAGGCAATCATCCATGCCAATAATAGATCATGACCAAGAATCCCCATGCATATGTCATGCATGCCAGAACTAGTGAAGGAAACATACATGCAACTCGGTACCTGCAAGTAAATTTGATGTAGTTGTTGATCCTAATGCCCTCTTACATTTTCTTGCTCTTCCCTTTCCTTCTTTCTCCAAGAATCCAAGTATGCCACACCCACCAAGAGTGCTGCAAGAAAACTCTAAGTCTCCAAGAGTATGAGAGGGAGAGAGAATAATGAGAGAGCTCCAAAATTGAATGGAAAAAATGTTACCAACTAATCCTCAAAAGCCTTTTCATGAATGAGGTCTCTATTTTTTTAATTTTCCATTATTTTCCTTCAATTTCCTCTTCACATGCAACCTGTGACCTTTCACCTCCCCTTCCTCCTAATTTCCATTATTTTCATAAATAAATGTGCCAAAAATTCCATTTTGCCTTTCCAAAGCTTTAACCATTTCCTTTTCCAATTTCCTTAGCCATAAACAATCACAAGTCATCCCCATCACTAGGATTTTTCCCAACATTCATCTTCGAATAAGTGTCCAATCAACCGTGGTTATTATTTTTCCTTTATTTACTTTTATGACATCAAATTTTCACCTGGTCTATTAGAGAACTCTCCCCTTTGGGGGAACAACATCCTTGGCATTCAACAACACCTATAACCTCAAAACTTCTATAAGAAAAATATATTACCGATGGAGCATTATAACTTAGCTTGATGCAGTATTTACAATGATCAACCTATTGAGAAGAAAACCAACATGAATCATAATAACATAACAACATCATGATATGACACCCATACGACTTATTGGAGCTTTATAACATAGCTCATGGGGGTATTTACATGCATATACATATGTACATAAACTTTCATCACCAAACATATACCAAAACATATACCACAAACCACACCAAAACACCAAGCCAAAAATTCTTTGCCTCAACTAGAAAATAAGGAAGGATACATAGCTCACATATTATCTCCCATCTCTCATGTAGCTTCCTGAGGCCCAAAGTGCTTCCATTGCACCTTAACTTGCTCGATTTCTTGGTTTCAGAGCATAAGTACCTTTTTCTGGAATATATACTGAGGCTCCGGTTGGAATTGTCCATTTGGTTCCACCTGCAATACAGACCAATCAATCACATGATCATCATATTTAACTTACTTCTTAAGCAGTGACACATGGAAAGCATCATGGAATTTCACTGTCAGAGGAAATGCAAGTTGATAGGCTATTGGCCCAATCCTCTCAATCATACTGAAGGGTCTACAAAACAGTGGTGCCAACTTAGCACATGATCCAATCCATAAGTAGCTCTTCTTCAGTTTGATGCACAAGTTGTTCCACAACCTGGAACTCCTTTAACAAAATCTTTTGATCTGCATAACATTTCTCCCTATCCTATTTTGTCTTTAGATTTTTATTCATAGCCTGCATTTCTTATTCCATGTATGCCAACATATCTGGTCCAATCAATACCCTGTTAATCGAATCACACCAACTCATGGCATTGTTACAATTTCATCCATAAAATTCCTCAAATGGACTCATTCTCAAATATTTAAGATACCCATTATTGTATGTGAACTCTAACAATGGAAGGTACTCTTCCGACTTTCACTGCTAATACATCACATATATCCACAACATGTCTTCCAATATCCTATTGACACTCTCTGTGTTTCCATCTCTTTGCAGATGATAAGTCATACTGAAGGCCAACTCTGTGCCCAAACATACAAATAACTCCTTCCAAAACATGGAAGTGAATTTTTCATTTGTATCTAACACAATATTCTTCAGAACACTATGCAATCTGATCACATCTTGGATGAATACCTGTGCTACATCGCTAGTGTAAAATGTAGACTTCACCATAATGAAATGTACAACCTTTGTCAACCTGTCCACAATAACCATGATGGAATCATGTTGTCTCATTATCTTCAACAAATATGTAATGAATTCCATGGAAATGACTTCCCATTTCCACTCTGGGATCACAATTGGTTGTAGCCGTCCACCTAGATGCTTACATTATGCTTTGAGACACTGATAATCAAAACACCTAGCCATGAACTCTTCTACATTCCTTTTCAAATTAGGCCAATAGTAAAATCTCTTCATTGTTTTCAGTGTCTTCTGATAACCTGGGTGACCTGAATCAGGTTTCACATGAAACTCCCTCAAGATCATATTCTTGAGCTCACTGTTATTCAACACATATATAATATCTCTGGACCTGACCAATCCATTTGTTGTAAGGCAATAATACACATCATGTGCACTATCACCTATACCACTACATGTACATGTACCTGTACCTATACCACTAATTGTGCCTATATCTATACATCTACCTGTACCTAGGCCATCACATGTACTTGTACCATCACCTATACATGTACTTGTACCTATACCTGTACCAATACTAGTACCAGTACCTGTACGAGTACTCTGTTGTAACCTGTGCACAATATCCATATATCTGACATCATGCTGACTTGCCCGCAAGATCCTATCCTGTAGATATGTACCATAGGAGCTCATAGTTGCTAAGTGATTTACCTATATCCCTCTACTAAGAGCATTTGCCACTCTATTATCTTTACCCTTGATATACTTGATCTCAAAATCAAACTCATTGGTCGTAGCCAACCACCGAGCTTGGCTACCATTCATATTTGGTTGGTCAAATAGATATCACAAACCACTCTGATCACTCATCAATGTGAACCTCCTACCCAAAAGATAGTGTCTCCACATCTTCAATGCATGTATAATTGCTACGAACTCAAGATCATGTGTGGGATGCTTTTTCTCATGCTCATTCAGCTTCCACAACTCATAGCATACGACCTATCCATCCTGCATAAGGACTCCACCAAGTCCTCTCTTGAAATCATCTGTGCATACTACAAAGTCTTTATCTGGATATTAAATCTTTAGCACTTGTGAATGTGTCAACAACTACTTGAGCTACTCAAAACTAGATTCACCCTCCTCCTTCCATTCGAGCTTCTTACCTTTCCTCTACAATGATTTGCTAGGGTAAGAAATGTGTGAGAAGTTCCTAATGAACCTCCTATAGTATCCTACCAAGTCCATGAAGGATCTCACCTCATCCACATTCCTAGGAGCTACCCACTCCATGACGGACCTTATCTTTTCTGGATCTACTACAATTCGTTCCTTGAGGACAACATGCACCAAATAGTGTACATCAGTCTAAAAGAAACTACACTTGTTGAGCTTAGCATACATTAATGCTCTCTCAACAACCTCAACACTGTTGCTAGATGTTTGGCATGCTCTTCCTCATTTTTAGAATATACCAGTATATCATCAATGAACACAATAATAAACTTATCAAAATATGGATGCAACAGACTATTCATCAAGCACATAAATGTAGCTAGAGCATTAGTTAAGAAAAATGTAACAACAACAAACTAATAATGCCCATACCTGGTCCTGAATGCATTCTTGTAAATTTCTTCCACTTTGATACGTACATGATGATATCTGGATCTCACATCGATCTTAGAGAACAATGCTACTCCCTTTAGCTGACTGAACAAACCATCAATCCTCAACAATAGATACATGTTCTTGATGCTTACTTTTGTCAACTTTATTTAGTCAATAGATAATCAGAGAGTACCATCATTCTTCATTACAACCAATATTGGTGCACCCCAAGGTGATACACTTAGCCTAATGTATCCCTTCTCCAACATTTCCTTAAGCTACAACTCTAACTCAACCAACTCAGGTGTGCCCATCCTATAAGGTGCTTTTGATGCTGGGGCTTCCCCTGACACTAACTCAATATAAAATTATACCTCCTTGTGAGAAGGAAAATCTATAATGTTCTTAGGAAATACATCCTTGAACTGCTGTGAAACTGGGTACCTGCTCAACACATCTACACCTTCAACTTCCTTACCCTTGTCACTAGAAATGCACACTGCAAATAGCTTACACCATTTCCCGTGACTGCGCATTACTTGCATAGCTATCACCATCCTAGCTAATGTAGCTTTCTTCTTACCTTGTAAGACTCTTGGTTCTCCATTGTCATCAACACAATCAATGGATTTTTCATAACAATCTACATTGGTTCTATGAAGATAAAACCAATCCATGCCCAACAGCATACTGAATGATTCCAATGGTAATACATTCAAATGTGTTGTGGTAGGCATACCATTCAAATAAAATGCAAAATCTCTCACCCAATGATGAACTACTTAAACTTTGTACCTGTAGCCAACTGCACTAACCAAGACTCTGCATGCAATTCCTTACTCAAACCACACTTATCCACCAAATCAAGACTAACATAGCTATAATTATATCTAGGGTCAATCAAAATAGAAATAATGTGATCACAAAGATTATTGTCCATCTCAATGATAGATGCCTCATGATATGCGTGTTTGTTATCCAATGATGCATAAATACGTGGAATACTTTGACCAACATATCCAATAGTCTCTGACTCCTGCACATTGTATATCTGAGGGCTACCGCCTTGATTCTATGAACAATCTCTCTTGCGATGATCCTTGCCACAAATAAAAAACTCTATAGGCTTCCAGCCTATCTCGTTGTTTTGTTCTCCTCATCATAATCCTTTCCCTTTATCTGATGCATCGAACTACTTAGGTGTTGCAACATTCTCCTTATTACATATATCCTGAGGCCTTTCTCACTTTCTATCCCATTTTCTTTTGTTCTTTGCATTACCTCACTAGTCTGGCTAGTCCCAGTTCTGCGCTTCGATTGTTCATAGCAATGCCTTATCTTCTGAATGGCCTTCTCCAATGATCTACGCTCATTTAACTCAATCATGTCTTTAAATGCAACCAATAATCCACTAATGAGCATATGAATCTTGGCCTTTTCCTCTGTGAGATAAGGCACATACCACAGGAACTCAAAGAATCTGCTAGTGTACTCATCATCTGTCATGGAACCCATCTTTAGCTCATAAAATTCTTTCACCCAGTCATCAAAGTATCTCTCTGACAAATACTTTTTCTTGAATAGCCACTAAAACTCACTCCAAGTCAAAACCTCCTCGTGAATGCATCTGACATTCTTCACATCTTCCCACCAAATGTCTGCTTTACCTTTGAGACTGAATGTAGCCACTCTAGCTTTCATATTCTCTGAATAGTCATGCAATTTAAACAATTTCCTCATTCCAAGAAACCATGCCTCTGTATCCCACGATTTCTTCATCTCCGCATCAAATGTTGGTGGCTTTGATTTCTTAAACTCATCCTTAAAATATCCCCTATCACTCCTCCTGTTAGGATGATAACAATGATGATCATGATGGTTATCTGAATCATAACTAGAATAATACCCGTGTTTCTCACCTCTCCTATCCAGAGTGTCCAAAAATATGTCATCTCTAAATGACTTGTGACAACTATGCGACTGACTACCATATGCCCCATTCGTTCTATCCTCCTCCTCATAAATGATCTAATATGGTCCTTGTCACTGCAAATCTGACAAACTCTGAAGTATCATTGCATATATCTTTGGTTGCTTCTCCAGTGCCTGCACGATTATGTCATTATCTGCCTTACAACTCCTTATTTCTTCTTTTAAGCTTCTTAGTGTAAGTACCAAATCGGAAGATTTCCCAACACCATATTGCTCTTTGGATTCATAGGGAGAGTCTTTGTAGTCAACCATCTTGCTAGGAATTTTATATTTCTTCCAGTGAGGTATATCATGTCCTCTAAACCAAATCACAATAAACCAAAGTACCTTAGCATAGCTCGGGTAGGTTACCTTGCTTGCAAGATCAAAAATCACCGTGATACATCTATAACATAATCATGAAAATATATAGAAACTTAATACATAAGCATATGAACATGAAACCGTCATTCTAGCTAGGGTCCACTCTTCAATGCATGACCTTAACAACAACAAACACCACGACCTCATGCATGATAACAACAACTACACCATTGTACTCTTGATCACATGCAAACATGATCATGCGTAAGTAATATGTAACCAACTACACATATACATAAGCACATATGATCAAACATGAGTGAATTATACTTGAAATTAAACCTGGAAGAATGATACATGCAACACGCATACAAGAATGTAACCAAAGATGAAAGAATGTAACCAAGGATACTACAACAATACATGTAAGTGACATAAATCGTCATGTAACCAATCATACACTCACAAGGATGCATTCCACAATAACAACCTCAAATTTCACATGACAACATCATGACGACATCACTACAACCATGAAAAACATCATGCAAATGAAACAAGCACATGGAATGCAAAGGTAAGAGACACACATGCAACTGACATGCAAGCATGACCAACACATACCCCATCCAGTTCGAGGGGTGAACCATGCTCTGATACCACATTGTAACACCATCCTCCCACATCTACCTAAGAAACTGACCAGTCGGGTTAAACATGCAACGATAGTTCACTATGATACAATTCGACCTCCTCAGTCCTGTTAAGGAACTGGAACCTACAAAAACACACCATACATATATTCAACATCAGCTACAAGACCCTCAGGAACCAACCCAATACTTTAGAAAACTTTCCATTGGGTCCCACTAAACTCTTGGACAACTTAAGCCTTAGTTGCTCTCATGCTATATGCATGACAACATGAAGAAACCCAAAGTCACTCTCAGAGGCTTTTTTTCCAGTGCCCCCAGGATTTGAGCCACTTTTTTACCCCCAGAGCCCAATCACTGACAAAATTGAACCATCTCTTCAAAACAGTAAAAAACATGGAAATCAAAGTATGAAAGAAAATACTTATTTAAAACCTTCACTGGACCCCTACTAGCCATCACAAGCATTTCGTAAAAAATATCACGAATATGTAATCTACTGGTGCAAATAGCAGTTCTAAGCATAATGGTTTCATATTTAGCTAACAATAGATAAGAACAATTGATGCCTCAATAGCTCAATTCCCATTCCATCCATTAGGTCATAGATACATTAATCATTCAATTGCAAGTAAAAAATATGATGAAAGACATACATAGCCAAGATAATAACAACATAAATAGTAGTGAAAGTACATCCATATAGGCCATATATAATCCATCAAAAAATTAATGATGCGAAATCCAAACCCGCGATGGGACTTCCACGTTCCACCCAACCATAGAATGGCTAAGCCAAATCTCTCTTCAGTCATTCACCCCCATGCCATATTCCAAACATGAATGTGGGATCTCATAGAACACATCAATAAAAAATCATCCAATGCTTCCAAAGGCCATCCACCTCAACCCATCAAATAGTGATTCCACCCCACAATCGGACATCACAAAACAATATTCATATTGGTCTCCATACAAGCCTTCTACTGCTTCGAGAGAGTTTGTTCCAACCAAGGCTTTTGGGACCAATAACTCAACCCACAATTGTTGTCGGGCTTCCAGAGCATTTGTCCAACCCAGGCTTCGAGGACTAGTAGCTCAAACCACCAAGGGCTTCCTGATATTTTTTCCAACCAAGGTTTCTAGGAGCAGTAACTCAACCCAAGTTGTTACAAAGCTTCCAGAGCGTTTGTGCAATGAGGGTTTCTAGGAACTAATAACTCAACCCAAGCTAAGGAAACATGAGACCTGACCAAAAACAAATAATGAAAGTAGACCCACAATCAGCATGGCTATTCGACAAATGGCAAGGCTAGGAAATCCGCTGTCAATGTAGGCAATCCTCCATGCCAATAATATATCATGACCATGAATCCACATGAATATGCCTGCATCCCAGAACTAGTGAAGAAAACATACATGCAACTCGGTACCTGTAAGAAAATGTGATGTATCTGCTGGTCTTGATGCCCCCTTCTGCTTTCTTTCTCTTTCTTTGCCTTCTTGGTCCAAGAATCCAAGTATGCCACACCCACCAAGAGTGTTCCAAGAAAACTCTAAGTCTCCAAAAGTATGAAAGATAGAGAGAATAATGAGAGAGTTCCAAAATTGAACTAACAAAAGGTTATCAACTAATCCTCAAAATCCTTTTTATGAATGAGGCCTCTATCTTCTTCATTTTCCATTATTTTCCTTCAATTTTCTCCTTACATGCAACCTGTGACCTTTCACCTCCCTTTTCTCCTAATTTCCACTATTTTCATAAATAAATTTGCAAAAAATGCGATTTTGTCTTGCCAAAGCCTTAGCCATTGCCTTTGCCAATTTCCTTAGCCATAAACAATCACAAGTGATCCCCATCACTAGGATTTTTCCAAACATTCAGCTTGGAATAAGTGCCACATTTGTTGGGTTCCCCGTTAATGGTGGTGTAGAAGGATAATCCAATGCTCCCCGTGTGTTTCGTGGCATGTGCTTAACACTAGCGATGTGTCTGTTTACTAACACCTGTGGTTTTGGTGTAACGGCAATCATGTCTCCAATAAGTGGTATCAGAGCCAAAGGTCTCGAGTTCGAAACACACCTCGCTTGCGTTGGAGGGGGGAGATTGTTGGGCTCCCCCTTAATGGTGGTGTAGAAGAATAATCCAACGCTCCCCATGTGTCTCGTGGCAGGTGCTTAACACTAGCGATGTGTTTGTTTACTAACACCTACGGGTTTTGCTGTAACGAAAATCATGTCTCCAACAACATCAACCGTGGTTATTATTTTTCCTTTATTCACTTTTATTACATCGAATTTTCATGAGGGCTATTACATTTACAATGTGTTCTTCAAAATAAATTCTCTTTTTGCAACACATTTAATGCATTAGGCCACTGGATATAGAAAATATTTCTTAACCTTCCTAGAAACACATTATAGCTTGAATATGATATTATAAAATGCAAAAAAATAGGTTAAAATATGCTAAAGGATGGCAATATGGGCCTTCAATTGTATCTACTTGGGAGGCCCATCACACACATTTATACTAATTAACTATCCAGTAGCTATTTGATGGGCCTTATTTAATGAATATTGCCACAGACATTAATTGACTAACTCTCAATTACCCTAACATAGTGAGATTAGCTTATGACCTTGACACGGTGCCTACAAACCCACTCTCTCCTACAATTAAGTGCAAACAAACCCACTCTCTCTAAAAATCATTTTCCCAAATTTTAGAGGGTAAAATAATTTTACCTTAAAAATTGCCAAATCTTTATAGAGGCTATGTTAAATCATTAGAAAATAGAATAGTTTTACAAAAAATATAGCTAAACATTTTCTAGTTTGCATATTATGGACTAGCGACATTTGCCAAGGTTATTAAACATTCAAATAAATTTCCATTCTTAAAATTTCCCCTATGTGACTGTTACTAAAATTTGTATTTCATGTATAGTAATATATTCATCTAAGCTTTAACATACAATAGGTTCTAGTTATGTTGCAGCGTAAATGCCAATCTCTCTTAACATAGAGTTAGCTCTCATCAAACTAACACCGACACAAATAGCCATATTACCTAGGAGCACCGTCATTTCTTCATATAATATCTAGGTCCTAAGAGAAACGACTATTTTTAATTTTAATTCACTCTCTGCGATGAGATTAAAGGATTGTTCTTTTGTCTCTTAGAAATTTGCTTGTTTTTACAAACACACATGGCTTATGAGGCCTAGAGAGTTTAGCTTGTGAAATCTTACCTCCTCAAAAGAATGTGCACCATATTGATTACATCTTACTTCCAAATCCTTAATACTAGTGAAAATAAACCCATAGCTCGACAGGTAAGCCCTCATACACTAAATGATTACCATGGTCTCATGCTCATTATGCATTTCTTTGTGGCCTTGAATGTTACAAGTACTTTCTGCAGCATTAAGATTCAATGAAAGAGCATTCTTTTTGAGCTTCTTCATTATTCACCATCTCCGTGTAGTATGATTTTCAAATATTTTCTTTCCTCATTTTCTTTTTCAAATCACCATCTCCTTGTATTATGATTTTCAAATATTTTCTTTCCTCATTTTCTTTTTCAAATTTTGCGACCTTCGCACTCACGACTTTATTCGGTTTTAATAGAAAGTAACTGGGAAGAAAACCAAATACATATAAAACTCTGCCAGCGTTTTATTACTTGGAATTTTGGTGCTGAGGGGAAATAAATCGAAACGCCGGAAATCACCTTCAGGAAAAAATAATTATGACGAGTGATAACAGAGCGGTTCTTCGGTCAAGGAATCGAGTGGGTTTTTATGTTGATGATAGATTCCCTAGTTTTAATAAACGGCATGCAATTTATTTATTCGAATTTTGTTATTATTCATCGTATCTCCAAATATTTTGAAAACTATAATTAAATGAACTCAAAATATCCCTATAAACTCTTCTTAGAAAAAACAAATACCAACATTCTTCATTATGTAAGTTAAATGAGACAGAGTCCTATGTTGGGTTGAATTCTCCGTTTTCCTTGTCATTTTCTACTCTTTACTCCGAATTAGTTAGCGAGGCCTTCTTCCTTGAGCTCTCTGCTGTTTTTCTACTTTTTCTAGCAATCTCGGTATTTTTTTTATAATCGGTAACCTGTGTGGAAAGCGGTTAGCAATATGTGGGGTAAAATCCGATAGTATGAAAGAAGAAGGCTTCACGGAAAGATTGAGAAACTTCCTCATCATCGTTACCGAAAAAGCAGGAAGATGGTTGCCTTGTCCATCAGCATATTGTCGACGACTCTCCCAACAACAACTCTGTGCATCAATTATGTTTGGAATCTCCCTTGTCTGGTACATCTCTATGACGGTGATCTCTTGCTGAAAACTACCTTAGTTGCCACCTCTCATCAATGGTGACTTGCCTTAGTTAACAATATTCTGGTTGAGCACATGTCTAGATTGATGAGAACATTGTTAGCAACTTTATTATCAACCATTTCTCTGTCCAGGATTTTTTTTTTTTTTTTTTTTTCCCTTTTTGACATTAATCTTGATATTTTTTCTTTATCATAAATTATTAGTGGTCAAAACTTATATCCAGAGAAATATTTCACTAACACATTCACATTAATAAATCTGATTGATATACAGTTAAATGTCAATTGAATATATGTTATACTATAAATCTAATATGAATTAATAATTATGTGATCCCTAATATATAAAAACAAATCACATGTTATAAATCAATATATTAATATTGCTAATATAAATATTTTTAAAATAAAAAATAAAAATAATATTTATATATATATATATATAGTTAATTAATTAATTAATAACTATTGTTAATTAAATAATATTGTTTATTATTTAATAATTACTAATTAGTAATTGTTGACCATTAAACATTATTCATAAACAATAAAAATAAAATTAATTAATAAATAATAATAAAATAAATCCTAAAATAAATAAACCTTTAATAAATATTGTAAATCCAAACTATACAATTTGTTTTGATACATATTATAATCTCTAAAACAAACATGGTCGATCATGGATGAATATTCATATTAATATTATAAATTTAATATGCTAAATTAATATATTAATATTAAATTAGCATATTAAATATTGTTAATTATATTTATTAATATAAACATCGTGAATTAAGTAACTATTAAATATTGTTAATTAAATTTAATATTGTTAAATATTAAATATTTTTAATTAATATAAATATAGTTAATTATTTAAGAATTATTAATTATTAATTGTTAATGATTAATAATAAATAATAATTAAATAAACCTTAAGATAAATAAACCATTAGATAAATATTGTAAGCTCAAGTTATATAAACCCTTAATAAATATTATAAGCTCAAGTTATATAAACCCTTAATAAATATTATAAACCCTAAAACAAACATAATTGACCACACACGATGATAGTTGATTTTCATATTGAGACAATCTTTGTCACAATGCGTTATTGGACCATTGTTGACCATGATCAATTTTCATATTGAGAGAATATTCCTCACAATGTGACATTGGATCATGGTTGACGATGGTTGACAATGGTTCACGATAGCTAATTTTCATATTGAGAGAATCTTTGATAGAATACGACGTTGGACGAAGGTTGACCATGGTTGTCACAATGTGATGTTGGACCATGAGACAATCTTTGACACGATGTGACCATGGTTATTGACCATGCTTGACCATGGATGATTTTCATATTGAGATAATATTTGTCAAAATGTGACATTTGACCATGGTTGACGATGGTTGACGATGGTTAACGATGGTTGACCATGGTTGTTTATGATTGACCATGGTTGACCATGTTTGATATTATAAAGCAAAGTGAATAATAAATCTAAGGGATTAATACTAAAACCCCAAGAGATTTTGAACCCAATGGACTAATATTATAAACCCAATGTATATAAACTGAAGGGATTAATAAACACAATGAATTTATATTATAAACCTGAGGGATTTATATTAAACCCCAGCAACAATATTATAAACCCTATCAATATTATTATACCCTAAGCATATGAAACCTTACATTAGTAAACCCAAGGGACTCTTATTATAAACCCAAGGAACTAATGAACCCAAGGGAATAATATTGTAAACCCAAGTTATATAAACCCTTAAATAAATATTTTAAACCCTTAAACAAACATGGTCAACCATATATGACGATTGTTGATTTTCATATTAAGACAATCTTTGTCACAATGAGCTATTCAACTAGGGTTGACCATGATCGATTTTCATATTGAGAGAATATTTCTCACATTGCGACATTGGACCCTGTTTGACCATGATTAATGATGGTTCACGACGGTTGATTTTCATAATGAGACAATCTATGTCAGAATGCGACATTGGATTGAGATTGACCATGGTTATGACAATGTAACATTAGACCATGAGACAATATTTGACACAATGTGACCATGGTTGAGTGTGGTTGATTTTCATATTGAGACAATCTTTCTTGAAATGCGACATTTGAACATGGTTGACAATGGTTGACCATGGTTGGCTATAATTAACCATGGTTGACCATGAACCCAAGGGATTATGAACCGAAGCGAATATTATTAAACTCAAGGGACTAATATTATAAACCCAAGTTATATAAACCCTTAGATAAATATTGTAAACAATAAAAATAAACATGGCTGACATGATTAGCCATGGATGGCTATGATTGACTATGGTTGACCATGATTGATATTATAAATGCAAGGGATTTTTATTATAAACCCAAGGGATTAAGACTAAAACTTCCAAGGGATTATGAACCAAAGGTAATATTATTAAACCCAAGGGACTACTATTATAAACTCAAGGTATATAAACCCAAGCGATTAATAAACCCAATTAATTTATATTATAAACCCAATGGATTATAAACTTAAACTCAAGGTATACAAACCCGAGTGATTAATAAGCCCAATGAATTTATATTATAAACCCAATGGATTATAAACTGAAGTGATTTATATTAAACCCTAGAAATAATATTATAAACTCTATCAACATTATTATACGCTAGGAATATTAAACCTTAGATTAATAAACCCAAGGGATTGATATTATAAACCCAAGGCACTAATAAACCCAATGGATTCATATTCTAAACCCAAGCTATATAAACCCTTCAATAAATATTATAAACCCTAAAACAAACATGGTTGACTATGGATGACGGTGGTTGATTTTCATATTGAGACAACCTTTTTCACAATGTGCTATTCAACCATGGTTGATCGTGATTGATTTTCATATTGGGAGAATCTTTCTCACAATACGACATTGGACACTGTTTAACCATGGTTGACCATGATTGACGATGATTCACTATGTTTGATTTTCATATTGAGATAATATGTGTCAGAATGCGATGTTGGACCATGGTTGACCATGGATGACAATGGTTGATTTTCATATTGAGAAAATCTTTGTCACAATGCACTATTCAACCATGGTTGTCCATGATCGATTTTCATATTGACAGAATCTTTCTGACAATGTGACATTGGACCCTGGTTGACCATGATTGACGATGGGTCATGATGGTCGATTTTCATATTGAGACAATTTGTGCCAGAATGCGAGGTTAGACCAAGGATGACCACGGTTGTCACAATGTGACATTGGACCATGAGAGAATCTTTGACATAGTGTGACCACGGCTATTGACCATGTTTTACCATGGTTGATTTTGATATTGATACAATCTTTGTGGAAATGTGACATTTGACCATAGTTGATGATGGTTGACCATAATTGGCTATGATTGACCATGGTTGACCATGATAGATATTATAAACCCAAAGGAATAATAAACCCAAGTGATTAATACTAAAACCCCAAGGGATTATGAAACCATGCAAATAATATTAAACCCAAGGTATATAAACCATGAGATAAATATTGTAAACACTATAATAAACATGGTTGACCATGATTGACCATGGTTGGCTATGATTGACCATGGTTGACCATGAATGTTATTATAAACCCAATACACTGTTATTATAAACATAAGGGAATAATAAACCCAAGGGGTTACTACTAAAATCGCAAGGGATTATGAGCATAAGGGAATATTATTAAAGTTAAGGGACTAATATTGTAAACCCAGGGTATATAAACACTAACACAAATATTGTAAATACTAAGATAAACATGGTTGACCATGGTTGATTTTCATATAGAGACAATTCTTGTCACAATGTGATATTGGACAATAGTTAACCATGCTTAACCATAATTGATCTTCATATCAATACAATTTTTGTTACAATGCGACGTTTAACCATGGTTGAGAATGATTGATCAAGGATGACCATGTTTTACTTTATAAAACATGGTTGACCATGCTTGACCAAGTGATTGGCCTCTAAATTAGACATAAATTAAGGCCCGTGCCTCTAAAATAGACATAAATTAAGACCTATCTAACTATCCTTCTACACAGTAAACCTCTCTTTTTGTATTAGATAATGCGTTTTTAATTTTAATATATTCATTAGGAAGGTTTATGGATAATTTCATATTTGTGCCTAATATTATTTATTTTTGTGGAATATTGTGAGAATATTGGGCAGATTATGAAGATTTGGAGGACATAATCTAGGGACCTTCTCCCTACTACAGGAGGATAAATATTAAATAATAAATCAACAAGATATTATGGAATTATGGGATAGATTCTGGAGCTCCAATCATTGAGAAAATCTATGAATGTGTTCCCTTCCATTTAATGTAGATTCCTAGTATTGGGAATCAGATCCACTTATCAAGGGATTTTGATGAGGAAAGATTCCCCCTTTCATGGGGAACGATTCCTAATAATTTTTTTGTAAGTACCAAATCGAATTTTCCTCTAGGGGTTGAATTCTATTAGTCTTCTTGTGGAGAGAATTTGTATTTTTGCAACTCCATTGTGATTTCTTGCAGGGATGTAATTGTATTGATGGAAATAATGAAGATTGATGCCATGTTCAGCTTCCAAATCTTGGTATCCTTCATAGGAATCTGATTTTCCTTGGCCTTGACCATCCTAGGAGCTTTACAGCCCTTTTGTATAATTTTGTTTTCTTCCTTTTAGTTCTTATTCACATGCATCTCTTGTTCTTGTCATTTTTCTATTTTTTCATTTAGTATTAATGATTTCTTGTTGTAGGTATGAGTAAAATGGTTGAAGTAAGTTATTTTGCAGGATTCCATGAATCATTTCATATTTTGAACAAATTTGAAAGGTCATAGTAATCATTGAGTTACATGGATTAGCATTTTTATTCCCAAATCTATATTTCTGGAAGTCCTTTATGGCAAATAACAATAAATTTCTACTATTTTTTGGAGCATTATAATGAGCTTAAATCAAGTTTATTCCAATTGAATTATATCACAAAACCATTCTCATTAATAAAAAAATTTCCCATTGCATTTTCACTTGATTAGGTTAGGCATTTGATAGATTTACTAGCTCACTAGTTCTTGAATTTCTAGATTTTAGACTAGTAATTTTATGCCATTTTTTAGATTGTTTAACAGGGGGGATTTTACGGGATTCCACTTGGAATGGAGACCTAATACATCCTAGTCAATAAAAAAAATTATCCCATCCAATTTGGGTTTGATTTTGTTGTTCATTCAGTGAATTATAACTCCTTATAGAAAATCCGTTGTTTCTTGTAGTACACTATAGGAAACCTTGTAGTAGCCTTCTGACATGCATATAGTTGCCCATATTGACTCAAGAATCTTGGCTATTTTACCCTATGGTGGAATAAAGACCCTTAGGATCTAAATCAATTATTAGGGAAGACTAAAGGCCACTTACGACTTGCGTCTTTACCCATGCAAAACATTTGAACGATTTGGGCTTAATGGACAAATTTATGAAATGGATAATACAATGATGGTTTCCACATCCAATGAACTATGTTAATACATCTAAAATATTTTAAATGTAATGGTTTACATTTATTTCATGATCTTTACTTTATGCAATTAAAATAAATTTCCTTCCTTGTACTTTCTTTCTCACAATATGTTAAGGTTCCCATTTGGAGCATTTCATTTTCTACAATTAGTTTAGGATTTGACTTTAGTACATGCACTCCATTACATCATGACAGCAAAGGAAGGGCTCATTGCATGCTGCACATGTAATTCCAATACCTCTTATATTTGTACGAACACCTGATTCATAATTAAAGTTGGTAGCCTTGGGAGTTGCAACATTCTTGTTGCAATACTGAGGCCCATCAATTTTTGGCGCCATTGGTGGGGAGGTGTCAAACTATGCATTGTTTTCTTCCCTAGGTGATTCATTTGTTTTTACTTTCTGCAGAAACAATATATTTGCATTATGCATATTTCATTTCAAAAACACAAAAATGCATTGCATTAGTATTTTCATCCAATCATAAAAAAACAAAAAAAAATCTTCAACACCAACCCACCCCCATTTGATCATGTTGTGTATTAAGAGCCACATCACTATCCACTTTTGCAGATAGAAGAAGAAGAGATGGAAATGAAGGTAGAAGAAATGGATGGAGAAAATGACAATGAGGAAGATCCTCCTAGATTTCTTATTCAAGATACTGATATCAAAGTGCATATAAAGAACATCCCTCCATCTTTTCTTCCAAACTTTCATGGTCTAAGGTGAGAGGAATCAAAAACCTTTCTCTTTCATTTTGAAATTGTTTGTAGATATTATGATTACTTACTAAACACTCAAAAATTGAGATTATTTCCAGTAACATTGAATGATAGATCTCTTAAATGGCTATGAGTTCAAGGACTAATTGAATAAGATCATGGAATGATATGCAAAATATATTTCTAGAAAAATACAAAGATCATGATGTTAAAGAAGAAATATTTAGAATGAATCAAAAAGAAGATGATATCCTTGAGGATCTAATGGAGAGGTTCATGTATACTATTGAGAGGGGAAAACTACATCATTTAGGATCTGACATACTAAAAACCCTCTTACGTAGAACAATTAGGGATGAATGGATTGATCTCCTTGATCTCACGAGTAAATTTGATGTATACCAATTATCATTTAAATATATTTGTGAAACATTCAAACACATATCAAGAGGAAGGGAAAGAGTAATTCAATCAACATCAAGATTGGTAAGTCAAGTTAAACTTGGAAATTTTCTTGATAAATTTAAAAAACAAATTCTTAGAAATCTAAATGAACAAGTAGAAATGTTAAGAATACAAAATGAGAAAAAAGATGTTGATATTTGTGTTCTCCATGAAGAATCCCATGATGTTAGATATTACCCCTCATTACCAAGGTTCAATGAAGTTTACCAACAAGACAATGGAGCAAGTCAATTTCCATGCAGCTATGTTATGTTAGCCCTAACAGGACCATGGTAACCTATTCAAACTGATATGATGCAAGAGACTACTTTACAATTTCAAGCTAACACACATCCATATCAAATTAATTGTAACACACCCTTTCCTTCACAACTTTGGCCATCTTAACCCCAAAACGAATCTTGGAAACATGATTGATAGGGAACTTATGGGATCTATCAATAATATCCTCAATATTTTCCTCAATATCCTCTATAGCCAACTCCATGTTATCCATGCCATTCACCTCCACCACTACCACAACGTAAACCACATCCATCTCAAATATCCACTCCCACTCAACTACCTGTACCACCATTTTCGAACCCACACAATGAAGTAGCTAAGCCCACTTACAATGCTGAGGTACAACACTTCCAATCATCTCATCTTGATCTGAATGGTATTCATCTTAGCTCAAGAAGAGTATCACAAAAAATAGATTATTTTGATGTCATTAAAGGAACACATCCAGAAGAAGAATATTTATACAAGAAGACCAAAGGATCATGGGCTGCACTTGATGAAGGTCAGACATTAGAATAAGAGATTGCGAAATTTCTCTCATGGTTACCATAAAATCCTCCATGTTTTCAAGAGAAAAATTAGCAAAAATAGGAAGATTTAAAGGTCATGGAAGAAGAATAATACATCCAAGATGATCCAGCTCAGCAAGTGGACTAGGGGCATCATAGCTATATTAAGATATGGTTCTAGATAGTGATTAAGTTGCAACAACACTCTCTTTTTCAACTGTGCTTGATATCATCAAAGTCACATCATTTGATCCCTCAAATTGAGGTACATGTCGAAGCATACATTTCAAGCCTACACATCAATTTCTTTATCATCTTGATGTGCAAATGGATGCATTGGAAGTATTCTTATAATTGAAAGTGATTTTTTTTTCAAATAGAGTAAGGTAGAAAAAGTAAAAAAAAAAATTAAGAGAAAAAATAGAAATCTCAAGTGAAAACATCGTTTGAGGTACCTGAGATTGGCTCATTGATTGAGAAACTCTATTAGGTGGTCCATGGGTTGGAAAAAAAAAGAAAAAAATAAAAAAATAAAAGATCCTAGGTGAAAACCTCCTTTTAGGCGCCTAGACACACCTACTAGTTGAAAACCTTATTTAAATGGCTTGTAGGCCTACAAGCAAAAAAAGAAAAGAAAAGAAAATATTTTCTCCATGTATCTCTCTAACGAATGTATGTATTCTCCAACATCGGCAAGCAATAAAAACAAGTTGGCACCCCAAAAAAGAAAAAAATGGTCAAAATTCTAGTGAAAGGAAGTCAAACTTGGACTTTCTCTTCCTTTTATCAGATGCTCCAGAAGGACCAAGGTGATGAAAATCCATAACCCTTATCTATTTCCACCATCCACTCATCGTTCCCAAGCTTTTACCACTCATTTTCCTTGTTGTCCGGAAATACTACAGGAATGCAATGTTTTACTACAAGAAACTGAAACACATAGATCAAAAAAATATTATTGTCATATCTTGAAAACCATGCATCCATTTGCCAAGATATTTTAGGACGAGATGCATATGGATGATGGTAAAATGCTCAAACAATTCAACAAATTCCAGTGCATAGTTTTTGAGAAATCAACCTCCACCACATAAAATCAGTTTTGAATTTTCTCGATATTCATGCATCCATTTAAAACATTGCTTCATGGGGAGATGCATATGGACGATGGTAACATCCTGGAAAAATATCAGCAAATTCTAGTGCACATTTTTGAAGAAATCGACCTCCATCAACTTCATCCACTTTTTATTTTTCTCGAGATTCGTGCATCCATTGGACATATTTGTTTTATGGGGAGGTGCATAAGGATGATGGAAACATGCTCAAAAAATTTCAAGCCAATCCATTCTACCATTTGGGAGATATGGACAAAACAAGACTTCTACAAGGTTTCGTGTAGTACTACAGGAGTGCTAGTTTACTACAAGAAATAGGATGAAAGTTATAGGCAAAGACAGAAAGTGAAATAATGTATGGGAAAGGTGCCTAATGGTGGAATAATGTATAGGGAAGGTGAACATCACCCATGGCCAAGCGCAACACTCCAAGAAGGCCAGATTTCACTAAGATAGCTTGCTCATGGTAATTGGAAGAAAAAATTTTAGAATCACCAAGCTACGAAGACCTGTTTAGAAGAAAACAAACGAAATTATCACCTTGAGAGGACCATGGATCGATGATCAACTCAATAGCATCATGCACGCCTCTCCAACAACCATCAGGTAGGTACAAGTATGCAATATTCTTTACCTCTTCTCTTGATGATATTATAGTTAGAATTTGTTGTCAATGCATGAGAGATGAGGTTTTATAAGCTAAGGGACGGTCAATAGTCTCAGATGCCTTCAACTAGCTAATTGTAGCTCACTCCTTCAATCATTCAATGTGGAAAAGCCAAATTAGGAAGGGTGATGATTTCGAGGAATAGAGATAGTATTTGAAAGAAGAAACGTATGAAAAGGCCAAGTCATCACAACACTCCAAGCCCTCTATCCACTTAATATCCACTATCTATCCATCATTCATCCATCTTATTTGATAAGAAAAAATTAATATTTTTCAAGAACAAACCATAGACTCTATCGCGCCCTGAAAATTTCCTTAAAAACACATAGAGCACATCTTCTCCATTTTCACAGATTTACACTACTCTCTCTATTCCCTAGCATCGTCCTGCAAACCCGCTACATCATTTCTCATCACTCCCATATGATTAGAGGACCCTAAAAGAGGAGGAATTACTGCTACAGTAAGGCAGAATGTTGCTACAAGAAGGAAGAAAGGAACAAATTATGCTAAAAAATTTGGCAGTGCCTAAGAGAGACCTAATCAAAACAAAGAACTCCAAGGCCATCAGACAATCATATAGCCCACAAAAGAGAACAAGAAAGAAGGAAATCATTCACCATCAAAATAGAACTCAAACTGCAGTGATGCAAATAGACTTTCCAAGAGGCCTCCAATCTCTTTCTAGCTTTTGTCCAAGGCATAAAAGATGTTATAGAAATGGGAGAAAGACATGGCAGTGAAGTTGAGGGCCTACCCTAGGCTCAAACTATCATTTCTTCTCAAAACAAGTTTAAACGAGGTTTTTTGTAGTACTACAACAATTGCTACATGGTTTCCTATAGTACTATAGGAACCGCTACAGGGATTCCTATAGTTTACTACAGGAAAAACAGATTTACTACAGAATGTCTTTGTTCTCATATAAAGGTATTTTGAAGGTTTCAGAAGTGTCCAAATGGGGGAAAAAGGTAACACGAGGTTGGAAAAGGATGTGGAAGGCCTGGCCAAATTGAAAAAATATTTAACCCATCTTGAATAAGGGGAAGAAGGCAGGCTAATGGTCTCAAGAAGCACTGCGATTTTTTCTATGCACAAACAATTTTGAAAGAATGAGTGAAAATGGAATGAAGGCTTCAAGGGAGAAGATATGAATGAAATAGTCCTACAAGCCAACAAAGTCACTTGCAAAGAGGAAAGTTATATTTTTTTGCTTGAAAGGTTGTTAAACTATCATGAAAAGAACAACTAGATTTTTGTGGTCGTCCTTGCAAAACTTATAGCGAAGCTTCTCAAGAGAAAGGACTATGGAATGCACAAGAGAGAGGCCACCAGGGCCATGAATGAGGCACAATGAGGTTACTAAGTTGCTCAGAGGATGAGAAAAAATTCCAACAGGGGGTATAATGGGCCACTAAATTAGACATAAATTAAGGCCCGTCTGACCATCTTTCAACATATTAAATTTCTATTTTTCCATTAGATCATGTATTTTTAACTTTAATATGTTCATTAGGAAGGTTTATGGATAATTTCATATTTGTGACTAATATTATTTATTTTTGTGTAATATTGTCAGAATATTGGGCATATTATGAATATTTGGAGGAGATAATGTAGGGACCTACTCCCTACTACATGGGGATAAATATTAAATAATAAATCAACAAGATATTAAGGAATTATGGCACAGATTATGGAGCTCCAATGATTGAGAAAATCTAGGAATGTTTTCCCTGCCATTTAATGCAGATTCTTAGTATTGGGAACTAGATCCACTAATCAGGGGATTTTGGTAGGGAAAGCTTCCTCCTTTTATGGGGAATGATTTCTAATCATTTCGTATATGTACCAACTAAAATTTTCCTGTAGTGGTTGATTTTTATTAGTCTTCTTCTGGAGAGAATTCATATTTTTTGTAACTCCACTGTCATTCCTTGTAGGGATATTGTTATGAAACCAGCTCAAGAAAAGATAAAAAAGATAGATCAACGCCTTAGAATTCAGCCTCTTTGAGGGGGAAACCTCCTTTACATTACATAAATGAACAATTCTTGGATGATTCAAATGACAAAACCTCCTTTCTATATATAGGAGTCTAAGGAGTCACAATATAATCCAGCCGACCTAACAATAATAATAGAAAGCCACAAAAATAACAATAGAGGGATTCTATGGGCACATTAATAACAATATGGGGGCAATGGGAGAAAAACAATATAAATAAGGGGTATAACTACAATAGTAATGGGGTAATCACTAGTATTATAGGGACCCAACATGCCCCTCTCCTTCAAAAAAGTGTTGTCCTCAACGCTTGAGTAGTTCTGGATACTTCTGCATAAAATTCTCATCCTCCCATGTGGAATCTTCAGCGGATAAGTTCTTCCACTTGATAAGGTACTCTGAAATTGATCGATTTTGTAGCTGTCGAGTTCTTGTTTCTATAACTGCTTCCGGTTCCAATATAATTTTTCCTTCCTCGTCAAGTTCTGGCAATATTGTTTGAACTGGGAGCTTGTCTCCTATAACCTTCTTTAAGCATGAAACATGGAAAACTGGGTGCAATCGAGAAGCTGCAGGAAGCTCCAATTTGTATGCCATAGTACCAATCTTTTGCAACACCTTGTACGGACCATAATACTTTGGTGATAATTTATTATCCTTCTTAGCTTTCCTGAGGGACATTTGCTTATATGGTTGTAGCCGTAGGAATACCCAATCACCTACATCAAAACTTCTTTCACTGCGATGTTGATCTGCCTGTTGTTTCATTCTATTTTGTGCCAACACGAGGTTATCCTTTAAGAGTTGGAGGACTTGTTGTTGATGTTCGATGTGATGTTCCACTGCCTGAACCTTAGAATTTTCTCTTAAATATGATGTGATGGATGGTGGTTGATACCCATAAAGTGCCATAAATGGGGTCATTTTTGTTGCTGTATGTATGAAAGGAAGTGTTATACCACCATTCAGCCAGAGGCAACCATTTGACCCATTGTGTCTGTTTATCAGATACAAAGCAACGAAGATATCCTTCCAAACATTTGTTTACTATCTCAGTTTGCCCATCAGATTGAGGATGATAAGATGAGCTATGAGCTAACTGAGTACCAAGACAAGAAAATAATTCTGTCCAAAAATTTCCAGTGAAAATGGGATCTCTGTCACTTACAATAATCTTTGGGTTTCCATGTAGCTTTTGAATTGTTTCCATAAATGCAGTAGAAACTGTACTGGCTTTAAATGGATGTGATAATGCACAAAAGTGTGCATACTTGGTAAGTCTGTCAACTACCACCATGATGACACTCTTTCCCTCAGACTTGGGTAAACCTGTGATAAAATCCATTGAAACCTCCTCCCAACGTTGGCTTGGAATGGATAAAGGTTGTAATAGACCTGGTGTCTTAATTGTTTCAACTTTATTTTGTTGGCAAACCAAACATTCTGCCACAAACTTTTGAATATCTGATTTAAGGCCATCCCAAAAAAATTCCTTCTTAACCCTGTGGTAAGTTTTTAAAAATCCTGAGTGCCCTCCTAAGGGAGAAGTGTGCAATTCCATAAGAATCTTTTGTTTTAGCTGGGAATTCTTACAGAGGTATAAGCGATCTTTGTACCATAACGAATCATTTTTCCAGCTAAATGTATCAGACGTACTGGAATCTTGTTGTAGCTTTCGAATAAGTGCCCACACTTCTTCGTCATTCTTCCATTCCTCCCTTGCTTCATTTATCCAATCTGGTTGGATAATAGAAATAGCGCACAACAATGCTTCCACATCCTCATCCTTTCTTGAGAGTGCATCTGCCACCACATTTTGCTTCCCTTTTTTGTAGATGATTTCAAAGTCATAACCCAACATCTTTGTGACCCACTTTTGTTGCTCTTCAGAGGATAATCTTTGTTCTAAAAAGTATTTAAGGCTATCATGATCTGTTTTTACCTTGAAGTGTCTTCCCATTAGGTAGGGTCGCCATTTCTTAAGTGCATGGAGTATTGCCAACATTTCCTTCTCATAAATAGCTTTGCTTAAAAACTTTCCCTTGATTGGACGACTTTCAAAAGCAATGGGTCTTTCATCTTGCATTAGAACAGCACCAATTCCATTTCCTGAAGCATCACATTCCACAATAAAGGTTTTTGTGAAGTCCGGTGTAGCTAAGACCGGTGCTTGGCACATTGCCTCTTTAAGATGTTCAAAGGCCTTTGTTGCTTCCGGAGTCCATGAAAATGCATCTTTCTTCAATAATGTTGTTAGAGGTGCTGCTATTCTCCCATAATTCTTAACAAACTTGCGATAATACCCTGTCAACCCAAGAAATCTCGCAGATGCTTTATGGATGTGGGGATTTTCCATTCCTTAATGGCTTTAATTTTGCTAGGGTCTACCTTAACTCCTTCATGAGATACAATATGACCCAAATATTCCACCTCCTGGACTCCAAAGAAACATTTGGATCTTTTTGCATATAATTGTTTCTCCTCCAATAGTTGTAGCACCCTGTCAACATGTTCAACATGATCCTTCCAAGACTTGCTGTAGATTAGTATATCATCAAAAAATACTAACACAAATTTTCTAAGGAATGGTTTGAAAATTGAATTCATCAAACCTTGAAATGTTGAAGGTGCATTGGTAAGGCCAAAAGGCATGACCAAAAATTCATAATGACCCTCATGAGTTCTAAATGTGGTTTTCGGAATGTCTTCAATCTTCATTCTGATTTGATGATATCCTGAACGAAGATCCAACTTGGTGAAGTAAATTGATCCATGCAATTCATCCAGTAATTCATCAATAACAGGAATGGGGAACTTATCTTTAATAGTGAGCTTGTTGAGCTCCCTATAATCCGGACACATGCGCCATGATCCATCCTTCTTGTGCACCAATACTACTGGAGCAGAGAAAGAACTTTGACTCGGTTGAATTATACCAGCCTCTAGCATTTCTGCAACCATACGTTCAATTTCACTTTTTTGGACATAGGGATATCTGTACGGCCTGATGTTTGGAGGAACACTTCCTGGAATCAGATGAATAGCATGATCATGATCACGCATAGGTGGGAGACCTTTGGGAGTCTCAAATACCTTGGAATGATTGTCCAGGACTTTTTGGAGATCTGGAGAAATAGATGATTCCAATGTGGAAACATCTAGCGAACATAATTGTGCAATTACACCCCTTTGCTCCTTTTTTAGAAGCTTTGTCATACCATTAGAGCTGATTATCTTTCCTGGTTTCCCTGCAATACCCCTTAATTCAACTTCCTTTCCTTCCGTAGAAAATTTGATGAAAAGTTCTTGAAAATTAAAAGCTATTGTACCCAAGGATTGTAGCCATTGGACTCCTAGTACAACATCAGCACCTCCCATTGGAATGGAAAGCATTGGGCTAGTCAATACATATTCTCCCATGGATAGCTTGATATTATGGCACTTTCCAGAGCAATTTATTGTTCCTCCATTTGCAATCATCACTTGACACTCTGGTGCTGGATATAGGAAGCAATTCAATTCTTTTGCTACCCTACAATGAATAAAATTGTGGGTGCTTCCTGAATCAATCAACACTATTACCTTTTTCTTCTTGATTTGTCCTTCTATCTTGATGGTTTGAGGAGTGGTAATTCCTGCCAATGCATTACAAGATATGGTCGGATTTATTTGTTCTTCATCTAGGCTTTGTTCCTGGAGTATATCCTCTTCTTTTGACCTTTCTTGCTCCTTTTCTTCTTCCTCTTCACAATCTATGTAGAATAATTTCTTCTCAGCACACTTATGACCTTTAGTGTATTTGCTATCACAACTGTAACAAAGCCCTTTTGCTCTTTTTTCTTCCAATTGTTGTGGTGTCAACCTTATAGGTTGTGGAAGACTAGGGGCAACAACACTTCCGTCTTTATAGTTGTGAGTGGTATGCTTCCTGGTTGCCATAATTTTGCTTTCCATTTTTCTTGCTAACCTGAATGCCTTCTCTAATGAATCAGGTTCCCAAAGGCGAACATCATGTTGGATATTATCCTTTAAAGACCCTATGAACACATCAATCCTATGCTCCTCTGGAATATCTTTTACCCTTATGTTCAATTTTTGGAACTCCTCAATGTGCTCCATTATTGAACCCTTTTGTTTGAGACTTATCAATTGGCTAAAAAAAGTGTTGCTTTTTGTATCCTCATAATGTGCTATCAATTCTTCCGTAAAAATTGCCCAAGTGATAAATTGTTTACGAGAGCAAAGCCATTGATACCATACAAACTGATTTGGTTCCAAATATAAAGTTGCCATACGTACCTTTTGTGTGTTTTGCACATTATTGAGATCGAAGAACTGCTCCATCTGTAATATCCATGTGGCGGGATCCTTGCCATCAAACTTCCTCATATCGATTTTTGGAATATGGTGGGTCTTCGATCCAACATTAGAGTCTATGGAATCATGATTAACATTTCTTTTGTTCACATCATGAGTTTCCTTTACAACCTTTTCACCATTAGTAAGTATTTCTTGTAGAAAATTTGTCAAATCTGTCTTCAAATCTGCCATGTCTGTCTTCAAATCTGTCCTCAAATCTGTCTTCAGATCATCCATCTTAGCTTCCATGCCCTTTATCTTAGATTCCACGCCATTTATCTTAGATTCCACGCCATTTATCTTAGCATATGTTAGCTTTTGTGAGCGTGACATTTGTTGCACTTGTTCTTGTAATTTTGATATATCATGTAGCATTTCTTCCTCTTCTTCATGAGTCATGCTAGAGCTTTCAGGTTCCTTACTAGGTGTTTGCATTTTCTTTCCTCAGGGCATTAGTTACCGATAATAATGCTTTACTATGCCCTTTGAATTCCTTCAAACCAAGCTTATGCAAAAATTAAAAAAAAAACTACACACCTTTTTTTTACTTTGTAGAATCCTGATATTAAATCTGATGTATCTCTGTAATTTCGAATCATCCAGTTCTGAAATTGTGACCTGTAGTAACCTTCTATGTCCTCTTTCCAATGCCACTAGTCTGATCCAAATTGGATTCTCCAAGAAAGAGTTATGCACAATCTCCCGCAGTGACCTGATTATAGACTATTTCAGTAGATCGAACTTGTATCAAGTGCCACGTGTCACTGCTTCAACCTTTGACTCTGAAAATTATATAAAAGAAAGCTACAGCCCGTCCTCTTTTTGTACCTTCTTACAAAATTTCAATCCGATGCTCAGAAAGAAAGTTATGACGATTTTCCCCAGGTCACCTGTTTTGAGTGTAATTCAGGAGTCTGCAAAAAGACCAACTTCCTCAAATCATATCTCTGCAAAATATCACGTGAAAAGCTCTGAAATTCGGACCCAATGTTCAGCGCGATTTCTTCTCAAATGGGTTTTTTTTGCGACTTCTGAAACGTCACAGAAAAATGTTATAGTGAAGATGCCATGATGACCTGTTTGGAGCAGCGAAACCCTAGAATCCAAAGCTCTGATACCAAATGTTATGAAACCAGCTCAAGAAAAGATAAAAAATATAGATCAACGCCTTAGAATTCAGCCTATTCGAGGGGGCAACCTCCTTTACATTACATAAATGAACAATTCTTGGATGATTCAAATGACAAAACCTCCTTTCTATATATAGGAGTCTAAGGAGTCACAATATAATCCAACCGACCTAACAATAATAATATAAAGCCACAAAAATAACAATAGAGGGATTCTATGGGCACATTAAGAACAATATGGGGGCAATGGGGGCACAACAATATAAATAAGTGGTATAACTACAATAGTAATGGGGTAATCACTAGTATTATAGGGACCCAACAGATATAATTGTATTGATGGAAATAATGAATATGTGTGTCATGTTAAGCTTCTAAATCTTGGTATATTCCATAGGAATCTCATTTTCCTTGGGCTTAGCCATCCCAAAAGCCTAAATTCCCTTTTGTATCATTTGCTTTTCTTCCTTTCATTTCTTTTTCACATGCATCTCTTGTTCTTGTCTTTTTTCTATTTTTGCATTTAGTATTAATGATTTCTTGTTGTAGGATTGGGTTAAATGGTTTAAGTAAGTTATTTTTCAGGATCAAAAACATTATTTAATCTTTAGAACAACTTTGGAAGGTCATAGTAATCATTGAGTTACTTAGATTAGTTCGTTTATTCCAAAATCTAAATTTCTAGAAGTCCTTTGTGGCAAATAACTGTAAATTTATGCTATTTTTTGGAGCATTATAATGAGCCTAAATCGAGTTGATTCCACTTGAATTATACCAAAAAACCATTCTAGTTAGTAAAAAAAAATTACCCCATTGCAGTGTCACTCGACTAGCTTAGGAATTTGATAGATTTACTTGCTCACTAGTTCTCAAATTTCTAGATTTTAGACGAGTAATTTTCTGCCATTTTTTAGCATGGGTTAACAAAGGAATTTTTGGGTGATTCCACTTGGAATGGAGACCTAAGACATCCTAGTCAATAAAAAAAATTGTCCCATCCAATTTGGATTTTGTTTTGTTGGTCATTCGGTGAATTATAGCTCCCTATATAAAATCTATTATTTCCTGTAGTAAACTACATGAAACCTTGCTTAGGTTGAATCACGAAGCTTTCCTATTGTCCCTTACGATTGAATAAATACCCCTAAGCTCTAAATCAATTATTAGGGAAGGCTAAATACCACTTACGACCTCCTCTTTACCCATACAAAACATTTCAGCGGTTTGGTCTAATAGATAGATTTATGAAGTGGATAATACAATGACGGTTACCACATCCAATGAACTTTGTTAATGGATCTAAAGTATTCAAAATGCAATGGTTGACATTTATTTTGTGATATTCAATTTATGCAATTAGAATATGTTTCCTTCTTTGTACTTTCTTTCTTACACTAGGTTAAGGTTTCCATTTCGAGCATTTCATTTTCTGCAATTATTTTAGGATTTGAGTTTAGTACATGCACTCCATTACATCATGAAAATAAAGGAAGGGCAGATTTTATGCTGCACATATAGTTCGATACCTCTTAAGTTTGTACGAACTCTGGGTTGATAATTAAAGTTGGTAGCCTTGTGAGTTCCAATATTCTTGTTGCAATACTGAAGCTCATCACCAAGGTTGACCATGATTGACCATTACTGACCATGATTATGATATTGAAAAAGTCTTTGTCATAATGTGACATTGCACCATGGTTGAGAAAATGATTGATTTTGATTTTGAAATAATATTTGTCACAATGCGATGTTGGCCAATGGTTGACCCTAATAAACCATGGTTGACCACAATGGTTTTTATAAAACATGGTTGACCTTAGTTGAGTAATATTAAACCAAAGGGACTAGTATTATAAAGCCAAGTTATATAAATCCTAGTATAAATAATATAAACACTAATATAAACATGGTTGACCATGGTTTATTTTCATAATGAGACAATCCTTGTCAGAGTGTGACATTGGACCATGCCTGACCATGTTAGATTTTCAAATCGAGAGAATATTTTTCACAATGCAACATTCGACCATGGTTGACCATGTTTCATTAATACTAGAACCCTAAGAGAATATGAATCCAAGGAAATATTATTGAACACAAGGGACTAATATTATAAACCTAAGGGAATATCATTTACACTTGATACCAAGGGAATATCATTTGAAACATTTTTCCTTTTCATGAATGCTTCATGTTCAAAGCCTTTGTCTAGAAGAATATTACATTAATGGACGGATAACACAATATATATTGATAGCCAGTTGAGAAATCTCATGCACAAAACCATAAAACAATTGTCCAATCAATTACTAACTCAACAAATTGAATTTCTCCTTATCACATTCCTTATAGTTTACTTTAATGTATTAATCAGAATACAACAAATCAACTCCCATCATATGGAAGTACATCTCAATGCACGCGGACATTAAGTCTTAGATGACATTGGTACACTTGTGAGATGGAGAGACCCTTAAGATGATAATATGGCATAAATAAGGCAAATAGGGTGCAAAATATAGTCATAAGGACACTAGTTGAGATGAAATCTATTTAAATAATATCGATGAGACATTAAAAGGAAGGCTTCTAATGGAACATCTCAATGATATTATATATGTAAAAGGGATACATCATTAAGCATTCCTTTTTGAAAAGAAGTCAAAAGAGAACACGAGGTCCTACATTCCAAAATAAATCAAAACTAGAGTTGAGGAAACTAATGGTTACAAGACAGAGGAAAACAAATATGTATGTTGTCGTAAAGGAAAGGGAAGAGAACACAAAGAAAGAAAAGATAAGGAAACAAACTTTATTATCACGGGAATAAGAGACTATGGAAAGAATGAAAGAACTCTCAATTTGGCAAGAGAATTTTTGGAAGAGAAATTACAGTGGAGAAGACAAATTTGGTAAGCAATGATAGTGGGAAAGATATGTGAAGAGAGGCCTCGACCCATAAAGGTCATCCTGACAAGTGTGCAAGATAAACAACATGTATTCAGCAAGAAGAAACTCTTCAATGGCTCACACTTCTTCCTAGATGAAGATTTAACTAGAAAACAACAAGAAGAGAGAAGGGAAGAAGTGGAGAAAGTTAGAGAAACAAGAAATGAAGAAAGTGATTATTGCAGTGCTTGGGTCTTATGGAAAAATAGGGCAGGAAGCTGTCAGTAAAAAAAATTAGTTAATTTTATAATAAGGAGGAAAAAAAAATGATCAACATGGATGAAAAAGGGGTGAAGACTCAAATTTCAGTCTTGTGTACCAAACCATGTAGCAACCAAATCGTCAACAGGTCTACCTAAGTCTAGTTTTTTGGAACTATAAAGATTACCCTTGGAGGAGGGGACCTAGGATACGGTCTACTACAGAAGGTAAAGAAATAATTTGTCTCATAGAAACTCATGAACATGATGGTTGCAAAACTCCCATGTTTGACAGTTATTTGAAGTTAGAAGTTTGGAACAAAGTTGTAGAAAATGGCAAAGCGTATGGAGGAATATTGGCTTTAGTGAAAGAAAATGTTATGAAACCAGCTCACAAAATAGAAAAAGAGATACATAACCGACTCCAAAGTAAGCCTATTCCACGGGGAAACCTCCTTTACATTACACAAATGAAAAATTCTTGCATGATACAAATGAAAATAACTTCTTTCTATATATATGAGTCTAATGGGTCAAAATATAATAAGAGCCGACATAACAATAATAATGTAAGGGCACAACAATAACAATAGTGGGCTTCTATGGGGCATAATAATAACAATATGGGCACTACATGGGCACAAAAATACAATAAGGGGGTTGCACTAATAACAATAAGGGGTTACACTAGTAGTATAGAGACCTAACAGAAAAAGAAGGTTGTCACATTCAATTAGTGAAAGATGATACAAATAAACGGTATTTATGGTGCGAAATATCAGATAATGAGAACCACATAAGAATTGCAAGAAACTATTTTGTGCCTCAAGTATAAAAAAATTACAAAAACATTTGGTTGGATATCAAATATCTATATACAATGTTAAAATAAGATATTTCCTCATATTCTCAACAGGGATAATTTCTTTTAGTGGGAGATTTCAATGCTAAAAAAACAAATCAACATGTAGTAATATTTGTTGCCAAGAGGATCACAATCGTATATGTCTCATTGAAGAGGAGAATTCCCAATGGTTGATATGTTCAGAAGACGACAAACTGAGTAATCATTTTGGAGAGGAGTTGCTTACATTATATGGTGCTTTCAACTTAATTATCTACAATCGTCTAGGTAGATGGAAGAGGTCTAGGAACTTTACTGTAACACATACAATAGGGCAAGTGTCATTGACTATGCTATTTGTTCACAAAGCTTAATAGAAAGGATATTTGAAGTTAAGATTGGAGAGAATATTTAGGACTTAAAATCATACCATAACCAATTTGTATAAAACTATATTGGTTAGAAGAAATACAACATAGGAGGAAGATCCAATGCTCTCAAAAATCGGTACCAAGCAGAAAAGTTCTTCTAACACAAGAAAATTGCACTATATTCAAAAGAATGATGGAGAGATCATTTCAGAATAAGAAAATTGGTTCCCAAAACCTCAACAGACATGAGTTAAGAAATATAATTCAGGGTTCACTTGAAAAGTGCAAAAGAGGAAAAAATACGAAATGATAATCAATTTTTTTCGTGTGAATGCTTGGTTTGATGGGGAATACAAAATTCCAAGGAGAACCTTGAAAAATATAGTTGAGGAGAATATAAATGCAAAGTTATATAAGCATATTTTAAAAAGGAAAAAAATGAGTTCATGCAAACTAGGCGAGTAGAGTTAATATATCTAAGAAGGAATAACCCAAATATTTTTTGCAGGAATTTCAACCAAGGAAGAAGAAAATTGAAAATAATATTACAGCCAATAAGTGGTTTGACTATGCAAGACAACTCTATGAAAAGGATTTATAGGTTGAGCCTCCTCCCAGGATTAACACAAGTACAAAGTTTTTCATGTTTAAAGGAGGTGGAGGAGGAATTTAAAAAGTTCAAGAGAGGGAGGGAAACGGACTTCATTGAACATCAAGAAAAATATCTAAAGTGGGAAATGAATGTTTTGGCACCACACATCATGGAAATATTCAACAACGTCATTCGAAAAGGATTCCCAAGATATTTGACAACCAGTCTAGCAATAATCCTATTTAAAAGTGGAGACATTAATGATCCTTCCAACTATAGAACCATTATGATCAATCCTTTGTTTGCAAACTTTTCAGCAACATGGTAAAAAATAAAATTAGTAAGTGGGAAGAAGTAAAATAAATGAGGGAAAATGGGAAAATGGGTTTTAGGCCAAAGCATTGTACATTAAATCCTGGTATTATGTCGAGACATATTATTGAAAAGGTTTGGGGGGACAAAGAAGATCTACTTTGTTGCTTTGTTGACATCAAAATGGTATTTGACAAGGTCCCTAGATATAAGTTGCGGCGTAGGATGGAAGAACCTGAAATTCCTTCGAATTATGGAGTCATTTTCCATAAGCTTTATGAAGAGGCTAATGTTAAAATTAGGACTTCAACATACATTTCAAAATGTTTTATAAGTGACATTGGAGTCAAGGAAGGCTTCCCTTTACCCCATACCCTTTTTGGTTTATATGTTGATACATTGGAGGAGTGGCTAAATCTGCAAGGTGGGGATGGTTTTCAGTTATGAGAGTTTGTGATCATTTTATATGGTGATAGCCTTGTATTGATTGCTAAATTGACCAATGGATTCTAAATGCACCTATATGCCCTTGAGCATTTTTGTAAAACAGTGGGGATGAAAGTCAATACCAGTAAAACCAAAATAATGATTTTCTCTAATAAAAGTAAGCAAAGCTAATACAAGTTCTTCTTTGAAGGCAACATTCTTCACGAAATAAATGAATACAAGTGCCTGGGGATCAATTTCAACAACGAGCTTAATTGGGAAGACTGCAAAAAGAAGAGAATTTGAGGTGGGTGGAAAGAATTATATGCACTTCAAAACAGATGCGGAGAGGCAGAGTTATGGGATTGGAAAATGATTAAAGTGCTTTCTAGACTCCTAGTTTGTCTAGTGATATTATATGGGTCTGAATTATGGGCTAGCAACATCCCTGTTTCAAAAAGGAAACAAATTGAGAAAATCCAAAAATATTTCATCATGTGCAAGTTCAAAATGAAAAGTTCGGTTCCTTATGAGATAATGTCAAGTGAAATAGGAGCAACTCCCATCGAATAAATTACTATGGTGTAGCTTATAAATTATCTAAAAAGAATTGAGAAAATGGGAGTATGTAGATGACCAGAAATTATCTTCAATTGAAGCATGAGTGAAAGAAAGAAATCATGAGATAAAAAAAAAAATAGATGAAAAAATCGAGTATTTACCTCAATGCATGTCCCACAAATATCAAGGACTTAAAGAATTTTGTTATCGAGAAGTTTCGTAAGCATATTTGGGCAAAAGAGTTGGGTAGAAAGAAGAAGTATTATGTTCAGGAATTCAACCCCACTTGTCATCTCCAACAAAAAGTATACATTGGAGCTAGCATTCCATGGAGACAAAAAATTCTTACTGTTCAATTAAGAACTAATCACATCAACTTTGGTGTGAAACGAGACAGTGGAAGAGACCTAAAGAAGCTTGGGAAGAACTATTGAGTTATTTTTGCACTTCTGGGGTAGTGGAATCAAAAAATTAGTTCGTTTTCGGATGTGAAGCTTTCAAAGACATCAGGGACAATTATGGCAGTATGTTAGCATCAATTTGTTGGCAAGGTCTTTTTAGTAAGGAGATTGTTAGAAGGTTCGGTCAGCTTTTGATTAGTTTGAGTAAGAAAATGATTGAATTGCAAAAGACAAAAAACAGGGAGATTAGTAGGTGCATAGACTATCTTTAGTCTTGTGAATGGTAAAATATCATGAGTTCATTCATTCATCATATTAGTGAAAAAGGCATGTGATGGTATTTACATAAGATTCTAATGGAATTTGAAATATAGATCCATGTATATATTACGCAAGAAGTATAAAAAATGAATTTTTTTATTATATTTTTCTTTGTATTTTTATATTTTTCTTTATATTTTTAACTAGTAAAGATAAAATGAAGAAAACAATATATTATAAAAAAAGAAATATAATTTAGAATTTAAAATGCATATTATATTAGTGAGTATATTTTTAATTTGGAATTGTCTGTAGTGCGACTTTTTGAACTTTTCAGTGCCAAAATCCGGCTGAAAATTTTGAGGTGAAATCTTGATTTGTGTTATTTAAACTGATTTTTTCACTGTATATATGGCCACCCTGAAAAACCCTAAGGCACTTGGATTATGCAGGGCTTACCCATCAAGCTTGACATTTCAATAAATTTCTACTATATTTTTGAAAAATTAAACCAAAAAACTTCCAAAAAAATCAAACTCAAAACAAATTATTTTTAATTATCATTTTAATAATAAAATTATTTTATCTAACGTATATATAAACTTTTATAAGAAAATAAAACACTAACTATTTTAAATTCATAAAATTTTGTTAACACAATACATTTTTTATTATATAAATAGTTGGAAAAATGAAGGAAGAAAGCGAAACATTCCATACAAATCGAAGTGTATCGAACACCTCTGCCAGGGAAAAAAACCAAAACTTAACATTTTTTATTATATAAATCGTTGGAAAAATAGTTGAAGAAAGCGAAACATTCAATACAAATCGAACACCTCCGCCAAAGAAAAAAACCAAAACATTCCATACATGTTGGACACGTCAACCCCCAAAAAAAAAGAGAAATCATTGGTCAAACTCTATTGGGAATAGTGATAGTGGATAAGCCCAATGAGAACATGTAAATTACTTTATTCATTTACGGTTATTTAGATTCAATCTCGGACGATTACGAGTAAGACTCCTTAAGTCTATTTCGTTTTTCTTTTGGATTTATTTTATACCAACTAAATTTTATGTTAATTATATATTATATAGAGATGTTTTTTGGGTTAATCATATTATTATGATTTGGTCGATTTTTGGAACCAGCTAATATGGTCTATTCTCAGAGAAAAGTGAAGAATGAATTGATCTTAAAGAATAAATAGCGTGGATACATCATCGCTGAGTTTCATCTCTTAAAAACTAATCATCATAGATTACTTAAATTAGCTAATTAGGTAGATAAAATATTATTGATAATAAAAATTGTTTATTAAAATAATAATATATATTGGTTAGGAAACTAGTTATTAGGAGTCCAAATAAATAAAATGTATTGAAATATTATCTATTTAAAAACTAGTTATTAAAAATAAATTTCTATTATATATCGTTTAATAATAATTAACTTATTTAAATATTTAAATATTTAACTGTTATAAAATATTCTAAGAAAATATTAAAGTCCAACATCTATTTTTGAAATAAGTATTTTATCTTATGTTATAATAACTATAAAAAAAGTTTCATTAAATTAAAATAACAAGTGAGGAAAAGGGGCCAACTTTATTAATATTGAATATTTATAACTTTTTTTTATTCAATATTAATAAAGGACCCCTTTTCCTCACGTGTTATTTTAATTTAATGAACCTTTCTTATTAGTTATTATAACATTGATATAAAATACTTCCTTCAAAAATAGATTTTGGACTTTAATATTTCTTTAGAATATTTTATAAGAACTAAACTTTTAAATATTTAAACAAGTCAATTATTATTAAAATATATATAATAGTAATTTATTCCTAACAAATAGTTTTTAAATAGGTAATATTTCAAAACATTTTATTTATTTGGACTCCTAAGAAATAAATTTCTAACCAATAAATATTATTATTTTAATAAACCATTTTCATTATCAGTAATATTTTACCTACCTAATTAACTAATTTAACTAATCTACCAATGGTTAGTTTTCAAGATATGACTCTGGGCAATGAGGCATCCATGCTATTTATTCCTTAAGATCGATTGATTCTTTACCTTGTCCTCAGAATGGATGTAAAATACCCATAAATTAAAAATGTATATATCATCATAAAAAAATAATAAATCTGTAAATAAAACATAACTGTGTATAAATTCAAAGTAAATACCAAGGCTATAATTATATATTTAATTCCACATATAGAGTTGTTGGTTATAACATAGTCTATTTAACTAAATTACAAACTTGGTCCAGCATGACCCATTGTGACTTTCATATCATTCATAATGTAATTACACTTAAAAACATAAGAGTGATTTTTGTGTGACACTTGTCCCTTCATCGTTTTCAAGGAGACTGACCATGCTAGCATTTAAGCCTGATTGTACAATTCTCTGACTTATGTGCGTTAATCAACACTAGTACGTGTTCTCCCATATTGCATTAATAACTTGGCTGTCAATTCGGCCTAGGTGGAGACCTTTCCTGGCTTAAGCCTTTAAGGCGGCACTTCTCCATTGCTGTCCTAGGGACTGGCTTTAGATCGACAACACTTCTTTGTTGTTTGCATCACATGGTGGTGAGGCCTTCCCGAGTTTCTATGCATTGACAAACTTGATGAATTTCTATCATCCTTCCCATACGGGAGTTGGAGGCCATAGCTCATAAGGGTTTCGACATCCTCAGGAGCTCATGGGTGTTATCACTCAAAATACACAATGAAATTGTTTGTTGTTATTGAACCATGTCTTTTGAATGTTTATGGCCTCTATGGCAAACGTATCGACCTCTGGATCGAATTTCTTTCGCGTTAAGGGTTTGCTCTGAAGTCACTTCATCAGGTAATATTCATGGTTCTTGACTGTTACTCTATATTATTTTCCTGTGGATGCCTTTCTATGACCTCTAACTGCCTCTGGCTTCTTGGCAGGTGTTGTGGCCTCCGTTTTGATACTCTGCTGCTACGAGGGTTTGCATAAGAAGTTCTAGCCAGGTAATGACTGTATTGTTTTCCAAGATTTCGCATACAATTCTTATTTTTATCGTTCAGTTTTCTTTCCCTATTAAACGGGTTACTCCTGCCAGGAGGGTTTTACAAGTATTCAAGTATTTCGAGGTATGCAGGTGGATGATCTTGCATGGGATGTTAAATCTCCTCTGGGTACTGCATTTCTTAAGTTTTCTTATAGTGTGGGGTTTCGGCTCCCATAGGGCTCTGTTTGGTCTATACATAATTGTTTAATTTTCAAAAGTACTAGACAAGCCGGCCCTTAAGGGTGACAAGTGCTGGCATAAATTACGATGGGTTTCCTCTATGAAGATTTTTGTTTAAGTTATGAGTTTCAACAGTTTCTTCTACTATCTTTTAAGCGAATGTATATTTTTGTATAATTTTTCATAGGGATTTCAACCCAGCCTATCCAATTTTATTGTTGGTTAGCTAGTGTGTAGTTACTTTTCTGAGAATCGACTGTTCTTACTGTTATAATTTTCATTACGACTATGTAATGCGTCATGCTGTTTAAATGTTCCACAATTTCTTTTCTTTTCCTTTTAATACAGTTTAGCAATTCTATTTATCATATTATTTGCATTGATATGGTAAAGGGTATATGCCCAAACCGTGAGGGTAGTATAATGAGATTCTTTTAATTGTGTTGCATACTATATACCTCTCATTTATTACATCTACTATTTCCTTTATTCTATTTCATGAATGCTAAGTCGAAAGGTTTATACCTGAATGCTTGATTTGCTTTTTCCTTGTTACTCAGGGTTTAGCAAGGGTTTTATTATTCCCTTTTCTTTAGAAGAGGGAATTTTGTTAGTTTAAATTTATTCTCTGACAGTGGTATTCGATAATGAATCATACTAGTTTAAAACTATTTTCCAATACTGAATTATGTTGAGTTTAATTATGCCATATGTTCTTTAATAGGAACTTTTAAAATTGTTTCGAATATTGAAATACACTTCTTCAGTTTTACCATATAATCTTAATAAGAACTACTAAATCCCTATAGTAAATTATTTTACTAGTTTATACGTAATTTTTCCTTCGGTCAATAGAAAGGAAGTTATTTACTGTCTATTGCCACTATTTCCATTAATCCATAATTTCCAGAGTCTATTACAATGACCTATAAATATACTTATGTAACAAAGCATAGTAGAATTCTAATTACTTAAAGGAATTTCACTAATTTGGTCCAAGCTTTCTAGACTTAGCCTACGAATAAGCCTTCCTGCTCGATATTTCCCCCCCAACCATAAGAATACTACTTCCTGTAGTCTTCCCCTGCACTGTTCTTGTACACAGGAACCTTTTCTTCTTTTTAATATGATATCTTTATAGTGTCATAGCTATCTGGTCTACACCAGATGTAGCTATAGAACTTTTCTTGGCATCTCAGCACAGATTATACTTTTCTCTATTCTTTTTTTCCTTATTGATCTCATATACTCCTATCCTCTTGATCTTTCTTGAGTAAATACCCGAGAATTAGTTAGGGTAGATAACTGTCTCCCTAACTACTTATAAGTAAAAACAAAAAAATAGTATTTACAAATAACTACTAACTCATTTTCTATGTAATTAATCCAAGAAACAGTTTTATAATTAAAGAAATAACAAATTGTTTGGTTTGCAGTAAATTCAATATTTGCATAATTTTGGGATATTACATCTTTCTCTCCTAAGATGTAACATCTTCTTGATGTTTTCCTCTAAAAATAAATCTGGAAAGGTTTTGTTCATAGCCTGCTCATCTTCCCAAGTGGCCTCCTCAGGCCGATAGTGTTGCCATTGCACTTTAACCTGGGTGATAACTCATTTCCACAATGTCACTTCTCTCAAATAGAGTATAACCAGCAGCTCGATCAATAAGACATTTAAAATTGTCAACCAACTTGTCTAATAAATCTGAACTCAAACAATATGCTTATTATACACTTTACCTAAATGTCTTGCCAGTTGATTATGTGGTTAGCATCATAAATGTATTTCTTAAGTAGAGAAATGTGAAAGACATTGTGCACATGAATATGGCTGGGTAAAGCAAGTTGGTAAGCCACTGGTCCAATTCGAGCTAAAATTTGGAAAGGGCCACATAATCGAGGTGCTAGTTTAGCACACCCGGTCCACTCCAAGGTGCTTTTCTTGGCTCGTACCCGAATATAAACATGATCCCCCACTTGAAATTCTCGGAAGCTCCTCTTCTGATCAACAAAGTTCTTTTTTTGATCCTAAGAAACTTTAAAATTGTTTCGTACCTTTTTCACCATCTCCTCCATTTCTTCTAACATGTTTGGTCCTAGCATCAACTTGTGCTCTAGGCCACTCCAACTCAAAGGTGTCCTGCACTTACTCTTGTCTAGCACCTCAAAGGGACTCATCTGTAAGGAGCTATGGTATCCATTATTATAGGAAAACTCTAACAAGTGCAGGTAGTCCTCCCACTTAAATGGCTGTTGCATTACGTAATTTCACAACATGTCTTCAACTACTTGATTTAGTCGCTTCATCTGCCCATCTTTTTGAGGATGATATGCATTGCTGAAGTGTAATTGTGTGCCTAATCCTTCAAAAAGGGCTGTCATTCGGAAAGAGTCAATTTTGCGGACAAAACCGACCTCCCTAGAAGCTAAGGCTTTCTAGTGACAAACAAGACAATTAAATACTACCTTTCTCTAAATATGCATTTAGAATACAAGTAATCAGGTGATTATAACATACCTTTAGTCCAACGCTTTGTAATAGTCCAGCCTCGCCGATCCGGATGAGCTCCTCCTTCTCTTCGAAACCTGCATTCACTAACAAGCAAAAGATTACATAGCACCTGAATAACTTATAAAATAAAACATATTCATCATACAGACCAAGGAGTATATGAAACAAATCATGTATAACAATCTGTTGAGAAAAGTGAGCTTAATTGTATTAAGTGGAAACAAAAGAAACCATTACAACCTGAGCCTTGGTGTTGTGCAGGTCCCTCCCAGGGTCCAGCAAGAGTTCTCCTTTACTTTGATCAGCTCACCCACTTCCAAATAAGGCTAGGAAAGGATGGGAATCTCTCCTCTCAAGCTCTATAAGGGAGTCCTAATTCCAGCAACATCTACCCTTAGGAATGTTCAGCTTTCAACCTCCCCTCCCTCTGGCCCAATGCCTGTATTTATAGTGCTTTAGAGGAAGTTAATCAAGTCCACCATCAATGGGATAAGCCCCTCTTTGAATGGGATAGCTCCCCTCTTGATGGGATAAGTTCCTCTTTCATAGGGATACATGAACCCTCTGGAGGCGCTCAATACACGTCAAACAAACTTCTAGAATGCTCTAGAAATGACCACAAGTAACTTTTTTGAAGTGAAACTTGCGCCTTTTGACCTTTACAGGAGTACGCACCCACCCTTTTACAGACAGAGCGTACAAGTACGCAGGTATTGTGACCTTGGGGTGCGTACACGCAGGTAAGGCTAAGAGAAACTGCGTAACCAGAGTTATTTGACTTTTTAAGGACTTTCTCTCTTTCTTGGAGTTTGACATGAAGAGCAGAGGTATAAGACTTGCCAAGGAGGATAGTATGATAGTTGATGGAGCCATACTAACTGCAAATAGTCATGGTGACAAATTTTAGTGTAACAGATTGCCCCCTAAAGTGCGAAGCCTGTAGTAGATTAGGGTTTCATATCATCTAGGAAGGGTGAAGTACTTTATCATTTCAAGGATTATCTTGTGGAGAGCCTGGTTAGAACCTGCAAGTATTCAACACAAAATACATGTATGAGATCATATCATCGCTGAGGTAGGCATTCCCATACTCAGATCAAAAACTTTAACTAACAATCTAACTACTGCTCTGATATAGAAATGATTTCGCAATACATCATAATCATAGACTCTTGTAGACACAGTATGGACGCATCCATCTATTTATGATTAGTCTACTGTATAATGAATACAAAACTCCTCGCAGCCTCGATGGTGGAAACTAGATCCAGGGTGTTCATTTCTACTTCCTGAAAAGGTACGATTCTATCCATGCGAATAAATGAGTTGATGTCGAACATGGTAGAAACCACTTGATTACCAGTCGATGATGTAAACTGTTAACAAGTGTGAGAGAGACAACCAGTGATGTCAATGGTTCTCAAAGTACCCAGTACAATCCATGAGATGTAAATGAATGAGTTGATGTCGAACATTTCACGGAATCCTTCGATCGAAAGTCAATGATGTAAACCATCGTCAAAGGCGAGAAACCTGCCATTGATGCATGCAGATTTCAAGGTACTGACAATTTCTAGGTCATCTTTCTAGATAATGTGCTGATGTCGATAGAAAGTGACCCGTTGCAGGCAAGCCAACAACACGAAATCATAGATCAAGTTGAAGAAATTTAGCTGTAATGACTGACTCAGGGATGGTCGAGATGGATGACGAGTATTTTGGAGATGAATGGTTTACTTGCAGTGACCTCTTGAACACATAACGACACGACAAATGGCTTGGTGACAATTGACCCAAAGTTAATACCCGGAACCGGTTGAAGATTTTCAATGTGGTTTGATCAACTGTTAGGCAAAGGATTTCCCAACCCAGGTGAATGAAAAGTTTCGTGTTCAAGAGTGGTGATAAGGCTTCTTCTGAGACAAAGGATAACAAATAAGCTCATTTTCCTCTCTTTTCCCCCACCATTGCTAGCAAGTACCTCTTTATTTTTTACAAGCTTGAGGAGGATAACATATGCTTGATTATAAGCTCATCCTTCGGATGAGTCCAACTTAGTTTAGATTCGAACCCTAAGAAGGAGTGGTCCGTTCCTGTTTGTAATCGAACAGGTCGTTTACTGTGAAATTTTAACGAGTCCAGTATAGGAGAAACTCGACGTTTTTCAATTTTAGAGAGTCTGAAAAAACTTAAGAAGACTCCAGGGTTGAACTTTTTTGTAAATTTGTGTCTCCCAATCCCGAAAAAGTATAAAATAATACTTGAGAGAACCGCTTGATATTGCGACCAAGGAGTACTTTCATGATTAGTGCCTTTGACCTGAAAAGTAAAAAGCGATCAAGGACACGTCGTTTTATTTCCAATATCAAATTTGAAAGGACAAAAATCCGTCAATCTTTTCCTGTTTTTACGGTCAGAAAAGGGCTATAAGGGGACCATCTTTTAATTCCGTTTTAATGAGTGTAAAAGAAACGATCGGCAATCTTTTCATGTTTTAGGAGTCAAAAAAGGGCTTAAAAGATGACTCTGATGTTTTTGTTTGTGAAATATGACAATTTTCCCTGAAAATCCTTTTATCCTGCACAAAAACCAACACACTACTCATACCTGTTTAAAGATAGATAAAAATACTTTGAAAAATACCTTTTCACGGTGGAAAATAAACAAATTTAACATTTATTTACTCAAAAAACCTATAAAAATGGCTTTTATCATTTCATTTTTACCATTTTACTGTTGAGGAAAGAAAAAGGGCTTTTGGCAAGAAACTTCCCATGGACACTGCGGAGAATCCGACTGTCGAAACCGAACGCCGTCTCATCAGGTATTATACAACATCCTCCCTTGCATTTCCATCCGTTTAGAATTTGTTTTTAAGCTTTAGTTTCATTTTTTGGAGGCCTTGGGGTTTCAAGGGTCGCTTTTCGAGGTACGTAGGTGCTCCATTGGTGGCCTGCACACCCCGACATTTTCTCAGTTGGGAAAATGCTGGGCGTACGCAGCTTGCCTTAAGAGAGCCTGCGTACACACGCTCTGTCTCTAAAGGCGGGCTGCGTACACCGCGGAGAGGATTTTCAAACCCCCATTTCTCCAAAATGAACCAAAAAATTTTAATTTTATGGACTCTAACAGATGTTTTATGGTGTGTAGATTGCCCACCATGCTTGATTGGCACGAGAGAGAACACGAAGATGTTGATTTGGCCGCCATTAATCACCAACCTTCCATTGATGCTTTGAAGGCATGCAGTCTTTACAAATACTAGGCCATACCTGGCATGAGGGCCCAGGTGCACTTTCTAGAGTGGCTGGTTGAAAGGTGGAATGTTCAGGATCAGTGCTTTTACATTGTAGGGCACCAGCTCGAGATAGAGCCCTCAGATATTTACTTTCTCACTGGTTTTCCAAAGAGGGGCGAACAATTGACTCTGTCCGGGACTAGGCCGGGTGGCCAGTCCATTGCTAGTCTCCGACTAGAGTGGTGCAATAATCAGAACCAGGATAAGGGGATAGAGATTAAAAAGATATCCCGACCTGAACTTATGGTAATTGCCTTTACAATTACCAGACTTTGCGGGGCTGCCGCTTTGCACATTGCCACTGGATCCCAGATGCGGATGGCGATTGATTGCTATTTGGGCACCATTTTCAACTGGTGCAATGCTGTGTTGGCCAACTTAAAGGGCCAACTGACTAGGACCAAAAACGGACAACTGAAGACTTTTGGTTATGGGCCTTTAGTTGTGAGTTTTGCCCTAGAGAGGGTTCCGATGTTGATCCCACAGCAGCTCACTGTTGAGGTTGGACCTCCCCGAGAGCCTAAGTTGATGCGATGGGTTGCGGTGATGGCCCGTCATCCTAACGAGGGCACGGAGGTTGTCCGATTTAGACCGGAGTATTTTCACTGGTTGGAGAACCAGATCTTCTCGATACAGGATTTTCCTGATGCCGGAGTTGATTTTCGTGGATATCCGGACATGATTCTTCCACCGGGAGAACAGTGGGATGACACAGGTATTTCATTTTTCACAACTTTTTAAATTATCTATTTTTTTTCATTTTTATATCATCTCAAAGCTGACAGTGACAATTTCCAAAATGCAGATGTAGGCCCACAGCGTCCAGCCAATCTCTAGCCTTTCGAGAGGAGAGTACCAGTTGCACCGGCACCGGCCCCACAGGACGCGGCCGCAGAGACCTTAGCTGAGTTGGAACAAGACCTAGAGCGTCTTACGAAAGACATACCAGAGACTACTATAGATGATATTCCTATCAGGCTTCAGCGCTATGTTGTCGCAGTCCCAGGACCTTTTAGGAGGTTCTTGTGTAGGGTAGCCCGTGCAGTGGTGTCGTATAGAGAGCATCACCAGTGATTGGATGGTTGCTTTTGTAGACACATGTGACATTTTGGTTTTTTGTACTTATCATTTTTGCCGATCATAAGGTGTTTTTCAACCTATGATCGAAGACGATGTATTTTTTACACACTCCTATCTATATATATCATTATTACCGGCTTATCTTGTTAAACATGTGTGATGAAATGTTTTTAAATTTACATGTATGATTATCGCAAATGTCTTCTAATATTCGAGAAGCAATTGCATCTACTAATGTATTTAAAGACTTTGGAATATACTGATATTCAATGTAATCAAATTCACGTTCCAAGAGATGCACTCTCAAAAATAACCTTAATAACACTGGATTTCTAATGGCATATACTCTATTAAGCTGTAATACAACGAGTTCAGAATCTAACCTCACTGTCAAACTCCGAATCCCAAACGAAATAGATTCAGACAATAATTCAATCACTGCACTGTATTCTGCAATGTTGTTTGTTGTTTGACCGAGGCTCACCCCATGCATAGAAACTAACTCGTCAGAGGGCGAATAGATAACCCAAGCTGCGGAAGAGATATTCCGTGTACTACGACAAGCACCATCAGCGAATCCAATGTACGTTTGGAGAGGCGTCGACATCTGTAATATCAAGAGTAAAACCAAGATAAGCCAGAATAACAATGAAAAACACACTTTCTAAGCTAAGCACACTGTCTGTACTAACAAACACACCAGCTAGAAAGAAAAACCTAACCTAACTAAAATCTCCATACCCATCATTTAAGCATAATACCTCTTTAGGTAAAGTCCATTTCTGGGTTTACCCAAAGAATCCCCGTCAAAATCTACCAGGTCATAGGCCCCTTTTGCTAGCTTTCGCTTGACAATGTAGGGCCCATGCCACATAGGAATGAATTTTCCATCACCTAATTTATCGTTAGCTTGATCATATAATAGCACTAGGTCTCCTTCTGAAAAATTTCAAGGGGTCACATTTCGATCATACTGAGCTTTCATACGTTTTGCGTGAGTCTCGATTGCCAATGCAGCGTCACGTCGAGTCTCATCTAATTGAGCTAAGTATAATAAACGCTTCTCCTCTTCGGAAGTAGCTGGAAGTAATTCGACAGCCATTTGAAGTGACGGGATTTCGCATTCAATGGGCAGCACAACTTCCAAACCATAAACTAGTTGGAAAGAAGTGAACCCTGTTGATGTTTTCACTGAGGTTCGGTACGCCCAAAGCGCGGAAAATAACATGTTGTGCCAATTCGACCGATGAATAACAATGATTCGTCGGATCATGATAACTAAAACTTTGTTGATGGACTCAACCAGACCGTTCGCTTGTGGATAATAAGGAGTTCAGTTATCGTGACGCAAACCAAGCTGGCCTGTAAGTTCTGTCATCATAACGTTTCGAAAATGGTGCCCATGGTCAGTGATTATCGCTTGTGGGACACCAAACCTAGCGATAATGTGATTGAATATAAAAATTGCAGCTGTCTTGCCGTCTGCCTCGAATGTAGGCATCGCCTCGGCCCACTTAGTAAAATAATCAACCGCAAGGATGATATACGCATGCCCCCCATCCGAGTGAGGGTTACATGTAATAAAATCGATACCCCATTTAGCAAAAGGACCGACGGCAATTATAGGGTGGAGAGGAGCAGGTGGTGCGCGCATCTTGCGATCAAACACTTGACAGTTGTGGCATTTCCGGACCGCAATAATACAGTCTTTAAATAAGGACGGCCAAAAGTAGCTAGGGCTGTGGCATACCCAGACATATGACCACCACACGCTCCAGAGTGACAGTCATTTAGAACACTTTCAGCTGCCTCATGAGTTAAGCAACAGCGAAAAACCAAGTCCGCCCCACGGCGATAAAGAGTATCTCCATTAATTTTGTACTGTTGGGACTGGAATCGAATTTTCCGACGTTCCGACTTTGAAACTTCGGGCCGAAAGGATTGGGTCTGGAGATAGAAGATTATATCCCCATACCTCGGATCTAAAGTGCTGATGAGAAACAAAGATTCGTCCACAATGGGTTCCTCTGCCACAGTTTCTGTGTCAGCACGCGGAAAATCACACATCAACTCTGCAAAAACTAAAGATTTCTTAGACTTAGATTTTTCAAATTCCAAGTCGAACTCCTGCAGGATAACGATCCATTTAGAGTACTTGCCCCCTAGCAATTGTTTAGTTAAAATGTAAATAATAGGGTTGTAATCCAAAATAACTGTAGTTTTACGGAGTAGAATGTAGTGACGAAAACGTTGGACAGCTTGAATGGCTGCCAATGCCAATTTCTCCACATGTGAGTATTTTATCTCGGTTGGATTTAACGTTCGACTAAGGTAATATATCACATGTTCCGTTCTGAATTCGTCTTCCTGAACTAAGACCATTCCAATGGTGTAATGAGCGGTGGCGAGGTACAAAAAGTAATCCTGGTTGTAGTTGGGAGGATGCAGCGATGGTGCATGGGTCAACGCGTGCTTGAGCGCATCGAAAGATTTCTGAGCTATCTCATCCCAAGAGAATTAAGCGTTATGTTTCAACAACCGGGTAAAACCCTTTGTAATCTCGGCGTAGTTAGGAATGAATTGGCGTAAAAAGTTTGCTTTCCCCTGCAAACTTTGGAGTTGGCGAAGACTCGAAGGAGGAGGCAATTTGATGATAGCTTCTACCTTCGAGGGATCGATGCCAATGTCGGCTTTTGAAACTACAAATCCCAGCAATCGTCCCACTTCTATACAGAAGACACATTTGTGTGGGTTCAACCGAATCCGATAATGCCTACACCTCATGAAGATTGCTCGTAAATGGACAAGGTGATCAGCTCGATGCAATGAGTGAGTGGGCAAATCATCGAGATACGGTTGCACAATGTGTTTGATGTCATGAAATGCATAAGACATCGCCCTTTGAAAAGTGGCTCCGGCATTCTTAAGCCCAAAAGGTAATTTTCAATAAGAAAATGTCCCCCATGGACAAATTAAAGCCGTTTTTGGTTGATCGGCAGGTAGAATATTGATTTGGTTGTAACCGGAAAAACCGTCCATAAAGGAAAATATTTCACTGCCGGCACAATCATCAATTATTTGATCGATATAGGGTGTTGGGTAGTTGTCCTTGGGACAAGCACGATTGATATCCCTATAGTCGATGCATATTCTTATTGTTCCCTGTTTTTTGTTAACCGGAACAATATTCGATACCCAATCCATTAATGGGATCAGATAAATGAAACCTGCTTTCAACAGCTTCTAAACTTATGCTTTAATTGCAGCCGCTTTTCGTGGATGAATCTGATGCAAACGTTGCCAGACGGGTTTAGCATCCGGGTAAGTCTTGATCTCATGGACAACAATTGCGGGATCAATTCCTGGCATTTCCTCATAGGACCAGGCAAATACGTCGCGGAATTCTTGAAATAGGGCCTTGTATGTCTGAATTTCGTCATCTGAACACGAGGCACCTATATGAATGTGCTCAACAATTCCGGGCTTGACTGAAATGTCAATGGGAATAGTGCGAGAAATGTTTCCCAAATTCAGCTTTGAATCAGGATGTTTCATTGGACTCTGAGCTTCTTTGGCATATTCAGCTGTAAAGATTGATGAGAAATCGTTTTCAAAACGATCATCCTCAGGTAAAAACGAAGATCTATGATGGAGATCTTCCCATGGTAAATCGTCTACGCACAGGACTTCACAAAGTTGTTCGTCAGATGACACAACTTCGGGAAACGTTATTAACTCCGAGGTTGAGGTGAAAAGCGATTCCTCACGGACCACATTCATTTGGTCGATTTTGGTTGAACTTGGGTCGGTAAAAGACTGCACGGTTTCATAGGCAATTTCATATGGACTCAAAGGCATTACATCACCAAATGAGTCTATCTCAGATTCAGAAGGAATGATCCAAGGCTCGTCATAAATAATGGTGTCTGAAGTAATCATATGAATAGATGCAAACGAAGACACGGCGTTGATTGGAGGAAAAGGAAAAGTTCCCAGTAAACCGACATCTTTAACTAATCCTACTCCAACATCCTTATAAGGGATATTTGTTTTACCGACATGCTGGATACTCTCTGAAGAGGCTGGGTCGGATGAAAAGTAAGCCAGCTGGTCTATAGTTACGATCTTGCCATTATGTGGAAACTTTATTACTCTGAAGACCGATGAAACGACCGCTGTCATAGCATAAGACCAACTTCGACCCAAGAGAAGGTTGTAGTCTAGAGGGGCATCAACCACCTCCACATCCAGACTAACAGTTTTTCCTTCAACCCCTATAGGAAAATCCTGTAGAATGCCAAACGGATGGAACCCACAGCCATCAAAGGCCTTAAGAATTGTCGGGGATTGATTTAGTGAAGGAGAACCAAGCGATATCCAGCACTGTATCGACATAATACACGTGGAAGCTCCCTCATCAATTACAGTCCGATGAGTAGGCCTGTTTTTTACTATCACTGGGATCTGGAAAGCCATCTGATGAGGCAAACGCGGTGTACTATTTTCTAGATCAAAGATTATTAGGATCGGTTCCTAAACATCAACAGCTCCTATAGCCGACAAAAGTAATTTGCGTTGTGCTGGGCATGATTGCAGCACTTCCAAAGATGACATTGGTGAGGGTGAAACAGCTAAATCCTCAACAATGTTGTAATTCTGGGCCGCTCTCGCATGTGGATTGAAAGCAGACCTTCGAAGTACACCCTTGGCGGGCGGTTTGATTACTAAGTCAGGGTTAGGTTTCTCGATCTGTAGTGGATCAGAACCGGGAGCTGAGGTTGATGGATTTGAATGAGAAGATTCTGCTTCTTTCGATCCATCAACAGGACTTTTACTACCATAATCTTGTGATCGAATCGCAATCCTTACATGAGACATCATCAATATGGGTTCTTCACTGGCACTCGAGGAAGAACCTATCATCTTACTCTCCTGCTTTGGAAATGGATCTTTCAAAACAACAGGAGTTGAGGAACCCTTGACGATTTTCACAACCTTGGCCCGAGGAGGGCAATCTCTTGTAAAATGATCCTCTTCACAAATAAGACAAGGATATGGAGGTTTGCGCTTTTCGTCATTGGTTTTCGACTTTTCTGTTTTCTCCTTTGGATTCTTGTCTGCTTTATTCTTCTTCTTACCTTTCTTCTTCCCACCGTTTTTTGATTTAGCCGTAGATAACTCTACAGCGTGAATATCAGCGGATACTTTAGCAGAAGATTCTCCTATCGGGGAGTCTGGTAAGGTTATAATGGGCAAATAATTCTTTGAAGACTTCTTCTTGCTTTTAGTATTCACCGTACCAATCATGCCATCAGCAGCATGAGATCCCGAAGGAGCAGCAGCGATTTGATTTGACTTTGGAAGATCTGGGATCTTTTCATGTAACGTACCTGACTGAGTGTAAACTAAGTCAAGGTACTGCGCTTGAGCAATCACTTGCTCCTTGGTAACTACTCCGGCCTTAGCTACATCTTCAGTAATCTTCGGTAACAATGATTTAACAAACCATTCAGCTAAGATTTGGTCCGGGATAAAAACTTTCACTAATCGCCTTCGACGTCTCCATTCATGTATATGATCGGAAATATAAGTGGACGTCGACTGTTTTAATGAGGTTAGTAACTCTGTGCCATTATCATATCTGACGGGCAACTGAAAATGAGTTAAGAACGAGGTACCTAACTGACTAAGATTATAAAAAGAGGCCCGTGGTAACTCAATGTGCCACTTGGCCGCGAGACCAATGAGCGTACGCTGGAAAAGACGTAAGCGGATCGAATCATCCGAGATGGAATTTGAAGCACAACAGAGGTGGTAAGTCATCACATGATTTGACGGATCCTCTCCAGACTTACCCTCGAACTTGGGAATGTCACTGGGCAACTTATTCGGCATTGGCGGCCAAAACGGAAGATAATTGATCAGATCGTTCGTTAGGCGCGTCAAGTCTGGAAAATCCAAAGTTGTGATAAACGGTAATTTCCGATTAGGATCCCTAAAACTCTGGGTCACAAGACCAGTCCCAGGAGGAGGATATCCAAGATAACTTGGAATAGGAATCGCATTCGAGATATTGTATCCTCCTAGAAAACCAGGATTAATCGGACCGTACTGGGGTTGTTGAGGTTGTTGATAAGAGTACCCAGGATACGGTTGATACTGGTAAAGTGGCTGCTGGACAGCAGGCCCGTATTGGTACTGTCCCTGGTACGGTTGATAAGTAAATTGTGGTTGACTAGTGACAACCATACTTAAACCAGGCTGTCCTACAGGCATCTGAACCGTAGTTTGAATCGTGGATCCAGACAATGGTAAAGATGTTTGAGGAGTAGTTGCAGAGACAGTATAAACCGGAGCTGTCGATACTCCAGAAGTAAGTGTGGTGGATGGAGCAGATGTTGCGGTAGTTGCAGCAGTCATTTGAGATGGAGTACTAGGTGCAATGGGCGACTGAGTAACTACCAAAGGTACAGAAGTTTGAACATTAGACTGGACTGGTTGCTGGGGTGAACCAGAAACTAAGGGTTGTCCAGTTTGAGATGACAACTGTCCGCTTGGCTGCAACACCTGTTGAACTTGCGATGGATCCCACACTATGTTCATTCTGGGGTATTGACCCATGACAGGTTGAGGATATTGAGATCCATAACTGGATTGAGGGTAGGATTGATAATTGAAAGGTACATTTCCTGTACCTTGAACATAAGATTGACCTTGGGGTGGTTGATAACCTTGACTCGAGTACTGACCTTGAGGTAGATACCCTTGAGGTAAGTACTGATACTGGGGTTGACCTTGAGGTATAAATTGATACTGAGGTTGACCTTGGGGTACATATTGAGGCTGGGGTTGACCTTGAGGAATGTATTGCACTATGGGTACATACTGTCCTTGAGGTTGCCCCCCAAACGCAATTTGTGTACCTTGAGGTTGCCCCCCAGGCATTAATTGAGGCTGCCCCCAAGGCGGTAACTGGCCACCTTGAGGTTGAGAACTGGGAATTGAACCTGACATCATATAAATGTCTCCTACACCCAATGGTTTATTACCATTGTTTCCAGTTAATAACCCATGTTCAATGGGTTGAGGAGATACTCCCGCAAAAGTACCAGAAAGTGACTGATACCCAGAGGGAACATAAGGACCGCCATACAAGAAAGATTCAGGAGATTGAGTGAACACGGATTACTGACCAGACATATTTACAGGAGTATAAATACCTCCGGGTGGATAAGGAGTACGAGGTGGAGAAAAACTTGACCCTCAGTTGTCCAAATAATTGGTTAATGAAAGATACCAAGTAGTACTTCTAGGAGGACTGTAAAAAATAGATTCACGCTCCCTTAGATCAATAGTAGGTTGATCTTCAAGGATAGAGACGCCTATTTCTTCTTCTGGAGCAAGTTATTCAATAGCTATCAAACCAGAAGGAAGATTTTCGGTGATGACTCTTTCTACCCTAAGTGAATCAGGAGCACTAGAAGTTGGAGTAACAGGTTCAGAGATTTCAGGTTCTTCGCCTATATCACTAGTTGATGAAAAACTACCAGTAAGCTCGGAAACTGCAACAGCTTCGGGATTATAACCTATTTCTAGACCTTGGTAATCTGGATGGACTACCAACGACGACTCTCCTTCTTTAGGTGAACCTACTTTACTGCCACTAGGAGTTACAAGGACTTTCAAACCTTCGTAATGACCCAGGACGTCTTCAGGAGGTTCGCCCCGAAGTCTACGGGACTTCCTCAACAAATCGGCCATGGTAACAATCTCAGGAGACTGGCCCCAAAGTCTACGGGACTGTCTCGGTAATTCAGCCACAGTTAAAAACTTTTAACTACTGCACACGCAAACAAAGTAAAATCTCAAAGCAAACCACGTAAAGTCTCTAAAGAACCAAAAAAATTCGAATCACATGCCTAAAGTATCTAGGGCGTCAAACCATACACAAACAGTAGCCTTCCAGACCGAAAACACTAGTTGGTGATGAAACCCAACATCGCCGAATTCAATACAGAAGTGGTGGGTGGAACAGTTACCCCGGCAACCTGCTTAATGAATAGACCGGCAGAAGTTCCTCCACTTTGACCGTCTCGAGTGAAGTGAACCCCCCTGAAAATCCAAGTGAGTCTAGCCGACGTCTGCTCCAGGTACAGTGGGATCTTCCCTCCACCGTCACCTTGGGTAGAATCCTAAAGATGATGGTCACTAAGGTTACCAAGAACAACAAATATACCTGGGGGAACAGTCTATGACCCGATAGCACGCAAGGGCAGAGTAACAAGCTCAATCCCCTTGCCGGCTCCTTGACAATAATCCAAGGTTTACCGACAAGTGACCCCAGGCTCCTCGACAATAATCCGAGGTTTACCGTTTGTAGTACGTGCGTATCTGGCGTCTTTCCGAATGAAGGAGGATTGATCCCCTCAGTGGTTCGGACACGATCTCGTGCTTCTCCTTTAAGAGGAGCTTTCCCAGAGTACAAATGAAACAGTTGGATTTATCCTACCACAAGATGAGCTACTTGTTTGGTTTTACTGTCTTGGAGAGTTAATTACTCTCCTACTCCAAGACAATAGCCTGATCTATATTGGTGTTTCAGAGCCCTAGTAAATAAAAGTTACTAAGTTGATTTTACTTTAAGCGTTAATTTTTATGGCTTTTCTTTAGGACAAAAGGTAGTGGAGATGAAACTGATGGTGTGTAGACTCGACTCAAATCCACTAAAAAGATGCACTTAGGATGATTTATACTAATTTTCTTTTTCAATGAATTCCCTAGCTAAGAGGGTTGGAGAATGCAAAATTGATATAAAGACAACTTTCTTGGCAATGAAAATCAAAGAAACAATCTCTTTATCTTTTCCAAAGCATACAACACATGACCACTAATTATTTCATGAAAATTCCTTTTCTTTTCAAAGACTCAAATGCTACTAAAGCAAAATTTTCTTCAAAAGAGATTTTTTGGATTTTTTCCCTATATTAACAAAGCATATAAAAATCAAAAATCAAATTTTAAAAATCTATCACAATCAAAACAAGTTTTCCTAAAAGCAAATCTAAGAGAAAATCACCTAAAAGCAAATCTAATGAGGCCAAAACCTACTAAGTATGATTCTAGGATGTTTTGCTCAGTCATGATTTAACCAAGGACTAGTTAATGTAGAATAAAAAACCAGTCAAAAACAAAAATCAAAATCTTTTGTTCTTTTTCTTAAGAATAAAATTCAAATTTTAATCAACAAACTTTTTCGAGATTTGGCAAAGAGACAACACAAAGGTAGGTGTCTCACAAGGGTGGATTCTATGGAAAGTCCGACTCCTAAGAAGAGTGAAAAGACCAGGGATATCCAAGGTTTCACGACTTCTAAAGCCAAAGTCACTACAGGACCAATGCAAAAATCAAACCCTAGGGCCAAAACCTCTATGAATTTCACTAAAACTCTTGACACTGATGAAACAAGTTTAGATGAAGATTTATGGTAGGTAACCAGTGGATCTGGGCAGTAAAAACAAATTAAAAACAAAATCTAAGAGGAAAAAAAGGAGAAAATTGAAATTTTCTCAATTTTGACAGGGTACGCAGGCAACCTGTTTGCACAGGTGCGTGTACGCTCTGTGCACAAAGCTGCAGTGCGTACAGGTACGCACTGTTCTTAACTCAGAGGCTGCGCACTTCTAGCAGAACCAAGAAAAACTAAAATCTAATTTAACCCTAAGCTATCCCACCCAAATGCATAGTCAAACAGCCAAAAATCAGAAAACAAACGACTTTTCTCAAATCAAAGTTTCACACAAAGGAAAAATCATTCACATCAATGGAGTCCCCAGTATGGTCGCCGTTTTGTCATGCGGAAAGAGTCAATTTTGCGGAAAAAACCGACCTTCCTAGAAGCTAAGGCTTTCTAGTGACAAACAAGACAATTAAACACTACCTTTCTCTAAATATGCATTTAGAATACAAGTAATCAGGTGATTATAACATACCTTTAGTCCAATGCTTTGTAATAGTCTAGCCTCGTCGATCCGGATGAGCTCCTCCTTCTCTTCGAAACTTGCATTCACTAACAAGCAAAAGATTACATAACACCTAAATAACTTATAAAATAAAACATATTCATTATACAGACCAAGGAGTATATGAAACAAATCATGTATAACAATCTGTTGAGAAAAGTGAGCTTAATTGTATTAAGTGGAAAGAAAAGAAACCATTACAACCTGAGCCTTGGTGTTGTGCAGGTCCCTCCCAGGGTCCAGCAAGAGTTCTCCTTTACTTTGATCAGCTCACCCACTTCCAAATAAGGCTAGGAAAGGATGGGAATCTCTCCTCTCAAGCTCTATAAGGGAGTCCTAATTCCAGCAGCATCTACGCTTAGGAATGTTCAGCTTTCAACCTCCCCTCCCTCTGGCCCAATGCTTGTATTTATAGTGCTTTAGAGGAAGTTAATCATGTCCACCATCAATGGGATAAGCCCCTCTTTGAATGGGATAGCTCCCCTCTTGATGGGATAAGTTCCTCTTTCATAGGGATACATGAACCATCTGGAGGCGCTCAATACATGTCAAACAAACTTCTAGAATGCTCTAGAAATGACCACAAGTAACTTTTTTGAAGTGAAACTTGCGCCTTTTGACCTTTACAGGAGTACGCACCCACCCTTTTACAGACAGAGCGTACAAGTACGCAGGTATTGTGAACTTGGGGTGCGTACATGCAGGTAAGGCTAAGAGAAACTGCGTAACCAGAGTTATTTGACTTTTTAAGGACTTTCTCTCTTTCTTGGAGTTTGACATGAAGAGCAGAGGTATAAGACTTGCCAAGGAGGATAGTATGACAGTTGATGGAGCCATACTAACTGCAAATAGTCACGGTGACAAATTTTAGTGTAACAAGGGCCTTCCAGAAGGCTGATGTGAATTTCACATCACAGTCAGAAATGATCATCTTGGGTATTCCATGTAATTTTAAAATGTTAGCAACTTGTACTTCTTTATAAGTTGACTGAACTGGTATGAAATGAGAAGATTTTCTCAACTTATCCACTACCACTATGATAGAGTAATTTTTCCTCTTAGACTTGGGCAATCTAGTAATGAAATCAATGGATATGGCTTCCCATTTCCACTCAGGGATAGGCAGTGGGTGGAGTAGTCCCGCTGGGTGTTGGTGCTCCACTTTTACCTATTTTCATTCCAGACAATGTGCTATATATTCTGCTACCTCCTTCTTCATACCTGGCTAGGTAAATTCTTTTCTAAGGGCCTAAATCATTTTCTAGTATCCAGGGTTCCCTGCATAAGGATTCTTATGATACTCATCTAAAATTAACTTTTTGAGAAGTTTATGGTTAGGCACATATAACCTCTTCCTATAGATCAATAATTCTTCTGAATTTACCTCGTATCCTAGTTGTTGTTCATGGCTATTCATAATTTTTGCTTGCTGCCACAAATGTTTATATACTAAATCTTGCATGGTTGTTTCACGAATCTGCTCATAAAAGGTGGTTCATGATTCGCTAAAAGAAATCTCATATAAGCAATTTACCTTACGACTTAAGGCATCCACAACTCGGTTCTCTTTTCCCTTCAAGTGTCTGATTTCAAAATCAAATTCACTTAGGAAGTCAGCCCAACAGGATTGCCTAGCATTTAATGTGGGCTATTTGATATAGCTTTTTAGACTACAATGACCAGTCATTAACAGATATTTCTTACCCAGCAAGTAATGTCACCACATCTTTAAGGCATGAATCACAGCTGTCAGTTCTAAATCGTATGCCGAATACCTTTTCTCATACTCTTTAAGTTTCCTAGACTCATAGGCAACCACCCTACCTTCTTGCATTAATACACCACCTACACCTTCTTTGCTATCATCAGTACAAACCACGTATTCCTTATTGGGATCAATGATGCTCAAAATAGGTGTGGTGGTGAGTAAATGTTTGAGCTGATCAAAGCTCCTTTGACAGTCGGATATGCCACCCTATAAAAACCTTCCACAAATCCTCTATAATATCCTACTAGACCCATGAACGATCTTATGTCAGCTACATATTTTGGTAACGGCCACTCCATGATAGTCCTTATTTTCTTTGGATCTACTACGATTCCATTCTTGGTGATGACATGTAACAAGTATTGGATCTTCTCCTTAAAGAAATCACATTTGTTGCACTTAGCTTACAATTGGTGCCCTCTTAGGAATTGCAGAACAATACAAAGATGCTCCTTATGTTCTTTTATGCTCCGAGAGTAAATCAGTATGTCATCGATAAAGATTAACATGAACTTGTATAAGAACTGGTGAAATATAAGGTTGATGAGACACATGAAAGTAGCTAGGGAATTAGTTATCCCAAACGATAAAACTACGAACTCATAATGTCCATAACGAGTCCCGAATGTAAATTTTGCAATATCTTCCTCTTTTATTTTTAAATGATGATAGCCTGAGTGAAGATTGATCTATGAGAACATGGTTGCACCTTTCACCTGATCAAATAACTCATCTATATGGGGAAGGGCACATTTGTTATTAATTATCAGTTTATTTGATTGATGGTAATCCATGCACATTCGCAAGGTTCCATCCTTCTTTTTAACAAATAATACCATAGCTCCCCAAGGGGACACACTGGGACATATATACTTTTTATCAAGCAACTCTTTAAGCTGCATCTTTAATTCTGTTAGCTCTGGTATGCTCATTCGGTAAGGGGCTCGAGAAACTGGGGCAGCCCTTGGAATTAACTCAATGGTGAAATCTACGTCCCTTTTTGGGGGTAGACATGGAATTTCTTTAGGAAATACATCTGGAAAATTTTGTACCACAGGTATATTTTCTAATGACACAGTTTTATCTTTAGAGTCAGCATACCCTACTTGTATTGCATAGACTTGGCAACCTTTTCTGATGCATTTTGCTAATTGGGAGGCTATTACAGGTCTTAATTGCAAAGGTTTTTGAATACCTTGAATTTCCAGCCTTTCACCCTTCTCATCCCAGTAATTAATAGTTTTGGTTTTATAGTTAATGAGGGACTAGTGTTTTTCCAACCAATCCATACCTATAATGATGTTGTATGACCCAAGCGGTAACACATTCAAATCTATCATGATAGGCTGATTAACTAATTTTAAAGGGAAATTACTTTGACCAAAACTCTTCTTTTTGCTCCTGTGGCTAGTTGTACTAACCAAGGATTTTTAAACTTAACAACTTGCAATTTACATCGTTCCACTATCTTGGGGCTAATATAACTCAACATGGCCCCGGGATCAATTAAAATAGAGATGGTTTGGTCAAAAAATGTACCTTCAAATTCAACCATGGTTGGCTGAAATTCTGCCTGATGATCTTCAATGACAGTAATTAATTTTAGGAATGCTTCTATCCACTTCTCCTACGGTAGATGCTTCTTGTATTTGTGAGATCTGATCAGATCCATTGCGGTGTGGGTAGTTTTTGACATAATGTGGGTGTCCACATCCCCAACACTATACAGGTGGTCTGTTAGTCAATTCTGCTTCAGTCCTACCAGATTGCTCATTCATCCTAGTTTCGTCTGGTACTTTAAATCTGGGTTGATTCCTATTCATATTCCGATTGGTTTGACCTTTATACAATCCTTTGTTTCCTGTGCCCTTGTTCCCCTTGTGGCTAGGAACAAATTTACCTCCCTTTTTGTCAGCCCACCTCTTGCCCATGTCTCCCTTTGGTTTGTTTTGTTGATAGCAGATCCGTTCCTTACGAATAAATTCGTCCATGGTTTTTGTGTTGTCAAACTCGAGTCATTCTTTCATGAACATCGGAAGACTGCTGATAAACAGCCCCACTTTCATTTTTTCTTCGCGCATGTAAGGGACATACCGAAGTAATGTCACAAACTTTATTATGAATTCATCCACGGACATTTGATGCAGTCGGAGATCATGCAACTATTTTACTTTTTTATCATAAAATATTTTTGTTAGATATTTTTCTTTAAAATAGCTTTGAAATTTTTCCTAGGTTATGCTTTGTTCATTGCCTCTGCAAACGATTTTTACTTCCTCCCACCACAGTGTGGATTTCCCTTGTAGTTGGAAAATGTCCAAACAAGGCTTTAGATTATGGTCATATTCATAAAACGGTAAATACGTGTTCATGTTGATGAGCCATGCTTTCGCTGCTTCTTCTTGTTCACCATCAAAGAGAGGAGGCTTTATTTTTTGAAACTCACCTTGAAGTTCCATTTTTTGTCTCTTCTGTGTCTTGTGATTAGACACATTATCTGATTCTTCTTCATGATTTTCTTCGCCACCTTCTGTCTCCACATTCTTAGTTTGAAACTCTTGTTCCCCTGTCATATTTCTGTGTTCGGGGCTAGGGACTAGTGGCCTATGATTTTGTCTATCAGATAGAATCTTCATAATATTTTCCTGCTCCTGCATCAATCATTTGTTATCTTCCCTTAGCTGGGCCATCTCATCTTTCAATTCTTGTATAGTCTCCATGATATCTGTATTGGTATTTCGTGGCTCATCACCCAGCTACACCCATACCTCAGGAGTACCTTCTTGAAATGGTGTTGGTCCTGCTCCCAGTACCGACCTATGTGGCGGATTCCTAGTTCTCCTCATGCTAGCTGCTTCTCTACTTCCTCTGTGCACATCACCAATGTTGTTATTTTCTTTGTTCCAGAGGTCTCAGCTTTTGCAACCTGAACGCTTTGATACCATATGTAACATACCCATAAGTTAAAAATATATATATCATTGTAAAAAAGTAATAAATCTGTAAATAAAAAATAACTGTGTATAAATTCAAAGTTAATACCAAGGCTGTAATTATATATTTAATTCCACATACAGAGTTGTTGGTTATAACATAGTCTATTTAACTAAATTACAAACTTGGTCTAGCATGACCCATCATGATTTTCATATCGTTCATAATGTAATTACACTTTAAAAACATAAGAGCGACTTTTGTGTGACACTTGTCCCTTCGTAGTTTTCAAGGAGACTGACCGTGCATGGCATTTAAGCCTGACTGTATAGTTTTCCGACTTCTACGCATTAACAACACTACTACCTGTTCTCACACATTGCATTAATAACTTGGTTGTCAATTCGGCCTAGGTGGAGACCTTTCCTGGCTGAAGCCTTTATGGCGGTACCACTCCACTACTATCCTCAGGACTGGCTTCAGATCGACGTCTCTCCTTTGTTGTTTGGATCACACGGTGGTGATGCCTTCCAAGGTTTCTATGCCTTGACAAACTTGATGCATTTCTGTCATTCTTCCCTTTCGGGAGTTGGAGGCCACAGAAGGGTTTTGCCATTCTCAAGTGCTCATGGGTGTTATCACTCGAAATACACTGTAAAATTGTTTGTTGTTGTAAAACCATGGATTTTGACTGTCTTGCCACTCTATGGTAGATGTATCGACCTTTTGTTTAACTTTCTTCTGCACTGAAGGTTTTCTCCGAAGTCGCTTCATCATGTAAAATTCGTGGTTCTTTCACCATTACTCTGTATTGTTTTATTGTGAACACCTTTCTATGACTTATAACTGCCTCTAACTTCTTGGAAGGTGTTGTGCCCTCCATTTTGATACTCTGTTGCTACAAGGGTTTGAATCATAAGTTCCAACTAGGTAATGGTTGTATTATTTTCCAAGATTTTGCACACAATTCTTAATTTTCATCCAGTTTGCTTTCCTTATTAAATTGTTTACTCCTCCCAAGAGGGTTTTACAGGTATTCAAGTATTTCGAGGTACACATGTGGAAGATCTTGCTTGGAATGCGTTAAATCTCCTCTGGGTACTACATTTCTTAATTTTTCTTATAGTGTGGGGTTTTGGCTCCCATAGGGCTCTGTTCGGTCTATACAGAATTGTTTAACTTTTGAAAGTACTAAACAAGCCAGCCCTTAAGGGCGACAGGTGGTGGCATAAATTACAATGGGTTTCCTCTATGAATATTTCTGTTTAATTTATGAGTTTCAACAGTTTCTTCCGCTATCTTTGAAGCGAATGTATATTTTGTTTATTTTGCCAGAGGGATTTCAACCCGGCCTATCCAATTCTACTATTGGTTAGCCAGTTGTGTAGTTGTTTTTCTGAGAACCTACTGTTCTTAATATTATAATTTTCATTACGACTGTGTAATGCGTCGTGCTATTTAAATGTTCCGCAGTTTCTTTTCTTTTCTTGTTCATATAGTTTAGCAATTTTAGTTATCGTATTATTTGCATTGATATGGTAAAGGGTATATGCCCAAACTGTGAGGGTAGTATAATGAGATTCTTTTAATCATGTCGCGTACTGTATATCTTGTTTTTATTACATCTACTGTTTCCTTTATTCTATTTCATGAATGCTGAATCGATATGTTTATACCTGAATGCTTGTTTTGCTTCGTCCTTGTTACTCAGGGTTTAGCAAGGGTTTTAGTATTCTACTGTTCTTTAAAAGAGGAAATTTTGGTAGTTTATATTTATTCTTTGACAGTGGTATTCGATATTGAATCATACTAGTTTAAAACTATTTTCCAATATTGAAATATGCTTATTTTAATTCTGCCATATGTTCTTTAATAGGAACTTTTAAAATTATTTCCAATACTAAAATACACTTATTCAGTTCTACCATATATTCTTAATAAGAACTACTAAATTTCGATGGTAAATTCTTTTACCAGTTTATACGTAATTTTTCCCTTCAGTCAATAGAAAGGAAATTATTTACTGTCTACTCCTACTATTTCCATTAATCCATTAATTTCCACAGTCTATTACAATGACCTATACATATATTTATGTAACAAAGCATAGCATAATTCTAATTACTTTAAGGAAATTTCACTTATCTGGTCCAATCTTTCCAGACTTAGCCTGCAAATAAACCTTGTTGCTTGATATTTTACCTCCCAACCTTAAGACTACTACTTCCTGTAGTCTTCCCCCAAGTTGTTCCTGTACACAGGAACCCTTTCTTCTTTTTTAATATGAGATCTTTATGGTCTCACAACTATCTGGTCCACACCAGACGTAGCTATAAAACTCTGCCTGACATCTCAGCACGGATTATCCTTTTCTCTTTTCTTCTCTTTCTTTTCTTCTTGATCTTAGATACCCCTATCCTCTTGATCTTTCTTGAGTAAATACCCAAGAATTAGTTAGGGCAGATAATTGTCTCCCTAACTACTTATAAGTAAAAACAACAAAACAATATTTACAAATAACTACTAATTCATTTTATGCATAATTAATCCAAGAAACAGTTTTATAATTAAAGAAATAACAAATTGTTTGGTTTGCAATAAATTAAATATTTACATAATTTGGGGATATCACAATACACCACATTAGCTGGTTCGAAAAATTATAAACTTTTTATATTCAATATTAATAAGGGACCCCTTTTCCTCACTTGTTATTTTAATTTAATGAGCCTTTCTTATTAGTTATTATAACATTAAAATAAAGTACTTCCTTCAAGAATAGATTTTGGACTTTAATATTTCTTTAGAATATTTTATAACCTCTAAATTTTTGAAATATTTAAACAAGTCAATTATTATTAAAAGATGTATAATAGTAATTTATTCCTAACAACTAGTTTTTAAATAGATAATATTTCAATACATTTTATTTATTTGGACTCGCTAGTTTTCTAGCCAATATATATTATTATTTTAATAAACAATTCTTATTATCAATAATATTTTACCTACCTAATTAACTAATTTAATTAATCTATCAATGGCTAGTTTTCAAGTAACAACTCTAGGCAGTGATGCATCCTTGCTATTTATTTCTTGAAACATCGACCAAATCATCATAATGTGGTTAATCTGAAATCGTGATAATCTGATTAATCGGAAAGACATCTATTTACATTATGGATTACAAAAATCGGAGATCAAACCTACCTATTACACACTTAAAACATAAGAATATAAATATTATTGTTTTTGAAATATAATGATTAATTTACCAATAATAGTTTATAGTATAAAAAATTATATTAATAAATTTAAAATACATATTTATTTAATTCTTTAAAATATTATTATTTTTGAAATGTAATCATTGATTTAAAAATAATAGTTTATAGTATAAAAATATATTAATATTTTTAAAATACATTTAATTCTATAAAATTTAAACATGTACCCTCAAAGATTTGTGTGATTCGGTTTTGGAACATAATACATATCGGCTTTGAATATTTGTGTCATTTGGTTTTGCATGTGTTTAGTATTTAAGTATGGGGGTTTACGTAGTGCATTGTATTAGATATTATTTTGGGATTCAACTGCGTTAAGTAAGTCATTCACGTATGACCATTTCCATGAGAGGTAGTCGTAACTGACTAATTTCTCATGATTTTTGAATAGTTCACTTAGCACTCATTGCATCGGGTTAAGTAAGTCATTCACGTCTCATGATTTTTGAATAGTTCACTTAGCACTCATTGCATATCATCACTTCCGGAGCTTGCACCCGGTAACCAGGACTTCCCAGGAGGTCACCCATCCCAGAACTCCTCTGGCTCAAGCACGCTTAACTGTGGAGTTTTCCCCACAATCAAGCCCACTTAGCTTGCTACCCCATTTGCAAAACCTTAGCAAATATTGTGCCTCATGAACCATTCAAGTAGAGATCCCTTGACTCTTTTTGAATTTAAGTATGGGGGTTTACGCAGTGCATTATATTAGATATCATTTTGGGATTCAACTGCGTTAAGTAAGTCATTCACGTATGACCATTTCCATGAGAGGTAGTCGTAACTGACTAATTTCTCATGATTTTTGAATAGTTCACTTAGCACTCATTGCATCAGGTGATCCCTTGACTCTTTTTGAATAGTTTAGTATTGTATCATTTCAACCACAGTGTATTTTAGTTGGATTGCAATGTTGGGATTGCAATGTTGGGTGTTTTGGTGTTTTGAAAAAGGTTATATTTTTTTTTTTTTTTTTTGAGAAATTTATGATTTTTTTGAACTAGGTTCACTTGATGAGAATATTGCTTTTAAGGGTTTAATATTTTTGGCTTTCCGAGGCTCCCCAAGGACATTGAATTTGTTTGGAGCTTTGACTAATATACGTTTGAAGGGAATTTTAGCAGTGGCATTTAGTGGGATATCTTCGAATTTGGTGCATTGTTTGGTTAGGTATTTAGAGTTTTATTTTTATCTTTTTCCCTTAGATATTAAGTTTATAGTTGTGGAACTCGTGATTAACTTTTCGTGGGGAATTAAGGGAGTGGACTGCCTTTAAGTCAATAATTGGGTGGGATAGGGTAACACAATTATGTGTTGCATTTTTGAAATCACGTTTATAATGTCAAGAGGGGAGAACATGGAATTGGAGTTGCAATATCTATAAAATAAATTCATTAAAATGAAAATCAACTACAACCAGAATTTAGCCACGCTTACTATCTCTACGCCCACACTAGTCACTTGAAAGTTAAAATTAGTGAAATAAAGATCTGCCAACCTAGATTGAGGATGTGAACTAGAAGAGGAAACTGAAACGACCGTTAACTCTATTACTCCCTTTGTGTCAACTTGACTCACATTTTAATTTGATGATTCCTGCTTAGAGGGTGGATCCTTTTCCTCGACCAAAAAAATAAAATTCTAATTTTGTAAACGTAATGTAAATTTTGTCGAATCTTAAGAATAAGTAGAGAAATTATAAATAAAACCTCCTTTTGTGTCAACTTGCTTCATTTTAATTTGATGATTCCTGTTTAAAGGTTGGATCCTTTTCCTCGACATGAAAAAATAAAATTCTAATTTTGTAAATCTAATGTAAATTTTGTCGAACCTTAAGAATTAGTAAAGAAATTATAAATAAAACCATGTATAGATCAGAATATTTTTAAATAAACAGAGTCTAATATAAAAAATACAATAAAAAAATCCCTTTTCACTTAGTATAGATTTTTTTCTATTGTATTCTAAATATCTATCTTTAATAAATTATAATATTTTAATATAATATAAATTCACCATTTTAATAAAAGAATTCTAACGTCAGACTGAACCATACTGATATACCGTTATTTCCAATGTGCAGAACTTAACTGAAAAAATCCGTTTAATCATATCGGTACTTCTTATCCAATAAGAGATTTCTTATTTTTGAATTCGAAGCAAACGCTATTGTTATTGCCGTTTATATTTGATATAAAGAAAATATAACAAAATAATATTTAGGAAGTATTTTCCGCCTGATAGAAATAGTTTAAGTTGAATTATAAATTTATGATATACATGATTTGTGGATTGTTTATAAATAGTTTAGGTTGAATTATAAATTTTTGATATATGTGGTTGTGGATTGTTAGTTCCATTATCTATTAAAAAAAATTCATTTCGGTTAACTTATGAAAGGTTTCTTTTTAATAAATATCTGATTATATCAAATTTTTAACTTATAAATATGGGGTTAGACCATAATTTTAACTTTGAATAAATATGTTATTAGACTATGTTTTTAAAAACTACACAGGTTTATAAAATATTTATAACAAAATAATTTAATTAAAATTGTAATGTTTTATAAAAATAAATAAAATTAATTACTGATTATAATTGTAATATATAATTTGATAAAACTACTAATAATATATATAATTTTAATCAAATATTATAATAATTAATTTATAAGTATAGTTAATAAAACTTTTTTAATATTAATTGTTTAAAGTAGCGTATATAATTATGAAATTATAATTAATTATAAATATAAATAGTATAATTTTATATTAATTTTGGATTTATCAAAATTTTTTATATGTAATTATTTGTTTAAATTTTACATTTAAAAAATAATCTGTATTTAAAAAAATTGATGGGCAATTGTCAAATTAAATTATACGCAGACAAAAAAATAGTGTTAAAAATATATAAGTGTTAAATTTAATTTTCAGTATATATGAAACTGCTCTCCTCATATCAATACTATCTAAATGTTTTAACGATAAAACTAAATCTATTTTAATTCTGAAATATCGGCAAAAAAATAACATAATCTTATTTAAATGTTTTAATGATCAAATTAAATCTATCTTAATTCTGGATTTATAAAATATCTCAAAAAAATAAAGTAACAATTTTAAAAATATAATTTTTTTGTAAAGTACAATTTTTTTCAATTATAAAAATCTAAAATTAATCAATATAAAAAAACAATCTAATTTAACGTTCATTTATATATACTTTTTAATTATATAATTTTTATTTTATATTATCAATTATTTTACCCATGGATATCAATGCTTGTCATGTAAATTGTTTAGATTATAAGGTGTATCAATATATTTCTTTTTCCGAAGAAAAAATCAAAACTTTTCATTAGCAAAAATAAAAAGTTTTACATTCTGATTTGTTCACTTCCGAAGAAGTTTGCCCCCCTGGAGCTGTGCCCAAATACCTGGCGAAAACATGATTAGTGCTTGTGAAAAACTTCACAACAGCTGCTCTAACTAGCATCTCTGTCAAAAAAACATTTTCCTTAACTTCACAACAGCTGCTCTAACTAGCATCTCTGTCAAAAAAACATTTTCCTTTTTCCAGCTGTTCAGTAATACCATAACGATTTTAAGAAAACCAAAAAGGGTCTCCTTCTATGAAGGAAAACAACCCCGCAAAACATATGCTGAGCATATGATCATAAAGCTGTGATATATGTTTGAGTTTTGTAAACTTTCTAATACGACCTGTGATAGGTATTTACAAAAAAGAAATATAAAAACAGAGTCTTAGAAACCTGTAGATATAACAAAACTGTATGATATAAAAAGAGGAGCCGTAACCCCAATCATGTAGGAGGAGCGAAAGGTGGCTGCTGTGAAAAAGTTTGGTGCCCCTGTAAGCATATCAATATATTTCTACCTCATACAAACTTTCATTTAATGGATCCATACTGGTTAGCATAACTTTACAGTGATTGAAATAGATCTATACTTATTTTTATTTTTTCTAAGTTAAGACTAACCTAAATACCTACGGGGGATTTGAACTGGTGACCTATGGCAAGGAGTGCCTTAACAAGACACCCATTCACCGTCAATCAAAAACCCCGTGGGCAAATAGATCCATACTTATTTAAATTATATAGTGGCACCCATTATATAAATGCAAACTTTAACTTGATTTTGTTCAATTGAGAAACCCACATGCAAAATAACAACTGCTAATGCCAAATTAACTAAGTGTAACTGTAAACTCGCTTCCTCGAAGTTCAGTGTTAGGAGCTTCCAAAATTTTAGGGTTTGAAGCACATGGGGACTCCTTTATGCTATCGAGTATCCTTTCATCGCCCAGCCCCAATGCCTCATCTTCATTTTCATCTAACTCCAGTTTTGCCAACACAAATCGATCTACGACATTTTCCAAAAATTTATTTCATCTCTCAGCACCGCCACTTTTCGAAGAAAATTCATGTAAATGTCCGGAGCGAAGCCGTCAACGCCTCATCTTCATTTTCATCTAACTCCAGTTTTGCCAACACAAATCGATCTACGACATTTTCCAAAAATTTATTTCATCTCTCAGCACCGCCACTTTTCGAAGAAAATTCATGTAAATGTCCGGAGCGAAGCCGTCAACGTTTTTCTTAGGCATTATATATAGAAATAAGTGTGTAGTTACTTTAAAGTACAATCGTCCTCCATATAAGAATTAAGGAATTATGTCCTTATAGTGTAATCTTTAGTTCCTACAATTATAATTGTAAGATTTTTTAATGATAAAATTTGATAGATTTTGGTTAGAAAATGATGACACTAACAATCGTTAACTTACTTCTTGACTAGACTTGTAACAATCGTTAACTTACTGCTTGACTAGACTTTTAATCCCTGCTGCTTGCAATAGATTTAATATGCATTCACATTCTCCCTCTTGGCACGGGCTAAAATTTAGATTTAATATAAATCAATTTTTTTCCATGTAAACTGTACTTGTTCATTAAAATTAATTATTTTATTGTCGATTTGTCACACAAAAGACAGCACTATGGAAATAGAAAACCAGATATCTTTCAACAAGTGCCCATAGAGTAGGGTACTTGTATTAAATGCAAAACTTTGCTTATGTGCAATGAATATCAAAACTACACTTGCCCAAGGTATCCACAATTTATAATTGCTAACTAGTGTGATCTGAGTTGTTTACAGAGACTAGTGCAAATAAAGACATCACTAGTTGATTTGGTTTAACGTCCATAGAGTCAGCCTTTGCCTGAACCTTGCATCATGGGGTCTGCCTCTTTTGGGGCCTCTGCACATACCTGTCTTTTTCTCTAATTTTTCAAAGGGTGTATCTTAATGGAAAAACCTCTGCCTTACCGCAGGAGACCGTTGATTTGATTTTGCTGTCTTACCATAAATTAACCTAAGATATATTAGGATTATTTTTAAATCTCTGGGAAATGATTTTTTAATTTATTTTCTTTGGAGAGAGGGAGGTGATATCATTTTTAAAAGGATTTGTATTCTATATCGTTTCTGGGAGACACTCTCTTACGGAAAATATTATAAAAACAATACACAATTTTTCCCGTTTCAACCAGAGAAGATTCGATAATTTATGGTTTCGAATGGGAGACACTCTCTTACGGAAAATATTATAAAAACAATACACAATTTTTCCCGTTTCAACCAGAGAAGATTCGATAATTTATGGTTTCGAATGCCGCCTCTTTGTAGTCAAAATGGGTACTTATTGCAGAAATTTACACAAAGATAAAATCTTATCTTTAGAAAACAGATTTAAATTGGCTGTAGTTTATTTGTTGAATGTTTTGGATTTTTTTGGGTATATTATCCATTTTGATTTGATAAAAATTTTGTAGAAATTTGTTAGAATTATAAATTTGAAAAGTGTACTCTCTACAATCTAAATGCCACAAAATTCTCCAAAATACTGAATCCATAATTATAATCAAACCCGAATTTAAACAAATCAAATCAAAATTTAACCCAATAAAAGTTACCACATTTTAACCAAAATCTCTAAAAGCTCTCCAAAATCTCTAAAAGCTGAAATAAGCATATTTATGGAAATGGATTTAAATTGAAATTTATTTCCCATGTGTTTTATTTATTTATCATGCATTAGCTTGTTTTCCAATGATTATGCTTCACATGGTGTTTTCTTTATTGGAATCTCTATCGTTAAAAATTGAAAAAAAAAACAGACACAGACAGACACACTTCAAGCATGAAGCTACAACTACATAATTTCATTAACAAATGAAGAAGTCGAGTAGATTATATCTGCCTTTGTGATCCCTTCTATTTATAAGAGTAATTAAGTCGGTTACATCAAATAAAAAATAATTTTTGAAGCGGTGCATCCCCTTCGAATTCAATCGGTGTTGGCCTTTCAGATTTGAGGAGGTGAGGCGGTGTGATCATTGGGCAACGATTTTTCAGAGTTTGGAAGGTCATGGCGGTGGCCACGGAAGAGGACATGAAATGATTAATTCTTTTTAGATTCTTTCTCTTAATTATTTCACAAAAAAAAATATAACTTTGCTATTACATCAAAATTTTGTTACATCATACATATACTTATGTTTTCCCTCTGAATTTCAAACAATTTTTTTCCAAGGGTTTTGTAAATATGTCTCTAAAATGCTCTTCTAATCTGTAGAACACCATACATATTTCATTACTTTTTACTAATTCTCAAATGAAATGATATCTTGTATCAATATGTTTACTCTTTTTATGGAAAACATGATTTCTTGATAATGCAATAGAAAGTTTGTTGTCAGAGAAAATTTGAGTTGGTTCTTTCTATTCATGCAACAACTCTTTCAAAATTCTTCTCATCCACACAGTTTGATATGTTTATATTGATAGAGTCACAATGGATTGCTTCATTGATACTCATGAAACTGCACCCGAACCAAACAAACTAAACACATACCTAGATGTGCTCTTCTTGTCATCAATATTACCTACAAAATCACTATCTGTATGTCCAATTAATTTAAAATCTGAATCAGATGCATACATGATACCATAATTTCCTGTTCCAACAACATATTTTAAAATATTTTTTCAAACTAACCAATGTGTACTCTTCACAGACTCCATGAATTTGGAAATAAAACTTACACCAAACATTATATCAGACCTTTTTGCAGTCAAATGCATAAGACTTCCAACCAATTTTTTGAAAAAGGTCGGATCAATATATGAACCTTGATAATTCTTACTGAGTTTTGTACCAATTGCAATTCGGGTTACAACTGGCTTACATTTTTCCATCTTCAACCTTTTCAACATATCCTTTGCATACCTAGTTTGAAAAATGAAAATAAAATCTTTAAATTGAGTTACTTTAATACCAAGAAAAAAATTTCATTAGGCCTAAATGAGTCATATCAAATTTTGTTTTCATGTTTTTTTTTAAATAATCTATGATCTCTAGTGAAAATCAAATCATCATATGAGGATCTGATTTTTCTTCGAATCAGAAGACTAGGCATTGAACGCCATGGAGTGGTGTAAAATGGGAAGCTCAACTCCCTCCTACAGTCAGGAAATCTCCAGTCGAGGCAAGAAAATGCTGCAGGTTGATAAAGGTCTCTCAGGAGGAGGTAAATGGGACAACGACGATACACAAAATAAGAATAATAGGAGGGAGAGATATGGAAAAAAACGATAAAGAAGAAGAGGACAAGAAATAGCAAGCAGAAAACAAAAAACAAAATGGTCCATGTAAGCCTAAGACCGTTGTCAGACCCATAGTGGTGTTAAGTGATCCAGCACTGCAGGCGCATAGGGGTCACATGAGTACTTATGCCATCATTTGTAAATTGATGGGGTTATGACCCACAAAAAATACGTTAGAGGTGTGGATTAAATATCACTGGAAACCTAAAGGGGATATAGACCTACATCTTGGGTCAAAGGGTTTCTTTACTATAGTCTTTACTAACATCGAGGATAGAGACAGGGTTTTTGAAGGAGGGGCCTACTTCTATGCAACTGCAGGCCTCTATATGCAACCTTTGATGATGAATTTTGTCCCAGAGTGCGAAACCTTCAACTCGGTCCCAGTTTGGGTAAGACTCTACTCCTTACCTCTAGATTACTGGCAACCAGAATCTTTATCAACAATAAGAAATAAATTAGGGCATTTTGTTTAAATATTTGAGGCATCGAGAAGGGGAAAGTACACCTCCTTTGCCCATATATGTGTGGAGATGGATCTCTCTAACGCTCTACCGGATGAGGTGATCCTAGATGTTTTTCATGAAAAATGGGTGCAAACAGTGGATTATGAACACGTTCCTTTTAGATGTCGGAAATGTCATGAACATGGGCATCTATTCAGAGACTGCCCTCTCAAGTATACAGAGAGAAAAAGTAAAGTCACAATAGGGAAAGATACTAAAAGCTTTCATAAAGTGGGAAATAGAGGTAAAGGAGGGAAAAGGTTGCAAAAGAAAAACCACACTGAGGAAAAACAGGCAAGTTAGAGCAGGTACAAGATACTAGAAGAAGAGGAAGAGGTAATCGAGGCAAACCAGGCCATAGAGGACAGCCCACGGGAGAAGGAAAATGAAGAAAAGAGGGAGAAGATACATGATAATAACTAGCTAAATGAGACTATGCTGATCAACATGGAACTTCAAATGGACCAAGAAATGACTCCGAGTGAGGTGGAAATGGAGCATCATGAACTGCAGGATGTTCTTGAAAGAGAACATCTAGATCTAGAAATATTCCTGAAACAGAGGACCACGGATGGTATGGATTCATTACCTCAAGATGAGTTTAATAGAGTGCAATAGCTATTTCTGTGGAGAACTCAGGCTAAAGGGATGAGAGGGAAAATAAACCTCGAAAGACAAGACAACAAAGGGGTGAAAACCTTGAAAACCACCTCAAGACTCGCTCCTAGAAACCTAGGAAGGAAAAGGGGTAGAAAGAAACAAAATGACTTACTGATAGAATGTGGAGAACTGATGATGGATTCAGGTAAGATGAAATATATAACCAGCTAATCCTTTACAAATATTTCTTAATGAAGCTCGCATCTTGGAATATTAGAGGTCTAGGGAGTAAAAGGAAGAAAAGGAATCTTAACAATAGAATGAAACAAGAAACTCCAGATATGATTTTCATCGAGGAAACTAAATGTTCAATTCAAAAAATAAGAGAAATGCATAGTAAATGGCTCAAAAGATATGAATTTCTAGAGGTCAAGGCATAAAAAATAGCAGGAGGTATTCTGACACTTTGGAACCCTCAAAAGATTGGCATAGTGGATGTTGAAGCATCTAGAAATTATTTATCAGTGGTTATTCAGCCTGTGGGAGATAGGGAGACTTATTTAATCACAAATGTTTATGCCCCTTAGAGCCCTGATGACAAACTCAGACTACTAACTTCTCTAGAGGATTTAAGAGATAGACTTTTAGGAATACCGTGGATTCTAGTCGGGGACTTTAACATGATAAATTCCCTATCCAAAAAAAATTTGGAACCAGAACATTAAGCAGAGACTCTATAGCATTTCAAAATTTTATAGACAACATGAAGCTAGTTGACACAGTTACAAATAATGGCCTCTTTACCTGGAACAAAAAAATATGAGGAGAGACTCAAGTAGCCTCAAAGCTGGACAAATTCATTATCTCAAGGGACCTCATGCTCACAAGCCTTGATATGACAGTGAGAATTCTCCCCTTTGGTGGCTCGGACCATTGGCCTAATCAATTTGAGGAGACCGGCATCGGAACCCCAAAGAACAGACTTTTTAGGTTTGAAAACATCTAGCTCACCCATCCAAAATTTATTAGCAACATTGAAAAATGGTGGAAAGAAGATCTGCAGATCTAGGGAACGAGGATGTTTCTATTACACAAAAGATTGAAGCATATCAAACTCATGCTCAAAGATTGGAAGAAGAATGAGTTTGGTAATATTCTTGAAGCGAAAGAAGTTGTTCAAAGAAAAATGTAGGAAACTAATCATAACCTTATCGCAGATGGTTTTGATGGGGATAGAAATGAACAAGCCAACAAGCATCAATAGGATTTGGAGGACTTATGCAAACAAGAGGAAATATTTTGGAGACAAAAATCAAGAGTACAATGGCTAAAAGAAGGGGAAAGAAACACAAGGTTTTTCCACAGATCTACAATGGAACACAGGTCTCACAACAGAATCTCCATGATGAAGGACCCCAGAGGCCATCATCTCAATACCCATAAAGAAATAGAAATTGGAGTAGTCTACGGAGGCAGTAGAATGGCCCCTTTTCCGGCACCGACCGGAAAATCGTCCGGCTCCGGCTGCCGGAAATCTCTCCCTCTTCCGCCACCATCTCTCCGCCCGTTCTCCGCCACCCTCCCGGTCCGCCCTGACATTCCTGCCTGACATTCCTGACATTCCTGAGCTGTAATTCCCTCGCTTGACCAGTAGAAGCTGCCTAGCAATGGTCAAGCCGATGATACCAGCCCCGATAATGACAATATCAAAATCCAACTTCTCCGATGCTCCTGGACTATAACTATACTCTGAGCTAACCAGAGATTTTGAAGGCCTCGCTCCTCTAATTCTGTTTTTAAACACAGAACCATCAGTGTTTGCAGAGATACCACTGACGCGAAAATGCGCTTTCTTCATCCTCTGGTGAAGGTCAGCTCCATTCTTGATCCTGAAAAACCCTGCTACCGTTGAAAAATCACAAGGATTTTGTCTGCAGAGAGGAGAAAAACTGAGGCAATCCCCTGAAGATAGTGTTGAAGGAGAAATTAAACCTGCCATCTCTAAGTATGTCAAACACCAAATCTGCAGAGCGTTTTGATAATCCCAAAACGAAGAACTATTTCTTTATTAAAAATCTTAACTGAGTCATCAAAATACAAGAGTGTACAACGCTGAGTTTTAAGTTTCTTTAATGAAATGGGACTAAAATGCAGAGGTAGGAGCAGAATTTTGTGAATGCACAGAGACACAGCCAGGTTTGTTCATTTACGCGAAGGCTCCGTTGGTAAAGGGAAGGATCGTTAATGGCATTACTATATCCGGTGTAATATGCGCTTCGTTAATAGCATTACTATATCCATTTTTTTATGCTAATCTCACCAATTGGTCAACCAAATAACACCTATAAATTTGGTTTTCAGGTTTGCAGTGCAATATTGATACACACCTCGGTGAATGTTTACGACAGGGCAATTCAGAACTTTCAAACACAATTATAAATAATCGTGAAGTTGAAAGTGTTTCAGAGCTTGTGGGAAACACGAGTAGACAGTGTTTCGGAGTTCTATTATAATGGAGGGAATGGGGATTACTTCGCGAGGGAATTACAGCTCAGGAATGTCAGGAATGTCAGGCAGGAATGTCAGGGAAATGTCAGGGCGGACCGGGAGGGTGGCGGAGAACGGGCGGAGAGATGGTGGCGGAAGAGGGAGAGATTTCCGGCAGCCGGAGCCGGACGATTTTCCGGCCGGTGCCGGAAAAGGGGCCATTCTACTGCCTCCGTAGACTACTCCATAGAAATTGTGCTGGTTCAGCATTTTCAAAGCATAGCAAAGCAACTTCTCTTTGATAAATCACAGTTCATTAGGGACTTCACAGAGCACATCCCTAGGCTAGTAACAAGAGAAGATAATTATAATATTAATAGGTTGGTGAATGAAGAGGAGGTTAGTAAGGTCATCAAAGAAATGCAGAATGGAAAAGCACCAGGCCTGGATGGCTTCAATGTAGATTTCTTTAAAGCATGCTGGAGTATTGTCAAGCAAGATATTTTGAATGTGGTGGAGCACTCCAGGAAGAATAGAATAGTATTAAAAGCACTCAATACATCCTTCATCTCCTTGATTCCTAAACAGGACAATGCTATGACACCAGAGAGATTTATACCTATAGCTTTATGCAATGTGCTGTATAAGATAATATCCAAAATTATTGCCAATAGACTCAAACCCCTTCTTCCTTCTCTGGTTTTGGTGGAGAAAACATGATATGTGGAGGGTAGACAAATTCTCAATAATATCATTCAAGCACATGAGGTGGTTCACTCATTGGTGAGTAAAAGGCAGGCAGGAATGATTATGCAATTGGACCTAGAAAAGATGTATGATAAGTTAAATTGGACCTACTTCAGGAAGGTCCTACTAGCTTTTGGATTTGGCCACAACTGGGTAAGATGGGTAATGGCCCTGGTGACTTCCTTTAGTTTTTCAATTTTGGTAAATGATTCTCCATCTAAGACCTTTAAACCTTCAAGAGGCCTTAGGCAGGGAGATCCTCTATCCCCCTTTCTCTTTATTATTATGATGGAAGGACTAGGTCGAGCCATAATGTCTGCTAAAGATGTAGGTAAAATCCAACATCTCAAACTTTCCGGGAACGGGTAGGCTTTGAACCATCAACAATTCGTAGATGATACCATGCTACAAGGCATTCCCATGGTAAAAGAAGCAATTGCTTACAAACAAAGCCTAAGTGACTTCGCTATGGCTACAGGCACAGAGGTGAGTCTCGCCAAATCAAAGATTTTATTTTTCAATACTAACATTACTATCTAGAATTCTGGGCTTTCAAAGAGAAATGCTACCTTCCAAATATTTGGGTGTTCCACTCACAAACAGACCTCTGAACAAGATTGTATGGGAGTCTGTGATTAATAAGTTACAAGACAAGACGTGAATATGGAATAACAGATCTTTGAACTTGGCGGGCTGACTGGTGCTTACAAAAGTTGTCCTGCAAACAATCCCCATCTTCATGTTTTCAGCCCTTCCAACTCTAAAAGGAGTTATGAAACAATGCAGAAATATCCAAAGAGATTTCCTTTGGGGTAAAGGAGAAGAAAAGAAGAAATGGGCCTTGGTTGCCTGGGAAAAGATTTGTATACCTAAAAACCATGGAGGTTTAGGACTGGATGATCCTGAAGTGCTAAATATAGTTTTGCGGGAAAAATTGTGGTGGAGATGGATAAAAGTTTCAGATGCTCCTTGGGCTCAAATTTGGAACTAGAAATATGCAAGAAATTGGCAAAACAAGGACCACATAAGAATGTCTGGCATCATAAAAGGCTCCCACATCTAGAATAAAGCTTGGGAAAATAGAGACATAGTTCAAAAGAATAGCTTCTCGGAGATTAGAGCGGGAGACCTGGCATGGTTTTGGGAGGATAAATGGCAACAGGAACCAAAGCTGTTAAGAGAGGACTTTGTGGATCTCAAAAATGATACTGATAACAAAGGGTTACTTCGAGTAAATGATTTTTGGGATCAGACAAACAACGAAGTAAAATGGAGAATTTGGAAGCAAATGGATTATAGGGATGATAACCCCTTGAAAACAAAGGCTGATGTTGTAATGGCCATTCTGGATCAAAGAAAGATACTGATATTAGTTGATCCTGATCAACTCAGATGGGGAGATAACAATGAAGGAACCTTTAACCTTAAAGAGGCAAAATGCATAGACCTTGAGCTTAATTCCACAAAACCAGATTAGGTATGGAAGAATCTCCGGAAGAACCAAGGATGGATGAAAGCCAAACTGTTCATGTGGTTGGTACATCATAAGAAAATTCTGACATGGGAGAATATCCAGAAAATGAGCGTTTTTGGCCCATCCAGATGCCAGCTATGTGAATCACAAGAGGAAACAATGGAGCACCTTCTCAACACCTGCATATTTACCTTTGTGTTGTGGGATGGTATTGCCTTAATATTTAGACAAACAGACAGGGACAGAGGAAGAATTACCAATACCCTAAGCAATTGAAGGAGGAACTTCTTTGATTATGGAATGATAAAAAAAGCTTGGGCTTTAACTCCAAGCTTCCTAATATGGGACATATGGAAGGAACACACCAACAGAATTTTCAAAAATAAAAAAAGTTCCTCCTAGAACATCATGGAACAAATTTTAAGACAGCTCAAGGAGATGGTTGGAACTTTAATGCAAACACCCCCTACAACTCTCCCTTCAAATGCTGATGTGCAGAGACTTCTTCAGTTCGGTATGTAAGGGCTTATTCCTCAGGGCAAGAACAGGGTGGTAAAGCAACTGGTCACAGATAAAGATTTCTGGCATCCTCCCCCTCAGGTATTTTTGAAATGTAACATACATGGGGCCTCAAAAGGAAATCTGGGTATGGCTGGTTATGATGGTGTAATAAGGCATTAAAGTGGATGCATACAATACATTTTTCATTTCAATCTGGGAAGAGACACAAACAATATGGCGGAGCTAATGACACTAGAGCAGTTTTTATAAATCGTGAAGTACGATAATCTTCATAATATCATAATTGAAGCAGATTCTGAGTTGGTCATCAATTCGGTCAAGAGAATCTATCGTGGTTCGGCTCCGGAAAAGGTCTCGAGACACTGGAGGCTTCTGCAAGTTTATCAAAGAATCCATCTCTACCTGCAAAACATGAGAAACTTAAGATTCACACATGTGCATAGGATGGCCAATAAATTGGCGGACATACTTGCCAACAAAGATGCACTCTGCACCAAAACTAGTAATAAGTACAGATGGCAACAAGTTCCTCAGGGTAGATTGAGGATGACTGTCTTAACCAAGCAAATGAGGACCGAGAGATATATCAGAAGAGAGAAGGTCAGCAGTAGTAGAGGTTGGGTTTGTAGATACACAATAAACATGAAGGGGTTTTCCAGAGGTAATTTTGAAAATGGCACACAGGCCTTTGTTAGCTTTATCAGTCCAGAACAGCTCAGACACAGAGTTCTTTGGATGGAGATGATCTGCAGATTAAGGATTCTTTAAAAAATTTATCCTAACTCAGATCAACTCAGTTTTACTCAATGGGAAGAGGGGGTGAAGGGTCTCCAGTCAGAAGGAACAACAACACCCCACCATAGGTATATAATTGCTGCTAATGGATACAGTGAACTGGTAGGGTTGGTCTATAGGTTTTTGGATGCTCGGATGGTGAGAATTGCTCCTCTCATCCTTTGGATCCAATGGATGAGGATCAATGGTGGAGATTTAAATTTGATAATGATAGGTTCAAGCTGAAGTCTTTTCTTCCTCAACAGACTCAAAACCTTCCTCATTACTACCTTTAGTTTCAATACCGCCCTCACGGTGGTTTTTGGCTTATCAGAAGCTCTCAACTCCGGAAAGTGGTTTCAAAGATTTGAGCCCAATGCCACTCAACATGCAACACGTGGCTCTAGTAGGAGAGAGAATATCGCCCTCATTGGGCGGGTATTCTCTGGGCTTCTTTTCCATCCGATATATTCTCCAACCGTTGGATCTTGCGAGGCAGATCAACGGCCCAAGATCATTTTGCATGTCGGTGGGTCCGGGTTAGAGTTACGCCTTATTGTTATCATCCGCACTTGTTCAGCTTCGTGGTGGGTAGCAATGAATTTCAGGCAGACCACTTATGCTATATTTATGCAACTTTTTGGACGCAAAATCTGATTAGTTTGGTTTTTAATTCCTTTTCGAGTCCGGTTCTAGTTCCAACTAGTATGCCTTGTTTCGCTCCTTTGTGGCTTTTGGATTATCGGAAACTCTCAATTCCGGTAAGTGGTTTCAAATATTTTAGCCTGATGCCACTCAACATGCAACACGTGGCTCTAGTAGGAGAGAAAATACCACCCTCATCGGATGGGTATTCTCCGGGGTTCTTTTCCATCCGATATATTCTTCAACCGTTGGATCTTGTGAGGCAGATCAATGGCCCAGGATCATTTTGCATGTTGGTGGGTCCAAATTAGAGTTACGGTTTAGTGTTGTCATCCGTGCTTGTTCAGCTTCGTGGCGGGTAGTAATGAATTTCGGGTGGACCACATACGCTATATTTATGCCATTTTTTGGACCCGAAATCTGATTAGTTTGGTTTTAATTCTTTTTCGGGCCCGGTTCTAGTTCCAACTAGTATGCCTTGTTTCGCTCCTTTATGGGAGATCAAATTGCATCTGTTTTTTGGAGGACATAGGGGTGGGATCCCATGGCTTAACTGTTTAGCCTTGGGCTGTCCGGCCCATTTCCTAGGAGGGATAATTAATTCAATGTCCCTCGTTTCCCTTGGGGTGGTTGTAATTTATGTTATTAATCCTTTTTGTTTAATTTGATTAGAAGTCATGACTCTTGCTTTAGCAAAAAAAGGAAAAGAAAATCATCGTACAGGGACACAATCAAAATTTTACCATCCTCATTTAATTTTGTATACAAAGTTGGCTCACTTGGACTCCTAATGAATCCATTGCTATTTAGATATTCATCAATTCTACTATACCATACTCAAGGTGCTTTTTTCAGTCCATATAATGATTTCTTTAATTTGTAAACATTATCTTCTGGACCATCAATTTCATATCCACGAGGTTGTTTCACATAAACCTCTTCTTCAATAAAGCCATTTAAAAATTCATACCTAACATCCATCTGATATATTTTCCATTTATTTTGTGTAGCAATAGATAATTCTATTCTTACTATGTCATGTCTCACTATAGGGGCAAAAGTTTCATTATAATCAATACGAGGTTGTTGATTGAACCCTCAGCATGAAGTCTTGCTTTATGCTTTTCAATTTCACCTTCTGCATTCACTTCAATTTTGTAAATCCATTTAATGCCTATAGTATTTTTACCTTCACACAAATTTACAAGTTCTGAAGTATTATTTATTTCTATAACATCAATTTCTTCATCCATGGCTTTTATCCAAACTTTTTCTTTCACAGCTTCATCAAAATTTACCGGATCATATGAAACTAATGCAAAATTTGAAACTTGATCTATTTCATCATTTTGCTCATACAATTCCTTTAAAATCGTAGCATTCTGACCTTTAATTATATTCTTCAATGTATCGATTGCAGTAATAGATTCATTACTTACATATGATCCTATTGTTTGTTGTGCACCATAACCTGATGGTTCACCATGTTAATGATTCCTCAATGTTCTGAATTGAAATGTATTGACTTTTGGTGATTAACTTGTTGGATTGCTTACAACACCTGTATATGGAATCAACTATCCACCTTGTACTTCTTCCTCATCTTCATTATCATCTCCATGATATAAAACAATTGTCACTGCAACAGATTTATCGATGCTTCCATCCCAAGCTTCTTCTTCCTTGAACACAACATCTCTACTGATAATATATTTCTTGGTGATGGGATTATAAAATATATATGTTTTAACATCGTCACTATATCCAATACAGATAAATTTCTCACTTCTATCATCTAACTTCATTGCCAATTCTTTAGGAACATGTGTGTAAGCAATGCAACCAAAAATTCTTAAATGAGACATATGACAACTCTTACGGTTCGAGGATTCTTTGGGAATTCGATCCTTCATGCTCTTAGTCAGAATTATGTTAAAAATATAAATAGATCAAGCTACCTCTTGTCCCCAATATTCATTTGGTGGATGCTTTTCTTTCAACATACTTCAAGCCATATTCATAATAGTTTAATTTTTCCTTTCAACTATTACATTTTTTTGTGGAGTAGAACGTGTAGTAAACTGCCTCTTGATTGTATGTGATTAACAACATTTAATTTGTTAGAATATATTCATCACCTTTATCTGATCTCAAAATTTTAATATCACTTCCACTTTCCTTTTCAACGATAGATTTAAATCTTTTAAACACATAAAATGCTTTAGATTTCTGTTTCAAAAGATAAACCCATGTTTTTCGCTTGTAGTCATCAATAAAAGTCAAAACGTAAAGATTACTAGCCAAAGAAGGTGTTTGCATTGGTCCACATAAATATGTGTGAACAATCTCCAATGGAGCTTTCAGCTTGTATGAAACTCTAGATACAAATTTATGTCTATGATGCTTTGCAACTATATAAATTTCACACGACCTCATCGATTGTTGAATACTGGGTAACCCTTCCACAATATGTTTCTTCTCCAATAAATCTAGACAACCAAAATATAATGAGTATATCTTAAATTCCATATCCACGATTGGTCAAAATTTTTAGTTTGTAAGCATTCAAGGTGGGAGATAATTCATTTCTCATTATAACCAAAAACATCCTATTATTTTTCGTTTCTACTCTTGCTATCAGTTACTTACTTGGATATTTGTTAATTATAGTACACACATTATTCTTGAAGAACACTCTATACCTTTTCTCTATCAATTTCCTAATGCTCAACAAATGAGATTTCAAGCTAGGCATATAATAGACATCATCAATTATTCTTCTATTACCATCTCTAGTATAAACAACAATCACTTCTTTATCTTTAAAACATACCTTAATATCATTACCCAACTTGACTTCAGATTGAATACTCGTGTCCATATTGGAAAACAAATATTTGTTTCTAATCATGTGATTGTTCTAGCTGCTATCTTGAGTCACATTACAAGTCATAAACACTGGATTCTGACTGTCGTCAAATTCTTCTGAGATGTGTGCATATTTCTTACCAACATCTACCTGCCTCTTCAAACACTTAGTAGGAAAATGGCCATATATTTTGCAATAATAACATTGAACTTTATACATATCACACCTTTAATTTCCTTGATGCCAGGCTCTATTATAACTCCCCCTTAAATTCGAAGGACATTGTTGAGATTTATCTTCATGTTCATAATTATCCCACAGATGTCTTTGATCAGCTACAATGCCACATTGTCTTTTATTACTCGATCTTCCTCTTCCTCTTTCTCTATGAAATGGAAGATAAGTTTTGAGGGCATTCTACAACATGTTGTCATCATATCTTGACATCCTGGATTCAAGTGCAATAAATGAACCAATCAACCCTTCAATTTTCATTTGACTTGTGTCCTTGAAATCTTCTATGGATACAACAATCGCTTCAAATTTCTTTCGAAAACTTTAAAGGAATTTCTCGACCACTTTCTTTTTTAGAGATCTTCTCCATATTGTCGTAATTGATAAATAACACCCATGACTTGAGTCATAAAAGCGACCACAGTTTCACTTCTTTTCATTCTTAGATTCTTGAAATCTCTTCTCAAATTCTGCAACATGACATTCTTTACTTTCGCTACACCCCGATAACAAGCTTCGAGGGTGTTCCATGCATTCTTCAAGGATTCTACATTTGAGACTTTTGAAAGTATCATGTCATCTAAGCCTTCTTAAATAAGGCCAAGAGCTTTGTTTTCCTTCTTTCTGTTCTCTCTCAACAACATTCATTCAACATTTGTAAGAGCCATCTATGTTGCCTCATTAGCAGGTTCGGGATAACCATCAATAAAAAATCCTAAAGGTCATTTGAACACAACAATGTTCTCATTTGAATAAACCAGGAATCATAAATTTCCTCAGTTAAAATGGGAACTGACGGAGTAGTATTGTTATTTGATGCCATCTCTCACAAAAAATTGAAATCTTCAGATAAAATTTAAAAGAACTTTTACACTATAATACTTTCAGTTCCTTTTAAAGGAAAAACTACAAAATAATGAAGATAACTTCCAAATACCCTTCCAATTACTTTAGGTGGCCTCTTTTAAAAATAATACTTTAAAATGCCATTTTAACTCCCTTAATAAACCTTTTATGTATACAACATATAAATCATTTTTTTCAAAAACAAACTTCATAAGGATATACGATGTTTTCAATGTGACTTCAAATGATATTTCCTCTCAAACTTTACAAAAAAAAATTATCCACTTCACCTTTGCATGTTAGACCTTCAAGGAATTGCCTTGGACCCTTTTGAAACGAGACTTGTCACTTCCACTCTTGATTCCTTGTGATGTAACTGATAGAAAAAAATGTCTAGAGAATCTCTTAATGTGACCGAACTCTCTCCGTCAAGATTAAAAACTTCCACACTGTTGAAAGATGTGTACACAGTGAAAATTTTCCCGGTGCCAAATATTTTAATATCCAAACAAAAACCTCAGACAATTTCTACTGCAACATGGCTATCTATATGCATGCAACATCTACAGGCAAGTAAGTTGGTTTCCTAACCATTCTAGCCTGGGGTTGATTCTTTATTTTGACCATCTCTCGGGTTCTATCATCCCTCCCAACAAGCATAAGATACAAGTATGTTATGAGACCTAAAGCTTGCTGGAACATTCATTATTGAATGTCTTAACAAAAACAAGGTGCCTTCTTCATGTGAAAAATGTACTGTGGACTGGAAAAGGGTGAGACAACCAATCCTTTCGAAGCCAACATTGGCATTAATCCTACAAAATATAGTGAGCCCAACCATCTTCATCTGGGTATGTGAGTGCCAAAGGAAATGTTGAAGCATGTGTCTATGAATCCGTCTTACAAAATTTCTTTACATTAAGAAATAGTTTTTGCTAGACCCTTGTCCTTATAAAGTGAACTTATGAAAGTAAAATCTGAAATTATTTTCCTATTTCTAGGTTTAGATAGACCAGCGATGAGAAATGACTGTAAAATAAAGGGGGGCATACTTGCCAGTTAATAATTTCACCATTCTGCTGAAAACTCGCTCCAACTAGAAAGAGGCTTGCATCTGTTTTCTCTACCAAGTGACGAAGTTTGGGATAATATTCAATTTTTCCTCCATCTTCTTATCCATGACCCTGAGAGATGTCGTCTCCAAGGCCAAATATCACAATGTCGACATTCCTCTAGAAACTTCTCTATATGACAGTGGTCGAACAAGACTGTCATGAGTCTCAATAAGAAAGAGGACATCTAATGAAGAAATAACATTGTAAATGAGTGGACGAAAAAGGTAGGGATTTCCTATATGTTCGATTACCTCTCCATTAGTTGTTCAATCTGTCGATTCCCAATTCGAGGAAAAAGTCCTTGTCCTTATCTGTAAAAAATGCCTTACCCTACTTCGTTCATATTATTTCTAACCTCATTTGGATTTAAAAACCTATTAGGTCACTACTATTTCCCATAAATCAAACCTAAGAAGTTTGTTAGTTATCAACCCATCTTCCTAGATTTCTCCCACGTATTCATACCTTGATGCAAACAATAACATGAATGTAAGTAAAGGTAAGTATGCTTCAAAAGTGAATATGACTAATCTAACTAAGTGTGTACCCAAGTGCGTATGATAATTAACTAAGTAGGGTATGTGAGCATGTATCTATAGGTTGAATTAGATGGGTTGGCTGTAAAGATACAATATAGAAAGGCGTGCTGATCTCTAGATAATTACACTTCTTGTACTCTTGCTGGCTATAATTACACTTCTTATACTATTGCTGGCTAAACAATGCTGAAAGTTATGGTGGCTTGACATAGTGAAAATTGGAACTGAGGAAGATTCTGTTGGATTTTTTTTTCAATAGCTCAGACAAATGGAATGCATGCGAGGTCAGCCTAAAAAGCGTTTCTTTTATTTTTTTCATTTTTTTTGAATTTTAAATTTTTAAATTTTAATTATTATAAAGTTGAAAATAAACCAAGTGGAATGCGACATGCATAAGACTTTCAAGCAACCATGTCAACCATAGTAGTGTATGCTGATAGGTATTTCCATATAAGGTTTTTTTTGATAGAGTATCACTTCCTCTTGTTCACCCTAGGAAGAGATAGCTACAGAGTTTGAAGGTGTAGGCATTTTTCCAGTTTATGTATCTACTTCCATGGATGAACACTATTTCATGCTTTTTTTGTCTTTTTCTAGCCCTACACTAGTGCCACATGAATCACACATGAATTTTATGGCCCTACACCAATGCCACATGAATCAGAGATTGATCGTTCATTTCCATTTTTGGAGTTCTTAGATGTGGTATGCATTTCAATGCTATCATCTTCTCAAGATCTATTCTTTGACATTTTATTCTTGCTTCTTGTGGTTTTCATTTTCTGGGAATTGACTCGACCAGGTTTTGTTGTTACCACAATTTTACAAGGGTTAGTCTGGACATCGCTAGATATCTCATTCTTCAGTAGTTACCCAGAGCTGCGTAATGAATTTTCTTGTATGTTTGGCCTAGAAGGAGGCTAGCTTGAGGGCCCTCTAAGTTCATGCTGCTAACTTGTATTTGTTGACAAGGAAAAGGAATATAGTATATTGAGAACATAAGAATATATTAGTTTAGATGTTCAGGTCATTAGGCATGACTCTCGTGATTTAAGTTCTGCAATTACACCTACTGGATCATTGGATTACTCAGTATTATGTGACCACTATGCAATATAATTATAAGGTAAACACTTGTTCAGTTTTTCCTTGGTAAGAACTGTCACGAGTATTTTCTAATATTTCATATTCTAGATCCCTGGATTATTGTGTATTAATCATTATATCATAAGAGCAGTTTGTATTTATGCTACAATGACTTTTATTACTTGTTAACATAATTCGGTGTGAGTAAAAGATACTAACATCCACCTTATTGATTTTAGCTAGAATTTCTTGCTTATTGATGTCTCTAAATTGTTCCACGCATCTGAGAGGGAGTTTCGGACATGCTCGACTGTCTTTCTGAATACTATTGTCTTCCTGATTCCTGAATGGACATGTATCCCAACAGTTAATGTTCAACATAATTTCTCTTAAAATAGAGTATGCATATTCTCCTTATTAACATAATTGTCAATACATAATTCCAATACATCAAAGTCAACCCCACTTTCTATTTCTAGCACATCGTCTAATATTTCCATGCTCTTTGGCACTGGAGTAAGCCCAACCCATTTGAAGCTATTTTGTTATGAAACCAGCTCACAAAAGGATAGAAAAGATAGATGAACACCTTACAATTGAGCCTCCTCAAGGGGGCAACCTCATTTACATTACACCAATGAACAATTCTTGGATGATACAAATGAAAAAACCTCCTTTCTATATATAGGAGTCCAAGGGGTAACAATATAGCCAAGCCTACCTAACAATAATAATATAAAGGCACAAAAATAACAATAGAGGGATTCTATGGGGCACAATAATAACAATATGGGGACAATAGGGGCACAAAAATATTAATAAGGGATATACCTACAATAGTAATGAGGGAATCACTAGTATTATGGGGACCTAACATGCCCCTCTCCTTCAAAAAAGTGTTGTCCTCAATGCTTGAGTAGTTCTGGATGCTTCTGTATAAAATTTTCATCCTCCCATCTGGAATCTTCAACGGATAAGTTCATCCACTTGATGAGATACTACGAAATTGATCGATTTCATAATTGTCGAGTTCTTATTTCTGTGACTACTTACGCTTCCAATATAATTTTTTGTTCCTTGTCATGTTTTGGCAATATTGTTTGAACTGGGAGCCTATCGCCTATAACCCTCTTTAAAAATGAAACATGGAAAACTGGGTGCACTCGTGAAGCTGCATGAAGCTACAATTTGTATGCCATATTACCAATCTTTTGCAACACCTTGTATGAACCATAATACTTTGGTGATAATTTATTATCCTTCTTAGCTTGCTCGAGGGATATTTGTTTATATGGTTGTAGCCGTAGGAATACCCAGTCACCTACACCAAAACTTATTTCACTGCGATGTTGATATGCCTGTTGTTTCATTCTATTCTCGGCCAACATGAGGTTATCCTTTAAGAGTTAGAGAACTTGTTTTTTTATGCTCAATGTGATGTTCCGCTAGTTGAACCTTAGAATTTTCTCTTAAATATGATGTGATGGATCGTGGCTGATATCCATAAAGTGCCATAAATGGGGTCATTTTTGTTGCAGTATGGAAAGAAGTGTTATACCATCATTCAGCCAGAGGCAACCATTTGACCCATTGTGTCTGTTTATCAGATAGAAAGCAACGAAGCTATCATTCCAAACATTTGTTTACTATATCAGTTTTCCCATTAGATTGAGGATGATAAGATGAGCTATGAGCTAACTGAGTACCAAGACAAAAAAAATAATTCTGTCCAAAAATTTCCAGTGAAAATGGGATCTCTGTCACTTACAATAATCTTTGGGTTTCCATGTAGCTTTTGAATTGTTTCCATAAATGCGGTAGAAACTGTACTGGCTTTAAATGGATGTGATAATGCACAAAATTGTGCATACTTGGTAAGTCTGTCAACTACCACCATGATGACACCCTTTCCCTTGGACTTGGGTAAACCTGCGATAAAATCCATTGGAACCTCCTCCCAATGTTGGCTTGGAATGGATAAAGGTTGTAATAGACCTGGGGTCTTAATTGTTTCAACTTTATTTTTTTGGAAAATCAAACATTCCGCCATAAACTTTTGAATATCCGATTTAAGGCCATCCCAAAAAAATTCCTTCTTAACCCTATGGTAATTTTTTAAAAATCCTGAGTGACCTCCTAAGGGAGAAGTGTGCAATTCCATAAGAATCTTTTGTTTGAGTTGGGAATTCTTATAGAGGTATAAGCGATCTTTGTACCATAACGAATCATTTTTCCAGATAAATGTATCAGATGTACTGGAATCTTGTTGTAACTTTTCAATAAGTTCCCACACTTCTTCTTCATTCTTCCATTCCTCCCTTGCTTTGTTTATCCAATCTGGTGGGATAATAGAAATGGTGCACAACAATGCTTCCACATCATCATCCTTTCTTGAGAGTGCACCTTCCACAACATTTTTCTTCCCTTTTTTGTAGATGATTTCAAAGTCACAACCCAACATCTTTGTGACCCATTTTTGTTTTTCTTCAGAGAATAATCTTTTTTCTAAAAGTTATTTAAGGCTATCATGATCCATTTTTAGCTTGAAGTGTCTTCCCATTAGGTAGGGTCACCATTTCTTAAGTGCGTGTAGTATTGCCAACATTTCCTTCTCATAAATAGCTTTGTGTAAATACTTTCCTTTGATTGGACGACTTTTGAAATGGGTCCTTCATCTTGCATTAAAACAACTCTAATTCCATTTCCCAAAGCATCACATTCCAGAATAAAGGCTTTTGTGAAGTCCAGTGTAGCTAAGACCGGTGCTTGGCACATTGCCTCTTTAAGATGTTCGAAGGCCTTTTTTGCTTCTGGAGTCCATGAAAATGCATCTTTCCTCAATAATGTCGTTAGAGGTGCTGTTATTCTCCCATAATTCTTAAAAAACTTGTGCTACCATCTTGTCAACCCAAGAAATCCTCATAGATGCTTTATGGATGTGGGGATTTTCCATTGCTTAATGGCTTTAATTTCGCTAGGGTCCACCTTAACTCCTTCATGAGATACAATATGACCCAAATATTCCACCTCTTGTACTCCAAAGAAACATTTGGATATTTTTGCATATAATTGTTTCTCCTCCAATAGTTGTAGCACCTTGTCAAAATGTTCGATATGATCCTTCGAAGACTTCTTCTAGAATAGTATATCATCAAAAAATATTAACACAAATTTCCTAAACAAGGGTTTGAAAATGGAATTCATCAAACCTTGAAATGTAGAAGGTGCATTGGTAAGGCCAAAAGGCATGGCCAAAAATTCATAATGACCCTCATGAGTTCTAAATGTTGTTTTCGGAATGTCTTCAGTCTTCATTCTAGTTTGATGATATCCTGAATTAAGATCAAACTTGGTGAAGTAAATTGATCCATGCAATTCATCCAATAATTCATCAATGATAGGAATGGGAAACTTATCTTTATTAGTGAGCTTGTTGAGCTCCCTATAATCTGGACACATGCGCCATGATCCATCCTTCTTATGCACCAATACTACTAGAGCAAAGAAAGAACTTTGAGTAGGTTTAATTATACCAACCTCTAGCATTTCTACAACCATACGTTCACTTTCACTCTTTTGGGCATAAGGATATCTATACAGCCTGATGTTTGCAGGAACACTTCCTGGAATCAAATGAATAGCATGATCATGATCACAAATAGGTGGGAGACCTTTGGGAGTCTCAAATACCTTGGAATGATTATCCAAGACTTTTTGGAGATCTGGAGAAATAGATGATTTCAATGTGGAAACATCTAACGAACATAATTGTGCAATTACACCTCGTTGTTCCTTTTTTAGAAGCTTTCTCATACCATTAGAGCTGATTTTCTTTCATGGTTTCCCTGCAATACCCCTTAATTCAACTTCCTTTCCTTCCGCTGAAAATTTCATGAAAAGTTCTTGAAAATTAAAAGCTATTGTACCCAAGTATTGTAGCCATTGGAATCCTAGTACAACATCAACACCTCCCATTGGAATGGAAAGCATTGGGCTATTCAATACATATTCTCCCATGGATAGCTTGATATTATGGCACTTTGAAAAACAATTTATGGTTCCTCCACTTGCAACCATCACCTGGCACTCTAGTGCTAGATATAGGAAGCAATTCAATTCTTTTGCTATCTTATAATGTATAAAATTGTGGGTACTTCCTGAATCAATCAACACTATTACCTTTTTCTTTTCGATATGTCCTTCTATCTTGATAGTTTGAGGAGTGGTGATTCCATCCAATGCATTACAAGATATGGTTGGATTCATTACTTCTTTATCTAGGGTTTGTTCCTGGAGTATGTCCTCTTCTTTTGACATTTCTTGTTCCTTTTCGTCCTCCTCTTCACAATCTATGTAGAATAAGTTCTTCTCAGCACACTTATGACCTTTAGTGTATTTGCTATATGAACTGTAACAAAGCCCTGTTGCCCTGTTTTCTTCCAATTCTTGTGGTGTCAACCTTATAGGTTGTGGAAGGCTAGGGAAACAACACTTCCATCTTTATAGTTGTGAGTGGTAGGCTTCCTGGTTGCCATAATTTTGCTTTCCATTTTTCTTTCTAACCTGAATTCCTTCTCCAATGAATTAGGTTCCCAAAGGTGAACCTCATGTTGGATATTATCCTTTAAAGTCCCTATGAACACGTTAATCATATGCTCCTCTGGAATATATTTTACCCTTATGTTCAATTTTTGGAAGTCCTCAATGTGCTCCATCATTGAACCCTTTTGTTTGAGACTTATCAATTGGCTTAAAAAGGTTTTTCTTTTTGTATCCTCATAATATGCTCTCATTTCTTCTGTAAAAATTGTCCAAGTGACAATATGTTTATGAGAGCAAAGCCATCGATACCATACAAACTGATTTGGTTCCAAATATAAAGTTGCAATACGTACCTTTTGTGCATTTTGCACATTATGGAGATCAAAAAATTGCTCCATCTATAGTATCCAAGTTGCAAGATCCTTACCATCAAACTTACGCCTATCAATTTTTGGAATATGGTGGTTCCTCAATCTAACGTTAGAGTCTATGAAATCATGATTAACATTTACTTTGTTCTGATCATGGATTTCCTTTACTACCTTTTCACCATTAGTAATCATTTCCTATGGAAACTTTGTCAAATCTGTCTTCAAATCTTCCATGCTTGTCCTCAAATCTTCCATGACTGTCTTCATATCTATCTTCAAATCATCCATCTTAGCTTCCATGGCATTCATATTAGCTTATACATCTTTCTTTAAACAATCCATTTTAGATTTTGTTACTTTTTGTGCTAGTGACATTTGTTGCACTTAGTCTCGTAATTTTGATATATCATGTTGCATTTCTTCCTCTTCATCATGAGTCATGCTAGGGCTTTCAGGTTTCTTACTAGGTGTTTACATTTTCTTTCCTCGGGGCATCAGTTACTGACAATATTGCTTTATTATTCCCTTTGAATTCCTTGAAACTAATTTTTCAAACCAAGCTTATGCAAAAATAAAAATAAAAACTACACCTTTTTTTCGCTTTGTAGGAGCTCGATATTGAATCTGATATATCTCTGTAATTTCAGATCATCCACTTCTGCAATTGTGGCCTACATTAGTCCTCTGTATCCTCTTTCTAATGCCACCAGTTTAATCACATTTAGATTCTCCAAGAAAGAGTTATGAACAATCTCCCAAGATGACCTGATTATATAACTTTTCAGAAGAGTGAACTTGTATGAAGTGCCACATGTAACTGTTTTGACCTTTGGATCTAAAAAATATACACAGGAAACTACAATCCGTCCTCTTTCTGCAACTTCTTATGAAATTTTAATATGATGCTCAAAAGAAAAGCTATGATTATTTTCCCTAGGTCACCTGTTTGGAATGTAATTCGTGAGTCTACAAAAAGGCCAACTTCTTTAGATCATATGTCTGCAAATATAGCATTAAAAACTTTGAAATTTGGACCCAATTTTTAGAGCGATTTAAGCCCAAACGGGTTTTGTTTTTAGCATCTGAAACATCACAGAACAAAAGTAATAGAATAAATGCCACAATGACATATTTGGAGCAGCGAAACCCTAGAATCGAAAGCTCTGATTCCAAATGTTATGAAACTGGCTCACAAAAAGATAGAAAAGATAGACGAACGCCTTACAATTTAGCCTCTTTGAGGGGGAAACCTCCTTTACATTACAAAAATGAACAATTATTGGATGATACAAATGACAAAACCTCCTTTCTATATATAAGAGTCCAAGGGGTCACAATATAAACAAGCCGACCTAACAATAATAATATAAAGGCACAAAAATAACAATAGAGGGATTCTATGGGGCACAATAATAACAATATATGGACAATAGGGACACAACAATATTAATAAGGGATACAACTACAATAGTAATGAGGGAATCACTACTATTATAGGGACCTAAGATATTTTGGCTTGTCAGCAAACACCTCCCATATGTTACTAGACTAATGCCTAGGATTTTTTGTTTCATGGTATAAAAATGTGATTGTTTGAAATATTTTATTTGATTCCTATGAAATGCTATCAGATGTTGTGGCAAGCTCCAAGACCCTCCAATTTTAGTTATTTCCAATACTCCTCCTCCACCAGTTTGCTAGCTTCAAGATAATTCATCTTTTGCAATATTTTATTGTTTTATGCTTATTTCTCACTTGAATCAATACATTTCTGAACTCTTTCAAGCACTTTGGGTAACAACATGATAAAAAATTCCAATTTTCAATTATCAGTGAGTTTTCAATTATATCAATGAACAATAATGATATTTCAAACTGATTTCAACTGTATCCATGTATTGACGAGATACGAAGGATGATTAAGATCAAGCCAATTCATCGACTACACTGCTGAGTTCTTTGAAAAATGCCAAGAAAACAGTGGGGAAGTAAACTTATTTCTTTACACAAGTAGTGTACGAATGCTAGTCTTGAAGTTCCCTTTCGTTTTAAAGCATAGTTGTTTGGATGATATTCATAAAATATTTTGGTTCCTACTCCTCCATATGCCCCATAGTATGTAGAAGGGAAATGATCGGTGAGTTTTGTTCACTTCAAAACACTGAACTAGAAAGAATTCAATGGATAACTTATTCCATGCATCCTAAAGCTTGAGAATTTGAATCACCCCCTTCCAAATTCAGACCGTGAATGGGCACGTGCAGAATAAATGTATTATGTCTTCATTTGCTTCGTTGCACATTGAACATTTTCTTGGACCTATAAAACACCTTTTAGTAAGGTTTAACATGTCTAAATGCACCTATGCTATCACTGGAAAGCAACAATCCAACACTTGATTGACCCTATCCTACTCATATTATTTCCACAATTTGTGTGGACAGAGTTTTGACTAATTTTCAAGTTTTTCAACACCCACTCTTCTATTGAAAGGATGATTTCATTGTTCCTTTTTTCCTGCAAATTGTCATGGTTATTTTATTGTTTTCATATTCTGTAGCACTGCCTTGCAGCCTTCCTTTTGTTGCAAAATTATAGTTTTTAAATGTATTGTATTTTTTATGTCCTTTCAATGTTGGATTGTGTGCCTTTTGGGTTAATGGAATTCTCTTTCTTCAACTTCGGGTTGAAGGTCTTTATCTTCTTTGGCAACTTCATTTTTGTTCTTATGTGACTCTTTGTCTTCTATCCCATCAGACTCTATAGTTCTCAACACATCATTATATAGTGAGGCATGATCACAAGGCTTTCATTATGGTTTCATCGCTATGTATTTCCTTAGTTTTCAATATTGGCACATTATAAAAATACCCATCCAATCATTTATTGCATCATAGCCTTTGGTTCCTCCATTCATTACCCTTTTATAGTTTTCAACGTCAACACAGGTTGTAACATTTTTCTTTGCCTTATCTTTTGCAAAGCACTGCATTGTCTTTGTTTTATTTGCATGTATTTGTAGTATGTAATAGTGCACCTCCATGCAATATCAAGGAACATGATTTCAGTCTTTCCCTATTAACATATCTTTCATGACCCTTCATGCACTGGTAGCATCATTGTTATCATTCGACAAAGAGATAGAATGTCTTCATTACAATAATTTCGATAATTGTCATTATAGTGTTTAATGTCATTTTCATACAGCTTGTGACATATTGTATTTCCAATGTAGGTTGCATTATATTAGTCGATTTGTATATTGCCTTGGCACCAATGTTTTACATAGCCTTTAAATGATTTTCAATGCTCATTTTAAATTGCCTCTCAATGCTCAATTAAACGACTTTCCAATGTTGCCTCTTCTCCTTTTAAGTGTAGTTTTCTATAATTGTTTTCATTAATGCCAATTCATTATCCTTTATCACGATATCTCCAACATATGGGCATGATCAATATTTTAAATAGTTTGTGTACCTATCTTACACACATCCCTATGTTGGTGTATCATTAGAATGTGTGATAGTGATTTTGTGATAAATACAATCACGTCATCACAATCTATGGAAGCAAGGTGTGAATCACATATCATTGTTCCAGTATACAACGATTCCCAAGTTACTTCCTTGATTTGTGACTTGAACTTTAGTTAGCATCATTCCTCTATCACATTTTTTGGTATAACCATGCATATGTTGATAAAACCTTTGCCGTCCATCGCTTCCGTTTTGTATAGTTCTCCATCACATTCAAATTATGCATGGATTTCATAATTCTATGTCTTGACATGGTATTCAACATGAGATTTACTATCGCCGCATGTGTTCACATCGTTCCTAATGTTGATTAAGTGAATGACAACTTGCACAAGTGTTAGATGTTATATAACCTTTCATGGAATTCTACTATAACCTTTCAACGCATTTCCTATATGATTTCCTTTGTAGCATTTACTATGTTCTAGCACAACCATTCTCCATTGCCATATATCAGCCAAGTTTTTTTCATATTCCTATGACCTTTCATTGCCTCCCATGTAGCATTTTATTCATCGATCACACTTTATTTTTTACTTTAGTTACAGCATATGCCTCTTCATAGCCTTCATTTATCTTTTTATTACAACATCACTGCCTTGGTATTACAACCTTGATAAACTTTGCGATATTCTCTTAACTACATCACAAATCAATGTTGTCTTATCTCGTAGCACCACAACTAGATCTTGTTTCCTTGCCATGCCATATCAAGTTCTACATAGCATATTTTCCCACCACTCTTAGTAACAGTAGTCCCTGTCAGGGCTGAAATCCTTAGCTAGTTATAATGCACCTTAGTGACTAAAATTCCTTAAGAGGATAATTACATATCTCAAGTATTCCTTATTTAGATGACATTTTCCTCGAGAATTGTAGTTATATAATTACAGTTTGGATATAAATTCCTTATAGACAAAAAAAATTCTGGTATAGGACTCTTATAAAGATTGTGTATATTGATAGATATTCTAGCTTATTCACTAAAAAAATAGAGTTGTATCTAATAATTTTCATATTTATATAGGTTTTGCTGATAAACCACTTTATTTTTGAAAGGAATCAATTAGATAGTACAATAAATATTTTCTTTCAGTTTATGCTTAGAATCAATTAAGTGGTCAAGCTTTTTGCCACCTTCATAAGTATCTATATTATATCAACAATGTTTATGGAAAGAGAGGAAAATTGACTTCTTTAATAAGCATACCAATATTCCCAGGAGGACACTATCGCCATGGACAACTTGTTGAATCCACAAAGTGGCATGAGTGTGTTGGGTCCCTATAATACTAGTGATTACCCCATTACTATTGTAGTTATACCCCTTATTTATATTGTTGTGCCCCTATTACCCCCATGTTTTTATTTCTGTGCCCCATGGAATCCCTCTATTGTTATTTTTGTGGCTTTATATTATTATTGTTAGGTCGGGTGGATTATATTGTGACTCCTTAGACTCCTATATATAGAAAGGAGGTTTTGTCATTTGAATCATCCAAGAATTGTTCATTTATGTAATCTAAAGGAGGTTTCCCCCTCGAAGAGGCTGAGTTCTAAGGCATTGATCTATCTTTTCTATCTATTCTTGAGCTGGTTTCATAAAATTTGGTATCAAAGCATTGGATTCTAGGGTTTTGCTGCTCCAAACAGGTCATCGTGGCATTTTCACTATAACTTTCTTTCAGTGACGTTTCAAAAGTCGCAAAAGACACCCATTTGAGAAGAAATCGTGTTGAACCTTGGGTCCGAATTTCAGAGCTTTTGGAGCGATATTTGCGGAGATATGATCTGAGGAAGTTGGTCTTTTTGCAGACTCCTGAATTACATTCAATACAGGTGACCTGGGGAAAATCGTCATAACTTTCTCTCTGGGGATCAGATTGAAATTTCGTCAGAAGGTACAGAAAGAGGATGGAATTTAGTTTCTTGTATGCATGTTTCATATCCAAAGGTTGAAACAGTGACTCGTGGCACGTCGTACAAATTTGCTCTACTAAACTAGTCTAGAAGCAAGTCACTGTGGGAGATTTCACATAACTCTTCCTTGAAGAATCTAAGTTGGGTCAGACTTGTGGAATTGGAAAGAGGACACAGAAAGCTACCACAGGTTGCAATTTCAGAACTGGATGATCCGAAATTACAGAGATACATCAGATTCAATATCAGGCTTCTACAAAGTGAAAAAAAGTGTGTAGTTTTTTTTAAATTTTTGCGTAAGCTTGGTTTAACGGAATTCAAGGGCATAGTAAAGCATTATTATCGGTCACTGATGCCCCGAGGAAAGAAAATTCAAACACCTAGTAAGGAACCTGAAAGCTCTAGCATGACTCATGAAGAAGAGGAAGAAATGCTACATGATATATCAAAATTACAAGAACAAGTGCAACAAATGTCATGCTCACAAAAGCTAACAGAAGCTAAGATAAATGTCGTGGAATCTAATATAAATGGCGTGGAATCTAAGATAAATGGTGTGGAATCTAAGATAAAGGGGATGGAAGCTAAGATGGATGATTCGAAGACAAATTTGAAGAGAGACATGGCAGACTTGAAGACAGATTTGAAGACAGACATGACAGATTTGAAGACAGATTTGACAAACTTTCTACAAGAAATACTTACTAATGGTGAAAGGTTGTAAAGGGAACTCATGATGTGAAAAAAAGTAATGTTAATCATGATTCCATAGACTCTAATGTTGGATCGAAGACCCACCATATTCCAAAAATCGATATGACGAAGTTTGATGGCAAGGATCGTGCCACATGGATATTACAGATGGAGCAGTTCTTCGATATCAATAATGTGCAAAACACACAAAAGGTACTTATGGCAACTGTATATTTGGAACCAAACCAGTTTGTATGGTATCAATGGCTTTGCTCTCGTAAACAATTTATCACATGGTCATTTTTTACGGAATAATTGATAGCACATTATGAAGATACAAAAAGCAACAGTTTTTTTAGCCAATTGATAAACCTCAAACAAAAGGGTTCAGTAATGGAGCACATTGAGGAATTCCAAAAATTGAACATAAGGGTAAAAGATATTCCAGAGGAGCATAGGATTGATGTGTTCATAGGGTCTTTAAAGGATAATATCCAACATGATTTTCACCTTTGGGAACCTGATTCATTAGAGAAGGCATTCAGGTTAGCAAGAAAAATGGAAAGCAAAATTATGGCAACCAGGAAGCATACCACTCACAACTATAAAGACAGAAGTGTTGTTGCCCCTAGTCTTCCACAACCTATAAGGTTGACACCACAACAATTGGATGAAAAAAGAGCAAAAGGGCTTTGTTACAGTTGTGATAGCAAATACACTAAAGGTCATAAGTGTGCTGAGAAGAAATTATTCTACATAGATTGTGAAGAGGAAGAAGAAAAGGAGCAAGAAAGGTCAAAAGAAGAAGATATACTCCAGGAACAAAGCCTAGATGAAGAACAAATAAATCCGACCATATCTTGTAATGCATTGGCGCGAATTACCACTCCTCAAACCATAAAGATAGAAGGACAAATCAAGAAGAAAAAGGTAATAGTGTTGATTGATTCAGGAAGCACCCACAATTTTATTCATTGTAGGGTAGCAAAAGAATTGAATTGCTTCCTATATCCAGCACCAGAGTGTCAAGTGATGATTGCAAATGGAGGAACAATAAATTGCTCTGGAAAGTGCCATAATATCAAGCTATCCATGGGAGAATATGTATTGACTAGCCCAATGCTTTCCATTCCAATGGGAGGTGCTGATGTTGTACTAGGAGTCCAATGGCTACAATCCTTGGGTACAATAGCTTTTAATTTTCAAGAACTTTTCATCAAATTTTCTATTGAAGGAAAGGAAGTTGAATTAAGGGGTATTGCAGGGAAACCAGGAAAGATAATCAGCTCTAATGGTATGACAAAGCTTCTAAAAAAGGAGCAAAGAGGTGTAATTGCACAATTATGTTCGCTAGATGTTTCCACATCAGAATCATCTATTTCTCCAGATCTCCAAAAATTCCTGGACAATCATTCCAAGGTATTTGAGACTCCCAAAGGTCTCCCACCTATGCGTGATCATGATCATGCTATTCATCTGATTCCAGGAAGTGTTCCTCCAAACATCAGCCGTACAGATATCCCTATGTCCAAAAAAGTGAAATTGAACGTATGGTTGCAGAAATGCTAGAGGCTGGTATAATTCAACCAAGTCAAAGTTCTTTCTCTGCTCCAGTAGTATTGGTGCACAAGAAGGATGGATCATGGCGCATGTGTCCGGATTATAGGGAGCTCAACAAGCTCACTATTAAAGATAAGTTCCCCATTCTTTTCATTGATGAATTACTGGATGAATTGCATGGATCAATTTACTTCACCAAGTTGGATCTTCGTTCGGGATATCATCAAATCAGAATGAAGATTGAAGACATTCTGAAAACGACATTTAGAACTCATGAGGGTCATTATGAATTTTTGGTCATGCCTTTTGGCCTTACCAATGCACCTTCAACATTTCAAGGTTTGATGAATTCAATTTTCAAACCATTCCTTAGAAAATTTGTGTTAGTATTTTTTGATGATATACTAATCTACAGCAAGTCTTGGAAGGATCATGTTGAACATGTTGACAAGGTGCTACAACTATTGGAGGAGAAACAATTATATGCAAAAAGATCCAAATGTTTCTTTGGAGTCCAGGAAGGGGATATTTGGGTCATATTGTATCTCATGAAGGAGTTACGGTAGACCCTAGCAAAATTAAAGCCATTAAAGAATGTAAAATCCCCACATCCATAAAGCATCTGCGAGGATTTCTTGGGTTGACAGGGTATTATCGCAAATTTTTTAAGAATTATGGGAGAATAGCAGCACCTCTAACAACATTATTAAAGAAAGATGCATTTTCATGGACTCCGGAAGCAAAAAAGGTCTTTGAACATCTTAAAGGGGCAATGTGCCAAGCACCAGTCTTAGCTACATCGGACTTCACAAAAACCTTTATTGTGGAATGTGATGCTTCAGAAAATGGAATTGGTGCTGTTCTAATGCAAGATTAAAGACCCATTGCTTTTGAAAGTCATCCAATCAAGGGAAAGTTTTTAGGCAAAGCTATTTATGAGAAGGAAATGTTGCCAATACTTCATGCACTTAAGAAATGGCGACCCTACCTAATGGGAAGACACTTCAAGGTAAAAACGGATCATGATAGCCTTAAATACTTTTTAGAACAAAGATTATCCTCTGAAGAGCAACAAAAGTGGGTCACAAAGATGTTGGGTTATGACTTTGAAATCATCTACAAAAAAGGGAAGCAAAATGTGGTGGCAGATGCACTCTCAAGAAAGGATGAGGATGTGGAAGCATTGTTGTGCGCCATTTCTATTATCCAACCAGATTGGATAAATGAAGCAAGGGAGGAATGGAAGAATCATGAAGAAGTGTGGGCACTAATTCGAAAGCTACAACAAGATTCCAGTACATCTGATACATTTAGCTGGAAAAATGATTTGTTATGGTACAAAGATCGCTTATACCTCTATAAGAATTCCCAGCTAAAACAAAAGATTCTTATGGAATTGCACACTTCTCCCTTAGGAGGGCACTCGGGATTTTTAAAAACTTACCACAGGGTTAAGAAGGATTTTTTTTTGGGATGGCCTTAAATCAAATATTCAAAATTTTGTGGCAGAATGTTTGGTTTGCCAACAAAATAAAGTTGAAACAATTAAGACACCGGGTCTATTACAACCTTTATCCATTCCAAGCCAACGTTGGGAGGAGGTTTCAATGGATTTTATCACAGGTTTACCCAAGTCTGAGGGAAAGAGTGTAATCATGGTGGTAGTTGACAGACTTACCAAGTATGCACACTTTTGTGGATTATCACATCCATTTAAATCCAGTACAGTTTCTACTGCATTTATGGAAACAATTCAAAAGCTACATGGAAACCCAAAGATTATTGTAAGTGACAGAGATCCCATTTTCACTGGAAATGTTTGGACATAATTATTTTCTTGTCTTGGTACTCAGTTAGCTCATAGCTCATCTTATCATCCTCAATCTGATGGGAAAACTGAGATAGTAAACAAATGTTTGGAAGGATATCTTCGTTGCTTTGTATCTGATAAAAAGACACAATGGGTCAAATGGTTTCCTCTAGCTGAATGGTGGTATAACACTTCCTTCCATATAGCAACAAAAATGACCCCATTTATGGCACTTTATGGGTATCAACCACCATCCATCACATCATATTTAAGAGAAAATTCTAAGCTTCAGGCAGTGGAACATCACATCGAACATCAACAACAAGTCCTCCAACTCTTAAAGGATAACCTCGTGTTGGCAAAAAATAGAATGAAACAACAGGCAGATCAACATCGCAATGAAAGAATTTTTGATGTAGGTGATTGGGTATTCCTACGACTACAACCATATAAGCAAATGTCCCTAAAGCAAGCTAAGAAGGATAATAAATTATCACCAAAGTATTATGGTCCGTACAAGGTGTTGAAAAAGATTGGTACTATGGCATACAAATTGGAGCTTCCTGCAGCTTTTCGATTGCACCCAGTTTTCCATGTTTCATGTTTAAAGAAGGTTATAGGTGGCAAGCTCCCAGTTAAAACAATATTGCCAGAACTTGATGAGGAAGGAAAAATTATATTGGAACCGGAAGCAGTCACAGAAACAAGAACTCGACAGCTACGAAATCGATCAATTTCAGAGTATCTTATCAAGTGGAAGAACTTATCCACTGAAGATTCCACATGGGAGGATGAGAATTTTATGCAGAAGTATCCAGAACTACTTAAGCGTTGAGGAAAACACTTTTTTGAAGGATAGGGGCATGTTGGGTCCCTATAATACTAGTGATTACCCCATTACTATTGTAGTTATACCCCTTATTTATATTGTTGTGCTCGTATTACCCCCATGTTGTTATTTTCGTGCCCCATGGAATCCCTCTATTGTTATTTTTGTGGCTTTATACTATTATTGTTAGGTCTGCTGGATTATATTGTGACTCCTTAGACTCTTATATATAGAAAGGAGGTTTTGTCATTTGAATCATCCAAGAATTGTTCATTTATGTAATGTAAAGGGGGTTGCCCCCTCGAAGAGTCTGAATTCTAAGGTGTTGATCTATCTTTTCTATCTTTTCTTGAGTTGGTTTCATAACACAATGAAACGGTCTAGTGAATTGGGGCCCCTAATTATTTTTGGGGCTTTTCTTTAGATTCTCTCATCTGCATGTTGGACGCAATTAGATAATAGATATAACTATCTCATTTATCCCAACTCTTGTTTCTTGGATTTATTTTTTCATCACATATATTGCTAAAAATTTGTTTTTTTGGAGAATTTTGAATGACATGGTCATAGTAGTGATGATCTACATAGAGCTAGAATTTCCCTGAATCCATGTTTTCATTCTATAGTCATATGTGGTAGAATTACCTAGAAAAATTCATTTTCTTTTGGAACAAGGACTTACAGTCTAGAAATATTATATTGTAAAAGAGCACATATTCCCAACATTTTGACATAGAACTAATGTGCAACCTCCACACTAATAAACTTTGCAAAATTGTATTAAGGATGGCCCCACAAACACATTAACAAATATGGAGTTAATTTCTAGTAATATGGACTCTAGAACAAAAGTAAATGGTAAATTCTGCAATAACTAAAATTAAAGTGTGAAATTCCTTGGAGTTTGACAACTCAAGGACCTTTCAATATTTATAAGTGTTGAAACCACCCCAGCTATAGTTGATACCTTCAATCTGGATAGATGAGATGGGCATAATAGGATTATTTTTTTTTGTAAGGTTAGGCATTATTCATTCCAAAAAACAACAAAATACAATTAAACTAGAGTTCGGGTGGCTGGCCTGCCCGAAGGAAACCAGACCGCCACCTTTTGGCTTGAAAGCCCGACCAAAATTTAAAAATGTTTAACTCTTTCTTCCTATCATAACCATTGTTCTGCTTATTCAAAGCGAGGCTAACTACTGTAACAGAGGAAGGTACCCAGATAAAGTTCAAATTCATCACAAAACATTATGGAAATTAAACACACCACTGATCTTCATCCGACAGATTCACTGGGGCTAGCTTAGGGTCGCTGTCACTCGGCTTCAGAATCTTCTGCTCAATGGCCCATTTGAGCTCCAGTGTCAATTTATCCATGTCTCTTAGCAGCAGATGGTTTCTCGAAACTTGAACTTGGACCGCCATGAGTTCTTTCAAGAGAATGTTCTTTATGGAGGCAGATTCTTCCGACAGTTGGTGTTTGAGGAGTTCTTCCACTTGCTTCCATTCTTCATCTTCCTCCTCGCGCACCGCTTGGTTGACCTCCATGGCCCTGCCAACCACATGCTTCATTATCCAGTAGAATTGTAACATTCTATTGAATAACGTGTGCCTGCCTCTGGAAGTGCCTGGGATGGAGATTATAGCCCAGTCCTCATGGGGTATCTCCTGGTCCACACTTATTTCCCTTAGCTCGTGTTCCCATTCATGGATGAGAGGGTGGACCTCAGGAGAAATGTCAGACATGTACCCATCAATCAGGTGAAGGATTTTATCGAAGTCGGGCTTTCTGCCTTGTTTTTTTGGTTGGCTACTAGTGCCGACTTCCTTCTTCTGTTTAGGAGTCTTCCTTCTTGGGGCCATATTTCCTCTTTTCCTACCTGCCACATCAGAAGGCATAATAGGAAATTTTAGCAACCATTGTGTATTGTAGAAATATACCTATTTCCAACATTTGACAGAAAATTATGTGCAACCTCTACATCTCTTAAATTGAAATAAAATTTTTTAAGCACAATTATTTCATTTCCATGGTAATTTGGACTCTAGCAAAGTTAAAAGTCAAAGTATTTATTAGCTGAAACTCAAATGTGAAATTCCTGGCAGCTTGGCGACTTAAGACACAATATATTCTCTCAATTATTTTGGCAACAATTTTTTTGGCAGTAAGTCCATCTAGCATATGAAAGCATTTAGATACTTTAGTCCTTTCATGTTTGCATTTATTTTAGAAAAAACAATGTTAGGTCCCTATCATACTAGTGTATTCCCTCATTTTTATTGTCAATGTATCAACCTTATTATTATTTATGTGCCCATGTAGTCCCCATATTGTTATTATTGTGCCCCATCGAATCCCACTAATTTTATTATTGTTCCCTTACATTATTATTGTTATGTCAACTCTGATTATATTGTGATCCCTAAGACTCCTATATATACAAGGAGGTTTTGTCATTTGCATCATCCAAGAATTGTTCATTTGTGTAATGTAAAGGAGGTTTCCCCTTTGAGGAGGCTAATTTTGAAGCCATTGATGTATCTCTTCTTCTATTTTGTTAGTTGGTTGCATAACATTTGGTATCAGAGTTTGGGATTCTGAGGTTTCGCTTCTTCAAATAGGTCATCTTGGAGTTTTCACTATAACTTTGTCTCTACATTGTTGTAGAAGCTAAAAAAATTATCACATGGAGCTGAAATTCTAGTGAAATTCAGGTAAAAATTCATATCTTGGTTCACTATATTTTTGGAGATATGATCCGGGGAAGTTAGGGTTTTTCTAGACTCCTAATTTATGTCTCGAATAGGTGACCAGGGTAAAAGTGTCATAACTTTAATTTGATACATCAGATTTGAATTCTATAAAAAGAGGCTAAATGTGCATGGACAAGGGTTTGTTGTGTAGAAATTTTAGGACCAAAGGTTGAAACAATGACACTTGACACTTTGTACACGTTTTCTCTACTACATGAGTCTATAATTAGGCCATCATGGGAGATCGAGCATAATGCTTTCCTGAAGATTCCAATCTTGGTATGACTTGTGGGGTTAGAAAGAAAACTTAGAGGGCTACCATAGGACGAAATTTCAGACCTTGGAGATCCAAAATTACAAAGATAAAACAAATTCAATATCGAGATCCTACAAAATGAAAAATTGTCTATAGCTTTTAAAACAATTTGCATAAATTTTGTTTGAAAAATTAGTTTGAAGTGATTCAAAGGGAATACTAAAGCATAATTATCATTAATTTATGCCTCGAAGAAAGAAAATGGAAACACCTAGTAAGCAACGTGAAATCTCTACTGTGACACATGAAGAAGAGGAAGAAATGTAACATGATATATCAAAATTACGAGACCAAGTGCAACAATTTTTTTTCTCACAAAATGTAACAAAAGATAAGATGGATCATCTGAAGAATGGAATCAATGGTATAGAAGAAAAACTGAAAAGAAACATTGAAGATGTGAAGAAAGGCATGGAAGTTTTGAAGGAAGGTTTGACAAAGATGCTACAAGAAATGCTTCCTAATCGCGAAAGGTACCACCATATTCCAAAGATAGATATGAGGAAGTCTTATGGTAAGGATCCTGTAACAGGGATACTACAGATGGAGAAATATTTTGATCTCCATAATGTGAAAAAAACACAAAAGATATGCATTGGAACTTTATATTTATAACCCCATCAGTTTGTATGTTATCGATGGCTTTTCTCTCATGAACAAATTGTCACTTTGTCAATTTTATGAAGGAAATGATAGAAAATTATGTGGATGCGAAGAGAAACACCTTATTTAGCCAATTTATAAATCTCAAACAAAAGGGTTTAATAGTGGAGCACATTGAGTACTTGTAAAAATTAAATATATGGGTAAACGATATTCCATAGGAGTATATCATTAATGTCTTCATACGAACTTTAAATTTTAACATCAAACATTAGGTTCTCCTTTGGGAACTAGATTCGTTGGAGAAGGCATTCATGCTGGCAAGAGAAATTATGGCAACAAGGAATTCTACCACTCACAACTACAAATATGGAAGCATTGTTTCTCTTAGCCTTCTACAACCTACAAGTTTGACACCACAACAATTGGAAGTAAAAAGAGAAAAATGGCTTTGTTATAGTTGTGATCGAAAATACACTAAAGGGCACAAGTGTGCTCAAAAGAATTTTTTTAACATAGATTTTGAAGAGGAGGAAGAAAAGGAACAAGAAATGTCAAAAGAAGAGGATATACACCAAGAACCAACCCCAAAGAAAGAATAAATGAATCCTACCATATATTGTAATGCATTGGCATGAATTACTAATCAAACTGTCAAGATAGAAGGACATCAGAGGAAGAAAAGGGTAATAGTGTTGATTGATTTTGGTAGTAACCATAACTTTATTGAATGTAAGATAGCCAAGGAATTGAATTTCTTCCTAAATCTAGCACCAAAGTGTCAAGTGATGGTTGTAAATGGAGGAACCATAAATTTCTCTGGAAGGTGCCATAATATCAGGCTATCCATGGGAGAATATGTATTGAATAGTCCAATGCTTTCCATTCAAATGGGTGGTGTTGATGTTGTACTAGGAGTCCAATGGTTACAATCTTTGGGTATGATCACTTTTAATTTTCAAGAACTTTTCTTGAATTTTTTTTGGGAAGGAAAGGAAGTTCAATTAAGGGGTATAGCAGGGAAACCAGAAAGATAATCATCTCTAATGGCACGAAAAAAATTCTAAGGAAAGAACAATGGGGCGTAATTCCACAATTATGTTCACTACTATTTCAAACATCGAAATCATCTATTTGTCCGGACCTCCAAAAAGTCCTGGACAATCATTCCAAGGTATTTGAGACACCCAAAGGCATCCCGCCTATTTTTGATCATGATCATGCTATTCATTTGATTCCAGGAAGTGTTCCTCCAAAACATGAGGCCATACAAATATCCCTATCCCCAAAAGAGTGAAATTCAACGTATGGTTATAGAAATGTTAGAGGTTCGTATAATTCAACCTAATCAAACTTATTTCTCTGATCTAGTGCTTAAGAAGGATGGATCATGGCACATGTGTTTGAATTATAGGGAGCTCAATAAGCTCACTATTGAAGATAAATTTCCATTCTTGTCATTGATGAATTCTTGGATGAATTAGATGGAGAAATTTACTTCACCAAGTTGGATCTTCATTCAGGATATCACCAAATAAGAATGAATACTGAAGGATAAATGAAAGCAACACTTAGAACTCATGAGGGTCATTATGGATTTTTGGTCATGCCTTTTTACCTTACCAATGCACCTTCTACATTTTAAGGTTTGATGAATTTTAATTTCAAACCCTTCGTTAGAACATTTGTGTTAGTATATTTTTATGATATACTAATCTACAACAAGCCTTGGAAGGATCATGTTCAACAAGTTGACAGGGTGCTCAAACTATTGGAGGAGAAACAATTATATGAAAAAACTTCCAAATGTTTCTTTGGAGTACAGGAGGTGGAATATCTCGGTCATACTGTATCTAATGAGTGGGTTAAGGTAGACCCTAACAAAATTAAAGGCATTAAGGAATGGAAAATCCCCACATCCATAAAGTATCTACGAATGGATGCCTTAGGAAATGGAATTGGTGTTGGTTTAATGAAAGAAAGAAGACACATTGCTTTTGAAAGTCATCCAATCAAAGGAAATTATTTACACAAAGCTATTTATGAGAAGGAAATGTTGGAAATACCACATGCACTTAACAAATGACGACCTTACCCAATGGGAAGCCACTTCAAGGTAAAAACATATCATGATAGTCTTAAATACCTTTTATAACAAAGATTATATTTAGAAGAGAAGCAAAGATGGGTCACAGAGATGTTGGGTTATGACTTTGAAATCATCTACAGAAAAGGGAAGAAAAATGTTGTTGCATATGCACTATCAAGAAAGGATTGGGATGTGGAAGCATTTACTTGTGCCATTTCTATTATCCAACTAGGTTGGATAACCAAAGAAAGGGATGAATGGAAGAACCATGAAGAAGTGTGGGAACTCATTCAAAAGTTGTAGGGAAATTCTCGTAAATCTGATATATTTAGCTAGAATAATGATTCATTATGGTAAAACGACCACTTATAGCTTTGTAGGAATTCCCAAATGAAACAAAATATTCTTCTGGAGTTGCACACCTCTCCCATAGGAGGGAAATTAGGATTTTTAAAAGTTACCATAGGGTTAACAAGGATTTTTTTTAGGATGGCCTTAAATCTGATATTCGAAAGGTTCTGGTGGAATGTTTGGTTTGCCAAAAAAATAAAGTTGATACACTTAAGACCTTGGATCTGTTAAAACCTTTATCCATTCCAATTCAATGTTGGGAAGAGGTTTCAATGGATTTTATCACAGGTTTACCAAAATCCCAAGGAAATAGTGTCATCATGGGGGTAGTTGATAAACTTACCAAGTCTGCACACGTTTGTGCATTATCTCATCCATTTAAAGTTAGTATTCATGGAAACAATTCAAAAGCTACATGGAAACCAAAATATTATTGTAAGCAACCGAGATCCTATTTTCACTGGATATTTTTGGATAATTATTTTCTTGTTTGGGTACTCAATTAGCTCATATGTCATCCTATCATCATCAATTAGATGGGAAAACTAAGATAGTGAACAAATGTTTGGAAGGATATTTTCGTTTATTTGTATCTAATAAATAGACATAGTGGGTCAAGTGGTTACCTCTAGCTGAATGGTGGTATAACACTTCCTTCCATACTACAACAGAAATGATCACATTTATGCCACTTTATGGATATCATCCACCATCCATCACATCATATTTAAGAGAAAACTATAAGGTTCAAGAAGTGGAATATCACATCGAGCATTAACAACAAGTTCTCCAACTCTTAAAGGATAACCTAACTTTGGCGCAGAATAAAATGAAACAATAGGTAGATCAACATCGCAACGAAAGAAGTTTTGATGTAGGCGACTAGGTATTTTTATGGCTACAAACAAATTTCCCTCAAGAAAGCTAAGAAGGATAACAAATTATCACCAAATTATTATGGTCCTTACAAGGTGTTGGAAAAGATTGGTATTAATTACAAATTGGAGCTTCCTGCATCTTCCTGAGTGCACCCATTTTTCCATGTTTCATGCTTAAAGAACATTATAGGTGAAAAGCTCCAATTCAAACAATATTTCCATAACTTGACGAGGAAAGAAAAATCATATTGGAACCTGAAGCAGTCACTGAGACAAGAACTTGATAGCTAAAAAATCGATCAATTTCTTAGTATCTCATCAAGTGGAAGAATTTGTCTGTGGAAGATTCCACATGGGAGGATGATAATTTTATAATGAAGCATCCAAAACTACTCAAGCATTAAGGACAACACATTTTTGAAGGAGAGGTGCATGTCAGGTTTCTATAATGCTAATGTATTCCCTCATTTCTATTGTTAGTGTAGCTCCCTTATTGTTATCATTGTGCCCATGGAGTCCCCATATTGTTAGTATTGTGTGCCATAGAAGCCCATTATTGTTATTGTTCTTCGCTTACATTATTATTATTATGTCGGCTCTGATTATATTGTGACCCCTTAAACTCCTATATATAGAAATGCGATTTTTTCATTTGAATCATCTGACAATTGTTTATTTCTATAATGTAAAGGAGGTGTACCCCTCAAAGAGGCTAATTTTGAAGTCGTTGATCTATCTCTTCTTATATTTTGTGAGTTGGTTGCATAACAAGCAATGTCTAACTTAAGTAGATCATCCTTTATAACTAAAATATGAACAAAGAGCGTCATAGATCTATCTATAATGTTCACCATTAATAAGATGAAAATTTTGAAGATCATATTTTGATTTGAAAAAGTGATGCAAGTTATGAAAAATACAAGAATTGAAACCCCAATTCCTGAATATATAGAAAAATGATAGAAATAAGTAGAGAAGCATAGTCTTTTGATATATGACCAAGGTAATCAATGTTCCTATGAGAGCTTAAAAGGGAAAAAGGGTACTAAAATTGTGCTGCTATGATTCGATACCAACATTCTATAATAACATCATAGCCAAAACCAATTTAATCAAATAATACTAGAATCTGGTGTTTCTAGTCAAAACAATACTCTATCCTCTAAGTATAGTTGGTATTATGAAGGATTGCATCTGAATGGGAAAAATGTATTCAATCCTTAATCAGATTCATTCTCATCGGTGTGAGTTTCAATATCAACATAGTAAGAAACATATTTATTTTCATTTCAATTTTGGAGCGATTGGTTGGATGGAAACTTTTCTACATTTGGCCTTCTTAAGGTTTCGGGACTTCATATTTTCCAGTTATGAAATCACAAAATATTGTTTTATGGGTTTAACTAGAACAATGGTCTAAGATAGAAACACCTCAAACATTGCTTGAAGTAAGTGGAAAATACATGCAACAAACCTGGAAGGAATAAAACCAAAGATGAGAAGGGATAATGCAACAAGGAAATTTATGATTTAGAACCAGACGCAGTGCATCAAAATTTCCTAAGGTTTCAGGCACTACACCTGATAATCTCTTCACATAGAATGAAAGCGCTCGGAATTTTTGCAATTTGCCGAGTTTGGATACTCCCCGTTGTCAATCCCTATAACAAATTTTTAAACAAGGTGAAAATTTCATTTATTTTAGGGGAAATGACTATGTCAAAAAAAATTGCAAAAGTTGGGCAAAACAAAATAAAAGGCAAGTTTCCAAAATTTGAAAATGAGTTCCATATTTGTAGGTGATTAGAGATCAACTCAACTATTAATATAAACAAAATATAGTAGTGGATTTCATAGATTGTATTGTTTTACTCAAAGTAGATATAGACCAAATTAAACTAAGATGTTGAATAATACATCATACATGCAAGAGGGCCCACATGTGGCACAATGCATGTCTGAATGGTAACCATTAAAAAAATTATGTTAATTAATCATTCCTTCTGTATTTAGTTTAGTTAAATATAAATTTCCATGCAACGAGCCCATAACATTACAAACATCTATTTAGTTTAGCTAAATATTAATTTCGATGCAATGTCCACGTAGCATTGCAACCCTTTACATGCATGAAACTTCATAATAATCATCCACATGCTAAAGCACCCTACGACTCTAGCTAGTTGGTCAGTGGGCTTGTGTACGAGTTGGATCACTCTCTAATGTGGTCTATACCTAGGGGTGATCTCATTCTATGAATGTTGGTAGTTTGGAAGAGTAAATGTCGCTAGGGACACAACACAAAAACACTCATGAATTGATCTTTTTCTAGGTGCTTTTTCTCTATGAGACCTGGTTCTAAGCTTATTAGGAGAAACTCTTTCCTGGAAACTATTTCATCTACTCGTTAACATCTATACCAAAGGTGGAACTAAGCACAATTCCTTCGTCTTATCTTTTTTTTTTGGCTCCTAGGATGAGGTTGAGCACTGAAGCATTTTTTATTGTACTATACCAACATGTTCTGAGATTTGCATGGTTATTCGTCAATGCACCTCGGTAAATGGAAACCAGTTGTGGTTATCCACCCTCTTTTCTTTTTCCTAGCAAGGCGCAGAACCATTTTAATTTGTATATCTCATTGGTCGTTTGATTATAGTACCTGGGTGCATCAAGGTTTCAAAGACCTGGTGATGTGATTTCTTTAAACTCAAGAGATAGGATATGTTCCTGCGTATGGAACTCCTCATGCTTCTTAATCTGCTTAAACTTGTTAATTAAGTGGATTGTCCAAAAACTGCTTAAACTTGTTAATCAAGTGGATTTTAAAAAACAGGTCGATGGTTTTGGGAGTGAATTTGATGATTTTCCCATATTATGATGTTATAACGTAAATTGAAAAGAGTATCTATATTTTTGGCTCCTGAGCAACATCATTTTTTGATGCAATCTGTGGTTCGCCCTTATTAATTTCCCATTAATTTTTAGTAATCTAGAGTAAGATAGTTTACTTTTGTTTTTTTAGGAAAGGTTTCATATGAATATATACAACATTAGTATGTAAAGTCAAACACTTCTATTCAAAGTATTATAGACATACCTTCACATAGGCTTGAAAGATAAGTTCATCATAGGAATGTACATGGTAGGGAATGAGGTCATATGAAATTTATAGTCCAATCAACTCAGAACCACAATAAAAAGATATCTGTAGAAACCAATGACTTTGTTTTGGTCACTCCTTCTATCAAATGCTATTGTGACAAAATGGTTAAAATTGTGTTGTATGGGAATTGCAATTTTCAACCTCTTACTAGCTATTGGTTGTACCCAACCACCAGGCACTTCTGTTGATGCATAGGGCCAAATGCTAATTCCATGTAATGACAATATTTCTACTATGGGAACCATATATATTAATTAAAAGTTAAAACTATCAAAATTCCATTGGGTCTGACAAAGAATGAAAAACCAGTCAAAAGGATATTCGACTTGACTGGGTCTTCTCGGGGATTTATAAATTTGAATGACCTTGCAGTTCCACCCATAATAGACAAAGACATAAACGAGGTAACATATTGTTGGAGGCAAATCCAATTACTAAGGTAGAATACTTTGGTATTTCTAAACTCATTATTGATGGAGGAGATGAGGCAGGAGGTAAAGGCTATGTCTCAACCCAAATTAAAGGGACAATGGTAGTCATTTTATACTACTTTTATAGTATGTAATTAGAAGATCTCTTTATCTTGGAAAAAATTGAGAGTTTATGCTTTTGTGCAAGGGTACCTGAATCTAGAGTACTTCACAACACTACTGCTGAGCGAGAAGAGTGACGTCTTTAGTTTTGGTATTGTTTTGTCGGACCTCATTATAACAATGTCCCTCATTCAGGGCGGGAAATTCGTGTTCATATTACTAAGGGTAGCCCTGAAGAGTGCAGGAATAAGTGTTTTGGAGGAGGAGTTAATGGATCCATTTTTAAGAAAATCTACTCATACCAATCCCCTACCAGGCTTTAAGCAATTCTTGGGATTGGCTTTAAGCTGCATTGAGGAATTAGGTCTTGAACGACCTTCAATGCGAGAAGTAGTGAAGGAGATGGAATCAATAATGGAAATGGAATCATGTTTCTCTGCACACTACATGCAACCATGAATATATGAGTATGATAACACTCGACCATCTCCACCTTCTTATTATATTTAAGACAGGGAAAGGAATTTTATATGGATTTGTTTGCATATAGCGGAGACTATACCATGTCTTCGATTTTACAGCCTATGCATGGTACTGAAGGATCAATGGGTATTTTTTAAGCTGTTAAAACACTTGTGTAAAATATAATCTCTATCATTTATTTGATAAATTTGATCTCTGCTTGTCTTAGTCCAGTATTGATCCTATATGTAGATGACCTTATCGTTACTGGGAACTTTGACCAACTAACTTTATGGTGTAGGAATAAATTGACCAATGAATTTTATATGAAGGATATTTTTCTATTGCACTAGGTTTCATGTAAGCCAAAACATTTTCTAGTATCTTGTTTTGTGCTAAATTTTATAGTCTAGCAAAAAAACAAATTAGATAGGTCTACCTCTACTAGCTCGTAGCTAATCCTAGAAAATATTATAGAAAGAAAAATAAATTTCACATTCAATACCCTAGGTAACCTCGGGAATTCATAATTTCACTTGCTGAAAATTTCTTTTCTATACGTTCCATTGGACTCATTTTTTTGAGTGTGTTATTCGTTTTACTATATCTTCCAGAGCTTCAAGGGTTAACATTAGAGGAAACTGCACAAGACGTTTTCCAATTTGCAGGGGAGAGAAGAGAGGTTGGAATAACAGGGCCTGAATTGTATTGCACCACTCTCTTCCAGGTTTTTATGTTTAGTGTTTCCATCTCAACGGACTTGCACCCTGAGCTTGCACCTTTGTTACCATATAACTTAGTTGTGGTGAATTTAAATGCTCTGATTGCATGACTATCTGATTCATACCTCCTCTTCCTCTTCTCATGTGCAACATTCATAAGGAAAATTATTGTAAATAAGGTGACTCTTGATTCGCACCGAGGTAATTATATATACATTACTACACTTTTGAGAGGATTTGGAAAACTTATTGATCCAAATTGGATCCATAAACGACTGTCATAGAACCATGACTTTATCGAGATAGAAAAAATCCTTGAAGAATCCAAAACAACAATCGAAAATACCCTGAACCAGTGGCCATGGCAGCCAGCGCGGAACGAGGAGGACCTCGGTCAAAGTGCGCTGACCGAGCCCCATGGAGATTGCACAGGAGGCCAAAAGGAGCTGATTTTTGATGTAGTGGAGCCTTAAGCACTCGGTCACATTGGGACCCACAACCTGGAAACCGACGATTTGATTGGGGCGATGTTGAACGGTAAGCGGTTTTGGAGAAAGTGGAGCGATCACACTCAGCGATCGACGCGTGGCAGTGGAGGTGAGAGAAAAAACATCGTGATCACGCATTATCGATCGAGCAAGTAAACCGCGCTCTACGTGCGAATGACGTTAGATCTAGAGGAGCCCAGATCGGATGGCTGAGATTGCGTCCAATAGATAGAGCGGAATTGACAGGGGATTAAGCCGCGATTGAAGGGGATTTGGAATCTGTTGACCGCCATGATGGAGAAAGAAACGAATCGATGAATAGGATGGAGCTGTTCTGATGGGGACACGTGGCAACTTCCTGAGCATTTATGCTGACGCCGAACAGGGAACTCCAAGCACACAGGTGGAAGGAGAATCGACGCAGGAAGGAGAGGAACCAAACAGGTGTGGAGGTCAAATGGCTAAAGCCATGAATAGAGACAGTGAACAGGGATTCATAGAGGGAGAACAAAGAGTCCAAGCGACCAAGAGATATAGTGAACAATGAACCCTAAGAGGAGGACTGAGCATAGAGAGCCGTAAAGCCAAGCAGAGGAGACAGAGGGCCGAGCTAACCACAGGCAGCATCGAGCACCAGAGAGCTTGAAGAATCAAGCCTTCCCATAGAGGAATCTATTCAGATTGAGCATCAGAGTTGGCTCTTTCCACTGTAGACCAAGGGTCACAGAGCTGGTAGGAAGAATAAGAGTCTATGTACTCCAACTAGCTTAGGGAATCTAAGAACCACCCTGGCAAGCAAAATCTGCTTCAAGAGAATTCATATTGACAACCTACATTATAATTTCTCTGCTGAAAGACACAATAAAACAAGGCCACCACTAAAGCTGGACCGGAGACATAGCCCTGGAGAATAGGGTGAAATCCTTATTAAAAACTATTTGTGTATTTGTATTGCTTACTTTATTTCTCTGTTGTCTTTCCATTTATTTTCTGTGTATTGGAAATCTAATCGATCCATTGTTTCAATAACGTAGAACACACACACACCAGCACATGGATTTGTAATACCTTTTTGTTCAATAAATCTTCACTAAGGTCACTCATAGGGTGATTTTCAGATCAAGTGGTATCAGAGCTCTAGGTTGTAAGGTTGGACAAGATTGTGTTGGTTTAGCTGTGAATTCTCACTAGATCAAAGCTCAAATTAGGAGAAGGAGAGTTGGTGGAATCTAATCCTGGAATTGGGAGAGTCTATTCTCGAAAGAAAATGTCAGAAGAAGGTTCTATAGGGCCAGACTCTCAATTCATAGAAGTTTCCTAGCTATAAAGTCCATGGTAGAAGAAATGTATACGGACTTTAGAAAGTTCGAAGCAAGATAAAGAAGAATATGAATCTCATTTCCATGACCACTCCAAAGGAAAGGGAAAAGAAGAAAGCTTCCCTACACCTCCTAGTAGCCCTGTGCATAATAAGAAGTCATCTTTGATTAAGTTAGATGTCAAATTTGATTTTCCTATATATGATGGAGAGCTAAATGCTGAAAAGTTGGACAATTGGATTAGAAAAATTGATGTATATTGCAAAGTACAAAATATAGACTCAGACAAGAGCAAGGTTCAGCTAGCAAGCCTTCACCCAGGAGGCATTGCCTTGGTTTGATGGGAAGGAAGAACCCAAGCTGATATGATGAAGCATGGTAAGACAATCTTTGTCTGGAGTGAATTTGTTACTGCAATCAAAAACCAGTTCTATCCATTGGCCTACATGCAACAAGCCATGATGAGATGGCAAACTCTTCGGCAGCTGAAAGGGCAAAGTGTACAAGTGTATACTCAAGTGTTCTGAAAGAGAGCATTGATGTTGGGCATTTCATTAGACTCACCAGAAACTCTTTTTAAGTACATTGGTGGTCTACATAGCTACATGAGGCATACAATCCTCATGTTTAATCCCACTAGTATAGATGAGGTATCTGTACAAGCTACTCATCTAGAAGCTAGAGGAAAGAATGGAAATCCAGAAGTTGGGGGACCATCCCAACCCAATGTAAGCAAGAGCAAGGAGAAAGGAAAGCAGAAGTGGAAAGCAAGGAAGGCTAACACTGCACAGAAAGGCAAAGCCTCATGCACTCACTGTAAAAAGGAGGTGCATAATGATGAGCACTGTTGGATTCTGCATCCAGAGTTGAGACGTAAGAAGTTCGAGGGCAGGAAGAAGAAGACTGCTATAGCTATTCAGAAAGATTTGGGGTCAGACTCGGGAGATGAAACAATCATTGCAGCCACAGGTATAAAAGGTAAGAATTCTAAAGCATCTACTAGTAATTCTGCTCAATCTGTTGTTGATGAATAACATGAGAGAAAGAGGCATGAGCTTTTTCATATTTGAGTTGTTTCCAAAAATCAAAAGATTGATACTTTGTTTAATAGTGGCTCACAAGAAAATCTGATTTCTGAAGCAATTCTCAAAAAATTGGGAATAGCAACTACACCTCATAATAAGTCATACCCACTAGGATGGTTGAATGATAAAGCACAACTACAAGTGACTAGACAGTGCAAACTCAAGTTTTCTTTTAGGTCAGCTTTTGTAGATGAGGTTGAGTTAGATGTGATTCTTTTGGATATATGTGGAATTGTTTTAGGAAATCCTTACTTGTATGATAGAAAGGCTATTTTCTATAGACCTGAGAACAAGTATCTACTTGTTAAAGATGGAATCGAATACTTTGTAAGAGCTCATAAGGTCAAGAATAATTATACTCTCATAAACTCAGGACAGATGAAAAGAATGATAAATTCATGCAAACAACTTTTGCTAATGGTTGTAAAGGAAAAAAAAACTGATAAAACCAATGTATTTGAGGGTTGTAATTCTGATCAGCAAGCTGATATAGAAAAGATTGTTTCAGAGTATGATGTCTTGTTTCAAGAACCTCAAGGTTTGCCACCCAAAAAGGGAATAGTACATGATATTATTTTGCAGCAAGATGTTCCTTTGCCTAACATTGGGATGTACAGGTTATCTGCTTTAGAGAATGCTAAAATCAAGAAGCAGGTGTAGGAGTTTCTCAAGAAAGGGTTCATTAGGCCTAGCACATCACCATGTGGGTCACCAATCGTTTTGGTGAGAAAGAAAGATGGCTCGTGGGGAATGTGCATTGATTATTGAGAACTGAATAAAATAACGATCAAAATTGTTATTCCCTTCCTTGCATAGATAATCTTTTAGATCAATTGAAGGAAGCTGTTTATTTCACCAAGTTGGCTTTGCACAGTGGATACCATCAGGTCAGAGTTGCAGAGAAAGATGCATGGAAGACTACTTTCAAAACAAAGAATGGATTGTATGAATGGCTGGTTATGCCTTTTGGCTTGACCAATGACCCTACTACTTTCATGAGATTAATTAATGATGTACTCAGACCTTTTCTTGATGATTTTGTTATTGTGTATCTGGATGACATTCTGATTTTTAGTAAAACGTGGGAAGAACATTTAAAGCATGTTAGGCAAACATTAGATGTTTTGAAAAGTGAAAAACTTTATGTTAAACTCTCCAAATGTGAATTTGGGAAAACCTCTCTAAATTATTGGGGTCACATAGTAGGGGGAGGTGAATTGAAAATAGATCCCTCTAAAGTGGCAGTCATTGTAAACTGCCTTAAACCCAAGTTTGCTACAGAAGTGAGAAGCTTCCTAGGAGCAACACAGTATTGGAGGAAGCTCATTTCAAATTTTTCCTCAATTGCAGCTCCCTTACATGCTTTGATAGGATTGAACAAGGTGTTTCAGTGGGGAGGCAAACAGCAAAAAGCCTTCGACACCTTGAAATAAAAAATTAGTACAGCACCTGTACTAGCACTGCCAGATCTAGAAAGACCGTTTGAGATCCAAACTGATGCTAGTGACTATGCCGTGGGAGCAGTGTTGACATAGCATGGTAAACCCATATGTTAACATTCTGAGACTTTTAATCCTGCAGTAGTTAACTATCCTACATATGATAAGGAATTGTATGCATTAGTTCAAAGTGTGAAAAGGTGGAAACAATACTTAATGGGAAAAGAAACAGTAATACATATTGATCATCAGCCACTTCAATACCTACACTCCCAAACTAAGTTGCAACAATCAAGGCATTACAGATGGATGCGTTTTCTACAACAGTTTCATTTAGTCATCAGATATAAAAAGGGCATACATAACAAGGTTGCAGGCATGTTATCTAGACCCATTATAAATGCATCTACCATAATTAAGCATAATTATGTGCTGCATGAAAGCTACATAGAAAAATATGCTCAGGATATGGAATTTAAAGATGTATATGTGAATTTGAGTCAAGGCAAAAGAGTAGAAGAATTTGACTATCATATAAAGGACCGACTCTTATTTCATTGTGGGAAACTTTGCATTCCACAAACCGAGAGAGCAAAGATAATTACATAAGCACACACTTCTCTGATATCAGGTCACTTTAGGGTAAGTAAAACAGTTGCACAGCTGCAAAGGTTCTGCTATTGGTCAAGAATGAGTGAGATAGTTTCTAGATATGTAAAGGGGTGTGCTATGTGTGCTAAAATCAAGCCCAACAACAAAAATCTAGACTTGTACACTCCATTTCCAGTTCCTTCTCACCCTTGGGAAAGCATTTCCATGGATTTTGTTGGAGGACTGCCCAAATCTAGGAAGGGTCATGACTATCTATATGTTGTTGTGGATATGTTCAGCAAAATGTGTATTTTGATACCCTGTAGTAAACAGATTACAGTTGAAGAAACTACAAAATCATTCTTTGAACATGTATGAGTTCATTTTGGATTACCCACTTCTATTATATCTGATCGAAACACCCGATTTGTGGGAAATTTTTGGTCCAGTCTGTGGGAACTAATGGAAACCAAATTAAAGAAAAGCATAGCTTTTCATCCACAAATAGATGGCGAGACAGAAGTAATCAACCGGACATTGATCCAGTTGTTGAGAGGATATTCCAGCAAACACCCTAAGCTTTCGGATGAACACTTGTGTTATGTGCAACATGCTTACAACAAAGCCAAACACTCTTCTACCCAGAGATCTCCTTTTGAGACCTGATTTGGTTTCATACCAAGGTCTCCCTTGGATTTTGTGTTTGGTAAAGATACCATGGTTGATGGACACAGTGATGTGGACAGAGCAACTAGGTTCGTTGAACAGATCCGGGAGATCCACTAGGCAGTACAGAAACAGCTGGAAAAGAGCCAGGCCAAGTACAAGGCTAGGCATGATAAGCATCGGATGGAGCATAGTTTTCAAGTTGGAGACCAAGTCTGGCTGTATATCAGCAAGGACAGGATGCAAGTTGAAGGTAAGAAGCTAAAAACTATCATATATGGACCCTTCAGGATACTTGAGAAGATTGGTGAAAATGCTTTTCGCCTTGATTTGCCAGCTTACATGCACATCTACTCAGTCATGAACGCAGATTGCTTGAGGTTGTTTGAACCTTCAATGATTGAGGACCCTGAAGATCAGAGTCAATTGCCTTCTGTTGATGACCTACTACCTGAATATCTTAATGAGTTGGAGGAAGACACAGTGTTGGATAGGAAGGTAAGGATGACGCACAGTGGACAGGTGGAATACCTCAGAATTGGGCTTAAAGGTTCGAAGCTGAGCAGTGCGAAGTGGATTGAGATCGGACAAGTGAGACAACAGTTTCCTCACTTAGTCGATGATTAAAGAAAACCAAACTTTGGTGGTCCAAAAGATTTTCAGTTGGGAGGTCATGATCCAAATCAGATCCATAAACAACTGTCATAGAACCATGACTGTATCGAGACAGAACAAATCCTTGAAGAATCCAAAACAACAATCGAAAATACCCTGAACTAGTGGCCATGGTAGCCGGCGCGAAACAACGAGGACCTTGGTCAAAGCGCACTGACCGAGGCCCATGGAGACTATGCAATAGGTCAAAATAGCCCCTCGGAGCCCCAGATCAGGAAAAGGAGTTGATTTTCTAAGCACGTAACACGCATCGCTGGGCAAATAGGGCCAAAAAGGAGGAGCCTTAAGCTCTCAGTCACGTTGGGAGCCAGAGGACCGTGGGTGGAAAAACAAAAAGTGCCGTCATACAAAGGTGGGACCCACAACCTAGAAACCGATGGTTTGATCAGGGCGCCCTTGAATGGTAAGCATTTTGGAGAAAGCGAAGCGATCATACTCAGTGATCGATGCGTGGCAGTAGAGGTGAGAGAAAAACCGTCGTGATCACGCGTTATCGATTGAGCAAGTCAACCGCACTTGATGTGTGAATGACGTTGGATCTCAAGGAGCCTAGATTAGACGGCTAAGATTGCGTCCGATAGACAGAGTGGAATTGGCAAGGGATTAAGCCGCAATTGAAGGGGATTTGGAATCCATTGACCACCACGATGGAGAAAGAAACAAATCGATGAATAGGTTGGCGCTATTCCGATGGGGACACGTGGCTACCTCCTGAGCGTTTATGCTGACGCTGAATAGGGAACTCCAAGCACACAGGTGGAAGGAAAATCGATGCAAGAAGGAGAGGAACTCAACAGGCATGGAGGTCGAATGGCTAAAGCCATGAACAGAGACGATGAACAGGGATTCAGAGAGGGAGAACGAAGAGTCGAAGCGACCAAAAGAGACAATGAACATCGAACCCTGAGAGGAGGACTGAGCACATAGAGTAGTAAAGCCAAGCAGAGGAGACAGAGGGCCGAGTTGACCACAGGAAACGTAGAGCACTAGAGGGCTTGAAGAATCAAGCTTTCCCATAGAGGAATCTGTCCAGATTGATCATCACAGTTGGCTCTTTACACTATAGACCAAGGGTCATAGAGCTGGTAGGAAGAATAAGAGTCTGTGTACTCTGAGTGGCTTAGGGAATCTAAGAACCACCCTGCCAAGCAAAATTTGCTTCAGGAGAACTCATATTGAGTCCCTGCATTGTAATTTCTCTACTGAAAGACACAATAAAACAAGTCCACCACTAAAGTTGGACCAGAGACGTATCCCTGGAGAATAAGGTGAACTCCTTATTAAAAACTTTTTGTGTCTTTGTATTGCTTACTGTATTTCTGTGCTATCTTTCCATTTATTTTCTGTGTATTGGCAATCTGATCGATCCGTTGTTTCGATAACACAGAACACACACACACTAGCACATGGATCTGTAATACCTTTTTGTTCAATAAATCTTCACTGAGGTCACTCATAGGGTGATTTTCAGATCACTTGTAGACTATAACTTATTAATTACTCACTTCTATATACATTTTTAATGCAACCCTGTATGTTGGTTCCTTTCATCCGGAAGATTTTGCCTCCTATTTATGATCAAATTTTTTATACTCTTCCAAACAAAATGATTCCTTTGATGGCAAAACTCATTGTTATTGATTTTAACTATGCAAACAAATCAAGTTTTAAAATCAAAATATAGTTTATAATACTAGGGTTCAGAGTACAAAATATAAAATGAGAGACATATTTTTGCTACAAGGATTGATGATTTTAGAATTAAATATAGTACAATATGGTCACAACATTGAAAAGCTAAATAAACTTCATGCATTTTCTCACATCAAAACAAAAAGGAAATATTTCTTTAAGGTCACACTATGGAAAAGTTAATAAAACTTCATTCATTTTCTCACATCAAAACAACAAGGAAATATTTCTTTAAAAATTTTAGTGCATACATATATCATTATAACCTACTTTGAGATTGGCCACAGGTACAAAACAACCAACAAAAAAATTTCCTTGAATATACAACACATAAATACATATATATCGTTGTAAAATTTGATCAACTGTGTGAGAAGGTTGTGTGGTCGATGTTATTTATTGTGGGAGCCTATAATTTGCTGAAACATTTGTGTGCATGTAGAAACTAGGGACAATACCATGAAACAAACAAGAACAACCATCGTTATGGACATAGAGGCTCGAGCACTACTACAGATCTCCCCATGCGACAAACAAGATCTACTCCATGAAACTTGTTCATTACATTGGAATAAGGGAGATATCCATGATTCTTGCTATGTGGATTAAAAGGAAGCACCAAAGAGGAAATATCTATTTCCACAAGAAACCTGAACTACTCAACACTCTCTTAGACATCTTGCAAGAAACAACTATAAGACACCTGCATAAACTTTTAAACATCATTACTCTTTACTAAATCCACAACCATTTTTTAAATCAAAATAAAAAGGTTAATTCAACAAAAATAATCCAAAATCTGTCAACATTTATTTTACTTAATTATTTTTAACTTGAATGTTTAAAAGGAAAACCATAGGTTATGGATATATTAAAATAGCTATACACATAAATATTTCCACGCCAATATTCAATATTCATTTTATGTAGTTTTATTATAAATTTTGTTATCATGCCATGTAAAAAACATAATTAACTCTAATATTAATCTTGAAAGAATAATATTCATATTAATATTAATATTATTATTAAATATAATATTAATATTATTCAACTTAATAAATTTTAATTAATACAATGTTAAATTTAATCTAATATTAAATGTTTTATATTATAATATATATTAATATATCATTGTAGATATTAACTCTAGAAATATATGGGAGGGATGACATAGACATAGATGGAGTGAGAGAAAGGAGAAGAGAGAGAGGAATAGAGATATGGAGTTGGACGGAGGAACAATGAGGGAAGAAGAAAGAGAGAGAGAGAGAGAGAGAGAGAGAGAGAGAGAGAGAGAGAGAGAGAGAGAGAGAGAGAGATGAGGGAGAGATAGAGAGAGTGTGTATGTCTGGAGATGAGATAGCGAGACAAAGAACGATATATGGAGAGATGGGGGGAGATAGAAGGGGAGAGGGACTAAGATCGTGACAAATTTGGAGGGTGAAAGGAGAGAGAGAGATGAAGATAAGGAAATACACATAGAGATAAAGGTGGAGAGACTGAGAGGGAGTGATAAGGGAGATGGACAGAGAGGGTGAGAGGAGAGTAGGAGGAAAGAGAGATAGAAGGGGGGATATAAAGGAGAGACAGGTAGTGAGCGAGAGGAAGAGGGAGGGAGTGATAGGACATTATGGGGAAAGAGTGTGTATGTTTTTGAGGTAATATAGAAAGATAAACGAGAGATAGAGGGAGAGAGTGATATAGATTGAAGGTGAAGAGAGGGAAGAAGAGAGAGATAGATCGAGGGAGAGATAGATAGATAAATATGGAGAGAGTGTGTGTGCGTGTTTGGCGAGGCGATGAGATAGAGAGAAAAATAATGAGAGATGGAGAGAGATATAGATATAGATCAAGGGGGGAGAGAGGGAAGAAGATTTCCTGTAGTAGATGCATTGATTTCAGTGTAGATGGTGATTTCTAATATTAATTGATTCTTTACACTAAATGAGATAAACTAAATTATAAGGGAGAGGAGGAATGAAGAGATATTTAAGGTGAGGGGTGATAAAGGGAGGGAATTCTAAGAGAGTGAGAGAGGGAGGGAGACAAAAAGATGGAGGGGGGAGAGAAGGGGAGAGAGAAGGAGAGAGGGAGGGAGAAAGTGATAGGGTTTGACGGAAGAGAGAGAGATGGGGGGAGAGAAAGGAAAAAAGAGGAAGGACGAGTGAGAGGAGGAGAAAGGGAGGGACAAAGAGTTGGAATTTGAAGGGGAGAGATAGAGGGAAGACGAAAGACATAGAGACAGAAGGTGGAAAGAGAGAGAGAGAGTGACAAGGGAGAGATGTAGAAAGCGTGTCTATGTTTGGGTATGAGATAGAGAGACAAAGAAGGAGATATGGAGGGAAATATCGATATAGATGTAGGTGGGAGAGAGAGAAGAGTATTTATTTCACTAGATGTAATAATTTTAGTGTACAGAGTGATTTCTAATCCTATTTGATTTCTTGCACTAGATGCATTGATTTGAATGTAGATATTGATCTTTAATCCTATTTGATTTCTTGCACTAAATGCATTGATTCTAGTGTAGATGTTTTCTAATTATATTTGATTACTTGCACTAGATGCATTGATTTCAATGTAGATTGTTATTTATAATCCTATTTGATTGCTTGCACTAGATTCATTGATTTCATTGTAGATGGTGATTTATAATCCTATTTGATTACTTTCACTAGATCCACTAATTTCAATGTAGATGTTGTTTTCTAATGATATTTGATTGCTTGCACTATATGCATTGATTTCAGTGTAAATGTTGATTTCTAATCCTATTTGATTTGTTTCAATCGACGCATTGACTTTAGTGTATATGATTTCTAATTAGATTTGATTGTTTGCACTAGATGCATTGATTTCAGTGTAGATGTTGATTTCTCATTCTATTTGATTGCTTGCACTAGATTTATTGACTTCAGTCTAGACGTTGATTTCTCATTATACTTTATTGCTTGCAATATATGAAATAATTTCAATGTAGATGCACATTTCTATCATATCTTATTGCTTGCATTAGATGAATTCATTGCAGTGTAGATTTTTTCTTCTAATCCTATTTGATTTCTTGCATGAAATGCATAGATTTTAGTGTAGATGTTGATTTCTGATTTTATGTAATTGGATGTATGATGGTACATTAATTTTGAAGTGATTCAATTAAAAATGTTATTGATTTTAGTGCAAGCACAAAAAAAGTATTGACAATGTGCATTGCATTTTGTGTTGCAGTAATTCAACCTATTTATATTAGAGATAATGAGAGAATTTAAACACACACATGTGTAGTATCAATCCTCCTGCAAGCTATTGATAAGATTGCCTTTCTTCTTCATCACAAACTAATTATTAATAGACAATTACATACACATATAGAAATATAACACAAAAACTGTAACGTTCACAAACATTACCATCTAAATCCAAACACATACACACAAACCACTGAAAGCATCTAAATGTAAACACACACAAACAACTTAAAACATCCAAACGTAGATGTAAAAACCATTCAAGGCAACAAACATAGACTAAATTAAAGAAGAGAATTATATGCTCATCTTAAGCAAAGAAAACATAACGAAAATTTCAAAATATGAAGTTTATCTCAAACATATACATAATAATGAGAATCTAAAAATATGAAATTGCTGCCCTCCATTGGAACCATCCTAAATCCATCTAACTCTAGATCGCTCATGCACTGAGATGGATCAAATCCCAAGAGGTGAAAAACTTTCCTCAAATTCTACAATCCAAAAGGAATGTTTACACCTCCAGGGATTTGGTCCCTCGGCGCATGATAGATCCAGAGTTAGATGGATCTAGGCTGGTTACTAAGAAAGCCTTCCCAGCTCCTTAAAGGGACTTTAACAAATCCACCTGCAATATATAGGTAAAGATGAAAGAAAATGACTATAGGGGTAAAATCCTAGAGAATTGTAGGATCAAAAATACCTCGGGAGGTATGGATTATGTATTATTATGTTACTAGAAAAAGAAAATTATTAGAGTAAATGGGGTATGTCACAGGTGGTCTTGTACTTGTGTGACACAAAGTGAATGTTGTCCATTGTAGTTATAACCACTAATTGCACCATTCTCACCCATAACATGCAAAAGGTTTAGTGAATAAGATCGAAGTGAGGACCACATGTAATGTTACATAACACATTAATATAATTTGTGAAGTGACCCACCCTCAAGGGCATCTCCTGTTGTCTTCTAATACAATGATTTTGTACCTTTTAGTTAGGAATGTGTATCTTTCTAATTTATCTAATTTTAAGGAACTCATTAGAAGCATCTTTGATGGAATATCTAGTAATTTTGCACTCTTTGTCATACTAAGGGTTGCTATTCTATTTTTATTTTTCTCTAGCACCTCAATAGAAACTTGTAAATGGAAGTAGAGAGGCTTACCATAAAATTATGATAGAGGTCATTAATTTCATTCTTATATGAGAGGGGATTTAATTCATTATTCAAGTCTTTTAAAAAGAGATCAACTTTGTTTTTATCAAAACATAATTTCTTTCCATTACCAAAGTTTTTGTCAATTGACTATTTTTTTATGACAAAGTTTATGGTTAAGACTAAAGGCCTATGATCATAATGATCATGATTATTTTGACACTCAAAATTTATGCTCATATTCATTTATTGGACATTAAAATATTATATTTGTGGAAAAAATTGAAATATTTGTGTATTAATATAATTTTAAATATCACATCCCTACTATAAAAAATAGTTACATATCTCCGTCCCAATGAATCGTAAACGATACCTTTAAACACAATGCTCATAAAAATAGACTGAAATTAATTTGTAAATTTTTGAATAATAATATTTTAGCTTAGAATGTTTAAAAAAATACTATAATGTTTAGAAACATATTATAACAACACAATCAGTTTTAAAAAAAAAAAAAACTTTAAAAAATATAAATATAAATAAATAAAAAAAAAAAGGTTTAATTATTTTTTAAATAAAATATATAAAGTCGAAGTTTATTTTATATTTAATTTTTCTATAGAAGTGTAGTGTGATAGTGTTAAATCATGTATTATGTGAATGCGGATGTAATTGTAAACACTAATTAAAAATTCTACTCATTTATACCTTAACATCATCTATATCTTATAATATATTTATTTATTTTTTGAAATCAACGAAATTATTATATTTTGCTTGAAGCTATTTATTGAAATGTGTGTTATGTATAAAAACGTTATCTATATGGAATCAAATGCTCTTTTCTTTCGCCACCAACCTCTTCAATGATATTTCGCAGTGCTTTCATTTTATCCGGTATATGATTGTTTAAGGATTAAAAGGTTTATTAGGGATATGTAGTTACGTGTAAGTGTTCAATCACATTATTAAAAATTTCTATATTATTTTATCTCAGAAATAAAAATTAAATAAAATTTAAAGTTAATAGGTATGGTATATATTGAAATTGGGTGGTATGAATTTTGATTTTTATAAAATAAAAATTTGTGAATATTTTAGATTTACTTCTGTGAGAATATTTTTCAGGGATGAAATTAAGAGAGTTTCAACATTTTATCAAATTAAAAGAGTTTCAGCAAATTGTTAAAAAAGTTCCACTCTCCGCTATCCATTCATTTGAATTCTTGATCTGTACAGATACAGAGGTAAGTTTTCCTTTTCAGCATGAATGAGGCAGAAGAAACCCTTATCTTGTTGATGAAAAACCACTGCATCGGCCCCTCTTACAACTTGTCCTTTTCCTTTGTTGTCTTCTTCCATATCCCACCCTCCAATCTCTACCGGAGTTGCCCTCCATAAGCATTGTAGCCAATTTGACAGGTTTTGATCGGATTTCTAAATTTGTTGATCCGGACGAACATATCAATTTTCCTCCCATTGACGTAGCTTTAATGTGAGAAGTTATGGAACAGAATAAATATTGCACTAATGGAAGAAATTTTTAAGTACTAGATGAATATCTTGATCAATCCTGTCTAATAATCAATTTCGTTTCTCTTTTACTTGGCTTTTTTTCCGAAGTGTTTCGATTGTTTACTTATTTTTTCTTTAATTATTCTAATGCTTTCTCAACTTATCGCAAGTGCGCCTTACAAAATGTTGATGATTAATCATTGGAAAGACTACACTACGCATTGGAAAGCTTTTTATATATATATATATATATATATATATATATATATATATATATTTATATTTATATTTATATTGTATGGTTTATTAGAAGGATACTTCTAGCTTTCATCCCAATTTTTTTTTGACTCACACCAGGTAATCAACCCATTCACCTCGAAGGTTATGTTTGCTTCTGCCAAAATGCTCGAGTTAATCAAATACAAAAATACTTAGCTAATCAGTTACAAAAAATACATAAGGACATAGAAGGACGCATATACTTGCAGTGGAAAAACAAAATTAACAAGAGTAACTAGTTAATTTGCGCATCATACTTACAATTCGATTACATAGTTTTAGTTTTCGTTTTATGTTCTTTTTTAATTAAGTTTTAATATTAGATTTAAAATATTAGTTGTAATACTGGTTTAAAATATTTAAGTTTTAATATAATATGTAATAGATAGATTTAATATTTAATATATAAATTTAATATTTAGTTTTAATATTAGATATTAGGTTTTTAATATTAAATTATTATATTCTTAATAATTATTAATTTGGTTAATATATTTTTATAGAAGTAGATAAATGTCTTTTTGATTAATTATATCATTAGAATTTGGTCAAATCTTAATAATATGATTAATCTGAAAGTCATTTATTTACAATATGAATCACAAAACTCTAGGATCTAACATATTTCTATAAGGTATATCAATTACATTTGATTGGGTTAATTTAGTTGTTTTAATGTTAACTTTTGATATCCATACCATTAAATGATAAATATAATAATTTATATAATGATGATAAAGGCTTAAACTTTGAAAAATCAAAACGAGGTTTTAAATGGTTTATGGAATGAGTGTTTATGTTAAAATCATGAATATCATCCAATAGTAAAGGAATTTGATGAATTTCATTATGAATCCAATCATGTGTTCATACATGATAGGGCCTAGGGTGATCAATGAAGGAAGGGGGAATGGGCTTTTCAATGCTTTATGAGATAAGATAGGTGTAGTTAGGAATTTTCTGAAAAAGGATTATTATAAATGGTATGAGATAAGATAGGTGTAGTTGGGAATTTAAAAAAAAAAAATTATTATAAATGGTATGAGATAAGATAGGTATAGTTAACAATTTTTTGGAAAATGATTATTATAAATGGCAGAGGAATATGTAAAATACTAGAAGGGAAAATAATTTGATTTTAAATATTCATAAAAAAAAATTGAAATATTATTATAATAAAAAATATTTATTTTTAATTTTTTTTATATATATTTATTATATTTTTCATTTATATATACCGTTTATTTTTGAAAATATTATTTTTAATATATATATATATATATAGATATATATTAATTTGAGATAAAAATAAAGAAACCAAAACTAAACAAAGGGAAACTGTTGCATTGTCGTAAAATTTCATAGAAACGTGACAATAAAAGAACACCAAAGTAGAGCATAATATAATTGAATTGTTATTTCAAAGATTTTCATACTACATCTTATATTAATTATTGTATTGTTTTTTAAAACAGTTCATTTATATTGTATAAATCAAAATGTAAAATAATGATAGAATGATTAAACATGTTTATGTCAAAACGATCAAATAATGCGTCAGAGGAAACTTTGCAGGTTTTATTTTATTTTATACTAAATATTTATTTAAAATATATGGTCATGATTTTCCTACTAAATTTTTATTTTCAAAAATATTAATTATTGCTTCGATTACAGAAAATACATTGTAAGATTACGTCTAAGCCATTCCCAAAAGAATGGAAATATGCCAAATAAAATCCATGCAAATATCCTAGAGGAAATGAAACTTCATAAATTAGAATGGTTTTGGATGCAAGTATGAGAGTGATGAGACAATTACATTTTTAATAGGACAGCATTATGATTTTTATGTGATTTATAAGTTTTTATTGTAAGTTCTGAGGTGTTATTGTAAAAGTTGTCGATTTTTATGTTTTAATCATAGATTCACTTTTTTAGGATCTAGATTTGTCGAAGTGAGTAATTTGTATTGTATATATGTAATTTTTATGATCAATAAAAGTATGAGAGCGATTTGTGTTATGTGTAATTTTCTCTTTCTTTATATTTTTCTAATATGGTATCAGAGTTAGTAATGGCTTGACTCCCTCAAGGGAAGGCCAGGGATATGTGAGGGATCCCTAGTGTTATTATTTTTGTACATATTAGTATAAATGTGTGACAGTTTGTTTTTAGTGTGTGAAATTATTTTTGATTTTGTGCGTGTTGATCTGTTTGTTTGTTTGCAGCTTCTTCAAGCTTTGTTGGATACTTCCATCATCTTGTTATATGTAAATTTTTGTTTGTGCTTATCTGTTGAGAACCTGAAAAGGAGTTCAATTCATGTCTGGATGGTTTTGTCGAAATTGTGTAAACTATCATATTATAAATCTGTAAAATCATGCCCATGAACTATACATGTTGGTGCATGGATCTGGATTTGAGATCTAGACCTAGGATTGGGGGTTGAGGAGTTTCAAGTGGTTAATGATATATTGGAGGAAAATCTTAATTTTTCACTTATGCGGGGAGGAGATCTCTCCGTCTCATTTTTATGTTTAAATCTTGTTCCGATCTCAAATTTTGGAGTTTACATTTTAAACATATTGAATTTGGTCATCTCAATATGTGAGTGTATGTTTGTTGGAATTGATGACTCTTGCAAATGCTACTTTATGAAGATGAGAAAGCTCCAAGACAAAGATTGAACAAAATGAACAACTTTTTCCTTGTGCTAAGGAGGAATGCGTTCACTTGTTTATGCCTGGATGACAACTAATAGTTTTATGATTATTGAGTTTGTAGTTGTGAGATGTCTTTGTCAAGTAGTTTTCTATTTCATTCAATTCTGGTTATAAAAAGGGTTGATAGTTCTTAAACTAGAAGTCCCGGTGTCCGAAACATGAATTCTTGTGTTAGTAGGGTCAAGTTGTTTGATCAACTTTTGAAGACATTCAATGTCTAGACCGCTATACTAGCAACTAACAAAGAGCTGAAAGTGAAATACATGATAGATGGTGGTTGCTCCATAGGATGGTTCATTACTTGAGGACTCTCATCGCGAAAGCCCCAACAAGCTGAGGTGTCAATATTGTTGATCTTTCAAAGTTCATCAATGATGGTCAGACACAATGATGTTTTAAATGGAAGTCAAGTGATAGCTCGAAGATGTGGTGGTGAAAGAGCAATGTTTGCAATATTCCAGAGTGGAGGGCAGTGTTGATGAAGACCAGTGAGACAAAGATTATCCTTCTTGTTGTAATATGTGTTTTTAATGTTTTCCATGTAAGAATTAACGGAAGGTGTTGGAAGTAATGTTTCCATGTCATGTGTCACGTGATTTATAGGTTGTCCTTATGAGTTCTGAGGTGCCACTTTAGAAGTTGTTGATTCCTATGTCCCAGTCATAGATCCACTTTATTACGTTCTAGATTTTTCAAAATAAGTAATTTGTATCCTATATATATGTAAGCGTTATGATCCATAAAAATATAAGAGTGATTTGTGTTGTGTAATTTTTTTCTCTCCTTTTATTTTTCTAATATAGGATGCTTATGAGCGCTTTAATACACTAGAATGACACAACTAAGGTGCTAAAATTATGTATATAAATGCATATGTTATATCTAAAATGCTATAAAAAACATAATTATAAGCTATCAAGATGCTAGTTTCATATGTAATATTAAACTATGTAATATATGAATAGAAGGATGTAAATCGAGCACAAAATAGATATGTGTGATGATAGTATTGATTTAGCATATATATAAAATAAAATGGTAATTACTTGTATTTTCTCCCATTTCTAACTGCTGTTTTTTTCCATATTTATTCCCTTTTGAAGGCATCATCCTTGGAGAACAAAACTATACATTTTTCTTGGAGAACCAATTCCACATAGCGACTCGTTTTTATAAGTTGCATGCGTATGTATATGAAATGATTTACATTTATCTCCTATATATCCATATTTTTTTTTTGGGAGAAACATATATGGGAAATAAAAAAATCCCACACGTAATTAGGGTGCTTTTCAACTAATGTTTCTTACTAGCTAGTGCAAGAGGTCTTCTCCACCACTAATATTTCGCATTATTTCAACTAAGTTACTTATAAGAGCATTAATATTTTTCTTATTTGTACCGATATGCATTTTCAATGGGATGTAAGATAGTTCCTTCAATTGAATTATTTGTACCGATATGCGTTTTCAATGGGATGTAAGATAGATTCTTCAATTGAATTAGAAGCTCAAATCTCTTGAGGTTACTAATAAATTATATTTATGTGGGTAGATATGCATTTTCAATGGGATGTAAGATAGTTCCTTCAATTGAATTATTTGTACCGATATGCGTTTTCAATGGGATGTAAGATAGATTCTTCAATTGAATTAGAAGCTCAAATCTCTTGAGGTTACTCATAAATTATATTTATGTGGGTAGATATTGCTTTGGAAATGATTATGAGTTTAGAAACATTTAGTTATAAGAAATATTTAGTGATATAGTTGTCATAATTAATGATAAACAAGACTTTATAATACTTTGGAAACATGCTTGACATTCAATCTAATAGAAAAATGACATAAGTTTCAGAACACCAATCATCCATCCTTTAACATTACATGATGTACTTTTTTAATGGCTCACTAATTCACTGTTTTACAACTCATTACCGTGGACATTAATGAATGGTGTATTAGGATCTATAGTGGTGATATAGTGGTGAAATAAATGTGTGAGGTGAAATACCACAACTTATATAAACTATTTACATTTTATGCACACAAGACCTTTTTTCAAGTATCCTTTCATTCCACTTGGATGTGAGTTATAGTTTGCAATAATGTCTCAACTAGGCATCAAATCAATGAAACGTCCATTACTTTATATTCTAGGCATTACAAATATGTTTGGGAAACCCTTACCTTACTCTATGTGTTGAAATTTGTATTTTCAACAAATTCTAAAGATATGATTTTATTTAGTAACATACAAAGAAAATGTCTCACATTCAGTATTAAATTTTAAAATCAAGAAGTATTTGTATGTTGGGCTTGCACGAAGGAGAGAGCGGACATGAGGGTTTTCCAGTCTAGGGTTTCATCGAAGGAAGGATAGAGGGGGTGCCGAACGATGTAGCAGCGTACAAGGGCAGAACACGGGCAAGAGGATCAGAGTACAGAAACTAGATTAGGAAAAGTTTAAAAACCAGAAGCCTGGGGGTAAAAACAATTTCAAGAACTGAAGGAAAGCAATGGAAACGGCGCAGGGGAGGGGAGAGATCCCCTCCTACAAAGCAGTGACAACAGGGGAAGCGCGGAAGGAACGACAGAAGGAAGGAGCTAAAACAAGTGAAGGAGAGACTTCAGCAACAGGAACGAAAAGGAAAACGGGATTAACAAGCAAATGTCTGCCGAGGGCAACGAACAAACCCAGGTTCGTAATACCTAATAACAGATTAGAGGAATATAGAAGTTATATGAAGGATTATGCTTTGATCTGTAAATTTGTAGGATTCTGGCCAGTAGAGAAAGATCTTTTCAGATGGATCCAACAAAGGTGGAAACCAAAAGGACATGTGGAAATAAAGCTGGGGCCGAAGGGATTTTTTACAGTAATATTCTCCAATCTAGAGGACAAGGAAAGGATCTTTGAGGGAGGACCTTACTTCATGAACAATGCTGGATTATTTATGAGACATTGGGTAGACTGTTACAACCCAGAAAAGGAAAAAATGCTAGCAGTTCCAGTATGGATTAGACTCTTTGGTTTACCAATAGAATTCTGGGACCCAGAAATCCTTGAGGGTATAGGGAACATAGTAGGATCTTTTGTGAAAGTGGCAGAATCGACAAAGAGGGGAAGATATACATCATACGCAAGAATCTGTGTGTATATGAATATAACAGAGCCACTTCCAAACACAATAGAGTTGGAATACCATGACGAGATCTGGCACCAACCAATTGATTATGAGCATATCCCTTTTCGCTGCAGAAGATGCCATGAGTATGGACACCTATACCGAGAATGCCCTATCACGTTATCAGAAAAGGAAAAGGAAGTAGATAATGAAAGGAGAAACACAACGAAGGAATCAGGACAGGAGGATGAGAACTTCAGAGAAGTGCAGAGAAAGAAAAAAGGAGGGAACAACAAGACACAGTCGGACAAACAAAAAGGAATCAATACTATAGAATCCCAAAACAAATTCCAAGTCTTACAGGAAGAAGAAGTGGAAACAGAGGAGAAAGAAGATGAGGAAATAGAAGGAATGGAGGTCAAAAAGGAGAATGCAGATAAAGTGGTAGATCAAGTAGATAAAGGTCAAGAGGTAATAGAGGAATCAATAGAAAACCAAGAGGATCAACGAAGAATGGAAATAGATCCACAGAAAACAAAAGGCGAGGAAGAAGAACAAGTAATGAGGAAGCTTTTGCAGGAATGGAAGACGCTCGATGAAAGATTTATTCCAGAGGAACAGAAGCAGATGTATAAAGAAGCCTTTCAAAGATACAAAGAGAAAAAAGGAATAACTGAAGACAGAAGAATTGGGAAGATGGAGATGCAGGAAACCCAAAATCTAGGAATGAGCAGTACTGGCAAAGGAGGTAGAAAAAGAGGTAGAAGAACACTGAGTGAAACAATTCAAGAAGTGGGAGAAATGTTGGTGAATTCAGGAAGAGTTATACCTCTCTCAGAGGTATTTCAAACCCCCCCAAAACTATTGAGATGATCATCACAAGCTGGAACATAAGAGGCCTCAACAGTAGAGGCAAGCAGAGGTATTTAAATGACAGACTGAAAAAAGATAAGCCTAGCATAATGATAGTACAAGAAACAAAAATAAGTACAGAGAAAATGAGAGATATCTTGAATAGAAACAAGAATAGATATGAAATGATGGGACAGGATGCGATTGGGAGTGCAGGAGGTTTGGTAATAATTTGGAACCCAGAAGAAATACAAATAGACAATTGGATAAGTTTCCCAAGAATCCTAACAGGAACTGCAAAGATTATAGGAACAACATAAGAGGTTATTTTAACAGGTGTTTATGGACCTCATACCCAAAGAGAACAGGAAAACTTTCTGCAAAATCTAAAAGCAATGAGGACTCTAATCCCTGAAAAACTGTGGATAGTAGGAGGGGATTTCAATATGATTAAAAGCTTAGAGTAGAAAAGAGGAGGTCTAAGAAGAATGAATACAGATATGGAACAGTTTGGAGATATGATAAGGGAGCAGGGACTGGTTGATATTCAAACTCTAAATGGAAATCATACTTGGAACAGCCGAAGAGGTGGAGCTAACCAAATTGCATCACGACTTGACAGATTCTTAATTTCTGAACAAATCATGATGAAAGATGTTTTCATGGAAGCCATAATTCTACCGGTTGCAGGATCTGATCACTGGCCGATTAAGATGGAAATAGATCTCAAACAAAGACCTAATAACGGACCATTTGGATTTGAAGCATTCTGGCTTAGAAACAAGGGGCTGATAGAGAAACTTGAAGAATGGTGGAAGAAGAGCGAACAAAAAGGAAAAAATAAAATGCATACCTTCCAACTCAAATTAAAAGAGTTGAGGGGAAAAATAAAAAAGTGGAATAAAGAAGAATTTGGAAATATACTGAAGGAGAAACAACGCCTAGAGCAAAGAATGAATGAGCTGCAACAGATGGATATATTAGAAGGTTTATAGGAAGATAGAATAAAGGAAGAAGGAATTATAATAAATCAACTAGAAGAGAAGTGAAAACAAGAGAGATCTTATGGAGACAGAAGTCAAGAGTTCAGTGGCTTAGAGAAGGAGAAAGGAATACTAAGTTCTTCCATAAAGCAATGATACAGCATAGACAAAGAAATAGAATTTTCTCCATTAAGAACCAAGGAGGTCAGTGTATCCTCCAGCATGATGAAATAGAAAAAGTACTGGTTAATCATTTCAAAAATATTCTAAGTGAAACTCAGGAAAACAGAACAGAGGCTATAATGAAGATAAGCAAGGAGATCCCTAAACTGGTAACTAGAGATTAGAATTTGGCATTGATGAGGAAAATTACTATGGAAGAAGTGGAGTAAACAGTTAAGAATATGAAAAGGAACAAAGCCCCTGGGCCAGATGGGTATACGGTAGAATTATACCAAGCAGAATGGCACTTCCTTGCTGAAGAAGTCCTAGAAGTGGTGGAGGAAGCTTGAATTCATCAAAGAATATGGCTAGGTATAAAGTCTACTTTGTTAACTCTCATTCCTAAAACTACCCACTCGGATCAAGCTGAAGGCTTCTGCCCTATAGCTTTATGTAATGTTATCTACAAGATAGTGGCATGAGTGGTGGCCCAGAGGCTGAAATCCATCCTCCTGAACATAATATCCCCAGAACAAACTGGGTTCGTAAAAGGAAGATAGATTTTGGATGGTTTAGTGGTGGCCCAGGAAGTAATCCATACCTTAAAAGTGAAAAAGGAAAAAGGAATGCTGATTAAATTAGATCTGTCAAAAGCCTATGATAGATTAAATTGGAGATATTTAGAAGCCATACTTCAAGCTTTTGGATTCTGTGATAGATGGGTGAAATGGGTCTTAAGTATGATCTCCATGCCAGATTTTTCCATCATGCTAGATGGAGCTCCATCTGCTACTTTTAATGCTTCAAGAGGCCTTCCACAGGGTGATCCCTTATCCCCCTTTCTCTTCATAATAGCAGCAGAAGGATTAAGCAGATATTTCAAAAAAGAATCAAGAGAAAGAAAAATCCATGGTCTGAGGTTATGGGGCAATCACACTATAGTCACTCACCAACAGTTCGTGGATGATATCATGATATACTGTAAAGTATCCCTGAAAGAGGTGAGACGGATAAGGAGAATTTTAGAGGTGTTTATGAAAGGTTCAGGTATGGAGATAAATAATGAAAAATCAAGAACGTTCTTTTTTAATACAGTGGAACCCATCAAAAATCACTTAACCAGAACCTTGGGTTATAGAAAAGGGGAGCTCCCAACAAAGTATTTAGGAACCATGCTGGACTCATCATCCCTAAAAATAGGAAACTGGAGATCCATAATAGAAAAGATCATGAAAAGACTAGAAAATTGTTCTTTCTGCACCCTGAATCTTGCTTCAAGAGTTGTACTACTCAAATCAAGCATACATGCGATCCCAATATATCCACTATCAGTAATGGCAGCACCAAAAGGGATATGCAACAAGCTGATAGAGATTTATAGAAAATTCCTATGGGGAGGGCCTAAGCAACAAAAGAAATGGGCACTTTGCTCCTGGGATAGCCTAACTAAACCAAAAGAAAAAGGCAGATTAGGTCTAAGGGACCCGTCTGTACTAAATCAAGTTCTAGCAGCAAAACTAAGATGGAGATGGATGCAAGGAGGAAAGGACCTTTGGAAAGAAATATGGACAGCAAAATATAATATGCCATCAACACCTGAAGAAATATTAAGGAAACAAGAAATACCAAGAGGATCAGCTATATGGGAACTGGCCAATCAAAACAGAGAAATAGTAGATGGAAATATATTTTGGGAAATCAAAGGGGGCCAGACAGCGAGATTTTGGGAAGAAGCGTGGCAACAAATGGAGAAAATGGTGAATCTACAGGGAATGCAAGATATTTACAGAATATGGATAGACAAAGGACTCATCTTGGTCAAAGATTATTGGATAGAAGGAAGAGAGAATAAAGAATGGAGAGAATGGAAACCAATAGAAGATTGGAGCAAGAATTCAATGGAGGAACAAAAAATCTTGTTTAGTAAGGAATTAGAATCCAAGAAAATAAAAATCAGAGGAGGTAATGATATCCTACGATGGGGAAAAGAAACTAAATGAACATTCACTATCAAGGAAGCATATAATATAAAATTCCAGCAAGATCAGAGGGAAGAGGAGCAGAAATGGAGAAAACTTTGGAAAAATAAATGGTGGCTGAAGATAAAGATGTTCGTGTGGTTGGTAGGAAGGAAACGTATACTAACCTCGGACCAAATCCGAAAAAGAGGATTTTCAGGCCCATCAAGATGTTGTCTCTGCAACCAAGATGGAGAAGACTAGGAACATTTACTAAATGGTTACAGAGTAGCACAATACCAATGGGATAAGACTAGAGATCTCTTTTCAAAAATCGAATGAAATCCACAAGATATCATACAAACTCCGTGTAATTGGGGAGAAGGAAAATTTGAAAGCTCGGTGATGAGAAGAGCCTGGAACATGGTGGCATGATTCAATGTGTGGAATATTTGGAAAGAAAGAAATGGAAGAATTTTGCAAAAGAAAATATCAAATCCGGAAGAAGTTTGGCAAAGGACCCTGAGACAAATCAGAGAATCAATTCTAGCAGAAGTATGGAAAGAGGAAGATTGGGAAACCTCTGAAGAAGAAGGAGAAATCCTAAGAAGGTTGAACTTGGAACAAGGGATGGTCTTTCAACAAAAAACAAAGCAACAACAACCTATTGTTACCCAAAGTATTGCAGTCTTTCGAAGGCCACAGGAAGGGTTTATCAAGCTCAACTTCGACGGAGCGGCAAAGGGGAATCCAGGTCCAGCAGGATACGGAGGAATTTTTAGAGACAGTCAAGGAAATATAGAATGGATTTATGCAGAACATGGAGGAACTATGAGCAATAATGAAGCGAAATTCATGGCAGCTTAAAAGGGCCTCAAAATTGCGATAAGAAATGGATATAGAAAGGTAGAGATCGAAGGCGACTCAGCCTTGGTTATAAGCACCATAAAAAAACTAATACAAGGGAAACAGTGGGAGCAGGTAGCCAAAAGCTAGAGAATGGCGAGCCTTGTCCATGAAATTGAAGAAATACTAAAAGGTATAGAATACAAGACCACCTCTCACGTTAAGCGAGAAGGAAATAAACCTGCAGATTTCTTGGCCAATTGGGGAAACAAGCAATTAATAGGGAAAGTGGATGATAGTTGGACAAACCAAATGGAGATGACAAGATGGGAAAGTTAAAGACAACTCATAGAACATGATACCCATGAAACAATATAATTGCAATCAAAAAACCGTGGAGCTCCTGAGCGGGATGACAAGGCAAGAGCATTCGACAACAAAGATAGGATAGAAGGATGGCAGCCACACTTCCCTGACCACAGTAATTAATGATAATTCAGAGCAGCAGGTACGGAAATCAAATCAAAACTCAAGAAACACCGCAGGGAGTATCATGCAAGTAATAAGGGAGAAAGGAAGTGGAGGACAAATGCATCATAAATAGAAAGGTGGCGATAAAACTATAAGGCGGAACAAGAAAAGGATGAAAGACAACAAGACGTTAAAGAAGGTGGCAAGGAAAGGAGAGACTTGGCAGAGGAATAAAAACCAACGACTTAAGCGAGTCAGGATGGCAGTGAGGTGGGATAAAGAAGTTCAGTCAGAGCGGGGAGATTACAGAGACAGACAATTCGATTGGAGCAGAATCAAAATTGAGGTCGAAAGCTCAGAAGACATGGAGATTAACCAGGATGAGGGTTTCCTGAGGGGGACTTTTGAAATAGGACAGAGCAGTAAAAATGTTAAACGAGGTAGAACAGGCGGAAGAGGGAGAGGGAAGGGCTGACCTCGGCAAGAAAACAATGGAGAGGAGGGAAACTAGACACGGGAAAAACAAAAAAAGGGGAGGAAATCTATCCGTAGGATGACTCATGAGGCAGAGCAGGCTTACAATCAAGAAACAAATGAAGACATTTGAAAAATCATAGATGTCATGGAAAACAAAGTCCTGGAAGAACCATCAGACCCTGAGATGGAAGAGTGGAAATCTCAGATGCCAGATCCAGGCAATACCAAAGGTAGACTAACCCTATACCATCAAGCTCTCCACACTTACTGGGTCCTGAAGCACCTTTTGGCCAAAGCAATGGAACAGGTCGCTATAGAAATGGTGGAGACAGCCTAGGAATCGCTGGCAGCAAGAAAGGAGATGGCTAATGTCGAAGATATAATGCGTTAACAAAATGAGCAGATCAAGGAGATACATGGGATGCTGAAGGAACTGGTAAAAACCAAGGACAATAACGAAACAAAAAAGGGAAACGCAGAGACTTGAGAGGCTAGTTAACTCTCTCTTTTTGATTTTTGTTGCTACAGATCTGTTTTGGGAATTTGATTGCATGTTACAACAATCAGTAGTGAGGGTAGGTCTTTGAGTAGGTCTTAGAAAAAACAGTCTCTAAAAAACAATATGATTATGAAGGTTTAATGTCTTGTAAGTTTTTTTTTTTTGTTTGACGGTATGAAAAAAGAAAAACAGTACCGAATGCATGATGAAGAGGAACCAACAGATCCGGTTTCCCATATGGGCGGATTGAGGTTCCTTAGTATGTAATTTTCAGTTTTCTGTAGATAATAGAAATTCCTTAGCTTACAAAAAAAAAAAAATTTAAAATCAAGGCCTTCAACATTAATAAATGGTTCTTCTTCTATAGTGGAAAAATATAGATATGTGTCTTGATATAATGCATTTTTTATCCATTTATTTTGTATGCCTTAAAAGACATAACTTTTTTCTTTGGGTGTCTGAAAATGCCATTTGGATGAGTTGCAACTTAGGGTAAAATGGGTGTTGGATCTAGGAGTCACCCATTCTATTAGATTCTAAACATCATGACCATTATAGGGGCACCATCCATCTACAAGTTGTATGCCCCAAGATTTTTTCATTGGAGAACATTTAGATATAGAGTTTTGTGGATTAACATGTAATGACAAAGTTCATTTTTGGGGTTCAAATTTGACAGCTCACTACCCTAGGCATCGTCAATTGGTGTGCTTAGATCTAGAGTGGTAAAATAGATGTGGGACTTCCCAAAATATAATTTCTATAATTCATTTGATTTTATTGTCATTCAAATAATTTTCCAGGTGTTCCTAAATGTGATATGGATGTGATATTAGAATATTGGTAAAATTTGAAACAAGAAAATACTTGATGAGTAATCTATTACAAGTGTTCTTCAGCAATAACATTCTAGGGGCACCATTTACCCTATAAAGTTTCATTCAATGGTAGACGATGCAAAAGTTCATGTTGAGGATTAATTTTGTAAATTGTTATCCAATAAATTGATAAATGACAAGTTGGGGTCTAGATTGAAAAAATACACATGTTTAACAGATATATATATATATATATATATATATATATATATATATATATATATATATATATATATATATATATATATATATATATATATATATAGATATATATATATATATATATATAGATATATATATATATAAATTTTATATATGGTTTTCATATGAATAAGACCAATTTTTGAAGTGATATCTATGTTTCTTATATCACTCAGACAATGATGAATACTACTCAACCTTCTTGATAATTAACACCTCCACATCTTAAGAACATGCATAGTTACAGCATGTTATAGGTCATGAGTAGCATAATTATTACATTAATTCCTTAACAAGTAACACACCTCCTCATTGTATTATATAATAACTCCAACAATATATTCTTTATGAGAATCTATTCACATAAAACATCCATATTAGGATGAATTTTTCTTAAAAAATGGATGAATGGTGAGAATATTATTCAATATTGTTTTCAAGTATCTATTCCAATTAAAAATGATTGAACCCTTCTTTTGCAAATAATTGATACAATGTGCAACAATGGAAAATCCCTCAATTAATATTTATAGTAACTAGAAGATTTTGGAAATATATTGCAATGATAGAAGTGCTTGGTTTGACATAAGTCATTGTGGTATCAACCTTTTATATTTGAAGAACAACTATTTTTTTGGATATAATGTGACTAAAATAATGAATTTAGTGTTAGTAAAAGTAACATATACTTAGTTTTTCATATAGATCATTTTTTGAGAGCATTCATGAAACCATTCTCATTTATTTCTTATTCTACTTTTAAATATTAGGGAAGATCAGAATATCATCAAGAGAGAAAATATAAATTTATATTTTTTCTAAAATTATTTTTCATATATGATATGAATCTAGCTAGTATAATGGTGAGACCAAAGTTATCACCATAAATTTATAGTCACCATTCTGTGTTGTAATTTTGGTTTAATAATTTTTTCCTAGTTGATTCCAACTTGCTGATAAGAAAACCTCAAATCAAAATGGAAAACACATTTGCTACCCTCTTTTGGTTAAATAGGTGGTAATCTCAAGCGATGGATACTTTTTTTGTATTTTGGCATTTCTCAATTATTTATAACCAATACAAGATCTATGGGCTTCATTCTTGTTGCTCATAAGCAACAGAAGTGTTCCCCACAGATGCATATTAGGTACTATATAACCCTCTTATAACAATCTTATAATTCAATTTTGAAGTATATTAACTCTACGATGCTCATCATATAAGGAACATTACACACTTTGCAACTTAGGGACAAGGTCTACTGATAGATCAATGAATCCATTTGGATGTGTTCCTAATATCTCATCAAGGAAATTATATCTGAAGCTTGAAAAGATAGGGAAATCCTCGAGATTAGGACCTTTGTCCTCTCTTAATTGTGAAATACGGGTCGCATATAATTGGCATGCACTTATAAAGCATTTTTTCTAGTGCGAGACAATATATCCTTAATGTAGATGACTCTCTGAAAACCTCTCATTATCCTTAAGTACCTATGTTCATAAAAATTATCAAATATATTATTCAAGGAAATCAAGTTTAATTCAATGTGCTTCTGACTATTTAATGCCAATAAATATATCTTATGAACCAAGTGGAAAAATATTCAAAGATACCATTATAGCGAGTCTATTGAACTCAAATAAACATATTTTCACCATTTCACTAAATTTCTTTGGTTACAATTTTTAATTTAAATATCAATGGTTTTCCAGGCCTACATCTTGTAAGAGCACATATTTTAACAACTTTACTTGTGGTATAACTAGGCTTATAATGTGGATAAATTAAAATGGGAATGGAGTAGCAATAATATATTCCACCTCTACCACTACTGATGAATGGTATACTTACATATCAGTCATTTTATCATATACATAAGGCATAATAATTGGTTCACCATCCACTACTACAGCCTCCATAATTCAATGTACCTCAATTGTGTTTTCCCTGTGATGTAGAAAATTTATAAGAACATGATTCTTCACATCCCAAACATCCAATAGGCTTTGTTGGCTACTTTTCCAATATATCAACTAAATTGGTTCAATTTTTTAATTACTAATTTTATAGGAAACTCTTTATCTAATTCTTGAAATCATGTGACATGAACCATTTCTTCCCTTTTTTCACTTGTCCTTGTTTTTCTCCTTCTCCTTCACCTTCCATGAGTTGTAAAATTTTAGTCTATTTTGGTTATGATTATAAGAAAATGTAGTTTTCCTTGATGGTCTCATCCAAAGTTCAAATATTATCAAACATAATTCTCCCTCTCTATAGGATTGAGAAGATCCATTTAAGAAATGTTCAATCTTCACCTTTTCATCCCTAAGAAATTTAACATATGTTAAGTACTAGAAGAACTTATTAAAATACTCATTCATAGTCATTTGACATAACTATAACTCATGTGATTCTTTGATATATCAATGATAACAACTATTAGAATAATAATCAAGCTAAATATTCTTCCTGAATTTCTCATATATAATTCTTCTATCAATAATCATTTTCAATTGCCTTATACATTCCCACCAAATTAAATCTGTAATATTAAAATTTCATTTGGACATTTTTCCCTCCATATCTTTAGAATATCATAGACTTGCAAATAATTCCATGTCACTAGAATCCAAACCTATACTCCATGTCCATAATCTACAACACCCTAAAAAATGTGACTCATTTTGATAAAATCTTTACAAGGTTTCTTCCTCCTTTATATGCAAAAAAATGATCTTTACCTTCCTAATGATCCCTCGAAACTAAATGTTGTATTATCAATGGAGGATTTAGATGCTATATAAGTACCATATTTGGATGTGTTTTTGTTGAGGCTATGGAACCTCTTGTGTGAAATATATATATCTTTTTAGCATTACATGGGATTCTATGCATGCAACAATTCCTTCCATATCTCTATGGAACTTTGAAGCATGTTATAATTTACTTGATTATTCTCCTATGAAATCCAACTTCATTATCCTATGTATAAATTTGTAAATCTCTTTTAATATGTGTTATTGTTCTTACTTGAATTACAAGTAGTATCATCATTTTGGCACTTATTAGATAATATTTATATATTTTCTTCCTACATATTACATCACATGATGTTTCTTCCATGACCATAACTTATTCAAGTTGACAATAGAATATAATATCAATTGTATTCTCACTTGAAAACACTATCTTAGGATTCTAATTCTACTTAGTGTTATGATCAATATCAAAGCTATGTGCCTTATAAAATCCTATACTTTCTTCTATATTTTCTCCATTTTTCAACCAATATGGTTAAATCCACTTACTCTTGGATTTCACATAGATATTATTTTCTTTGGATTTATTTCTCATAACAATGAAAATGTTAAATCATGTGAGCTATGATGCTACTATGTTACATGCCGAGACATGTAATGCATATATGTAAAGCTTCATAATCATTCCATGACAATTTCCTACATTAATGATTATAAAACCTATGAGAAACCTTACACTCAAATGAATTAATTTATATAAATTCTCCTTGAGTGAGAAATCTCTTCCCTCTATTTCATACTACACTAGTGATGTATTGTTAAGTATTATTTATACTCACTTTTCATTGTGTTTATATTTATTATTCATTTAGGTCTAGCACATGGTAGCCTCTGATTGAATGATATTAAAAATTTATTTTTTATTTAGGTCAGAGATAGGGGACGACACATATCCACGATAATATTGGAAATGAATATTTTTGTAAATATAGTTTTTGGACATTGATTCAAGTTTGGATACCTATATTTGAAGACATTTTCTCTCTAATTTCATAGCTCAAATTGGAATATAGGATATATGGTTGTATATATTATTTGAATATTTTTCAAAGGCTATGTCTAACTCCATATAACTCCATTTGAATGGGAAGATATGAAATATATCGTCATGATTACTGAACCAAAGTACAAGCAAGCCAACCTCACCAGTTTGACAAGTTGCCCTAATAAGTGAAAGTATAAACACTATAAATAAATGATAGATGAGTTAATTTGAATATATAAGGAAGAAGATATTATATGTGCAAGATCAGCTGAGGAATACTTCTTGGGTGATTCGTGGAGTTTAATGGTTGAAGCAAAAATGTGATTTATGGGTTGAACGAGTGATCTTAACATGTTCACTAGAAATTTTCTTCTAGAATGTTTTCGAATATGAAACTTGGATGAGATAGAGATGATATATATATGTAATGTTCTTATAATTACTGAGCTTTTTTCACTACAATTTTTGATATATTATTTTAGGAAATTAGGCTTCCTTAATGCTCTTGAAATTTGCATCAAATATGTCAACTTGGAATTTCCAATATCCATTTTCATGTAGGATATGTTTTACTATGAGAACTAGAGGATACAAATATAATATCCTCATGTTCCTGTGATTAAAATTTTAGACCTTGGACCACTGTAATTTTAGCGATATGCTCTAAGGAAGTTGGGTTACCTAAATGCTCCTACAATCTACTTCAAACATGTTAGCTTGGTATTTTCACTATATATTTCATTATATGATTATGTATATTATGCAATATTGAGGAGGGATGAATGATATCTAGAGGTACCTATGTTACAAACTTAAAATCTTGTTTCATTAAAATTTGGGAGACATTATTTAAGGACTTTTGTGTTCCTGAATACTCATGAAACATGATTCAAACATGTTAGGTTCGAATTTTTCTACAAAAAATATTTTCGACATTTTTAAAACTCTAAAATATTAAGGACACAAAGAAGAGATACATAGTTACCTACAATATAAATTTCATGACCAAATTTGCATCAAATAGGTCAACTTGGAATTTTCAATATCCATTTCTTGTAGGATATTTTTGACTATGATAATTGGAGGATACAAATATAATATCTTCATGTTCTTGTGACTAAAAGCTTAGACCTTGGACCACTATAATTTTAGCGATATGCTCTAAGGAATTTGGGGTACCTAAATGCTCCTGCAATCTGCTTCAAACATGTTAGCTTGGTATTTTCACTATATATTTGATTATGTGATTTTTTATATTATGAAATATTGAGGAGGGATGGATGATATCTAGAGGTACCTATGTTACAAATTTAAAAGCTCTTTTCATTATAATTTGGGAGACATTATTTAAAGAATATTGTGTTCTTGACTACTCATGAAACATGATTCAAACATGTTAGGTTGGAATTTTTTCTACAAAAAATATTTTTGACATTTTTAAAACTCTAACATATTAAGGACACAAAGAAGAGATATCTAGTTACCTACAATATAAATTTCATAACCAAATTTGAATTTTTTTATATGTGGCATGTTGTGCAAGTTCATTCTCGAGAACAACCCAAAAGAAACAATGTTTGGGAGATATAGACCTGATGAAGGAAGAATTATCAAGTAGACCTGGTGAATGTAGAACTAAAGAAGTCGTAATGAAGCTAGAAACAACAACATACTTGGTGAAGGTAGAAGAAGCGAAAAAAGTTGGTGAAGGTACAGTTAGTATGCATATTCAATAGTAATTAATGTATCCTATAGGTTGGTTCTTAAAAATAATTAAAGGGGATCCGTGTCTCCTATAGGCTGGTGTTACAAAGAAATAGAGAGGTTTGGTGTCTCCTACATGTTGTGCCTACAAAGTAGTAAAAGGTATTGGTGTCTCCTTTAGGTTGATGCCTACAAATTGATGTAAGTATAAGTTGGTGCCTATAATATATTTCATATAATAAATTTTTATAGTTTCCTGTAAAATTTTCCACGCATATGTTTTGTTATTAGTTTATTTTATGATATTGATGTTTTATGATGTGCCAATGTTTAAATAAGAAAAGATTTCATTATATTAATTCACAACCTTTCTCAATATAATTGTGAATCCAACAAATACCATGTACACCCACACTCTTCGTTATATGTCTTGATCACTTGTATAATGGTTTCTTTCACAATAATGGACTGTAAAGTTAAAAAACAACTACAATAATCATGGGGCTAAAGGACCCTTATCCATGTGAACACAAACTTTAAATGCACACTAGTCACAATATTCCAAGTGTCCATCTTTTGTCACTTTCCTAAAGAAATCCCTATATTTACTTTGTGTTAGGCTAAACCTTGACATTATATATAAAACGTAGTGGATAATACAAATCTATGAGGGTCATAAGGAGCACATTCTACCAATGTTCATATTATAGAACTACAATTATTGGAGAATGACATGTTTTTCCTTGTTGCTCCAGAAATCATCTTAAACCTTTAAACATGGGGAAATATCCATTTATGTTCTCATTAAGTTAAATAACTTCATTAAATTTGTGTTTATTAGACGCCTCCTTCCATTTGTTATTAAAACCCCAAGCAACATTCCCCAATAATATTTTGTCGTCAATCTAAAACATATTTGATTTTTAATAGCCCTATGAATCTATTGAATCCCTTCATCATGGTGCAAGGTTTATAACCCATTACAATGGTAAGGTATCATATGTCTCCATGATTCAACCCTTTGGAGAGATAATGAAAGCTAATATCCAATCTAGGTTTCACTTCCAACTATTGAATATTTTTAGTTAGATATCACATTTATATGTTAGTCAAAATAACACTCTTGCCCTATTGTGAGAGTTTAAAAAATACATAAATAGGAGATATCCACGGGTGTTCTCTTATGCCCTCTTCTCCATTTCAAAAAAGAGACTAGTAAATCATAAGATGTAACTCCAAATTCTTATCTAGGAATATATTCAAATATCCAAATCCCCAACCCAAAAGCCTTAATAAAACATAAGAGATAATTTTGAATGATGGATGCATTATGACCAACTCCGCTAAGGAAGGAATACTCCATCACAATCCAAAAACCCCTCAAAGTATCCTCGTTTGAAGTAATCTCTATATTATGAAAAAATATTCCATCTTCTACATTTTAGATATTACTCAGAGTATTCTTTAAACAACAATGTTATGATTCCAAGATCCATGCACTCTTTTTGTATTTTGATTTTTCCCTTTTTCATTATTCTTTTAGTATATGGATTTATGGTTCTTAATTTTCTTATTATAGGGATCCTCCCTCCCTCTCATAGTATATGTGTTTTATTGTTTCACACTAGTCCCTTTCCTTATATTATCAGAGCATCACTTCCTTCCAGCCTATATATATATATATATATATATATATATATATATATATATATATATCTATATATATATATATATATATATATATATATATATATATATATATATATATATATATATATATATATATATATCTGTGTGTGTGTGTGTGTGTGTGTGTGTGTGTGGAAACTCCTTTTTTATGAACTCATGTTCTTGAAATGAGTCGAGATATTAATGGATGATGATCATCAACAACTTTTGTATTTTATAATTATCCAAATTCCACCCTTTTTCTACTTTCCTTCCTACATACATTAATCCATGCTACCTAGGAGCTACATTGTTGTGCGATGTGACCCCCAATAATTATGGGAAGTCAATGGTTGCAGTACACTTCAAGGCAGGCACACTCTTTTACAATGAATTGAATACATGACACATGTTATGAAAATCCTAAAATTATATACCTTTGGTATATATAGGAGGAAAATTGTACAATTACAACTGAATGGTAAAATGAAATGTTCTAGCTAACCTCGTAGTAGAATAAATATCCTAATAATCAATGATTATTATAAAATTAATATACATTCGTAAATGCCTAAACATAGCCCCCCTAATTTAAAAAAATATTCACCCTAAAGCTTGTAATTCGGGGTGTTTCTTCATGAACTACTCAATTTTCCATGTAGCATCTTCTAGATACATATTATTCCACTTGATTATGTAGTCCATAATGGTTTTACTCGAAGAGATAAAGAAAAAATGATCTATAACTTTTTCTACTTCAAGCATCAACTTCCATTCATCTAACTAAGGAGTTTATGTTTACATTTGCATGGTTTCTCCCACAATTTTTTTTAGGAAACATACAGGAAAAATGTTATGAATTAAAGAAGGAGGAAAATATAACTCGTACACCACTTATCCAATCTTGTGAATAATCCTATATGATCCATAAACTTTTGGAGCTAATTTCTAATTCTTATATTTCCTCAGTGATATTTTCTATAAGTAGTGTCAGAAATACCCAATCACGTGACCTCAAAATTTCCTTCACTTCGATGTTGATCTACTTGTCATTTATTAGGTCCCTATAATACAAGTGATTAGCCCATTACTATTGTAGTTGTATCCCTTATTAATATTTTTGTACCCCTATTATCCCCATATTATTATTACTGTTCCCCATAGAATCTCTCTATTGTTATTTTTGTGCCTTTATATTGTTATTGTTAGGTCGGTTGGGTTATATTGTGACTCCTTAGACTCCTATACATAGAAAGGAGGTTTTGTCATTTGAATCATAAAAGAGTCATTCATTTGTGTAATGTAAAGGAGGTTGCCCCCTAGAAGAGGCTGAATTCTAAGGCATTGATCCATCTTTTCTATCTTTTTGTGAGTTGGTTTCATAACATTTGGTATCAGAGCTTTGGATTCTAGGGTTTCGCTGCTCCAAATATGTCATCATGGAATTCTCACTATAACATTTTTTATGTGATGTTTCAGAAGCAAAAAAAAAACCATTTGAGATGAAATCGCACTAAACCTCGGGTCTGAATTTTAGAGCTTTTTGCCTTATATTTGTGGAGATATGATCTAAGGAAGTTGGTCTTTTTGCAGACTCCTGAATTATATTCCAAATAGGTGACCTCGGGAAAATCGTCATAACTTTCTCTCTGAGCATCAGATTGAAATTTCGTAAGAAGGTATAGAAAGAGGATAGAGTGTAGTCTCTTGTATATATTTTTCAAAGCTAAAGGTTGAAAAAATGACACGTGGCATGTCATACAATTTTGCTCTACTGAACTAGTCTGTAATCAGGTCATTGTGGGAGCTTTGGCATAACTCTTCCCTGGTGAATCCATTTTGGATTGGACTGGTGGCATTGGAAAGAGGATGCAGAGGGACACTGCAGGTCGCAATTTCAAGCTCAAGCTCCTACAAATTGAAAAAAGGTGTGTAGTTTTTTTTTTAATTTTTGCATAAGCTTGGTTTGAAAAATTAGTTTGAAGGAATTCAAAGGGCATAGTAAAGAATTATTATCGATAATTGATGCCTCGATGAAAGAAAATGCAAACACCTAGTAAGAAACCTGAAAGCTCTAGCATGACCCATGAAGAAGAGGAAGAAATGCAACATGATATATCAAAATTATGATACCAAGTGCAACAAGTGTCACTTGCACAAAAAGTAATAGAATCTAAGATGGATAGTTTAAGGAAAGATGTAGAAGCTAAGATGGATGGTTTAAAGAAAGGTGTAGAAGTTAAGATGGATTGTTTAAAGAAAGACGTAGAAGCTAAGGTGAATGACATGGAAGCTAAGATGGACGATTTGGAGATAGATTTGAAGACAGGCATGGAAGATTTGAAGACAGATTTGAAGATAGATTTGACAAAGTTTCTACAAGAAATGCTTACCAATGGTGAAAGGGTAGTAAATAAAACCCATGATGAGAACAAAAGAAATGTTAATCATGATTTCATAGACGCTAATGTTGGATTGAAGACCCACCATATTCCAAAAATCGATATGAGGAAGTTTGATGGCAAGGATTCCACAACATGGATATTATAGATGGAGCAATTTTTCAATCTCAATAATGTGCAAAACACACAAAAGGTAAGTATTGCAACTTTATATTTGGAACCAAATCAGTTTGTATGGTATCAGTGGCTTTGCTCTTGTAAACAAATTATCACTTGGTCAATTTCTACAGAAGAATTGACAACACATTATGAGGATACAAAATGCAACACTTTTTTTAGCTAATTGATAAGTCTCAAACAAAAGGGTTCAATAATGGAGCAGATTGAGGAGTCCTAAAAATTGAACATAAGGGTAAAAAAATTCTAGAGGAGCATAGGATTGATGTGTTCATAGGGAATTTCAAGGATAATATCCAACATGATGTTCGCCTTTCGGAACCTGATTCATTAGAGAAGGCAATCAGGTTAGCAAGAAAAATGGAAAGAAAAATTATTGCAACTGGGAAGCATAACACTCACAACTATAAAGATGGAAGCATTGTTGCCCCTAGCCTTCCACAACCTATAAGGTTGACACCACAAAAATTGGAAGAAGAAAGAGCAAAAGGGCTTTGTTACAGTTGTGATAGCAAATACACTAAAGGTCAGAAGTATGATGAGAAGAAATTATTCTACATAGATTGTGAAGAGAAAGAAGAAAAGTAGCAAGAAAGGTCAAAAGAAGAGGATATACTCCAAGAAGAAAGCCTAGATAAAGAAGAAATGAATCCGACCATATCTTGTCATGCATTGGTTGGAATTACCACTCCTCAAACCATCAAGATAGAAGGACAAATCAAGAAGAAAAAGGTAATAGTGTTGATTGATTCAGGAAGTACCCACAAATTTATTCATTGTAAGATAGCAAAGTAATTGAATTGCTTCCTATATCCAGCACTAGAGTGTCAAGTGATGGTTGCAAATGGAGGAATGATCAATTGCTCTGGAAAGTGCCATAATATCAAGCTATCCATGGGAGAATATGTACTGACTAGCCCAATGCTTTCCATTCCAATGGGAGGTAATGATGTTGTACTAGGAGTCCAATGGCTACAATCCTTGGGTACAATAGCTTTTAATTTTCAAGAACTTTTCATGAAATTTTCTACTGAAGGAAAGGAAGTTGAATTAAGTGGCATTGCAGGGAAACTGGGAAAGATAATAAGCTCTGTCGGTATGAAAAAGCCTCTAAAAAGGGAACAAAGAGGTGTAATTGCACAATTATGTTCACTAGATGTTTCCACATCAAAATCATCTATTTCTCCAGATCTCCAAAAAGTCTTGGACAATCATTCTAAGGTATTTGAGACTCCCAAAGGTCTCCCACCTATTCGTGATCATGATCATGTTATTCATCTGATTCTAGGAGGTGTTCATCCAAACATCACGCCATATAGATATCCCTATGCCCAAAAGAGTGAAAATGAACGTATGGTTGTAGAAATGCTAGGGGCTGGTATAATTCGACCTAGTCAAAGTTCTTTCTCTGCTCTAGTAGTATTGGTGCACAAGAAGGATGGATCATGGTGCATGTGTCCGGATTATAGGGAGCTCAACAAGCTCATTATTAATGATAAGTTTCCCATTCCTGTCATTGATGAATTATTGGATGAATTGCGTGGATCAATTTACTTCACCAAATTGGATCTTCATTCAGGATATCATCAAATTAGAATGAAGACTGAAGACATTCTGAAAACAACATTTAGAACTCATGAGGGTCTTTATGAATTTTTGGTCATGCCTTTCGGCCTTTACCAATGCACCTTCTACATTTCAAGGTTTGATGAATTACATTTTCAAACCCTTCCTTAGAAGATTTTTGTTAGTACTTTTTGATCATATACTAATATACAACAAGTCTTGGAAGGATCATGTTGAACATGTTGATAGGGTGCTACAACTATTGGAGGAGAAACAATTATATGCAAAAAGATCCAAATGTTTCTTTGGAGTACAAGAGGTGGAATATCTGGGTCATATTTTATCTCATGAAGGATTTAAGGTAGGCCCTAGCAAAATTAAAGGCATTAAGTAATGGAAAATCCCCACATCCGTAAAGCATCTACAAGGATTTCTTGGGTTGACAGGGTATTATCGCAAGTTTGTTAAGAATTACGAGAGAATAGCAGCACCTCTAACAACATTATTGAAGAAAGATGCATTTTCATGGACTCCAGAAGCAACAAAGGCCTTCGAGCATCTTAAAGAGGCAATGTGCCAAGCACCGGTCTTAGCTACAATGGATTTCACAAAATCCTTTATTGCGGAATGTGATGCTTTAGGAAATGGAATTGGTGTTGTTTTAATGCAAGATGAAAGACCCATTACTTTTGAAAGTCGTCCAATCAAGGAAAAGTTTTTACACAAAGCTATTTATAAGAAGGAAATGTTGGGAATATTACATGCACTTAAGAAATGGCAAATGTACCTAATGGGAAGACACTTCAAGGTAAAAACGGATCATGATAGCCTTAAATACCTTTTAGAAAAAAAATTATCCTCTGAAGAGAAACAAAAGTGGGTCACAAAGATGTTAGGTTATGACTTTGAAATCATCTACAAAAAAGGGATGCAAAATGTGGTGGCAGATGCACTCTCAAGAAAGGATGAGGATGTGGAAGCATTGTTGTGCGCCATTTCTATTATCGAACCAGATTGGATAAACGAAGCAAGGGAGGAATGGAAGAATGATGAAGAAGTGTGGGAACTTATTCGAAAGTTATAATAAGATTTCAGTACATTCGATACATTTAGCTGGCAAAATGATTCGTTATGGTACAAAGATCACTTATACCTATGTAGGAATTCCCAACTCAAACAAAAGATTCTTATGGAATTGCACACTTCTCCCTTAGAAGGGCACTCAGGATTTTTAAAAACTTACCACAGCGTTAACAAGGAATTTTTTTGGGATGACCTTAAATCGGATATTCAAAAGTTTGTGGTGGAATGTTTGGTTTGCAAACAAAATAAAGTTGAAACAATTAAGACCTCGGGTCTATTACAACCTTTATCCATTCCAAGACAACTTTTGGAGGAGGTTTCAATGGATTTTATCACAGGTTTACCCAAGTTTGATGGAAAGAGTGTCATCATGGTGGTAGTTGACATACTTACCAAGTATGCACACTTTTGTGCATTATCACATCCATTTAGAGCCAGTGCAGTTTCTACTGCATTTATGGAAACAATTCAAAAGCTACGTGGAAACCCAAATATTATTGTAAGTGACAGAGATCCCATTTTCACTGGAAATTTTTAAAAAAAATTATTTTCTTGTCTTGGTGCTCAGTTAGCTCATAGCTCATCTTATCATCCTCAATCTGATGGGAAAACTGAGATAGTAAAAAATGTTTGGAAGGATATCTTCGTTGCTTTGTATCTGATAAATAGACACAATTGATCAAATGGTTGCCTCCTGCTGAATGGTGGTATAACACTTCCTTCCATACAACAACAAAAATGAACCCATTTATGGCACTTTATGGATATCAGCCACCATCCATCACATCGTATTTAAGAAAAAATTCTAAGGTTCAAGCAATGGAACATCACATCGAGCATCAACAAGAAGTCCTCCAACTCTTAAAGGATAACCTCATGTTGGCACAGAATAGAATGAAACAACAGGAAGATCAACATCTCAGTGAAAGAAGTTTTGATGTAGGTGATTGGGTATTCCTACGGCTAAAAACATATAAACAAATGTCCATCAAGCAAGCTAAGAAGGATAATAAATTATCACCAAAGTATTATGGTTCGTACAAGGTGTTGCAAAAGATTGGTACTATGGCATACAAATTAGAGATTCCTGCAGCTTCTTAAGTGCACCTAGTTTTCCATGTTTCATGTTTAAAGAAGGTTATAGGATACAAGCTCCCAGTTCAAACAATATTGCCAGAACTTGATGAGGAAGGAAAAATTATATTGGAACCGGAAGCAGCCATAGAAACAAGAACTCGACAACTACAAAATCGATCAATTTCAGAGTATATCATCAAGTGGAAGAACTTATCCGCTGAATATTCCACATGGGAGGATGAGAATTTTATACAGAAGCATCCAAAACTACTCAAGCATTGAGGACAACACTTTTTTGAAGTAGAGGAGCATGTTAGGTCCCTATAATACTAGTGATTACCCCATTACTATTGTAGTTGTATCCCTTATTAATATTGTTGTGCCCCTATTGTCCCCATATTGTTATTACTGTGCCCCATAGAATCTCTCTATTGTTATTTTTGTGCCTTTATATTATTATTGTTAGGTCGGCTAGGTTATATTGTGACTCCTTAGACTCCTATATATAGAAATGAGGTTTTGTCATTTGAATCATCAAAGAATCATTCATTTGTGTAATGTAAATGAGGTTTCCCCCTCGAAGAGGCGGAATTCTAAGGCGTTGATATATCTTTTATATCTTTTTGGGAGCTGGTTTCATAACGTCATTTCATTCTTATTTACTCCATTTCTAGGTTTCCCTTATGAATTGTCAAATTTTCCTTACTCTTCTCCATATGTGACACTATTTCCTATACTTTGGATTTACATTGCAAAAAAATATGATATACTAAGATCTTGATATCCACATAGAGTTTCAAATGGAGTCATTTTACTATATGTGTCATAAGTAGTGTTAGACCACCATTCTTTGAGAGGAAGCCACTTCATCCATTAATATTACTTATATGGAGAGTAACATCATACATAACCCTCTGATAATTTGTTGACTATTTCCATCTGACCATATATTTGTGAGTGATATCATAAACTCATCATTAGTGTTGTTCCACTCATCGTCCATAATTCTTCCAAAAAATCACTTATGAATTTTCCGTATTTGTTGCTTATTATTAGGTTTGGAATACCATTAACTCTATAAATTTCCTTCATCAACACTTTTACCACTTGGATTGTTGTGTATGTACATTGTCTTTTAGAAGAATGTGCATATTTCATCAGTTTATCAATGACCACATAAATGGAATATTTCCATTCGTATTTTGGTAAAATTTGAATGAAGTCCATTGATATCTCTTGACATGCTTGATTAGGTATGTGTAATGGATAAAACAAACATGGAATCTTTAATGTTTCTCTGTTATTTCTTCGAAAAATTTTGCATTCGCTCTCAAAATTTTAAATATATTCTTTCATTCCTTACCCAAAAAAAAATATTTTTTTATATTTGATATGTCTCAAGGATCCCTAAATAACTTACCATGTAAGGTTGGTAAGACTCCCATAATATTTTTTTTGTTACTTTCATTGTGGGCATAATAATTTTCTAACCTAATATATATCCTTTCCACTTGTTGGATCTCCAAAATGTCATTTTTTTCACTATCTTTTCTTCCATTTTTCTTCATTTTCTTACCACATTCTGCAGCTCCGTAACCTTACATTAAGACCATTTTCATGATTATTTACGGGGTTGGGAATTATTATTTTCCAATTAATCTATTTCAATATTTTGAGTGAATTTAAGATTAAATATTAAAGAAATAAGATGTTTTCACTTATATTTAAAAGTTGGATGTGGTCCATGGGGTCTTGGATAGATGGTGATCGAGTGCTCTAGTAAGGCACTCCTTGATGTGAAGTCATCGTTTCAATTCCCCACCTCGATCGGGGTGATGTATTTGACGTGATGAAGATGTAGTCCTGCCAAGCATACAAAAAAAATTGGATGTGTTTTATGATGTTTGTAGTAATATTAGAATATTCCAGTGAAGTCATATTTGGCCACTCAACCTCAAATTCAATTTTCCTTCTCAATATCTTGAATATTTGAGGAGGATTTGAGATAATTATTCAAACACATTCAGTGCACAAGAATCATGGAAGTTTTGATAAGGTATCCTATCAAATATATTAGATATTTCTGAGAGAATTTTAGAGATGGTGATTTACTAATTTTAGTAAATCGATTATACCTACATGATAGAAAAGTGGATATCAATATATTAGTTGTTTATCCTCTTCTCATGGAAACACATCTATAAATAAGAGTTCTTTCTCCATTGAGAGGAGAGGAAGGGAGAATAAATTCATAATTTGTAATTATAATATTTGCAAATATATATTTGTAAGTAGACATCATCTGTTAGAGATTGCTCAAAAATTATTTCACTTGATATATGGTTCTATTATAATTTTCAACTTCTAGTGTGCTTGTTGAGCATTAGAGGGACTTGTTTGCGAAGCATGAACAATTTTTAATTTGTTTTTTATAGCAATAGATTTCAATTGCTTTCATGGGCTAAATTTTAATCTCATTCATAGACTAAAATTTAGATGCTTTCATAGATTAGGATTTCGTGATTTTATATATTAAGTTTCCTTACTTTCATAGATTAATTTCTACATGCCTTAATAGATTCAGTTTACATGCTTTCATAGATTATATTTACTTGCCTTCATAGATTAACTTTCAAATTCTTTCCCAGATTAAATTTCCATTGCTTTCTGAGAATAATATTTCTATCGTTTCCCTAGTTTAGACTTTTGATTGCTTTCCTAGATTAAAGTTTAGTTACATCTCAATTTAATTTCTTTCATAGAATAGAATTTACTTTCAAGTAAATTACATTTGATAGAATTAGAAATTGAAACCTTGCATATATTTTTCCACGTACTTCGTAAATTTACAATCTTGATTTGATAAACTAATGTAACAAAATTTAAAACATAATTAAATTGACTAGAACACTCTTAATGTTACATAGGGTTCATTCCTTTCTTTATATATTGTATTTTTTTTATACTCTATTCATTTTGACATTCATGATGAGATTATTCTAACCATGATAGAATATAATATGTAATAGAATATAAACTTGAGGCTTCTTATGTCTTTCAAATAATATTTTTCTATCACATTGTCCTTCCCCTCATAGATTATTTGAAAATAAAAGCCTTGCATTTTTTTTACCATTTTGTTTTATCCTCTGATGACACTCTTCACTCCAAAAAGTAATCTAAGCTATCATGATATATATTTACTTTATAGTGTCTCCCAATAAGATCCCATCATCATTTTTTTATTGAATGTTGAATTACTTCCATGTATTTTTAATTTGTTTATTTCACAAAGTATCTTCCCTTGAATTGTTTGCATTCAAAAGCTAAAAATCTCCCATTTTGTGTTAAGAATCCTCCATTTACTTGTCATAAATGCATCACATTATACTGTGAATTTTTTCCCAAAATATGTTGTTGCTAATACTAGTGTAGAATACATTGCATCATTTAAGGAAAACAATAGAAAAGTAGCCTCATCAATCAATTTTTATTCAAAAGAGATGTGAGTGGGCATGTAATGCATGGATAATTCATAACAAATTTCTAATAATATCCTGTAAGTCCACAAAATCCTCTAAGACTCTTGATGTTGTTAGGAATGTGTCACTTTCGTTAGATTGTATCCTTTGAGAGTCCACCTTAACTCATTCATTTGGAGCAACATGGCTCAAATACTCTACTTCTTGTTTCCCATATGAACATATAGATATTTTTACATATAATAGATTCTTCTCAATAATTTGTAGAACTTCAACTACATTTTTAATGTGCTCTACACATGATTTTCTATAGATAAGAATATCATCAAGGAAAAACAACACAAATTTTCTATGAAAGGGTCAAAATATTTTTCATTAGGGCTTGAAAAGTAGAAGGAACATTAGACAACCTTGAAGGAATGACCAAGAACTCATGGTTCCCTTCATATCTTTTAAAAATAGTTTTGGAATTTTCTTGTTTACATAATTTGGTCTTTTTGTATCTTGATTTAAAATCAAGGTATAAGACAGTCCATGAAAATCATCTAATAGCTCATTAATATTTTTTATAGAGAATTTATCTTTAACGGTGATTTTTTTAGATCTCTATAATCATGACACAACCTCCAAGATATAACATTTCTTCTCATGATCATTATTGGAGATAAAAATGAACTCCTATTATGTTGAATAATGCCTAAATAAAACATGTCTTGTAGTCTTCTCAATCTCCTTTTTTTTTTGTTAAGAATATGTATCAGGCATTTTATTAGGTGGAATACTTTTATGTATTGATTCAATTTTCCGTTTATGATTGGATGAAAGTATACCATTAGGAATTTCTTGGAAGAACCTATAGTTCTTTTCTAAAGTGAATTTTAATTTCTCATTAATATTTCAATATCACCACTTAACTTTCATAGAATATAGTTCAAACACAACTCCCTTGCTACTAATTTTTTAGGAGCTTTTCCATTCTACTAGATATGCTGACTTGAGAAGGTATAATATTTAACCCTTTGACATCATATTAAATTATTTGGAATTCAAATCTCATGAATTGTTTATAATAGTTTGTAGAAATTGTAACCAATAATTTAGATCAATGAATCCATAGAACAATGTCTACACTTCCAATTTTAAGGAGATACATTAGGCTTTCCAAACTAAATTATCCCATCGTTAAATCAACGTTATGGAATTTTCCCACATAATTAGCACTCCCTCCATTGGAAATTAAGACTTGAAATTTTGTTGCTCGATATGCAAAGAAAATAAGGTTCTTTTCTAGGCTTTAATCAAAGAATTTATGGGTAGTACCTTAGTGAATAAGAATTATGACTCTTTTCTTCTTAATGTAGCAAAAAATATTCAATGTTTTAGGAGGTAACAAACTTTCCAATGCATGAACAAATATCTCACATCTGTATGAATGAATTTTTTCCACAATTTTCATCTCTATTCATTTCTCTTTTAAGTTGACAAGTTATTTCTCACTTCTTTGTCTACCTTCCTCCATTTCCCCTTCATCATTATTTTCTAGGTTGAAAATATTTCTGTATTGACATTTATTTATTTTTATAATTTTTTTACAGCCAAAGCATAGTCCTTATGTTCTTCTTTCCTCAATATCCTTATATTATTTTGTGTGGGATGATGCAGGGTTATCTTATGAACCCCAAGACAATTTGTATGTCTTTTGTATGCTCCTATGTTAGGATTGTGTGCATCCTTATTATTCGAATGAATATGATGAGAAAATTGTGTAGCTTCCACAACATTTCTTGGATGTTCTAGGAAAATATCATGTTTAATATCTTCCTTTAATCCACAGATGTTATATTCCAACAAATATTTGTCACATGGGTTATCCAAAGTTGTGATCAAAACTTGAGGTTTTCAATTGATTGGAGCAATATTGTGCCCAATCTTTGCTATGTTATGGTTATAAGTCTCTTGTAACTAAACCCAAAATATAATGATAAGAATGTGCGTTCATTTTCACTACCCATTGATACTATATCTCAAAGTTTAATTATTATGTTAATGTTTTTCTTGTCATCCATAATATTATGTGATACAAAATATTTCTCTATTTCGGGCACATAGCTAAATATCTTTGTTTCATCAAACTTATCTAATTAAACATTGGGAAGGTTTATTCCTTTAGGAAACTATCCATGATAACCTCCACAACTGGTGTAAATCCACTTTAAATTACTATTATTAACAAGTTGTTGAACCTGAATTCCACCTTTATTTCAATGAGTTCCTCCAAGCACATTATCAATTTTAAGGAGCCTACCATTTACTGGTTCTATAATCTTTTCTTCCAATCCGTCTATATTTTCTTCCAATTATTTCATATTCATTTACATTTCTCCCTTGTTTTAATTCATATCTATTTTAACTAATTATGGCACATGTGAAAAATAGGCCTTTGTATTATTCCTTATTTTCTTAACTTGAGTGTCTAACATGCGCATGGGTTATTGCACATCTTCCATTTTTGCATGAGTCATAGGTGAGATTCTACATATTTAATTAGTAAAGTATGTTTTGAAGCACCATTAGGACCTATGTGGGTAAATAACAATTCTTATCTATTTGGTATTTATCATAAATATTGAATCACCAAAAAAATTATCCCTTCAAAATCTAAAATTTTGCCCTCCAATAATTTTCTATGTCTTCTTTAAAATTTTGTAATTCTAACCTAAATTATATGTGAAAAGTGAAATTTATACTAATTTTCTCAAAACTTTTTTTTAACTCTGTGAACAATGAACTTGAGATGTGTAACATTTTCAAATTTGACTCTAAAATTTTTTACCTAAGGTACTTTGGTATCTCTCATCATACCTTTAAAAGTTTCACAATCTTAATTTTCTTTGAGAAAAAATTATAGTGAAAATTTCAAGAAAACTCGCTCGAAAATGTTTTTAGAATCATCCACAAACCTTAAATTCCATAGGGTATATCTATAGAATATATTTCTATGAAATGTACACTAATACAATTCCTTCGTTTCATGAAAAATTGATAGGATATGATTTTAAATAAAAAAAAAATTATAGCAAAAATGGCCACTTCATTTATTCAAAATTGATTTTAGGACCATTCACAAACCCTAACTTCAGTAAACTATATCTGTAAAGGTATAAAAAACCAAAATATGAAATTTTGATTGAAAATTTCATTGAAAATTCAAGGAAGCGCTTGAGATTGAAAAGAGACCAAGCAATCTCAATAGAGATGATGGTTGGAAAGTCAATAGGTGTTGGGTCCCTGCCCTCTCTTCCTAGTCGTTTTTCCATCCTCTTTGGTTTTTTGTCGTTTTTCTTTATTTGTACTTTTTATTATTATTATTGTTTTTAGTTATTTTATTTTATTTTATTTATTTATTTATTTATTTTAATTTATTTTATATATATATATATATATATATATATTTATTTTTTTATTTTTTTTCTTCTATTTATTTATTTATTTATTTTTATTTTTTTTAACTAATTTATTTTTATTTTTACTTTAATTATTTATTTTTATTTATTTACATTTTTTCGAGTGTTATTTTAATTTTTAGTGTGATTTTTATTTATTGTTTTTTAAGTCCCTTATGTGATCTCTTTACTATTTTCTTCTTCCTTTACTAATTGCAGTCTATTTCTTCTGATATTTTGAGGTCCTTTGTGAATTTTAATTTTTGGCATCCTTTTCTATTATTTTTGTATTTTTCTTATAAAATGGCACCCATTCCAATTATTTTTATTTATTCTGATGTCCTTCATATAGCTAGTTTGTTCCTTTCAAATTCTTTTCAGCTTATATTTTAACTAATTTTGACTTTTTGATCTTATAAGGTCTTTTTTTACCTTTATTTATTAGTTAGCATACAATTTTTAATGATACTTTTAAATAATATTATTTTATTTATTCTTTATATATTTTATTCAGGCATTTACCTTTTTCATTTATTATAAGGTCATTTATTTAACTAATTTTCCTATTATATTATTAATTAACTTATAATTTTAATAATTAACTTTGATTCTCTTTATTTTCTAATCTTATTAGGTCCTTTATACAACTTAATTACCTTTTATTTATTAATAAAATTTAAATAAAATTATTATTTTTATATTATTTATTTATTAATAAAATTTAAATAAAATTATTATTTTTATATTACTTTATATATTTTTTAGGCATTTAACTTATTCTATTATTATAAGGTCATTTATTTAACTAACTTTCCTTTAAATTATTAATTAACTTATAATTTTTAATAATTAAGTCTTGAACCAATTACCCTCAAGAATAATTAAACGAATATAATAATTTTGACCCCTGTCCTAGAGTCAAACTAGCCATTAGAGAAGATACCTGTTGGAGGCTCCGCTCAGACTATTTAACATGATGAGCTTGATCTTTTTCTTCAACTTGTCCTGATGATGAACCACACTGGTTGGTTCGAAACGCGTCGACAAATGATATTCCATGTGATTTTCGCCAAAGAATCTTTCTCTAACTTGATATGGATCACAGAAGCCTGAACTCTAATTTTGATCTTATTTCCCATGAGATGTATTTCTAATATGCTCAAAATTTCATTGTTTGAAGCTTCCAAATATATATATATATATATATAATGGAAATTACATGAAAACTCTATTGAAAAAGAAAAAATGCTAGGTTCGTGTGCTTTTATACCAAATAGAATGAACTATGCACCTTTAAATTGGTAAGATATCAATGATTACATTCCACTTCATCTGGAAATCTCTTTTTTAAATGAATTCAATATACAAAACAAGTTATGATCATCTTAGGACTAGTTCTCCTTAGTGTATATATATACATGAGACAAAAGATACCATTACAATAAAACTAATAAAATTGTGTAATGAAATATTCCAAAAACAATCCCGATATAACAAGTAAAATAATACTAAATACATATAAAAAGTAAAATAATAATAAATACTTACTAAAAACTTAATATTGAGCCCTTAGCACACATCGTCTCATTATTGACATTCAAAATGTCAATATTATCGAAAGTCTCACCTAAATTATAAAGCTTTATAAGCATTCAAATTATCAATACTGTCCAAAGTCTCAACCATCTTAGAAAATGTTTTCACAAAGCACGGCATACCACCTCCTAATTAAAAATAAATTTGTTAAGTGAATTATTTCCTAATACCTAACCAGCATGGCCTACAATACGCTTTATCCGTATAATAGTTATACGGAACAATCCTTTTATACAATTTATGAAACATTTTATAGAGCTTCTTCATCCACCAACTACAAACATGTTTATGGCAAAAATGGATTTGGTAATTACAATGTACATGACAAAGTATCACGACCTTCAAAATAAGTATTTTGATTCATTATTTAAATTTGAAAAATATCTTTAATTACATTAAACAAACCCACCTTTTAAGGAATATATACACTTTTGAAGAATCAAACTTCAACCGAACCAAGTTATGATTATTGAAAATGAAATTGAATCCTATATATTCCTTTAAAGAAGAATATGAAATGAGTGGTGAACATGAATCCGAGAGTGAGCAAAGGTGTAATGAACATGGATCTCTTGATTAACGGTTATAAATAAATTCATCCAATAGAAACGGCTTGGTGGAAGAAAATCGTATCTTTGAACGGTATGCAAGTTCACCAATGGACTTCTTCGGCAGAGGAATTTTGGAGTACAAAAGTAAGTAGCTGGACAATCCTATTTTATTCAGTTTCTAGAATGTTATTCGGAAGGCGAGCGGAAGACCTCTAAAGTCTGATAGATTTTTGTATCTTAATATAAAAGAATTTTGCAAATTGGAATAAAAGAAAGTCCAAATTGGTAGGCTGTGGTTTATAAATCAAAACTTGGGGATCACCTTTAAAATAAAATAATATTTATTACCAGAGTGAACTGCCTTCAGCGGCTTTTCGGTCAAGGAGTCAAATATCTGGACGGTTCTTAGAAAGAGTGAGAGACACTATACTTCAATATATAAGGTTAACGAGGGCCGCATTTTTTATTAAGCTGAAGCGTCCATTTTCCTTCCTCATTTTCTTTTTGTCATTGTTCTAAATCTGCGGGGCAAAGGCTTTCTTTTGGACTAAGTAATTGTTTGTTATCACCAGTAATTCGTACTAGAAAATTTTGAGGTTTGCAGTGTTATAAGATGTGTCGCAAGTGGTTATTCAGATGGGGAGGCAGATCAGAAAAGCAGAAGGAGCGCCAGAAACAATCCAAGTCGACGGTGAACCCAGTGATACATCGGGCCCTTCCAGCAGTAACATCTGTTAAGAAAGAAGCGGGGGATAATTCTGAGGAAGATGTTAACAAGGCTGCAGAAAAGTTCATCAACTCGTTCCACAAGGATTTGGAATTGCAGAGGACACCTTCTGAATGTCGATACGATGAGTACCTGCAAAGTTCTACTTAAATATTTCTATGGATCATATGGATATTCTTTTTCGCTGAAAGTAAAGCTTTTTTCAGTGTAGCTTTAAGATATTAATGTTAAGAAGCTACTTCATGCCAAAAACTTATATATAGGACTTCCGATATAATACAGCGTTTATGTATTTCAATTTCCATTTTCGACGTTGTGTACACAAACTGTACGAATGGTAATGTCTCATATTGTTGATTCATAATTTGACCACAAATCACGATTGTTGTATTTATGATAATATGTTAAATTATGGTTATCTGTAATTTTTATAATGGTTCCTAGGGTTTCGTACATGACAATATCTTAAGTCAAAGTTATCTATTATATATTATTTCTAATTGTAATTGAATAAACGGTTAACTTTGATTTTATATTATTAATTATAATTAACTATATTTAATTATAATTTTTTTATTAATTATATAAATATGTATAACAAAAATTTGTAAATATTATAAATAATTCCTACTGGATTGGTATGACTCCCGTGCATTGAGAAATTAAGTCTAATTAGTAAAAACCAACCTAAGTAGTACTAGCTAGAGATTCATTAACGAACTACCAGGGTTTCACTTTTGACTTTTTCTGTCATTTCAATCATTAAAATGTGCTCTTTAGTTTGTGTATCAACAGTTTCAAGACCTATGCTACCCGATGGTGAGAGTGAGCTCGGCTCGTGCAGATCTCACTTGGACTTGGATTTGCCTGCGTTGCTAGTTCTGGGTTGCTGTGATGTTATAATGTATATAATAATTTATTTATATAAATTAAATGAATAGTAAATATTTATAGCCATAAAAATATTTATTAACTAGATAATTAATGTTATATCGAGAATTTGAAATTTTACTGATTTAAGTTTGTTAATGGTTAAACTGAAAAATAATTTAAAAAAAAAATTCAAATTATTAAATTTAAATTATCAATATATTTTTGTTTTTTCAACATGGAAAATTCTACAAATAATGAAACATAAATTATATTTTTATAGATATATATTAAAACAAAAATAAGCAATTTTAAAAACAATTAAAAAAATATATCTTAGTATATTATATATTTAAACTATTATAACAATTAAAAAAAGGTTTTTTAGTATATTATATATTTAAGCCATTATAACAATTAAAAAAAATATTATAGTATATTATATATTTAAGCTATTATACATATTATTATATATCTGGGTTGTATAAAAAATATATATTTTTTATTAACTTAATTCACTGAGAACATTAAATAGCATAACTTATATATTGCTTCATAACACAGAAAATGACAATTAGACTGCGAGTTGGACTTCATAATTAAAATATATTATTATTTATATTAATATATAATTATTTCATTCTTGAAATAATAAAGTTAAACGCTCACATACATTTTAAAGGTAGTTGTATGATGTTTCTTTAACTTATTAAACAAAAGCTAATTATGTTAGCTATGAAAGCACTGGCTAAAAACGAAAATAGAGTCGCTACGGGGTATTTCATAACAAAATGATGTTTTGTTCTTTCTTTTTTCCGCAAATTTGGTCGAATGTGAAATATTATATATATATATATATAATTAAAAATAATTAAACTATAAATAAAAATCAATTATTCAAACTAAAAATGAGATTAAAAAAAATTAAAATATAAATTTATTATTTATATGTATTTTGATAATAATATATTAAGCTTTTTAATTTGATTTTTTTTAAAGTGGTTTAATAATAAAATTATTCAAGGCTTTATTTAAAGTATAATTTTCATTTTTAATATTTACATTTTGGTTAAAATATGGTTTATCTAAGTTTTTGAGGCAATGCTTTATTGTGTCTATTTTTAAAAGTGGAGATAAAAACATTTCTGCTAACTATAGGACAATTATGATTAGCCACATTTTAGCCAAATTGTTTGGCATCATTTAGAAATAAAAAATTTGCTACTTGAAAGTCATGGTAAAAGAGCTAAAGGGCAAGTTGGGTTTATGAGACATCACACAACTATTGACCATCTTAGGATCATTTCCTATGAATGTAGCAATAGTAAAACTAATCTCTTCTATTGTTTTGTTGACTTTAGAAAAGCTCTACACATTGGTTAATGAGACATCACACAACTATTGACCATCTTATCACTCTTAGGATCATTTCCCAAAATGTAGCAATAGTAAAACTGATCTCTTCTATTGTTTTGTTGACTTTAGAAAAGATCTACACACTTGCTCTAGATAACTATGGCAAAGACTCTAGAACTGATAATTCCTCTAAGGTTGAGGGTTGTTGTAATTCAACTATATGAAAATGTTGTCGCTAAGCTTAAGACTCAAGAATCTTAACACAAACCCTCTCATAATCCGAGATATTAACACTGCAATTCTCAATAATGTTTAATGTCTCAACCATCTTAAAAAAATGTTTTCAAAAGTACAACCTCATTAAAAACAAAATTATTAAAATACATTCTTAACATTTCCGAACAAACATAACCTATAATACGTGTTAGAGAACATTTGTTAAACATCATAACCTATAATACGTTTAATCCATATCACAACATTCTTTTCATACAATTTGTAGGAATTCTTCATCATTCAACTACAAACATGTCTAAAAAAAATATGATAATTAAAATATAGATGGAAAAGCATCATAACATTCTCATTAAGTATTCTCATTGATTTTTTAAATTAATATATAACATTGAAAAATATGTTTTGCCATTATTACTTTTTTTATTTTATTAATAAAAATATTTAAAAAATCTTTGATAAACCATTAATCATTTCCATAATTAAAATTATTTTAATTATATCCTTTCTGCAATTTTCTTTCCCTTTCTTTTTAAAACCCTGTGAATCGAATGATTACACTAAACAGCTTCGACTACAATTAAAAAGTCCACATTTTTAGGAACATATACACTTTTAAAGAATCATAGAAACTGCGAGAAGGCCAAGCTATGATTATTGAAAGTGAAATGTGCTACTGCAACACTTTATGCTAACGTACATATATCCAACTTTATTTATATATATATGTATGTAGGCGCGACTTTTCCGATTAAAGGAGAGTATGAAATGAGTGATCAACCCGAATCCAAGAGTGAGCAAAGGTGTAATGAACATGAATCTCTTTAATTAACGTTTAGAAATAAGTTCATCCGATAGAAAATAGTATCTTTGAACCGTATTCGAGTTGGCGACACGACTTCTTCGGCAGAGTAATTTTAAGGAAGAAAAATTAGTAAGGGGCTTCACAGGGACAATCCTTTTTTATTTAGTTTCCAGAGAGTTATTCGGATGGTAAGCGGAAGACCACTAAAGTCGGGTAGATTTTTGTATCGTGAAATAAAATAAAAATAATTTTTCAAATTGGAATAAAAGGAAATCAAAATTATTCGGCTGTGATTGATAGATCAAAACGTGGGGGAATCACCTTTAAAATAAAATAATATTGATTAACAGAGGGAGCTGTTTCAGCGGCTTTTTGGTCAAGGAGTCAAATATCTTGACGGTTCTTAGAAAGATCGAGAGCCACGACACTTCAATACATAAGGTTAAGGAGGGCAGCATTGCTCATTAAGCTGAATCGTCCCTTTTCCCTCGTCATTTTATCTAAATCCGTGGGGAGCTCTACTTCCATTATTTCTTTGGTCTTTCTTTTCAAATAAGCAATTGTTTGTTATGACCAGTAATTCGTATTAGGAAATTTTGAGGATTGCAGTGGTGTAAGATGTGTCGAAAGTGGTTATTCGCGGAGGAAAATCGGAAAACCAGGAAGGACGCCAGAAAGAATCCAAGTCCACGATGAACACAGTGAAACATCGGACCCTTTCAACAGTAACATCGGTTAAGAATGAAGCTGCGATATTGTTAAATTTTTATAAAAAAAATCTATGTTGTAATTAATCAAAAAATATTACAAATAAATATATATAGTGTTGGTTTAAGATACATAGATACACAATCAAACACCAATTTAAGAATATTTAGATATAACAACCCTAAGGAATAGGAATAGACTCCTCTAGATAGAAAGAATCACAACTTAGACAAATAGGAATTACATTTTCCAACACATCCCTTTAATGACTACTTGTCTAGATATCAATCTTCAAAGTCTACTTGTAGTCAAATATGACAAAATAATATGTCAACATCCATATAAAGGAACAACCATCCACCAGAATGCATAGTTTTGTCAACTATTATAACTGCATACAAAGGAAGCCCTTCACATACATAGTTTTGTCAACCATTATAATTGCATACAAGTATTTGTGCCTGCGGATCCCCCGCCATCATCATCATCATGGGTTTTATTGGATCACCTTCAACCATGCCAACAAGGGCTCTCAGCCACTAAGGCTAAACTCTACCACCAACACACTCAATTCTGCCATCAAGCTTGACCATAGACCCAAGTTAACCAGGCCCAAGGTTTTCTTGGCTCACCCTCAACCATGCCAAGGGTTTTGTCGGCTAACCCAAAACCATGCCTACAGGAATCCCTATCCACTTCACTCTCGCACGTGGTTAAAAACAAACACTGCAAATAAAAAGTGGTTTTAAGATTAGCACGAACTTTATGGGGGAACACATGCGTCATGAGGCTCACATTATACACTCCAACTCTTGGTGTTATCGGGTACATACATTATAAAGATCACTATAAAACATCGTAGGCTTGCTTACTAATAAATGTATGTGACACATAATACACCATGTTCATGAGTTGATTCTACACACTCACACAAACTTTCAACTCGTTGTCCATCATTATTTAATTTCTTGTGTCATTGTTGCTCAAAATCAATATTTGTTGCACTTGAACTTTATTATCCACCACAGAGTGCATTGTATCCTCTTTCTTTTTCAGTTAAATTCTTGTCTTGGATTCACCCACACTATTTGTTAGAGTCACTAATTTTAACAAAACCACTCCATTGAGTTAGTGAAACTCAATGTAAATACTTCTAATTCCAAAACATTTATAAATACCACCATTAATTTGTTTTTTTTTTTTGGAGTTTTCTAAACATACAATTATAACAATTTCTAATAAATTGCATTTCTACACTGAGCTGATCAAGATCAATGTATTTATCTTACCAAACTCCATGTAAATTCAGAAAAATTACTTTTCATTTTACCGTGGAAAAAGATTAATGAGAAGACTCCAACCCAACTACGATCCACGTACACCTTAAAGCTACCAGAGGAGTTTTACCAACACCCTTTAACTAAAGTTCCCATCACTCCACTCAAGTATTTATAATCTCTCCTAGTCTTATGGCTCGTCCATCACCAAGCTGACCAGCCCACATTTCAAATTGATGGCCTCCATAACACTTTTCATAAGGTAGAACAAACATGCATACTCCCTTAGTCCAGGAAAGGCCACATCACATGCCCATCGGCAACATGCCTAGAAATCACCCCCTCATCAAACACAACTCAGATATTCTCCATAAGAATAATTGAGATGAAATACATCTCGCGAGATCTTCAGATAAAATAGCACACAGCAATATATTCTATATTATGAATGAGGAAATTGCACACATATTTATACAAGTAACAGTCTCAAGATAGGAATTCTATCTTGGACGTACAGTAGTGTGGTTGAGAGATTCTCTCAACCACACACTAAACTAGGAGAAACTAAATTCCTATTATGTAGGAACAAACTCCTCAAATGGAGAATTACAAGCATAGACAAGTAGGAATTAATTATTTCTAACTCCTCCCCTTAATGACTACTTGTCATTATAGTCAAATCCACCACCATTAGGCGAATTGCATGTACAGAACCTCCAAAACACAATCTGCCTCCCTCAGACAGATCCACAGCTTCTCTGATCTGCCTCCTCTCGCAAATCGTCAAACGAAGATGAGGATTCCCACGGATCCCCTTGAAGGTGAATTGGTGTGATCCCGAGAAAAAAACCCTTGCCCATATGAAAACTCTTGGCATGATTTTTCCGTAAAATTCTGTAAAATTCTGCACCAGCGCCATTAAGGGCCTAACAGATGTGCCAGTTGCGCATCCTGGCGCAACTGTCAGCGCGAAAAGCGCGCCAATCCCCTTCTACTTAGAAAATTAAAAAATCATCTGAGTTCGAGCCAAGTGTTCTGCAGTCCACCTGCTCAATTGATCACAAAACTCTCGCGTACACGCAGCCACAAAGACACCTCAAGCCACAGAGGTGATTCTGCCACAAAGGCAAGCACTTCAGCCATAAAGACTCTATAGATGGTTTCTGGCTCACGACCAACCATCACATTACAGTGACAAAAGATGGTTTCAGGCTGACCATAAACCGTTACAAAGTGGTTTTTAGATCACCACGAACTTTCAGATGCCTTTAAAACTTACATTTCATTCCACATTTTGGAGTTTCTGGGTACATACAATGACCATTACAACAACTGGACTTGCTTATAACATGCTAGGGAGTCTATTCCACAAACCACACTAATTCAAACAAACATCTACTTTGTTGTCGACCATAAATGTTGTCGTTGCTCCATTACCGCATCTGAGAGGGATCCACTGATAAAGAAACCAGAACATAGGCACTCACAGCCACATGAAGAGAACACAATTTTCCCTTCAAGAACAGTAATCCAGGACTCCACAGTCCAATCCTCCATCGCATTTCAGTATCCAATTCTCCTGGCATCGCAACATAATGCCACTTCCCCTACTCACAGTATCAAGGCTAGTCACTGTTTTCAAGCATACTGCCTCATGCTCGCTAACAATCTGCAACACGATCTCGATCATCCTCCAATCTTTGATGTAGCTCCAATTGATGTCGTTTTCACTGTCATGTGTTCATCATTCCCTGCAAATTTGCTTAGTGTTGGAATGACCAGTTCCAACACACACTCAAAATTGTGACAATAGTTGGTCATACTACTGTCACTTAAATTACATCCAATTTCATTGTCATGACAGTTAATCAATACATTGCAAAGTTAAAAAACATCATCTGAGAGAAAAAAATACATTTCGATAGTAGAAAGGCACACTGGATCTAAAAGCAGTCAGTTCATCACTCTGCCATTACTCTGCCCCTGATCTCCACTAGACTGTTAGGTGTATCTGGCAAACCAAACGGTCCCACTGTCATTATAGCGGAGGGGAATATTGCCAAGGCTAGGGAAACCTGCCATCCCCAACCGCCATGGATTTTTGTTAGTGCCATAGTTTATCAGGTTCGCTGAAAAAACTATAACACTACCAGCAACGATCAATGAAATATTCTGAGCAGTGAGAGATAAAGCATCTCCCACTATGGTACGCACAGTCGCAGCATCTGTGGATAAACAGATCTGCAATCTCTTTCGGAGCCGAAGGGTCTCCACCCGCATACCATGAATTAGCCAGAGGATCAGTCATTTTCTCTGCCAGCACATGGGCAATGATGCTGATCATCCCATCCATGGGTATATTGTTATTGGGCGATTTAAAGGGCTCTCTCACATGCATCGGCCATAACCGTCACTCTTCCTCAGCTCTAACCTTGAAAAACAGGTTAGATGCTCAAAATTTAACTAGTAAATCAGATCTCGGCCTCAACGCACAGGTCGAGCAGACTCAGATCTAATGATAATAAACCCACCAAATGTGTCCTCACACCAAAACACAGCCTCCACGATTCAAATGTCAGATGCACGTTGATCCAGCCACATCCACGCTTACCTCTCTTCAGCGGATGATGCCTTCACAGATCTAAGGCTTGAATAGCTTCGACCAGTAACAGTCGAAATTTGGCCTCCCTCGGTTCCTCCGACGAATCCGACATCTGCTTCATACAATCAATGTACAGGGTAAGATTTCCAGCCGGCCAGAGGGATTTGAACAATGCTTTGTCCCATGTTCAAAATCAATCCTTAGTCTCGTCCTCCTCCAAGAGGATGCGAAACAACTCCTTCTCCAACAAGCATTATACTACCTTCATTATCTATGTAAACAATATCACCAACAGGATCGGCTGCAGGAATAGACTACGCCCACGAATTGGACTCTTATTACGTCTTGGACTATAGCTCCGGCTGCGACCTCTTCTACGGCCTCCAGGACTACGGCTTCGGGTTCTTCGCCCACGATGACCATCCCGATCATCATCATAGCAGTACCCACCATGATTAACCGGGCCTCCAGCTTGAAGCTCCCAGGTAGCTTCCCCCATAATTCGGCAGATCGATCAGGACTCTGTGCCTGGAAGTCCACTCGAATCTTCCCCTTTCGAACATCAATAGCAGAGATGATCCACCGAGCACCGACGATGTACTATGCAAGCTCTAAAGTCACCACACCTCATGGGTTGAAGTCAAACTGATCAACCATTGTTGCACGCGACACCAGTCCATGCCATTGCTCCAGATCTTGGAATACGCTTTCCAACAGTTCTCCAAATAGGTCATGTCGAATATCTTATCATGCAATTGCCTCTCAAACATGCAGCTCCATGTTGACCGTAAACATGATAAATACAAATCGTCTATAGACTTGATCTCCACCACAGAGTTCTTAGGTTGTATGACGCTGAGAGAATAACAAGAAACAATTGAATCATCACTGTTTCTACCGACATAGGAATCAACCATCTAGGCAAATTTCTACTAGTCCCAAATCATGACAACTGCAATCAGTCTGGCTCCAATAACTACAGCCAAATATTTGTAAAATGGTTTACCAAAGTGGATACGGTTTTGTGGGTTGTGTATTATTCCTTTCAACAGAAGATGTAAATCTTGTGTGGGCACACTATCCACAACGCTCTCCATGCATCAGCTTTCGTCGCTGCAACACCGATGGCGATCCCCTCAAAGACAGAATGGAAGATCAGTGCCAATATGAGCCGCTGCACCACCAACTCAACCGATCTTCTTCCTCCTGATCAGATCTCTCTCCCGACTGGCAGACACACCACGGCTGCAAGATCCATCGATATGCAGGATCCACGCACCAGCAGATCCATCAGCATGCAGACCCGCCTCAACACTTACCAATGCTGCCAGCTCGACTATGCTGCACCACCGGAATAAAAAATGGACAAACAAATCAAACGTAAATTGAGAAACAAACAATAATCAAACTCGTTATTTCCCTCAGCCCAGGAGGGGACGAGGCCCAGGTCCTTACGGGCTCTGAAGCTCTGATACCAAGATAAAATAGCACACAACAATATATTCTATATTATGAATGAGGAAATTGCACACATATTTATACAAGTAATAGTCTCAAGATAGGAATTCTATCTTAGACATACAGTAGTGTGGTTGAGAGATTCTCTCAACCACACAATAAAATAGGAGAAACTAAATTCCTATTATGTAGGAACAAACTCCTCAAATGGAGAATTACAACCATAGACAAGTAGGAATTAATTGTTTCTAACTTCTTCAACAGCATGATTCCCCATCCTGATGTGGAAATCGAACGCTCCACCTGATGTTCAATGTGCCAAGGAGATTGACACCAAACTCGTCGACTCCATTTTTCTCTCCCAATACACCATATCATCTCTCGTAGTCTAGACACTCAGCAGATTTGAGTCTTCCAGCTACACGAGGAAACCCATCGATCTGTTGCTTCTTCTATAGATGAAGTTCCATTGAAGGGCATAGAACCTAAATTCTCGATAATTCACATAGAGAACCTTAGGGTTCATGGATATGAAAGCAATCATGTATTTGTAAAGCTCTCGTATGTACTCAATATGGCGGGCTACATCGTTTCCAGCTTGATGATACCACGTGATAACACATTGTAAGCCAAGCAGAGTACCTGCACGGTGAGGAGAAAGTAGGGCATTGCAAAATATTTCATCCATTCTCCCACCGAGTTGAGACAAAATGATATTGGCATTTTGATTCACCATCAAAGACATTCAGCTTGGATAACAACTGTAGAATTCCAATATTTATAGAGTATAAAATGAATTAACACTGAAATTCTCAAATGTGAAAGGATAGAAATGAAGGAAATTCAAGGTGCTCCATAACGTCTGGGAACTGGGTGAGAATGGTCGACTAGTGGCTCTCTAGGAGCCCCTTGGCTTCCCTCCACACGCAGATGAGCTTCGATAGCATCTCCTTCTCCACCTCACTGAGTGCCTGGCCACTGATGGTGCTTGGTGGCGTGTAGAGGAGCACCAGCTAGGTGAAATTATTTTTCATGACCTTCCAAGTGTACAAGGTCAATGAGAATCTATGAAAAGCATTCCTTCATGGCCCCACAATATTGTCACAAGTCTCAATGTAGTTCTGCAAATAATACAGGTGATTATTTCCTGCACAATATTTCTCTTTCCATGTGTGATCTCTTCAATTTCTCAGTGTCAAGCCTCTCGCAACCCTGACCTCCTTCAATATGTCTCTCTGTCTTCCACACAGGTAGCACACTATTGCCTCACGAGCTCTCACCAAAGCTCTCCAAATATAAACACAAATAATGTTTAACACAACCGCAAGGAACTGGATAATCCTTATTGCTCGATCACTCAAAATGTTCCATCACAATAGGAAGTCTTCGATCAGCCACAGGTTCAACAGATGATGGACAAATAATACCACAAAATTTATGTTCCTTGGTCGAGGAGGGGCCAAGACCCAAGCCCAATTAGGCTCCGATAACATGTTAAATTCTCATAAGGAAATCTATGTTGAAATTAATGAAATAATGTTACAAATAAATATATGATGTGTTGTTTCAATATAGGTAGACTATTTTGGACACACAATCAACTGATTGAGAGAATATCTCAACCATACCCCAATCTAGAAACATCTAGATATAACAAACCTAAAGAATAGGAATAGACCCCTCTAGATAAAAGGAATCACAACTGAGACAAGTAAGAATTACATTTTCCAATAAAAATTTACAAGAAAGATGTTAACAAAGATGCAGAAGATTTTATCAACTCATTCCACAAGGATTTCGAATTGGAGAGGATTCCTTTTGAGTGTCGATACCATAAGTACCTAGAAAGGGCTACTTAAATATTTCTATGTTGATCGCTTGTTCTAGTTAAACACTTTATCCATCCTGATATGCATAGTCTTTTTATAGTATAACAAGGCGGAGGAATTGCTTGGTTTTCGTCACCACCCAGAAAAACATCCGACTCCGGGCATCGGCAATTCCTCTACCCTCCGCCACCCTTCGCCAGCTCCGCCACCCTCCATCACCATTCCACATTAATTATCGATGGAATCTCGTCTAAAATATTTTCAGAGTCTTCCAGATTCTATGATCCTTTCCTTTTAAATTTGGACCAAACCACGTGCTTTACAGCTGCCCTCACCAGCTTGAGTCAGTGCAGAAACTCCATCCCCGCTCTACAACTGACCAATTCCCTCCACGTAGAAACACCATCCTGCGCCCTACAGCTCACCACCATTCACTCATCACCAGGTGACAGACTGGGAGCAAACCAAGATCCCTATCACCATGTGATAGACAGAGGCAGGTTCATTCATTTGGTTCATTCTTCTGCCCTTTTTCATGGTGTGCATGTATGATCGAGGAACAAGGTCTTACTCTTTTTCTTAATTCCTAGTGGATTGTTGTTGTTGTCTCATCTTCACGACTTCCATCATTAAAACTATTTTGTCCCTTCTAAGCCCTTCAATTTCTCTTAGCATACTATCCAACCTCAATGCAGGCTCTCATGCACTGCTGCTGGTCCTGCTAGTGATGATGATGAACATTATCACACTGAGGTACCAAACTGTTCGACATAACACCTCTGCAATAAAATCATTGAACCCTAGAAGCTAAAAACTAATTCAATAATTAATTTTGTGGAGGGGCTCGTAGGCAAATGATTCGTGGAGGGTCTAAAACTAACATTTGGAATTAGGTAACTTGATGATTTACAATGCTCTCCCTTCAAGCAAGATCTAAAGCCATGTTGATCGGTCTGGTTTGTTGATTTGAAAAATCTTATCATCTGCGTGTTTTATTATATATAACCTGTCATTCCCATGGGTCATGGAAAATCCATCGTGCTATCAAACTATCAATTTTATGTAAGCAAGTCAATGAGGTAGGATATGGAAACACTAGGGATGGGGAGAAGGCACTTGGTTATTTTGTCCAAATGCTTAGGGCAGGGATGTGGCCAGACTGGATCAGTTTGAAAATATTCTAAATTGCATGTTTTTTTTATCAAATCCAAAAACTATTGAGGAGGATAATGCCCTACTTGATGGATACGATTAAAAGTAGACAAAAAATTCTACCAAAATATGTGAGCAAGTCTTTTGTTTCCTATGTAGTGGCTATAGCTTTATAATAGGAAGGCTTCTTTTCATCGTTGTCACTTTCACATAGGTGCGGCCAAACATGGTTTATCAAATATCTAGTGATTATTGTAGTTTGATTTATTTCCACTACCTGGAAAAATATATTATTAGAAGATTTTTATTGCAGCCCTAGAGCACAACACATTTTGGGGGTTACCATTAGTCACATGACCTGGACTAGGGAAATTACTGGGAAAAGCCAAAGAGCAAGAGTTTGAATTTGTCAAGCCACGATAGGTAACTCCGTGAATATATATACAATGGTGCAACCATTTGTTTCATTTTCGAAGGGTCCCTTCATATTTGCATTCTCCTACTTTATTTATTTACAATTTTATTTATAGGGTAGAAATCCTAGGAGATTATGTCAAACATAATCGAATTGTGAAAACTCAAGGCTAACATGAGTTACCTTCTTACACATAAGAGTACCATAATACCAGTTCAAGTGGAAGGGATTGCCTAGAATTATATTAATGAGGAAAAATACATCCACAATTGAAGTGAATTTCAGGAAATTTTAAAACTCAAAAACAACTTAAAATAGGTAAATATTGGTTGAACACAATCAAACTTGGTGAGTAAATTGCGTAAGATCTGTCAAACTTGTTGAGTTATAGTGACTTTGACAAGATTTAACTAAGTTTTTATAAAATGAGAAGACTTGGCTTGTTTTGGAGTTGAGCTGAGTGAACTCACTGAGTAGTGGACAAATTTGACAATCTTGTAAAATTGGTTAGCATGCAACATATTGTACAGAATTAACCCTAGGGAGTATATTCTTTAAGCTAATGTATTGTTTGCACAATGTAGAACCTTGCATCATCAAGGAAAGCAAAATGATTGACTGCTAGAATCCAATCTTCTTGTGGAGACCACTTTCCATAGGTCAAACACCATGTTTTCATAACTAATAAATCAAACCGGAAAGTAGCCTGACATGACTAGACACTCCACCATATAACCATAGGCATAGGATGACTCTTTGATGCCTTACTAGCACTGAACACTTAATCTAGCTGGAATTTCATGCTACTTATTATGCAGCAAATGGGAGCAACAACTACAATCATATATCAATTTTTGGTGTTATAGAATTATATATTATAGAGCAATGGAATACATAAAATATTGCAGAAATACATAGAAAATGCCTAAAAGGAGAGAAACACAGATATATGTGGTTCACCTAGTTTGGGCTATATCCACTGAGAAACAACCAGTCCTTGTTTTTATATTATCCAGCAAACTGAAGAGATACAACCTACAGTAGATCTGTTGTAATTCCCTCTTCGCTCTCAATCTCCTCTCTCTTCCTCATTGAGAATACAGATGTATGTAGATGCAATACAATTCCCTCATATATAGCGAGGGGTTGCCTTCTAAGGCAAAAAAACCCTAAATTAAACATAACTCCTACCATCAGATATCCACCTAATGAATGGTCCCCTGGACCCCCCATACAATGAATATTTTACGAGCAGCGTTGCCACCCCATTATGAACTGGGGTCCAATGTGGCGATACCTTTGAATACAAAAGATAATCAGGCTGCACATGCAAAAATATCCCACTTGGAGACTGGTTATAGCAACTCCACTGCTGCTTCATTTGCTGGACAATGACTCCACTGTGGACCTGGCTATTTCTCATCTTCTTCATCATACTTGAAGACCAATTGAAATTGAGCAAATTCTCAGTTTCTCCCTGGTTACAACTTTTGTTAACATATCTACAGGATTTTGGCTAGTGTGTATCTTTTCTAGCTTCAACTGTCAATCTTCCAACACTGACTGTTTGAAATGGTACTTAAGCTAGATATGTTTAGTCTTGGAATGAAATGTGAAGTTCTTTGCAAGATGTATGGCACTCTGGTTGTCACTGTATAACTTGTCCAACTCCTGCTTCTTACCAATTCATCGAGAAACCTCTGTAACCAAATCATTTCTTTACTAGCCTCTATAGCAACAACATACTTTGCTTCTGTTGTTGAGAGTGCAACAACACTTTGCAGTTTTGAGACCCAACTAATAGTTGTTCCACCTATAGTAAACACATACCATATTGTGCTTCTCCTGTTATCTCTATCACCCACCATATCTGCATCAACATATCCCTATAGAGGAATGTTTGAACCACCAAAGCATAATGCTTCGTTTGTGATACCCCTCAAATACCTGAGAATCCACTTCACCACCATCCAATGTTCTTTTCCTGGATTGTTCATGTACCTGCTTACAACTCCAACTGCATGTGCAATATCAAGCCTTGTGCAGACCATTGCATACATTAAGCTTCCAACTACTAATGCATTTGGAACTTTAGACATATGAGCCATTTCTTCTTGAGTCTTGGGACACTCCTCCTTACTTAATTTGAAATGGCTAGCCAAAGGTATCTTAACTGGTTTTTCATTCTGCATATTAAACCTTTTCAACACCTTTTCTATGTACTCACTTTGAGACAATGTTAATTTGTGATTCTTCCTATCTCTAGGTATTCTCATACCAAGGATTTGTTTTGTAGCACCCAAATCCTTCATTGCAAATGAGTTTGTCAATTTTATTTTGAGCACATATATTTCCTGCATGTTAGAACCTGTAACAAGCATGTCATGTACATACAATAAAAATATAATATAGCTGCCATCATTTTTCCTTTTGAGATAAACACAATGATCACAGTGACATCTAGTATAACCTTGTTTAGACATAAACCTATCAAATTTTAGATACCACTACCTTGGAGCCTGTTTCAAGTCATACAAGCTCTTCTTCAACCTGCACACTAGCTTCTCTGTCCCTTTTACCTCATATCCTTATGGTTGCTACATATATATCTATTCCTCCAAATCCCGATGAAGAAAGGTTGTCTTTACATCTAACTGCTCTAGATGCAAATCTTCAGCTTCTACTAGACTTAAAATAGTTCTGATTGAAGTCATTTTAACAACATGAGAAAATATCTCATCAAAGTCTATACCCTTTTTTTGTGCAAACCCTTTCACCATAAGTCTAGCTTTGTACCATTTTCTACCTCCATATTCTTCCTTCAACTTGTAAACCCATTTATTTCGCAATGATCTTTTACCTACAGGCAACCTGACTAAGTCCCAAGTCTGGTTATGTGCTAAGGAGTCCATCTCTTCTTTCATGGTTTGCTCCCACTTCTTCTTGGTTTCTACCTGTACTGTTTCTTCATAACATTATGCTTCACCAGAATCAGTCAACAATACATAATATAATGAAGGAGAGTATCATTCAAGGGGTCTACTTATCCTGGTAGATCTTCTAACACCACTTTCAGGTGTTTGAGGTGCTTGTTTCTATTGTGGTTGTTGTTCTACTGTTGATCATTATGATTTTCAGGCACCATCACTTTTCCTCTGATCTCATCAAGCACTATGTATTCTCTATTTTCTTTTTCCTGTTTCTTTTCCTGCAACTGATCGCTATACAAAACCTTTTCATTGAATATGACATCTCTGCTCCTAATGATTTTTTGATTTTCATAATAATAAAACGGATAACCAAAATCATTAACACCATATCCAATAAAGGTACATTTCTTTGATTTTGCCTCAAGCTTTGTTCTATTTTCTTTATTAATGTCGACAAAGGCTTCACAACAAAAAGTCTTTAAAAACGAGTAGTTTACCTTCTTACTTGTCCATGCCTCCTTTGGAAAACCGACATCCAAGGAACTTGAAGGCCCTTTATTTATTAGATAGACAACAATATCTACAACATCTGCCCAAAATTGTAAAGGCAATCCTGCATGCAATCTCATGCACCTTGCACGCTCCATGATTGTCTTGTTCATCCTTTCTGACACACCATTTTCTTGTGGTGTTCCTAGAAATGTCTTCTCTCTACGAATTCCATTCTTTGAACAATACCTATCAAACTCTTTGCTGCAATATTCACCTCCATTGTCTGATCTGAGACACTTCAACCTTTTTCCTGCATCATTTTCAACAAAATCTTTCTATTTCTTGAAAGTATAAAATACATCATATTTATTTCAAATACAATAAATCTAGGTTTTTCTGGTTGCATTATCAATAAAATTAACATAATAACAAGAACTACAAATAGATGATACTTGAGCAGGTCCCCATACAACTATATGAACAAGCTCTAATTTTTCTCTCTTCTTTTCTTTCCCAACTCTAAGGAATTTGACTCTCTTCTGTTTTCCATAAACACAATTCTCACAGAATTTTAAATCAACATGCTTCAAACCTGGCAACAAATTTCTTGAGTGAAGAATCTTCATCCCCTTTTCACTCATGTGCCTGAGCGTATGATGCCACAATGCCATATCTTGTCATGTAGAGGTTAAAGCATTAACATAATTAGAAATACCATTTCATAAATAAAATGTACCAACCTTTTCTCCTTTCGCTATTACCAGGGATCCTTTAGTGACCTTCCAGGCTTTATCTGTGAAAGTAGTTACGCAACCTTCATCTCCCAACTAGCCTATTGAAATCAAATTTTTCTTCAGATCTAGAACATTCCTTACCTCCTTCAATAGCCACTGATTTCCATTTTTCTGTTTTATGAAAACTGTACCCATTCCAATGATTTTACAGGGTTTATCATCACCTAATCAAACCTGTCCAAAATCTCCTTGAACATAATCATAAAAATGTTTCCTATCAGGTGTGACATTGAATGAGGCCCCTAAATCTACGACCCAGACATCAATAATATTTTCTAATGAAAGAATCAAAGCATCTTACAACACATCACCTGTTACATTCACTTCATGATTATTTTCTTGCTACGAGTCTCCTTCTTTTCGCTTTTGGGACTTGTAGTCTTTCTTCAGGTGTATTCTCTTCTTGCATTTCTAGCACACTATCCATGATCTAGACTTGGATCTGACTTTTCTTGATTTACTGCGATATCTAGGTCTCTTTCCTCTTTCCATTTTTCTTCCCCTAGTCTTTGCAGTCAAAGCATTACCTAATGTCTCACTGGAGTTTTTCCATCGCATTTCCTCGCTAAGGATATTACCAACAACATCATAAAACTTTAAAGTACTAGATCCAGAGACAGAGTTACTAATGGCCATAACTAAACCATTCCAACTTTCTGGCAATCAGCACAAAAATAACAGATCCCTAACTTCATCACCAAAAGTTACCCCTACAGAACTTAACTGACTGGTAACTGTATTAAACTCATTTAAATGATCAGCAACATATCCACCTTCTGACGTCGTCATATTAAATAAATGCTTCATAAGAAATACCTTATTTGAGGCCGAGGGTTTTTTATATAGTTTGGCCAATGTCAAAATTAAACCCTCTGTTGTTGTTTCCTTTGAAATATTAAATGCTACTGACGCCGCTAGGCACAACCGTATTGTTCCAAATGCTTTTCTATTGAGAATATCCCACTCTGTGTCTGTCATACTCATCAGCTTCTTTGTCTTTCTGCTCAATGGTTGGTACAGATCTCTCTGGTACAAATAATCTTCCATTTGCATCTTCCAGAGCTGGTAGTTTTGGGCGTTAATTTTTTCTACCCTAAACCTACCATATTCTGCCATTGCTCCCACTCGAACCAGGAACCCTTCTCTCCTACGAGTTTATCGGCCAAAAAGACCTTCAGATTTGATACCAGTTGTTAGAGAATTATATATTACAGAGCAATGGAACACATAAAATATTGCACAAAATATAAACATAGAAAACACATAAAATAAGAGAGACACAGATATACATGGTTCACCTAGTTTAGGCTATGTCCACGGAGAAATAGCTAGTCCTTCTTTTTATATTATCCAGCGAACTGAAGAGATACAATATACAATAGATCCGTTGTAATTCCTTGTTCGCTCTTAATCTCCTCTCTCTTCCTCACTCAGAATACAGATGTATGTAGACGCAATATAATTCCCTCATATATAGAGAGGGGTTTCCTTCTAGGGATAAAAACCCTAAATTAAACATAACTTCTATCGTCAGAGCTACGCCTAATAAAAGGCCCAAATTGACTACGAAATTACAATATTTTACAAGGAAATTTTACATCTATTCTTAGCTTCAGGGGTGTTGCCCCTGATCGAGGGAGGTGGGGCTCCCAAAGGTTGCAGCCACCCCCCTAGACCCCTTGTGCAGCGAATATTTTACGGGTGGCATTGCCGCCCCATTACGAACTGGGGTCCAATGCAGTGATACCTTTGAATACAGAAGATAATTATGCTCCACACCCAACATTTGGCACACGTGTGGGTTGACCCTGTATGAACTTGGTGGAAAAAGATAAAGACACACATCAATTTCAACTAGCTAGGTGGTCCATGTGATTAGCAGGTATATTACTATGATGATTGATCTTCCATACCCGTAATATATTCTAGACTTAGTAGATCACCCCAAGGACTTTCAACCATGGCACATAGAAAAGCATGATGGATGCGAGAAGTCAAAGTGAGATTATTATAATGGTACCAATAAATATTAGCACATGGTGATGATGATGATGTCTGCATCCATACAGAAGAACAAGTAAATTAGACACAAATGAACCATACTAGTAAACAATAAGTAAAGGGGAAAGAATAAAACAATAGGTAAACAATAAGTAAAGGGGAAATAATACTCATTGTTTCATAAAAGGTTAAATGCTAGAATGCTGAAGAAAACTGAAACATTATCGTTCTTATTCAAAATCATCTCTCCATGTTTGATTTACGTAGTTTCCATTGCAAATTTGGCTCTTCTGAAGCTGGTATGTCTCATTTTAACTTCAAATCTTATGCACGACCAGAGAAATTCCATTTAAGACTACAAATATTCTCAGGTAGCCATATAAACCATGTTCTAACTCATGTAAAAATTCCATATCTAATTCAATTATTCAACCCATAAAAATTACTAATATTGGAAGTTTAGTTCTGATGTCCTTGCATATCTTTTGACCAAATCAGTTCAAAATGGGCAATTGAAGCAAATGGCAATATATTATGGATCTTGAGGTGCAAGACCTCAAAAGCAAAATGACGTTCTCTAGTAAAGACTTGGTTTGGACGGAAATAAATAGAAAAAAATAGTATTGATTTAGTTTCCGTAATCCCATTACGACGAGTTGCTCACTTTATCAAAGGAGAGGAAGAAAATCCTATTGCTCCATGTAAATTCATATGAAAACAAAAAAAAACCAAAAGAAAGAGCTATCGCTGCATTGGAATATGAGATGTGAGTATTTAAAATATATATTGTTTAGATATTTTGAAACCATGATTATCTTTCTTTGTACGTACTAACATTTTAAATTTTTGGTGTAGTTATCATTGTTCATTTGGCCCAGAGGACAAAATAGGAAATCTTCCAACTAAATGAAGGACCTCATTTGTGCAGAAGAGGGGTTGCCAATGCCACTTTATTGTGAAAGTTATGCATGAAATTCTTGATAGAGCAATATTAACTTTCAATATGTATGAACATGAAGATGGGGAAGGTTGGTCTTATCATAGTCAATGTGACACTTCATGTGAGACTAGGACCTTGCATAGGCCAAAGCTTTCAAGGGACATTGTTACATATGTAGAGAGTTGTTTCTTTTTGGGAGTGTTTGTTGATGTAGTGTATAGAACCCACATTAAGAGACATGTTGAGATCGATGTGGCAGCTCGAGATAGAGATTTCTTCTTGTGCGGGAAAGACATTGTAAACATCTATAATAGGTTAGCGAAGGGAAATTATCAACTTCACAAAAAGGATGAAATGAATGTAAATCTTTGGTATCAAAAGCATTGAGAAGATTTTTTCTTTTACCAAAAGCCAAATGGTGTGAAGGTCCCTTTTATAATAGGGATTCAAACAAAGTGGATGTTGGAGACAATGGTCAAGCTATCGCACAATAGCTTAATAGCCATGGACTCAACATTTAACACAAATAAATACGGGGTAAGTTAGATGCCAATGATTGAATGAATATATTTATTTAAGTTGTATACATTCAGAATGATTAATAACTTGTATTTGACTTTATGTAATGTTGGAAATGACAATATTAGTTGTATACACTCATGCCATTTGATGAACAACAGAGCGGGGTGCCTGTTGCATGGGTTGTGGCATCACGAAACACATCAGATGATATTGCAATATGGCTAAAGCATCTTATGCGCAAGTGTTTCCAAACCTGTCCTGTTTGGAAAGTCAATGCTTTCATGGTTGATGATGCACTAGCTGAAATTAGTGCCTTGAGATAACTTTAACATTGTCATGATATAACCAAATTTTCATTTTTTTCTAAAAATAACACATTAAAATGCATTAAAGATGGCAGGGGGAGCAGAGATTGTGATGTGATCTTATGCGTTTGGCATGTACGGAGGGCTTGGTTAGAAATTATCAATCGGTTGGCCACTAGTTCCATAAAATCCAATGAGATGTTCAGTGAGTTAGGTTTCATCATGAAATACACTCTCAATTATGAAGTGGAAGATGCAATCAATCAATTTTTTTATCAAATTTGCAGATGAAGAGAACTTCTTAGACTATTTCAACAAGAATTGGGTCACTAGAGGTAATATTCGTAAGTAAAAAAAAATCGTATTATATGAATTTTTTTCTTCTATAAAGGTGATATAGTGAGAATGGCATCGTTCTTTTTGCAATTACGTATGTGGGTGAAAGGTTGTAGGGAGTTTCCTCATGCAAATCAGGAGACCAATAATGTTGTTGAGTCATACCATTGTTACCTAAAAACAACATTTCTATCTGATAAAATGAAAAAATGTGCCCGGAGGATGGTTTGGTTATTGCATATGCTACTAAAAACGGTTGAACTTTGTTATTGATTCAAGGAAATCTTAAAAGAAGAATGATTTATAAACAACTACAAGAGAGAAAAGCAGCTAGAATCATTAGTGGAACGGGCAAGAAAAATTATGGATACTGATTATTGTCCTCATGAGAGCATAACCCATGCTTATTGGGTGAGAATTCAGACAGATTGAGGTAAAAAATACCTTAGCACCTGGTATGGTATAGTTTTTATAACGTGTGAATGTCCATGGTCTATCCGTGGAAACATTTGCAAGCATGCCATAAAGGTTAATTAGTTGTATTTCCACTGGGATAATTCAAATCCATTACTTCATCAGCATGTAGAAGATAACATATGCAATGACCCACCTAAGATCAATATAGATCCTCAAAACCATGATGTAGATGTTGATGCTACTCTTATGGCCACAAAAATTGTTGATGTAGATGTTGAGGCATCTCATTTCGCAAGGGAGGAGTTGTTTAGCTATACACATCTCATTTTAGATAACCCTCCTACTACTTCGACGAAGACAATCCAGTTGACTGGTATGCTTAAAAAAAAGTTGGATGAAGCCAATAATTTTGACGTTACTGATTTTGACTTCACACGCGAATTGGGTTCTCTTGATCCATCTTTGAATAGGAAGAAGAGTTTCCTTAGCCCCACAAAGAAAAGAAGAAGCAACAGAAAAAAAAATGGTTTGGAAATTGATTTAAATGTTTATCCATCAAAATATGAACCATTTGAGTTTCGATACCTCATTAAGCGAGGACGTCATCGATTAAAGAATTCCCCGTCTATGGTTCCAGGCTAGTTTCATGTGTTGAATAGAGTCATGGTTTTAAATTTAAGTATTTAATAATCACCATTCTTTAACATGTGGTATGTTTATTTTTATAGCAATGCAACAATCCCCAACCATGGCGATAACCCAAGACCAAAGACAGATGGAAGACCATCCAACCTTACCTTGATGCTCTAGTAAATTTATTTGTGATAACGTTTGACACTTTTCTAGGTAACTATAAAATAAGTGGAGAAGCATCATCTTCTACCATAACTGATCATCTATGGAAGGACTTCAACTCTAGTGGGAATCAATGAGGTATGCACAAAGAATAGATAAGCTAGGCTTTCATGGCCTCATCGGGTGGGTTGCCCTTTTTCATATGATAAGTATATTTATGTTTTCCTATTGTTTTTTTTTTTTCTCGGTAAAAGACTAATTCTATTAAGAAAGCATATGGTACAATGCAAGGTTAAAACAGGAGAAGCACGAACAAAGGCAGCCGGCAAGGAATGGTTGTCCACCTCGGCTCCTAAGAGAGAAAGAGTAGAGAACAATGCTGAACAAGAAGAAACAAAAGGAACAGATGAGCAGGATCAGAACAGAGGATTCTACCCAACATGTGCGGAATCCACTATTCTGCATTTTTTCCCTTTCTTTTTGCCAATTTTGACCCACTCAGGAGGGTTTTGCTGAGCTGGTGTGATTTGCAGACTGAGATGTGCCGATGGAGAGGTCTCCTTGTCTGAGTCCGAGGAGGAAGTTTCATGGTTCCTTTTCTGAGAGGCTGGAATGACGGACGAGACCGCAGGACCTGCCAAGGACGGATCCGGTTCCGACGCTGCTGCCTCACCTTCCTTGTTCTCTTCCTCTTCATCGGAGCTGAAGTCAAAATTGTCCATGGGAGGAGGATCGTGAGGTTTCCAGCTTTTGGATTTCTGCTTAGTTTTGGCCTTCTTCTTTTGGGCTGGCATCGTGGGACAAGAGCTCTGAAGGTGGCCTGTAAGATGGCAGTTGCGGCAGCGGAAGGCTGTGTTCTCGTAATCCAAAGTCTGAGTCCAATGGAAATCTCCAATTTTGAGATTGATCTGGTCCGGGAGACCTTTGCTTATTTCTATTTCTGCACAAATCCTGGCAAAAGTTTATAAGCCCTTTTCCCCTCTATAGACATCTGTGTCTAAAAGGCGGCCTAGAGAGTTGCCAATCCCTTGGAATACCACGAAATGCCATAGATTTGCTGGGAGGTTTGGAAGTCTGACCCAGATGGGAAGTTTGGTGATAACTGTTGTAGATGGGTCGAATTCTGGGAACCAAGGAGTGAGGAATAAGCCAGTTGCACCCCAGAACCATGGGCCACCAGTTAGGGCTTTTTGATAGTCCTCATCGAAGGCAAACACTACGATGAAAAATCCCTTTGAGCATAGCAGAACCTTGCAGTTGTTGGTCCAGTTAGATTGGATCCATTGGTAGAGGTCTGCTGTGCGTGGCCATAGCCCATTAAACCTGCAGATAATGCCATGTTCTGCAAAATGTTGGGTTTGCTCATCCAGTGATGGATGCTTTATTTCTATGGAGGGGGTTTCCTCCAGTTTATCCACCAGGAAAGGCTTGGGAGCTTGAGCAGGAGGAGCTGTTCCCTTTGGCATCTTAGCATGGACAACATCCTTGTAAGAAAACGCCTTAGTTGTGGATGACTGTCCTGCAGCGCCCCCTCTTAGACGAAGGGCTAGAGCAATGGAGGAATTTCTCTGAATGTTGTAAAAAGACAGGGGGTAGAGATCCTCGAGTTGTTTACCTTCATAAAGAAGTCGATGTGCTGCAGAGGGAATCCCCGACTTGATTTCCAGAGCCTGCTTGAGGTCTTGCACTAGATCCGTCGCTCTCACCCATTGAAGCAGGGTTTTGCCAGATATAAGCTTGATCTGGATCTGAAATGGGGCCATGCCAGGGCTTTCTGAGCTGCCGTAGCTATTCCCCTTCCTGGGGAGCAGATCATCAGGTTCTTGGCTTATCGTATCAGATCCCTTGGGTAACATGATTTGTATCTGAAAAGGTGCAAAAAAGTCCGAATGCCTCTTTCCATTGCAGATCTGTGCAGAGGGGCTGCATGCGTGAAGATTTGTTTTCATATCTTGGATTTGCCTCATTGGCAGGGGAGGCATATTGCCCATCGAAGTAGGCTTTTCCTTCCCAGTACCCAAGATCAGTGGAGACGCTGCGCGGGGTTCTGCTGGAGCGTCCTTGGCTGCTGCGCCGACAGGCAGAGGAAGGCTCCATGAGTTTTTTGCAAACGCGGGTTGCTGATGCCGCGCTACTCCAGGGTATTCTGCAGAGAGATCCGCGCCAGTAATCTTGTTTGCGGCCACAACATTGACAAAATGAGCATCCTGTGCGGCTGCAGTGAGGGAAATATTCCTAGATCTGTGCCTGCGGTGCTCGATGCCAGTTGCGGCATGGGCGATCTGAGAAACTATGGCGGCCGATGGCATGGCGGCGGCTGCTGCAGAGCTAGGGTTCTCTATTACTTAATTATGTTTTCCTATTGTTATGTTGTTATGAAAATACCATTTTCATAATCTGTTCATGGTCACTGAAAAATTAGGATTGCCAAATGTGATCATTGTCTATGCTTATGTTTCTTCCCATGCATTTCTGACTGAAACAATGTTCAGTCCTCAACACCATTCCCCCACTAAGGTGTTAATTGTATTTCCTATGCCAAAGTCATGGCCTTTACATGCCTTTTTATGATTGTTCATGGTTGAGGAGAAGTACCATCATATGGGTTCATTGCCCATGCTGTTATTTTTTCCCTATCCATCATGCTTGTTGTCAAACATAATCTCTTTGCTTTTTTATGTTCATGCAACATGTTTGGTTTTTATACTTAAACATGTAGTTACTATGTTCTCATACCTATGTTCATGGTTCAGTGTTTATTATATTTATAGATCTTTATATTTTACATCTTTATAAATTTATGGTTAGATGGTCAAAGGCCAATGAGGTTTGAACCTTATCATTGCATTTTTTGTTGTTGGATTTTTGATTCCTTGCCTCTAGTCAGAGATCTCGTTGGATTTTTAAGACTTCATCAAGTTGATTTTGTCTTCATGGAATAGTATATGATAGCATAGTATATTGTTATTTTATTTTGAACATGCCCTCTTCATGATTTGTTGATGTTCACTGAACGATGTTTTGTCCTTCTATGCATGTGATAAAGTGTTAACTATCCTATTGCCCAAATCAATGTCGGTTGTTATCTTTTATTTGTGTGATCGCTGAAAGTGTTTATTTTGATCTTGTGTGCTCATGTATATATGCGTGTTGAAGTTCCTGGTCACATATAGTTTATGGTCTGCTAGGATAACGATGGTGTTGATTAATTTTCAAAACTTTAACATGGATGCTCTTTTTTTTTTCAGGTTGTTCTATAGTTTGCTTCCAACGAAGATTGTCCATGCATTGAACCTCAATGTGGAAGACATAAATTCTCAACCAAGTACACAATGTGGTCTTTTTCCAAGCATTAAAGTCTCATCCAAGCACACAATGTTTATCTATAGAAATATTTTTTGTTGTAAAACACATCATGGAAGTGATGGTCATGGTTGAAGGCTTGTATTTTATCTAGTCCATGGTTTTCCAACTTCCAATTGTACAACAAGTGATAAAGCTGTGATAGATTAATTTACCTTTTGTATAAGCATCATTACATGAAATGATGCTCTGGAAGGACGAGGGAAGTATTATTCAATATTGTGGTAGTTTCCACAGTCTTGAGGAAATAGTTCTAGCATTTTTTAATAAATTGAATATAATGAAATCCATTGCAGTGAATCCTTGCTAGCAATCTGTTATATTTCCAAACTTTTGATGTTCAACTCCACTCCATTTTGGTATCTTCCTTTTTATGTGAGTAAAGCATATCCATTGCAATCATTGTACATATCATTCCAATGGTAAACCCCTTAACTTATTAATTAACCAATTTAAGCTAATAAGGAAGATCCTTGCAAGTTTCCACTCTATTCCATCTATGTTCCTCGAACATGCCAATGAAAATAATGATTCATTATTTGAAATATGCTCCCTTCACCATATTTTCATTGTTGATCAAATTGTTTTTTGATGCATATAGTAATGACAATATTCTTATACCCACCTAACCCTGATAGTTGAAAGGGCTTAGGCATTTTCTAGGAATTACAAAATCCCATGTTACGTTACACTTTATAAATGTTCCAAGGATTTTTGTCCTTGCTTATTGCCCTTAATAGAACTTATAAAATTGACATCATTTAAAAATATCGATGGGGTTTAATTATTTGAAATAGAGTTTTAGGTTCTAGAGTTCAACAGAAGGTATATTTAATGAGATTTTTTCATCATTTTTTTATATTCTGGAGTACCCAAAAATGTGACATTTATGCTAGATTCATTCTGAATCCAAATGAATGCATATTCCATAGAATAATTAGTCCTGGGAAAATCATAGACATCTCTGCATTGTCATAAATTTTACATGGCCTAGGCCCAGAAATGGCATTGGTTCTAACAGAATTTATAAACTTTGCCATACCCACAGTGCAAAAAGACAAGTAGAATCCAAAAATATATGGATCCTATGATGTAATCACTTCCAGAATTGTGAAACTCTTTGCCACTTCATAAAAGCAGAGTCTAACTGTTCTATGTTTTTACCCTTTTTTAGCCATATTTTCTGGTCATTTACAGTATGCTAGTTGTAGGATCCAAATACAAATCCATCATACTAAAGCCATATTTTAAGCTGCAATTTGTACAACAAATTTAGATTTAGCGTAATACAAAACGAAATTGATGGAGAAAATGATAATGGTATTTAATTATTCATGTCCATTTTCAAGACTCAAAACTAAAACTACATGCTTGGAATATCCATGAAATCTACCCAGAGCATCGTTGGAATGGCCAACAAGTCCCCGAGTCCCTGATGAAGTTCTCAGTAGTTTGTGTACATTTACTTGGGTTCCCCAAGTGCTTGAAAAGACAGAACATCGGGTAACCTGTTTTTTTTTTTTTTTTGGGGGGGGTGGTGGGGCAGGCAGGCCCCTATTCAACATAATGATTAAGCTATTAATTCTTTCAATGAGTTCATATGTCAAACAAAATTTGTTCACAGATTCTGGAACAACTCTTGTTGCTCAAGAAGCTAACCATCATTGTTAGACCGTTTGTAAACAAGGCATATCTCAACCAGCCTATGAGGATGCTCTTCTAGAACCATGTCTTCATGGATAGGCAACAGTTACAAAAGTAGTAATCAACTTAGAAATTGACCAAATTTAATGGTTCTTCACATGCATTGGTGTACACTAACTGCAAACCTTATATAACTTCTTTATCAATTTTAAGCAAGAATGGGGTGAATGTTAATATTCTTTGGATAGTCTCCTTGGAAAACATAGAATTATTGTTCAATATAGGAGTAGATCTTATCAAAAGCACAATAAAATATTAAATTTTGAACAAGTATCCGCAATAATATGAGATGACAAGTTATTGAGTCGTTCTGGATACAAAGTCACTACTAGACTTGAAGGAATGAGTTATTCATGAGAAAACAACCATATTTATATGCCGCAAATGCTTTAATGATGATTGGTTGGATTGTCTAAGGCAAGTTCCTATTTGAGAAATGAATCTAGGTTGGTATTTGATATTTATTATTTCTAATAACAGAATTATTGAGCAGCAAGTTCTCGATCAAACCTGCTTCTACAGGCATTCTGCAATAGAAAGATAGTTCATATTTTTAACTCATGTTGCTTGGGAAAATTTGAAGATGTCTTCCAAGAACTACTCCATGTAATGCCACCAGTTCAAGGAAATTTCTACCAGTAGATGAGGTAACATAGGAAGACGAGATGCCCTACAACACCCATCACTACCATTTCTTTTGGGGAAAATCAATTCAAGTTGGGGGGACTGTTACAATACTTGAGGATGATCAACTTCATCATTAGTTATTGGTATTCATTACTCAAAAGACATAAATATCAGTCTAATGATGGGATCAATGAAAAAGGCTGTCAAGAAATCTAACAAGGCTAATTAGCTTAATTATGTCAATCAGTATAGCAAAAAGTGGGAGTTTACAAAAATGGCTGGTCAGTCAGTGTCAATTGTCTAATTTTAAAGACTGGGAGTTTTCATTATGAGTAGCCTTTTAGGCATTATAATGGTAGGATTTATGGGGAAAATGCTATTGCAAGTAGTCTGGAATTGACTATTTGGTCCAAGACCAGCATTGACATTGTCTTGGATTTACCCTAAGTTGGTGTCCACACCTCATTGGGATTGTTTCTGATTCTATTGTTGATGAGTTTTCACCAATTCAGTTCTGTTACTAAAAAAAGTGTGACTTGTCGTTATAAAGAGGATTTTTGTCATTTTTAAGGGAGGATTTTCAGGAGCTATTGCAATTAATCTGGAAGACACAATTTATGCCAAGAAAAGTGTTCATTGGTCCATAGTGCCTTGGATTTTCCCTTAGTTGGCATCCACAACATCTCCGGATAGTTTCAGATTCTATATACTGAGGATTTTTGAGCAATCAAACGTTGTTACTAGCCACCAATGTTGTTTATCCTTCTGCTATTAGTACTATAATATGCTATTAAGGCCAATACTATTTCTAGATGTTTAAATTTTCCCTAAAATAAGAAAATGTCAAAAGTATCAGATTCCAGATTTTGGAACACTACAGTTTTTCAGAAGTGTCAATATCATCAAAACTGCCAAAACATGCACACTACTAAAATGGTTATCAACGGTTCAGTCTTTGCTCTGTATTATGTTTCTCTTTCCTTTTTCCATATTCCTTCCCCATTGGTTGGGTGACCTCTGAACTTTTGGTGGTGCAGTTCAAGACATTTGGGGAAGGAGAGACTCCTTCAACTAAGTAACTAGATAATTTCATTTAACAAAGTCAAAATAATTACACTTTTGTTTTTTACTGCAGATATTGTTGCATTGGCTTTGGATTAGATGATATATAGCGTTGAGTATAGGTCTATGTTAGGATATGTCAATTTGGCCAATGTTATTTTCGAACTATTGATTGTTAGACTATAAGCGGGTTTGAAACTTATTATTTCAAAATATTGGTCAATTTAATCTATTAGAGTACATGTGTCTCAAGCAAATCCTTCAATAGGAAGATACATTTGTCTTGCTTGTAGGACATTAGTGTAATTTCGTTTTTCTCATGTGATGAGTTCCTAACTAGGCTTCTTAAGTTGATCTCTTCCATCTTTCTAACACTTTGTTCTTTTAACATTGATAACATGCACATGTAAGAAGGTAAGCAACAAGACCTCTAATTTGTGTCTTGATTAATAAACTTTCTTTTAGCCAGATAATTTCAAAAAACAGTCTTACTCTTTGGGCAGATGTGCCAGAAATTCAGGATAAGTCGGTTCAACCTTCCCTCCTTTATAGGCTGCCAATGAAGACAGGTGAGAAAATCTGACCTAGGTTGGATAACTACAAGGGGCAATGTTCTTCGCATGGTTGTGATGGTAAATCATTTTTCCAACTGTGTGAGAAATTCAAGATAAGATGATTTTTATGAGTTGTCAAACTTGCCAATCAAGGCATGGAGGGAATATGACCTAGATTGGATCACCGTAAAAACACGATGCTGTTAGAATTGTTGTGATGGTAAATCACTGTGCCATTGCAACAACATAGATTCTATGCATTTAGCCTATTTACTGTTACACTGCTTGGCTCAATGCATTGCAAAACTTGCAATTACTGTCCAACAGAATGTACTTATTCCTTGAGGGATCATGTTTCACCTATGCTTCTTTTGATGTACTTGGGTATGATAAAATGTTTTAATAAAGTAGATATCATTGACCTGAAGATTTCAAAAGAATCAGTCTATGTTTAGAGTCTAGAGTCATGCACTTCAAATTTGATCACCTTGTATCAAGTTTCAAATTTATTCAAAATTTCAATTGTAGAATGTTTGATACCTGTAGTATGTTGTATTTCTATAGTTTTTTTATCAACACCGATAGAGATTTATGCAAGTAGGTGTGCTTTCACATTAAATAACTACAAGCACTCTACTCATTATACACAGGGTATGTGTTTGGACTACATTCTTGTTGGTTTTCCTGGCCATTCTGGGTGCATGCTCAATTATCAACAGGTTTACCAAGGTAGTTGGAGAAATTTTTTGGATGCTCATTTCCATGTTTTTCGTGCAGTAGGCTATCCGGGTATAGTTTTTGGTGCATTAGAAAATGGTCATTCTTCATGATTCACTTTCCATAGAAGCTTACATTAATGAGTTCCTGAAAACCACTTTTGGCCCAAGTGACTTAGAACAAAAAAGACTGATTTGCAATCTGATTTAAACGAATCCAAGGGAAGGATTTAGGATTTCGTCAGAAAATTTGAAGACAATCATTGTTTGTGGGTTTCTCAAAAGAGTAATTTGGAAGGAATTGTTGCAAAGTTGCAGAAAAAAACTCGATTTGATGGCTACTAAAAGTGGATTAATAGCCTAAAAAAAATACAAAGCTTAGCAATGATGTATGATTTTTGAATTCTCAATTGAATTAATTGGGAACCAACTTGAATGAATCCAAGATAGAGACTCGGGAATTACTCAAGAAAATTTAAGATAATCAATAATTTTGGGACGAGGAAAATAATATTTTGGAAGGCAATCTTGCAGAGTTGCAAACACACCTGAAGTTGATAGTTAGTGAGAAGGGATCCATGGGTGAAAATAATATTGAGTTAAGCAATGAGGTGGTGTTCTTGAAGGCCCGGGTGAGGGAATATAAAACTACACTAGTTTGCATGCACTAAACAAGCATACCAAGACTGTTTTTCCAATTAGTAAGGATAGGTCAAGAGAGATTCTTGACCTAATACATTCAAATGTAGATGGACCTATGACTTCATTATTAGGCAACACCTATTATGTTTTATTTATTGAGGATTACTCATGGAATATTGAAGGATAACACACTAGAAGAACCATTTACAAATGTGGTTGTAAATATCACGTTTCTGTGTCATTGGTTGTCCTATATATATTTGTATTTATGAGGAGAAAATAACTAAGGTGCAATCCTTCAACTTGAAGAGTACAACAGGACTTCTTAGGCTTACAAAATTCACATTTTGTCTTTACACAAAGATAGTTGTAAGTCGAATGTCAAGTTTGATGAGGATGTTGGGTCCTGTAAGTCTCAAAACCCTCCAATAAAGATTGAGGAGGTTGAAAAACTTGTGACCCAAATTCTAATCCTCAGATTCTTGAGAAATTGAAGTAAGATCAATGAGATTTTGGTGTATGTATAAATACCATTTTGCCTTCCACTTTAGTAAGAAGGCCTAAATGGTCTACCTGGATAGTACGGGAAGCACGAGGATAAGTAGCAGAGCCTAAGATTTCATTTCAAATTAGTCATCCTACTAAGAAGTTTCCTAATTCTGGTGCTTGGTATATTCCATTATTAATGTAGAACCTTTTAGTTTTGAGGCGGTATCAAGTGAGAGAGTATGGTAGGATACCATGGTAGAGGACTACAAATTCATCCTAAAGAATGATGTTTGTTAGATGGTATTGAGACTAGTATATGTTCCTCGTTTGAAGCATCATACCAAGAGAGGCAACATCATGTAGGACATGCAATTGAAAATCACTCTGAGAACTAATTTGGATATCTTTTTAGATAATATGGATTGCCAACCATCGAAGAAATTTTTTTATGAGGCTTTGTTGTTCAACTCCAGAAATATAATTTTTCAATGACATGAAACGTTTTGTCACATTTTTAATAGTAATAGCACAATTTATTGCCACCTTTGAAGGGCTACGGAAAATAAATGGCATACTCTATTCACATTACAATTGAAAAGCACTTTGAGACATAATTTGGATTTTTTTGAGGTAACATGGCTTGCTAACCATTGAAGGAAAACACTCTTCATTCACAGAAGAAGAAGATTTGATGACAAAATATCTCCCATTTGCTGCATGTTTTGGTAGTGGCTTAATGATAGTAATTCCATCACTTTAGGAACTTGGCATTTCAGAAGCAGGCACAATGTGAGCCTTTGACTTAAGATGTTGAGCATCTTCTGTAACACTTCTTTTCCACAAAGTGAGCAGAAATACAACATTTTCTTATTCTCCCGCTTTAGTTAGTACATTGTGACAAAGCATGGAGTATGTCACCTACTAAATATTCTATTAGGATCATTGAGTTCTGTTATTTTCCTATGCATTCTTCTAATCTCAAGCTTGATGGGATGATAATGAATTAGGATAAATGTCTTATATGATTGCTTTTTAGCCTATTTAATGATTCTTGAATGATGTTGGGCGTTGGATAGAATATAGTACCAACCAAAATTATACCTAAATTTATAAATTGCTCAAAACAAGTGCAATTCTAGGGCGAACTCAAAAACATTTCCTAATGTCACATCAACAACACTTTCACTTTAGGTTGGTTCTCTTATGATATAGGGTGAATCCTAGGAAATATTTATGATATTCTTTGAGGTATACGTTCTCCATGCCATGTCCCTAATTTCACTATGGCAGGGTTTTTTACCCAATAACTCTTGTACCTTGTCAGCACCTATGCTTTTCTCCTCTATCTCACCCACATATTATTTAGAAAAACCCCACCACAATGAAACATCTTTTGTACCTTGTCAACACCTCTACTCTTCACATTCATCTCACCCACATCTTGTTTAGAATATAAAATAGAATATCCTCTCAAGTACTAAAAGTCTAATGCTACAATAATTGAGAAACACTATTTTAGAAAGATAGTAGGCTCAAAAAAAAAAAATATCCATTGTGGAGGCACATTACAAGACCTCAAGGACCATGGACTAAGTGAGACTAGTAGAGAAGCCAATGCTTGATTCCAAGTGGTGATTAACTACACTAAACCTAACCCTAGGTCCCTATAAATGCTATTTAAAGAGGTCCCCACCCTCCATTTCACTCATACAATTCATTGAGCAATTTGGAATTTTTGAGTTGAGCCTTGGGTTGATTTGGAGAGGTTTTTGAACTCTTAAAGGGTTGTTTTGAAGAATTTGTTGGGCTGATTTGGAGAGTTCATTGAAGGGCTGATTTGGATAGTTTTTGAGTTGTGTTTCTTGGGCTGATTTGGACCTGATTGTATGGATTATTTTAGAATTTCCTAGGCTAGTTTGGAGTTGATTCAAGGGTTGATTTTCATAATTTCTTGGACTGTTATGAAGATGTTTTTCCTGTTGTTAGGAGGTGTTAGTTGCTATATAGTGATGTTGAATATGTAGATGATGAGAATTCAGATGATTCTCTCCTATGATTAGATTGTAGAGTATAGAGTATATACTATATTTAGTATTTATTAATTAATACTATTTTTATTTTTGGACTCTAGAGGCCATTCAAAGCATCTTTGTTATTGTATTTTGGTTCAGATTGGAATGCACTTAGTGTTATATTTCTTATATGCACCCTTTCTATATAGTTGAGAAACTTTGCATATTTGTATATAATGGTTTGGATTCACATGGATTCACATGATTTCTTATTAGATGCTACCATCATTAAATCATTATCACATGCATTCTCGTAAGGAGGAGAGCTTCACAATTTTGTCTCTTCCCACTGTAACTAAAAACATCACATGTAGAATTTGATTGGGATTGTAAATAGAATATAGAGGGTGTGCACAACATTAGGAGACTTTAATGATAGGATATTTTTTTATCAGTTCCCTTCCCACACTCTACAATTCAATTTCTTGCAAAACTCAGATCCTAGTCTAGTCTCAAATTTGGCTGTGTCTATCCATATTGATTCAGATATCATTTTTGGACTATTTTTTCTTATTCCATCATACAAAACCCCATAAATCTCATGAATGCATATAAAGGTAAGGTAAAAGTTGATCTATTGTCAATATTGGTTTTCTGAGGAGAATCTATAAGTATACATTAAAAAAAGACAAAAAAAGTGTAAGATGCAATTCTAAACTTTGTTAAATCAGGGCATGATACTATGGTCACCCTTTCATAGATATTCTATTTTTTATCTAAGAATCCCTTTGTAGAGGAAAAGCTAGTGCAAGATTTGGAGGAAGTGGAGTGGTCACATGGGAGATTTAGCATAGTAGACCATCATGATGGATGTGATTTCTTGGAGAAAAATTGACATTTCCTAACTTATGACACACTGAGCATGAGCAAGATTTGCTTTGATTAAAAAAGACTAGGTCCTTCCTGTCATTATAAATCCGCAAGCATAAGATCTGAAATATAGAGAAGTCAAGCCAAAATAGAGTTGTGATCTGGGAAAAGTATTGGGATGAAATCCAAGGTGGAGATGGGAAAAGTGACTGGGTGATTCAGAAATAATAGTGTTATTAAAAATAAATTCCTTATAAACTTAGTAAACAAACCTTTCATCACTCATCAACAACCAACGAACAAATTACATATCATATCAATATCTCTCTAGAAACAAAGATCTGAGAAGTTGTTTGGAAGGATCAAACAACACCATAATGTATTAATGACAATCACAAAACCATGAACCAATTACATTTCTCAAAATACATTTGTCCATAAATTTGTCTCCCATACAAAAAACCGTAATCGTTGCATGTTGGGGAAAAATAAAACATTAATAGGTGCTTCTTTAGTGAAAGAACCATGCTATGATAGACCCAAGAAAAATTATAACAACAACCCATTTGCACAAAGGGGATCTATATTGATGGTGATCAATGATTTCTGTTACAGTGGATGGTGATCCTATGTCATATTTGACATCTACATATGTGCTTAAAAATGCTCTGGACATTATATTAGTGGACATTTTTTCAATATCTGCAGAGCGATTGATGGTAAAATGTTGAGATTGACAACTCCAATTTATTTCTTCCTTATGAAGAGGTTTTAAATTGTCCTTCCGAACGCGATAGATGCCTTTCATCTGATTACATATCAACTCCGAGTTGGTGAAGACTTCAATATCATTGACATCATCTTGTTTTGCCTCTTTTATCCCTTCAACAAGGGCAATGTAATATGCCTCATTGTTTGTTGTCATTCCAAAGACTTCTCTCTTTCCATGAAATGAATGATTTGTTGCCATATTTTAAAGGAGGAATTTAACAATTGCTCGACCTGGATTTGGAAAGCAGGACACTTCAATGTATAAACGCCACTTTTGGACCATTTTTTACACTTCAAAAACCTGAAAAATAAGATAACAATAAATTCATGTTAAACAAGTAGACATTATCTATTTCCTAATACTCAACATGTTTTTCAATCATATATAATTCAAAAAAGAAGATAATTTTTTTCAAAAATTCAATGTAAGATCAAGTTAGATATAAGTATCCATATGACTATTATGATGTCATATTTCCTACTAGTGGTTATAAGGTGGAGCTAGAAATTCAATTTGAGAGCTTGCAAGAATAATTTTCAAAACAGTAAGATTTCTTAAGTGCACCGGTCTTGAAAAGTTCCTGCATGCTCAGAAAGATAAATTAGTGCTATATATGATGTCTGATGATGTTATCGGGTATATAGTGAAATTTAAGATAGCCTCACGACACCGTTTGATTGTTTGAGTAGTTTCTCTGATATAGAATTCTTTCTTTGCAACATTCAAACTATAATTGAAATTAATGTTCGAGAAAAATGAGAGAGTCCAAAAAAAGAACATAAATTGGTTGCACCATAATGTATCCTAGCAATAGGTTACCATGAGTACCTTTTCTTGCATGGTGGTAGTGACTTGAGAACTAGAGAATGAAAAACTGAGGAGCTGTTTGCTCCTACCAAAGTCTAGAAAATGAATTTGTCTAGCTTTTTTACTGCTGCTCCAAATAAGCATATATAGAAGAAACCCCTTGCTTGTTCAAGTGAGGAAAGGCCCAAAATTGTGCATGCTTTGCAGACATCTATTGTTTTTTTCTTTTTATCCCTCTCCTCTAGTTTCCTTTCAGCTTTTCTTTGTTGACACAATCTCTCATCATAGTTGCCAATTGGTGTTGCTAAAAGTAAACAAATAAAATGGTAGGTTTCTTGCCCTTAGGTTATAGTCCATCGTAGAATTTTCTTTAATGACAAAATCTCCCCAAAGTAAGGATAAAATAGGCGGTTTTTAAAGACAATATAAGGCTATTTCCAACTCTATACATATTCTTTTCCATTACCCTTTCTTATTGTTTCTATAAAGTATAAAATCATCAACTCAAGCTTTCACTGTCTTCATTTAGGAACAACATAATTTCATCTTATTAAATTGATATCCATTCCACTAGTGTGCTACCATATATACATGAAACATGTGCAAATATTTTTCAAAATGCCTTTTTCTTCCATTGATCCACGACAATATCATTTTGCATTCAAATCTAATCAAGATAGATCTCAAAATATATTGAACAGTGGTGTCCTCGACTTCTTTTTTAGAGGCGAGAAAAGGCTGAAAATGTTAGAGATGATGGCACATTCCTTACTGGTTATATTCCTGCAGATTGCTACCAAGTGAATTGTTTAGGTTTTGATATTAACGTTCAATATTCTTTAATTTTTTATTTCCAATAGGTATTTCAAACTTGACAATCTAGTTTGTTTACAATGTGTTTTTAAACCTATTCCCACAAACATGACCTTGCCATTTAATTAATCTTTGTACCTCAGGGACTCCTCCCCATGATCATTCTAGGCATACCCCAAAATCATGGCAGTCCACGACACCACATTCCTTTCTCACATATCATTAAACACTCTGTTTGCTTCCTCCATACTTACACACTTGGCATACATATCAAGAAGGGAACTCCCCACAAATATACAAGGCTCAAATCCAGTTCTAACAATATGGGCATGTACCTTCTTACCTCCTCTATCTTCAATACCAAAACAAACACCAAGAGCACTAGTGACACTGATTTGGTCTGGCCTCATCCCTGCCCTCAGCATTCGAACAGAATAACCATGTGCTAATATTTATTGGTACCATTATAATTATCTCACTTTGACTTCTTGCATCCATCATGCTTCACTATGTTCCATGGTTGAAAGTTCCTGGGGTGATCTATTAAGTCCAGAATATATTATGGGTATGGAAGATCAATCATCATAATAATATCCCTGCTAATCATATGGACCACCTAGCTAGTTGAAATTGATGTGTCTCTATTGCAATTGATTTTTTTCCACCAAGTTCATATAGGGTCAACCCACATGTGTGCCAAAAATTGATATATGATTGTATTTGTTGCTCCCATTTGCTGCATAACAGATAGCATGAAATTCCATCTAGGTTAAGTGTTCAGTGCTAGTAAAGCATCAACAAGTCAGCCCGTGCCCATGGTTATATGGTGGAGTGTCTAGTCATGTCAAGCTACCTGCTGGTTTGATTTATTAGTTATGAAAACGCGATGTTTGACTTGTGGAAGGTGGTCTCCACAAGGAGATTGGATTCTAGAAGTCAACCATTTTTCTTTCCTTGATGATGCAAGGTTCTACATTGTGCAGACAATACATTAGATTAATGAATATACTACCCAGGGTTGATTCTGTACAATCTGTCGCATGCTAACCAATTTTATAAGATTTTCAAATTTTTCCACTACTCAGTGAGTTCACTCAGCTCAACTCCAAAACAAGCCAAGTCTTCTCATTTTAGCAAAACTCAATTAAATCTTGTCAAAGTCACCAGAACTCAACAAGTTTGACTGTGTACAACCAACATTTACCTATTTTAAGTTGTTTTTGAGTTTTAAAATCTCCTTAAATTCTCCTCAATTGTGAATGCATTGAAAATGTATTGTTCCTAAACAATATAATTCTAGGCAACTCCTTCCACTTCCACTGGTGTTATGGTACTCTTATGTGTAAGAAGGTAACTCATGTTAGCCTTGAGTTTTCACAATTTGATTATGTTGGACATAATCTTCCAAGATTTCTTCCCTATAAATAAAATTGTAAATAAATAAAGTAGGAGAATGCAAAGATGAAGGGACCCTTTGAAAATGAAACAAAGGGTTGCACCATTGTATATATCTGATTGCACATTAATGAAAAGACCATCATGGAGTTACCTATCCTGGCCTGATGGATTCAAACTCTTGCTCTTTGGCTTTGCCCGGTCGTTTCCCTAGTCTAGGTCATGTGACTGATGGTGACCCCCAAAATATATTGTGCTCTAGGGCTACAGTAAACGTCTTCTAATAATATAGTTTTCTAGGTAGTGGCAATAAATCAAACTACAAGAATCACTAGATATTTGATAAACCATGTTTGGCCACACCTATGTGAAAGTGACAACTATTAAAAGAAGCCTTCCTGTTAGGAAATAAAGCCACAACCACCATATAGGAAACGAAAGACTTGCTCAAATATTTTGGTAGAATATTTTGTCTAATTCTAATCGTATCCATCAAGTAGCACATTATCCTCCTCAATAGTTTTTGGATTTCATAAAAGAAAACATGAAATTTACAATATTTTCAAAACTGATCCAGTCTGGCCTCATGCCTGCCCTTAGCATTTGGAAAAGATAACCAAGTGCCTTCTCCCTATCCCCAGTGTTTGCATATCCTACCTCATTGACTTGCTTACTTAAAATTGATAGTTCAACAGTGCGATGGATTTTCCTTGACCCTTGGAAATGACATGTTATATATAATAAACACACAGTTTCGAATAAAACACACAGTTTCGAATAAAACACACAGTTTCGAATCAACACACCAGACCAATCGACGTGGCTTTAGATATTTCTTGAAGGGAGAGCGTTGTAAATCATCAAGTTACCTAATTCCAAATGTTAGTTTTAGACCCCCCACAGATCATTTCCCTACGAACCCCTCCACACAATTAATTATTAAATTAGTTTTTAGCTCCTAGGGTTTATTGATTTTATTCCAGAGTTGTTATGTCAAACAGTTTGGTACCTCAGTTTGATAATGTTCATCATCATCACTAGAAGGACCAACAACAGGGCATGGGAGCTTGCGTTGAGGTTGGGCAGTATGCTAGGAGAAATTGAAGGGCTTAGAAGGGACAAAATCATTTTAATGATGGAAGTTGTGAAGCTGAGACAAAAACATCAATCCACTAGGAATTAAGCAAAAGAGTAAGACCCTGTTCCTCGATCATGCATGCACACGATGAAAAAGGGGAGATAAATGAACCAGATGAATGAACCTACCTCTGTCTGTCGCCTACTGATTGGGAGCTTGGTTTGCTCCATGTCTGTCGGTTGGTGATGAGTCAATGGTGGTGAGGTACAGAGCACGAGATGGAATTTCTGCGCAGTGGTAGTTGGTGAGCTACAGAGCAAGGATGGAGTTTCTGCACCAAGTCGAGCTAGTAAGGGGAGCTGCAGAGTGCACAGTTTGGTCCAAATTCAAAAGGAAAGGATCATAGAATTTGGCGGACTCCGAAAATCTGTCAGACAAGATCCCATCAGAAATTAATGTGGAATGGTCATAGAGTTGGCGAAGGGTGGCAGAGGGCAGAGGAATTGTCGATGGCTGGAGCCAAACGTTTTCGTGAGCGACAACGGAAACCAGGCATTTCCTCTGCCTTGTTAGACTACTCCATTCTTTTTCACCCATCGTGATATGCATATCCTTTCTCACTGACAGTAAAGTGTTGTTCAATGTTTCTTAGTAAGAATAAGGATGGAATGATATTAATATCAAGGAAAGTAGTTCACTACAAGGAAATATGTGTACGAGGTACCATGTAATCCAGCATTTATGTTTTTAAAATTTTATATATGTATATCGAGTTGTTTTTAGTGTGATTTTTTGGATTTTTTGGAAAAATTTAAAGTGAAATTTTGATTTGTGTTATTTAAGCTAGTTTTTTTAATTCTATATATGGATTGATCACCCTGAAAAATATCTAGGGCACTTCGATTGTGCAGGGGTTACCCATATGACTTATGATTTCAATAAATTCATACGCTATTTAAAATAAATTAAACCAGAAAAACCCACCAAACAAATTCCAAAAAATCTCACTAAAAATAACTGGTATATATATTTCCATTTTAAGTTGTAATATCTCATGTTGTTAACTCATAATTTGAAGAGAAATAACCATTATTGTATTTATCACAGTATGGCTATTTTTAACTTTTCATAATGGTTATTAAGGTCTCATATATGACCATATCTTATCTATTACAGATAACTGGTTAATTATGATTTCAGATGATTAATTATAATTCACTATAATTAATTATAATTTATAAAATATGTTTTAACTAATTGTGCAGATATGAATAACAATAATTTATGAGTATTATAAATAATCTATAAAATGTTAGTTATGATGTAGGGATTTGCACAAGTCCATTATAAAACATATTTTAACTAATTGTGCAGATATGAATAACAATAATTTATGAGTATTATAAATAATCTATAAAATGTTAGTTATGATGTAGGGATCTGCACAAGTCCCTTCACTTGTAGCTTAATTCTTTGGATTATTCGGATTGGTACGACTCCCTTGGATTGAAAAATTAAGTTTAATTATTAAAAATCAACCTTAGCACTCCTAGCTAGAGCCTCATGAAAGAAATATTAGGGTTTCATACTTAATTTTTTTTGTGATCTCAATCCTTCAAATGTTCTCTTTAGTTTGTTTATCAGCAATTTCATGACCTATACGACTCGGTGTGTAAGGCCTCCAGGCGATTGTGCGACGGGCGCCGGGAGAAGTCGCCGTGCACGAGGACACGGGCGGGCGTGCGGACATGCGTGCGCATGATGGGCGCACGACAAACGCAAGTGCGACGGTGCTGCGGAAGAAATGCGACGATGCCGTGAACAAAATGCGACGAAAGGCAAAACACTTAGAAATGCGACTAAGTGTGGAGCGAAACTTATATGATGGTTCTGAGAGCTTACAAGCCGACTTGTAAACAAGTCTTATGGGTGCTTGTTGGTGGCTTTGGGGTCGGCCAAGGGGCTACACACCCCATGTAAACCCACGCTAGGATGGCTATATATGTGAGAGCCTTAGAGCTCATTTGAACATCACATTCTCTCCAACACTTCTACGCATAGCTTGAAGAGGATAACAAGAAGTGCGCAGATTCTAGTAGAGCTGCGCATATCTCATGCGCTCTACTTGAGGGTGCACTTGAAGGTTGTCTTGAGTCGGTCGAGGTGTGGGCAAGGTGTGCCCGGGGTGCGGTGGATGTGCAGAATTGTGCAGGACTTGGCAGGGGTATCTAGGTGGCTCGGGTGAGCACCACCCTTCGTGCAAGAGGTGTACATCTATTGTAAAAGGCAGGGTTGCCTCTCTTTATAATATTTGGCTAAGTGTGAGACTTGGTTTGGCAAGGCACACTTGTATATTGTGAAACTGATATTATTAATATATTTTCGGGCAGACTCACATTACGGGGAGTTGCCCCTCCCCTTTATACTTGTTGCAATTGTTGATGTTCTTGTTATAATTGCATGATGATAATGAATGAGTATGGGCTTCATTAAGTATAAAGGATAATTGCAAGTTTACTTGGTTGCGAAACACAAGCTAAGTAATGTTAATGTGAAAGTAGGCGTAGTCCACGAATGTTAGTATTGGTGAAAAGAAAGTGTTCGGTGGTGCCGCACCTTGCTACAAGTGGTTGGAAGACTACCGCAGGTGTAGGGTCGTGACAGGTGGTATCGGAGCAGGTCTGAAGACTTGAAGAAGTCTTACAGGAAGCTGGTGTTGAAGCGTTGAAGCTGATACACACCTGCACTTCGTGATAGGTGGTATCAGAGCTTCGGTTTGAAGCTGGTGAGCAGGGTTGCTCATGACGGTGAAGCAGATACTTGCAGGTGAAGGAAACCGTTTCACACAAGTGGAACAAGGGTCGGTTCAGGTTGCAGGTGATTTGGTAAAGATGTCTATCTTGGAGAAATTGGGTTTTGCAAACTTTGAAGAATTTGAAGAAAGTCTACTTGAAGAGTCGAAGGAAGTAAGACAAGGATTTGCAGAATATTTAAAAAGGTTGTTTGAAAAAAAGAATGCTCTTCATGCTTGGTCAAGGAAGGGGTTTCTGATAGGAATAAGAAGGAAGCATATCAACTTGTGAATGAAATGGACTTGCTTGAAGCAGAACTCAAGGGACTAGAGATAAGACAGAAACTGAACCAAAAAAAATGGGATTGCCTAGTTCTTGAGGTAAGGCATCTCAAAGCCTTGAAGAAGAAGGTTGAGTCTGATGGAAAGAATGAAGATGCTTCTGTGGGGATGATGCAGATACTTGGTGCTTCTGCTACTACGGAAGTGGCCTCTAGGAGGGATCCTGAAAGGAACAAGTTGGAGTATGTTCGAATGAAGGTTGGAGGTGCTGATGTGCTCACTATGGTGGATAGTGGGGCTTCTCACAACTTCATGGGCGAAGATACTGCGAGAAGGATTGGGCTGAAATTCGTATCGGCAAAGGCACAAATGAAGACAGTGAATTCTCCTCCTATTGGGATTCTTGGTATAGCTGAGAGGGTGGACACTACACTTGGTGAATGGACCGGGAAGGTGGACTTCACTATAGTGCGGATTGATGACTATGAGGTTGTATTGGGGATGGAGTTCATGAAACAATTTGATGCTATGATCGTTCCACATTTGAAGAAGCTCTACATTTATGATGGAAGGGAAGATGTACCCATTGGTGTGCCAACCATTGGTGTGACAAGACTTGATTGTAAATTGGGAGTGATGCAAATGGAGGATAAGGAGAAGGTGAACAAGCGGTTGTCTGGTGTTGAGACAAAGCTTGTGGAGCAGTCATTGGTCATCAAGACACTTTTAGATAGCATCTTGGATTTGACAAGAAGGCTAGAGTTGGTGGAGGATGATGATGATGAGGAGGAGGTATATGTGAGGCCGGATGTCTAGAGGGAAGACCGGGTTGCTTATCTACAAAGGATGGAGGTTGAGGATCATGATAGATGGATTGAGTTGATTAGTGAGGGAGAGCCTTCGGGCTCTACTCCCTCTACATCTTATTAGATGCATGAAGAAGATGGGGCTCATTGTTAGCTGCTCATGGCAGTGAGTCCTTAAACATGTTTGAGTAGGTATGATTGATGGTGCAGGGATGGCTTGGCATCAAGCATCATGACATGTTGCAGATGAGATGGATGGAGTTTCCATGGACCTGAGCATGGATTATGGAGTTAGATTCTTGAGGAGTCAAGGATGTGGCAGATGTTTGAGGAACAACTAATGATGGCATGAAGATGTTCACTCTCATGGATTGAGCGTGATGGTTGGAATAGCTACCCAACTAGTTCAGACATGGGGTCCAGAAGTGTGCAGAGATATGTTGGCATCATGCTGGAGTATCATGGCAGAGGTTCACATAGGGACACATGATGAGGTCGACACGAGATGTTGCAGTGGAGATTGTTGTAGATGGGTCGATGATCATGGATCGAGATGATATCTGATGGAGAGCATACCATTGAGGTGCATACCTTGGTATGGTGAGCTTGGTGGAAGTTGGTCACTAAGTCGAGATATGATGGAGATGAGACTCTACATATGTTGCAAGGATGTTTGCCTTGTGTGGAAAGGTCAACATCATGGATGATGATGATCTTGGTGGATGGCTACCGGGATGGTATGTTGTCAAGGATGACAACGATTTCAGGTGGAGGAGGATGTAAGGCCTCCAGGCGATTGTGCGATAGGCGTCGGGCGAAGTCGCCATGCACGAGGGTGCGGGCGGGCGGGCACACGATGGGCCCGCGACAAATGCAAGTGCGACGGTGCTGCGGAAGAAATGTGACGATACCGTGAACAAAATGCGACGAAAGGCAAAACACTTAGAAATGCGACTAAGTGTCGAGCGAAACTTATACGATGGTTATGAGAGCTTACTAGCCGACTTGTAAACAAGTCTTGTGGGCACTTGTTGGTGGCTTTGGGGGTCGGTCAAGTGGCTGCACACCCCATGTAAACCCACGCTAGGATGGCTATATATGTGTGAGGCTTAGTGCTCATTTGAACATCACATTCTCTCCAACACTTCTACGCATAGCTTGAAGAGGATAACAAGGAGTGCGCAGATTCTAGTAGAGCTGTGCATATCTCATGCGCTCTACTTGAAGGTGCACTTGAAGGTTGTCTTGAGCTGGTCGAGGTGTGGGCAAGGTGTGCCCGGGGTGCGGTGGATGTGCAGAATTGTGCAGGACTTGGCAGGGGTATCTAGGTGGCTCGAGTGAGCACCACCCTTCGTGCAAGAGGTGTACATGTATTGTAAAAGGCAGGGTTGCCTCTCTTTATAATATTTGGCTAAGTGTGAGACTTGGTTTGGCAAGGCACACTTGTATACTGTGAAACTGATATTCTTAATATATTTTCGGGCAGACTCACATTACGGGGAGTTGCCCCTCCCCTTTATAGTTGTTGCAATTGTTGATGTTCTTGTTATAATTGCATGATGATAATGAATGAGTATGGGCTTCATTAAGTATAAAGGATAATTGCAAGTTTACTTGGTTGCGAAACACAAGCTAAGTAATGTTAATGTGAAAGTAGGCGTAGTCCACGAATGTTAGTATTGGTGAAAAGAAAGTGTTCGGTGGTGCCGCACGTTGCTACAAGCGGTTGGAAGACTACCGCAGGTGTAGGGGCGTGACACGGTGGTTAGAGTAAACCCAGCTCGTGCAAATCTCGCTTGGACTTGGATTTGCGTGTGTTGTTGTGTCTCAGGTGTTGTGATGCGATGATGCTTTTGTTAAACATATATAATAATTTAATTATATAAATTAAATATATGATAAATTTTTATAGTCATGAAAATATTTATTAGCTATTTAATTGATGCAACATTGATAATTTGAAACTTTATTGAAAATTTGTAATCTCAAAATAAAGTAAGGTCATCAACAATTTTCTAGCATACACATAGCATAAATTGTGAAACTGAAAACTAGTGGAATATTATCATATTATTAAATCTAAATTACCCATATATTTTGATTTCATAACCATGAAAATTTTGAAAGGCATTTTAATGTATTAAACATAAATTTAGTAAATACATATATATGGTTTTATATAAAATAATTAGACTTATAGAATTAGTTTTAAAAACCATTTAAAAAAAAATTAAAAATATGTATTTTAGTATGTTATATCTATACCCTAATTAAAATATAAATTTTTTATTGATTTGATTCATGGAAAATTTAAATATTTAATAGCATAATTTAGATGATACTTCATAACGCACAAATTACAAATTAAATTGTGATTATTTTATTTTTTAAATAATAAAATTAAAAATTCACATACACTTTAAAGGAAGTTGTAGGTTATTGCTTCAACTTATTCATAAAAATCTAATTACCTATGAAAGCAATGCCGAAAACGAAAATAGAAATGGTACGCGGCATATATATAAAAAAGTTGTAGGTTGTTGCTTCAACTTCTGAAAGCAATGCTGAAAAACGAAAATAGAAATGGTACGGTATATATATATAGAGAGAGAGCGGGGGGTGAATGTTGAAATATATTTTAGATATAATATTAAAAAATAATTATTTAACTTAAAAGAGAGATAATTTAGAATTAAAATATAAATTTATTATTTATATGGATTTTGATTATGTTATATATTTTATTTTAATTTTAAAAAATGGCTTTTAATTTTTTTTTTCTTTTTCATAAAATTGATTTAGTAATAAAGCCATTCAATGCTAACTTAAAGTCTAATATTTATTTCTTATATGTATAATTTGGTATTTGAATATGGTTTCTTTATGCTTTGGACACAAAGTTTTATTGTGTCTATCTTTAAAAGTTGGGATAAAAGTGTCCCCACTAACTATAAGACAATTATGATTAGCCACATTTTCATCAAATTGTATAGGATCATCTTGTAAAGACAATATTAGCTTATGGCCTTAAATACATGGTAAAAGAGGTAAAGGGAAAACCATATATAGGAGACATCACTCAACTATTGACCATCTTGTCACTCTTAGGATCATTGCCAAGGAATGTCACAATAGTAGAAATGATATATTCTATTGTATTGTTGACATTCCATTAAATTTACCATGCAATGTGAGGTTAATGGTAATTTACCCTTCCTTGATGTTCTTATCTCTAAAAAAATATTATGGTTCTTTCTCCCACCAGTGTTTCGTAGGAATACCCAAAATTAGCAGTATCTTCATGCTAGATCTCATCATTTTTCATCCTAGAAACTAGGTTTTCTCAACACTCTAGCTGCTAGGGCTTTAAGGGTCTCTGATGAAGAACATATGATGGATGAGAAAAATCCATATCTTAAATGTATTCAAGAAGGATGGTTATAATAAGTTCCAAGGTTTCCGGGCCTTTTTAAAAGCCAGTCAGGAATATAGAACTAAGAAAGAAGTTAAAATAGCCTCTAGTGTCCAGCTTCCCTTTATCCAAGGGACAACTGACAAGATTGCTAGGATTCTGGTGAAGAAATCGATTGGCTCCACCTTTAGACCTTTGAAAACTATTTGTAGCTCTTTAAGATATGTCAAACACCCTATTGATCCAAAATGCAGGAAAGGTGTTTATTTAATTCCTTGTTCTTTTGGAACCCCCTACATTGGAGAGACAAGGCATTCTATTTCACAAAGGATCCAAGGGCATGCAATGGACGTTAGGCACTGTAGGACCCGTTCCCCTGCTATAAAAAAACATGTTGAATTAACTTAACACCATATTTTCTTAAAGGATTCTAATGTCCTTGTGAGTGTTGACCATTTCCATCACCGGAAATTAAGAAAAGCCATTGAAATTGAAAAGAGGAATAAGACTCTTAACATGGATGATGATTGGAAGTTAAGCAGTTTGTCGGTCCCTTCTCTTTGTTCTCAACCTCGTGCTCCTACCTCTGTATTGGTTAGTGTGTCGTATTCTTTGGCTTTTAATTGTTTTGTTTTATTTTTATTTTATTTTATTATATTAATGATTTTTATTTTTTTTACTTATATGTATTGTATAATACTCATTAATAAAATACTAGCAAGTCTGTGATTGATTCATATCACATTTAAGTAAAAAATTATATTATTGTTATTATTAACATATTATTATATATTTTTACTAACTCTTTATTAATAATAATTTCCTAATTTCTTAAGATTAATGTTAAATCAATTTAAAACTAATATAGTTTATTTATAGAAATTCTTTATATCACATTTAAGAAAATAGTGATATTATTATATATTTTTATTAATAATAATTAAAAAATACTAATTAATTTTAAAAAGTCAAAAATAACTATTGACTAAATCAATTTTTATCCTTTAACACTCCTTGTTATTAATTATTCTTTTTAATGTTGGATAATGACTGTTAAACACACATGGGCAACAAGAATAATCTGAAGGATAAAACATGAGAGTACATTTTTATTTAACAAGTGATATACATTTATAGTACATATTGTGACCGTTGGGTTCCACATCCCAAGGTCTCTTGGACTCCTTTTGTCTATTCGACTTCCACACTAACCCATTGAGGATTACGTGTCCAACATTCCCCCCCTTAATCCAAAGGGTTATGTATGAGTCCAAGAAGAGAGTTGTAATACAAAATGTGCAAAAAATGCATGGCAGCACTAGGATGAATGTGCTATCTGAAATGTCGGTATAAAGGGTGGTGGTTTAAGGATGACCACTAACACTGGAACACTTAGTGCAGTTCTTGGAACTCTTCCAAAACAAGCAAGAAGCTGAAGTCTTCTGCTAGAGGAAGTGCTCCTATTGTTCTGAAGAGGGAAACCTTCAACCATGAGAGGGAGGTCTCACCCCGCATAAAAGGGAGAACTTCAACCTGAAAAGGTAAGTCTCAATCTGTGATGGTTTAAGGATGACCAACCACTCTGGAATGCTTAATGCAATTCCTAGAACTCTTCCAAAACTGGCTAGAAGATGAAGTCTTCTGCTAGAGGAAGTGTTCACAATTTTGTTCTTAGAATTCTTCCAAAACTAGCAAGAAGCTAAAGTCTTCTACTAGAGGAAGTGTCCCAGATTACCAAATGAAGGCATGCTCAATGGCATCGTTGTTTCTAGCTACAACTCTGAAACTGGTGTGGCAAGCTGTGGCTCAAGCTCGCTTGATGTGACTTTGAAGCTTGTAGATAAGCATCATTCCCCCCCCCGTCAGATACAAGGTGAGATGATGGATAAAACTCAACTACAAGACTGTCAATACTCTAGAACAAGTTCTGACATGTGATTGGAATATATTCTTGGTTGTTCATGCCCATTGCTAAGAAGAAATCCATCCAATATGAATCTTTGTTCTTGTAGGACGTTTGTTTCTGAAGCATTTGTGTGAAGAATGGGTGGTTTTATGACAATGCTTACATGGATGAAGATCAAAACAGTGATCTTTCAACTGGCCAACTCGGTCACAGTGTTGGAATTTCACAATCTGTTGTTCTTGCTATTGCTATGGAAGAGTGGCAGAATCTGGAACAGCTAGAGGTGAACTGTCATGAAGAATAGGTGAAGATGAATCATTCTCAAGAAATCCAGTAGTTTGAAATTGAATTGGCTTTTAGTCTGGAATATGAAAGGACAAGTCCTTGTCATATCCCAGACCAGTTCTGTGCTTGTTGTGGACAAGATGTTCCTAAGGTCTAATGACGGGCTTGGGAAATGGAGATTGAGTTTTTGCATCTGCATGTACAACTGTTGCTTTATTGGGTACTAAATCTGAACCAACTGTAACATTATTGACTTGCTTCTAATGGGTTGCAGTCTCAATGTTCTGAATAGAAACATGTTCATAATGACTCCTCTGTTTTAATTCTTCTTGCCGTAGTTGAGATTCGAGCTGCAAAAAATAAATTTTCTCTTCTGCATTTTATAGACGGACCTGAATGTCTGTGAGAGAAAATTCGCTAACTTTTAATGTATCATGAGTAGTAGACAATATGAGAGTTTTGAGGAACTCTAGTACTTCATTGATTCTAGCCATTTTTTCTTCAATGTCAGATTTACGCCTTAAAAACTGATCACAACTACTACTCAATGTAGAAAAGTAATACCCACTCATAGTACACGAAATATCCTTTATAAATGTGCAGCAAATGATCAATGTGCAACAACAAGCACCAATTACAATCCGTTACATAAAAAATAAGAGTTTAGTCATGACCAGCACTATGTTCTGACAATACAACCGACTAAAATTTTCTCCACAAAATATTTGCCAAAACAATCACAACCTTTATACAGCCCACCAAACTCTTATGCAGCATTCGAATCAAGAGAACCTGAAGGAATCAGTGCATATATATTTAGAGAGAAACTATAATGATTTTTAAATACAATGCCACAACTAGGGCAACAACAACTGCAAACTTGCTTGGATCCTTCAAATACTCCTTCACTTTCAAAGTAAAAATGATGGCTATCAAAATTTCAACAACTATAGCACCATGTCATGGATAGGACTTGAATGCTCATATATAAATACTTTGACTAGGGTACGAATCAATATTCTCTGATCTTGCCACTTTCTTCAAAGAAAACAATAGTCCACTGTAAGAAACCCAACCAGAATAACTAAGAGAAAACCACAAAGAGTCCTGAGTTTGTATGGTTTGGTCCACTATAGTATTTTAACAAATAGTTTGTGTATCAAATGTTGTAGGTGCATTCCTTGTTGTTGGCTCATGTAAATACATAATATGCTGGGACAAATACTTGTGGAAGAACTTCAAAATATTAATTTAATATCAACTTTAGACCCAACAAGCATAAATAATACTAATAACAAGTGTAGCAACCACAAACTTCTTCACTCTTCACTGAAATACATGTTCAGAATTTACACAATGATGGTGTAGATAAAGAGGAGAACTAGTACACAAACAAAATATTATATATGTATATATATATATCTATATATATATATATATATATATATATATATATATATATATATATATATATAGATATATATATATATATATGCACTATCTATGATGGTGTTAACTCACGGTTTGCTTCAGCATTTGGTCATGTTGAAATGACCAGCCCTTGTTGTATATGCACTTATATATCAACAGTGCAACTTTCAGAGAATAGATGTTCCATTCTTCCACATTATGCCCTCTACTAGAACCATGTGAAGCTACAAGAATAGGTTCATTTGAAGAGTCATAGGTACATTTAATCAAATGACTACATCCCTCTAGGAACTCATGTTTCTACTACTCGAAAGGCACACACAGTCAGCAGAGAAGAAGAGTGGCTCTGTTCTGTGTAAACAGTGGTCTAATCTTCCTCAAAGAGCACCCAGCAAACATAATAGAGGCAGTGGCTTAGTTTAGCAAAAGAACACAGCTATCTCAGGGTCACTTTCGAACTTCAGAAAGGAAGCCCCCGTAGTTTTTCCTTGAGTCCATATCAATTGACATTTAAACACTGAATTTTCATCTTACATCATGAAATGCCCATTCTAGTATATTATGCACCTAAAAATTTCAAAGAGGATTCTAAATCCTGGAAGTATTGAAATTAACAAAAATGGTGTTAAAGGATAACCCTGATGGAATTATTTTAGATGGGCAAACAATACTTCATTATCCATGGTCTCCTCTCATTTTTTGTTGCTAGAAAGAAACAAAAGAAATGACAGTTTGAATACATCCATGACGAAACCCATGATGTTCAAGACTTGAAGAAAACCTGTGAGGGAAAACTCTATCACTTTCACTCAAAAATAATGGTGCCCATTCGTTTCTTTAATATCTATAGGAGTGGAAGCCATGACATTACCATCATGCTATAAGAGTGATTCAAATAAGTGAGAAGTTTCTCCTAGCTGTCAAGAATTCCAAGATGCTACTGTACAATGCTAAATATGTGATTAATTGCTAGAAGAGGTTTTGCTGGACTACAGAGATAGATACCTAGAAAATATTTTCAAAATCTTGGGATTCAAATGCCAATCCTTCATCCTGCTATGTTTCCATGATTTTGTAGTTTTAGAAATGTGAAGCCTCATCCAAAATCAAACTCGGAATGCATAAAATTGCAAGCAAGATATCATTGAATAGTCATAATAACTCCACCTCAATGGTCAAGAGTTGGTAATTCTTATCGCTCTACCATTTTTTATGTTGGAGTCAATCTAGAAATAAGAAAATTTAGTTTGAGTCGACTGCTCAATGCACTTAATTTACTATTGAACACACGTAGTAGTTGCAGTTGGGGACTTTGTACTACTTCAAAGGGACGCCTGCTAACTCACATGTATACAACTCCATTCAACAAAGGTTACACTAAGTGACTGATTCATTCCATGTCAGATGTCACCAATCAACTTTCACAACCAATGCAATTAATATAGTTATATTCAACTCGGTAAAATCTCTATTTAGATATCAATGTACACAGAGGAATGGATTATAGAGTCGGGGTATCATAAAAACGTTCATACCAAGAACATGAAAATGAAGGTCAACATTGCTCGAATGTCCCATTCTGCACTCACCTTAGTCGTTTCATCGACGTCCACCTTTAAGAACACCAGTGTTCCTACCACAGCGTTTAGTGTTTACTTTAAAACGTATATGAAAGAGGGCACAATCTAGACAAAAGGCACATTCTTGACAGAAAATTACATATATGATACTGCCATAGAAGGCGCAAACTTGACAGAGAAACGGTCAAAGATAGTGGAAGCAAAACATGTTATAGCAGATGTGCATGAATTTCGATTAGGCACAAGAGAGAGATAGTCCAAGGAATTGACAGAGTAAAAGCATCAAATTTTTTACTGTAAATGAATTAATGGAGTGTTATGGATAGTGAACAGAAATGACATAACTGATATGCACATAAAGGTAACAAAACAAATGGCTCAAATTTGAGCAGGGCAAAAGATCACCCACTCTGATACCATGTTAAACACACATGGGCAACAAGCATAATATGAAGGACAAAACATGAGAGTACATTTTTATTTAACAAGTGATATACATTTATAGTACATATTGTGACCATTGGGTTCCACATCCCAAGGTATCTTGGACTCCTTTTGTCTATTCGGCTTCTACACTAACCCATTGAGGATTAGGTGTCCAACAATGACACTTGCATCTCTGATATATATTTTAGCAATCTATTGATCTTGCTCCTTAGCTTGGTCTTGATGATGAACTTAGATTGAGGTTCAAAACTCGTCAACCAATAACTCTCCATGTGATTTTCCATAAGAGCTTAATCATTAGCAAAGCTTTTGACATGCTTCATTGGGATAAGCTATGACTAAGAGTAGAAGAAATGGTGGTTCCTCTCAAATTAAGGATAGTTGTAATTCAACTATACACATTGCCTCCAAGATTAAAACCCCAAGGGCCTTAGCAAACATACTTGGAAATAACACTTACATTAGTAAATAGGTAGATTGTGTTTGTTTATTGGTTTGGTTGTTGAGATAATTTCTCAAAAAAAATCTCTTAGTTTAGATTTTTTTTGGATCTCATAAGTATTATATATACGTGACGTAATTGAGTAATTTACGTATGCAATAGAAAATATGTTTTTGTGAATGTGCAATTTTGGTTCCTTTGTAGGTATCAAAGCCAATTTGGGCTTGACTCCCTCATGGGAGGGCCATCTGTATGAGAGAGCCTTTAATTTCAATCCTTTATACATAGATCAATTTAGTTTGTCTTTTTCATGTTTTTGTGTGTAGTTTTCTTCCTTGTGTAGAGCTAATTCTATGTGTAGATCTAGATTCCAAACAAAATTGTTGAGTGTGATTGTAAGAATGAGATAGAGTATGAAATTGATCTCTTAGAGTATTTTACATGTACCACTATCACCAGAACGTAGTATTTTGGTTGAGTGCTACAGTTTCATCTTTCATTGCTGTTAAGAGATGTGGACATGTTGATTCCTCGACATACAAAAGAAGGGGACAACTTGTCTACAACCAGATTTGGTAATCAAAATCTTCTAACAAGTTCAAGGAGATTCATGTAATTATCATATATTTTGTAGGAATTCCCTTCCTCCCACTCAACTTGCAATCTCATGACTCCAAGGAAGATCACAAGCTTGAGTCTAAGGACGAAGAATATTGGTCGTTGTCTAGATGTTGAGGATCAATGTTTTGCAAGAAAATGCAGACGTTTCTCGATGCCTATAGGTTTACCATTAAGAGGACCATCCATGAGAGCATTAAGGCACCATTATGAAAGCTCAAGATGGTTGTATGGATGGTCATGGATCCTTTCAATGGTTTTTGTGGCCGTGTGAAGGCATCTTCTCCTGAAAAGGTTTTTTTTGTTGATTTTAGCGTGTTGAGAAGCGTTTATTTCGTTTTCATTAAAACACATATCGTGGATCATGTCCCTAGTTTTGTGGATCTTTGTGGCTTGTTTCTACTCATCCCAACTTACACACTCTGAAATTTGTTAACAAATTTCTTATTTGATCTGACAACCATATAATATTGAGGTCATTGGTTTGGGAAACATTGTTTGTGTGCATGGGGTCATTCCTACATAGGGATACCAAACATCAAATACTTTCGTTGTCCCTGTTAGATCACTTGATAAATCAACACTTGAGTCACTTTTCAGTGATGTTCTGCACACAAGAAATACCAAATGATGATGGAATTGAATTCTCCAATGCAAATAATTCTTGCGTAACTATGGTGGGGATCGATGAGCATCCACTTTCCATTATATTTCTCAGCTATGGAGATCATGGCCAGGATGAAAATATCTCAGATTCCATTGGTAGTAAATTCCTCTCATATTAAGAAGATCGTAATTGTGGAACAAATGCAAAAAAAATGTATATTTATGAATACCTTGATCCCCATTTCAATGGTGTCGTCCATACTACGTTGGTGAATGCTCCGTAAAATTTGACTAGAGCATACAACAATTTTCTATAGACCGCGAATTTCATGTTGAGCGTCAACCATGTGAGGAGATGGACAACGGTTAAAACGGGCATTTTAGTTTGAACATGATGTTGACAATGTTAGGTAAGGCACATGAGATTTGTTACTTCTTGGATTTCCATAAAATTTTGCAGATATTTATCATTTGCATATAATTATTATGTGGTATGGGTTGTTTTAAGGTATTATGATTTTATTCGTAAAATTGTATGAAAGGAAAATTGATGAATAGAGTAACATAATTAAGTCAGTAGTTCTGGAAGCCCCATAAACACAATGTTTTTTTTAGGTTGTGGTTCACAGAAACCCTGGTCAATGGGTGGCACTGTGTCCACAGAAAAATCTGGGCTGATCAACCCCAAAGGGAATCTAGCCCTGTGGCCCACTAGCTAGGCCTAACTCTAAGGGCTTTGGGGAGAATAGACCCTCTGACCTCCTGATCAATGAGGAACTGATTTTAACCAACTGAGCTAACCCTTGGGGCTTCCATAAACACAATGTTGATTTAATCATGATTATAGTTTTTTATAAGTCAGAAGCCTTGATTATAGGTTACCTTTATGAGATCTATTTGTGTGAGACCTGTCAAGTTGTTTGATCATCTTCTGAACACATTCAGTATCCAGACCGCCTTGCCAGAAACTAACTAATAGTCGAAAGAAAAATTATCTTATAGATGGTTGTAAGTCCATAGAGTCATTCATTACTTGGCAACTCTTATCGCGTAAGCCTCGATGAGACATGTTTGTCAATATTGTTGATATTACAAGTTCGTCAATGATGGTCAGAGGCAGTTATGTTTTAAACAGTGGTTAAGTGGTACCTTTTGTGGTGGTGAAGAAAGAGCAGTGTATAGGAGCTTCTAGAGTGGATGTGATTACTGATGAAGACCATATCAGACAAATGTGATTTGTGCTTTATCTAATAATTGAAGTGTTAAAGAGGACTTGGAAATAACACTTACATTAGTAATTGGTAGATTTAAGATTCAATACTTTCCTAACATTTCTTAACCAACATAACCTATAATAAAATTTTCAATCTAGGTTAGTCACAATAAGAATAGAAAGGTATCAATGGCAAGGAAACTAGTTCCTCACCAGCACATATATGTATGAGATACCATTTAATACAACGTTTATGTCTTTCAAATTAGATATATTTTCCATTTTTGACGTTGTGTACAAATAAACAAACAATGCCAATGGTAATATCTCATGTCGTTTTACTCATAATTTGAAGAGAAATCAAGATAGTTGTATTTATCACAATATGTTAAGTCAGGCTTGTCCGTTATTTTTCATAGGTTGGCTGGTTATCTATTATATGTTTTTTTTAATTGTAATTGAATAAATAAGATTAATTATGATTTTATATGATTAATTATAATTTAAAAAATGTTTTTTGGATTAATCACATTTTGATGATTGGGTCGACTTTTCGAACCAACTAATGTGATTCATCCATAGGACAAGGTGGTGAGGATGAACCATATTAATTGGTTAGTGGTTAAACATCGACCCAATCATAAAAATGTAATTAATCCAAAAGACATTTACTTTATAGATCACAAAAATCTCAGATCTAATAATCATAATTAATCATATTCAATTATATAATAAATCCTAATTAACTATATAAATATGAACATCAACCCTAAATTATATAAATATGAACCTCAATGATATATAAATAATTATAAAAAAGGTTTTTTATAATGTTGGGATCTGTACAGGTCCTGTTAGGTTCCTATACCAATAGGTTTCATTTTTCATGATTGACTATGGAAGTGCCAAAAATGTTCATCCTTGCATACTGCAATGATTCCATATTTTGTGAAACAAAGAAAGAAAATTAAAAAATGAAAAGAGGGTATGCCCTAAAAGAATAATCAAAGGGAAAAAAGAGTAAATTGGTTAGAAACAATAAAAGAAAATGAACCCCAAAGAAAGACCAGGAAAGTGACCAGTCAAAATGCTCTGCTATCTTATGTACAAGTTCACAATGTGCAGATATGGTTGCTTACAACACTTGATGGGTGGCCCAACAATTAAATCTGGACCATTCCATGTTTAAATTGCTTGTTGTAGAATAGAGAATGAATAGTTGTCCAAACAGTTCAAGCTTGGCAGATGAGTAGAAAGGTAGAGAAATTAAAGAGCCCAACTTCTTAATCTAGGCCTTTGGAAGAGATAAGGGTACATTTAGATAGGAGGGCAGTCAAAAGAAAAGAGGAACTCCAGGGTTTGCTAGTTCAAGTGCACCCAATCAAAAGGAAGAAAAAAGTTAGGTGTATTAGGCTGGGTAGGTAGTTTGAGGTTGCAGAAGTAGGTGGGTGCTCACTTTTGGTCTTGTTAACAAAGACTCATCTCATAAATGGCGTTGGTACCATGGCAGTTGTTTGTTTGTAGAACAGTGGAAGCATGACAAATTTCCCCTTCATTCCCCAGAAGTTATTTACTAACATCCCCTCAAGGACCTTGGGATCTCCCCAATAGTCCTATTTTACTTCATTCTATGAGAAATACTAAGTTAAACTCTCAGTTTTCTTAGTAGAAAGAAGCCACATTTCTTGTGTAAAAATCATCATTCCACATTCCTCTCATTTTCTTATGCCTAAGTTTTCACTTTATAAACTTGGCATTTACTTATGCAGTCTCACTCCATAAAATCATATTAACACCTAACTTTATTATTTAGCTCCCTCAGGCATTTTCCCACCCTTATTTTTACAAAAAACTATATTAAAAACCCAAAAAATGTAAATATCCCCACCCCTTGGCACTATAGCCATATAATACAAAGTTTGGGAAATGCTAGGTCCATTTGGGGCCTTGGTATTAGCCGTTCTGCATCCAAAACTTGGGATTAATTTAACATTTGGTTGAATAACCATAGTCCGCCCCCACACATAAACTTAGCCTCAATACCCTCCGCACTTGTATATTTTAGGATTGATTTAATATACGATTAAACCAATAACCATGCCCGCGCAAACATAAAACCCACAATCCAAAGTTTTGGACCCCCACTGTGAAATATTATAATATTAAATACGGGCGGGTCCCCGCGCCATATCGTACCCACAACTAAGCATCCCGTCAACCCTCCGATTTGCTCTTCCAGATCCGACGGCCCTCACCGATATCGGAGTGACCCCACTGTATGAGGGTTAGCTCCCGATAGAAGGCGGCTTTGCCGTCGTACGTGGGGACGCGTGGCTTGTTCTGATTGCATCGGGCCCGCACTGACACATACCGCCCCTGTACCAAAGGCGGCTCGATACCAAACCACTTACCACCTGTCCTCCCTCCCACCACGTCACTATCCTCGTCAGCTTCCACGTCATCGCCTCATACCCGCTACTCGCCAAATTATATCATGCTGACATCATCCCTGAAAAATGCCAAAATGTCCAAAATTCGATAAAAAATCTTGAAAACGACTATTTTGTTTATTTTCTATTGTGCACCCGTGGAGCCTTTTGCATGAAATTTTACGTCCAAATCGCCTAACAATCTACACAGTGCATCACCTGGTGAATTCGCCTCCATAGTCCGACCTTGTAGCTCGAAGTTGTACCTGCTAACAGTTCTCCATGCCATATAAATAGGTATTTACCATCTGTTCACCTGCAAACCCTATTTTCCGCAGTTTATCCATTAAAGTTGTTTGAACACCTGCGAATTCAAACCAAAAGGCACTTGAGCTCCTGAAATTCCACCTGTTAACTTACTTACTAACCCTTTGTTCAAGTGAAACTTGGAAAATTTGCCCTCCTCTACAAAATCGCTATTGAGGCTTGAAATCCAGCTCCAGTTAGTGCACAAAACCACTAAAGACTATCTGCAAAATCCCTGCTATCTCCATTCCTTGCAAGCTTACTTGTTGCAGAGCCCTGCATACTCTTTATTTCCCTTAAACTCTACTCAGCAGGAACATCTTTGCACAGAACTCAAAACTGTAAATTCCTTGCCAAAAAACCACTGCCAAGACTCTGTTTTCCTGTTGAAGTATACACCAAATTCAATTATAATCCCAGTAAAATCATGGAGGCCCCAGTTGCCCTCAATATTGCACCACTAAATGCACCCCATAGAGAGTTAGAATGGATACCTCTGGCAGACAGAGACTATCAAATTGCTGATATGGAGGGAATCAAGCCTCACCTTCAGGCATTCTGTGAGATAAGGAATAAATTCAGAAACAAAGCTGACCTATTGGGAATATGGGAATCCAACATGCCAATGTACTACTTGCCCTCAATAAATGTCTTCCCTGACCTCATCCATCAATGTTGTGCAAATTATGAGCCTTCTCAAAGGGCAGTGATGGACACTGCTAGAAATGTCCTCTTTTACATTACTCCTCAGTCCATAAATGAGATGCTGCAATTCAAGCCAACTTAGCCTTTGGTCCCCCTTTCCATGAAATATCTACTAGATCAAGCCTCAAAGTTGCCCTCTGCAGAAATTGACCGAGTTGCCAAGCTATTTATGCCACCAGACTGTTACTCCATATTCACAATTCCCTATCACCATGCGTGGTTTACTGAGGAGGGAAAATTGCTCATAGACATGCTCTCCTACATCCTGGGATTCAGAACAAGTGAAACTGTTGATGAAACTGTCTTTTCCTTGACGTCTATATTCACTCCAGGACAGCCCCCTGCTGTCAAGTATGACTATGCCACCTTCATAGCCAACAAGATTCATGAGCAGTTCATGAACTTAGAGAGGGAAAGGGTATTCAAATACACCTCATATATCTATCATTTGCTGCTATACTATCAGTCTGAAAGTTTCCCGGTTTTCCTTAAGAAATTGGATGCTAGGGGGGAGCGAAGGTCTATCATATTTTGGTCCTCAGTGTTCCATCATGTTAATCTCTCCCCCTACACATACTATGAGTTCATTGACCTCTTTGTCTACCCAGCAACTTGCCTTTTATCAGCAGATCCTCCTCCTAGGCTCAATGCTGAAATGCAGAGAATTCTGCACCTCTAAAAAGGATACAACATTGGTGACTGGTATTACTACAAAAACCACACTGTAATAAGGATCTATGGTTGTGAATTAGCCCCATGTAGACTACCAAAATATGTCCCCATGAGACTCTTTGCCTTGGAATACTACAGGCAGTTCAACAGTGCAAACTTAAAGCACTTCTATGGTGCTAGGAAAAAGGCACAGCTTAAAATTAGACATCAATTGGGCCACTTTATTTTTAATAAAAGGGAAGAAGCATGGAAGGATGCTGATGAGATTCTGAGAGAAAAACTCAAGCTCAAACTGAGTTTCTATTGGTCACCATATGACCCTGAACACTTTATAAGCTTTAGAAGAGTTAAGAACAAGCTCACAGGGTATCCCCAGTACAAAATCCCTGAAATTGAACAATATGCCAACCAACAAGAATGGGTAGAGGGCGCACTAATGGAAGAGCTTACTGAAGAAGAGATAACAGAAAAAGCAATCAAGAACCTTGAAAAATCAGTTGACTTGGAATCTTTTGGACAGGTGTTTTTCACAGCTCCTCGGCATCTTGAAGAAGGCACCTCATTCGCCACGGCTTCCCAACATCCTACCCAAGAAAGTGCTCCACTGGCAGGAACATCTAAAGGTAAGGAGGTGCAGGATTCAAAACAGCAAGTGCACCATTCTGTGCAGTAAGAGACAATGGCAGATCGGCCGATTTCTACAGATGAACAAATTCAAGGGCAAGACCCTTCAACTCAAGCAAAGGAGATGGAATTTCCTGTATTACAGAATCCTCTTAATTAGGAAAGGGCCAAGAAAAGAGATAGACAGGAAGAGACTCCTACAGGGACATCTGCAGATCAGAAAGGAGAAAAGAGACAGAGATTGAATCCTTATTCAAAAGAAGACATGCCAGAGGGTCCATCTGAACAGCAACTTCCCCCAAGCATGGAAACGTCAGCCAGCTCCTTCCGGCCAGAGAAAGAAAGACAATAGGGGGTGGAGGTAACATATACCAGGCAACAAAGCAGACAGGGCTCGGATATTAAGAAGGCATTTGCTGATATTAAGGCTAGAAATGAGCCAGTGAGGTACCAGCTCTACAACCAGTTGTTAAGGATGGCTCCCACTAATCAACAAAGGCTAATGGCAGCCTATGACATCCAAGAAGGAAAAATGACTCTCAGTCATTTCAGACCTATAATGCAGCAACCACAATCAGCTGCTGACTATATCAGAACAAATCTGGAAGTTCTCTCCAAAGACATCCATCCGATGGACTAGATTGAATTGCATAAGTAGATCGGGGAAATGATATATTCTACCCTAGCAGATAAAACTTTGTTGGCCCATAGATTGCAAAACTCCCTGCACAATACTTCTACCCAACTGGAATTAGAGAAGGCCTCCTCACAGGCCAAGGATAATAGAATCAAGTCCTTGGAGGAGATTATTATAGAGTTGGGACATGATCCCCAGGATTCGAAAGGCACTCAAGCCTTGATCAAAAAGAAAGAGGAACACATAGCAGCCCTCAAAAAACAACTCAAGCTGCCAGCTACACTACATCCTCAAGCCACAGAGATAGCACAACAAAAACAGGAGCAGGATGTGGTAACTTTGCTTATGAGCTTGCATAAAAGGTTGATAGAAACAAAGAGTGCCTTGGAGGCATCATTGCAAAGAAGACAGGGAGAGTTGGCCTGTCAGCCAATTCAAACAACTCACATTCTTACAACTCCTCCTCCTATGGCCACCACAATAGTCCCTCCCATTGATCCAACATCCACAGCAGGTACCTCAAGTTCAGCACCAGTTTCAGCAGCAACAGCAGAGCAAGAGACCAGCTTGAGTATGGAGGGGATGATGAAAGAAATAAAAGCCCTGGAAATACAGATGGCAGAATTGAAAGAGGCCAAAGAAAAGCTGGCTAAAATTGAGGAAAGATATGACAAGTCAAAGCAGGATGTAGCTGAGAATACAAGGGAAGTGAAAACCCTGGAAAAAAGAATAAAGGAGCTAGAGAAAGAGCTTACTCTTGATAGGACCTTAGCTAAGGTCAAGAAAATTTTATGGGCCAAGATTGGCCAATCCATTACAGACCAGCGGCAATCAATTGAGACCATAAATGAGAAAATGGACTTGATAGGCTTAGCTCAATTTGAAAATCGAAAGGCTAGAGCATCATTAGGGAATATGCCTAAGCAAGCCAACAGGATGATCCAATTCCTCAACACTCATACCAAAGAGCAATTGGGAGCAATAAGTATTAGGAACAGGATTGATACTACCTTACTAGTAAATAGAGTGCTGACCCTAAGGAATTTTGTGCAAACTCTAGAGAGAAAATGCCAGCAAATGCAAGCAGAGGTAAATGAGTTCAGAATAAAGTTTGCAGCATTACAAAGCAGAGGGCTACCAAGTTTAGTAACTAGCGCTGGAAGACTGTTGTCACATGAACATTATGCCAACAGGGTAAACAACTATGCCTCCAATCAAATCACAGTATCCTCGAGCACATCAGAGGAAACAGGGCCTCCATCTGGACAGAGTCTCTATGACAAACTAGAAAACCTATTTTACATTGAGCATGAGATAAACCATCTCTTTGAAGTCCAGCCAAACTTTTATAGATACACTGAAGCTGATGAAACATTGATAAAGTTACAAAGACATCAGCTGCCTACAGAATGGAGACATTGCTCAGGCGATCTTGTTTATGAATTCTTTTTTAATCAGCTACAGGTCAGCACATACAGATAGCACGATCCCCCTATCAAAGGGAAGAAAAATCAGCACAAGGCAGAAACGGAATGGTCACTACAGCTCAATGAATGCAAAGAAACCAAGCATTGATCATGAAGACCAAGACAGCAACAAACAACGTACTAGCAAGAGGACAACAAACACAGAATGAATGCGCAGCAATCAGCCAACTCACACAGCCCAGAAAAGTCAAAATATCTCTGACTAATTGGACAGCTAGCACATTCATATTTATTACAACATTTATTCCCTCATTTACTACTTCTTAAGAGTTGGTAAAGAAAGTTATGAGTTCAAAGACTTATCTTCATGATATTTTGTATCTCCCTTTTGTATAAATACCTCCCCATAATATGTATTTGGGGTTGGTGATTTTCTTTCTAAGCTACGCTGTAATTTCTGAGACTATCTAATACAAATGGCTGTTGAAGTTCATGGTTTCTGCGCTGTTTGAATGTGGAAATGATGGTCTGGGACATGCTACAGGATTCCTGTGTCACTCTATGGAACAATAAGTTATTCTAAACGCTGTTTTATGTTTTCTGTGTTTGTAAAATGTCATCTATGTTCCATAATCTTAGTAGTAGAGAAGAAGAATAGCCCAGGATTTGTTTAAATGCACCCTGTGCTCAATCCCTGCTATTAATAATGTTTTCTTCAGAATTAGCCACAAAAATGAATTCTTAACTGCTCATGTTTGCACTAATTCCTTTCATTTTGAATATTGTTTAGGAATTCTTTGTTGCTCCTAATCTATATTCATACACGTTCCCTCTGCCAGTATAATGAAAGATCCTTAACTGCCTTTCATTCCTTGACTTCATTCCACCAATTTCTAGATTTGAAAATTGTTCCAGAACTGCCCATCTCGCTTTGTAGTATTGGCTTTACACTAGTAGTATAGGGGCCTAACATGATCAACCAGAATTAATTTTTGGTCTTGAAATCAATGGTAAAACAGTAGATGGAGGAGTTCCTCCATTCTATGTGAGCTTGAACATTCATGACAAAGTCCTGCATAATGCTATGTTTGATTCGGGAACTTGCCATAACCTAATGCCAAAATTTGTGATGGAAAGACTGGACCTAGACATCACAAGACCCTACAAAGATTTGTTCTCATTTGATTCCAGTTAGGTCAGGTGTCTAGGCCTAATCAAAGACCTTTTTGTATCCTTAGTCCAATATCCCGCCAAAAAAATCTTGATGGATGTCGTGGTAGCTGATATTCCACCCAAGTATGGTATGCTTTTGTCAAGATCTTGGGGTGCAAAACTCCAAGGATCTTTGCAACTAGACATGTCCTATGCCACTATTTCAGTCTTTGGCCAGCCAAAGAGATTATACCGGGAAACACTAATGAAATATGTGGTTAGCAGTCAAGAAAAACCCCAAAACTTCCCCATCTATTCTATGCATTCCGACATGGATTCATTCATCTTATACAATGTTGGGATGTGTTCCACAACTGATATCAAACTCATAGAAGCAACACCAACACAAAGCATAGAAGAAAAATCTAGTACCCAAGATCAAAAAACTATTGTTATGATTGATGCAACAAAGGGAAATGATATATCACGTGACATACCACATGAGTTACATGAGCCAAATCTGCTCGCTGAACGAGCTTCTAAAATTCTTAAGGCTAATCATGACCAAGAAATCTTATGGTACTTGGAGTTTGATGGTTCTATCAAAATTAGGAGTAGGGGCAGGGGTTTGGATTCACAATATGAAAAATGACCATGCTGAAGGACATGCATATAGATTAAATTTCAGATGCACAAACAATATAGCCAAATATGAAGCCCTGTTGTTAGGACTCAAGCTGATCAGAGGTCTAGGGGCAACTAAGGTTTCAATTCTAGGAGATTCAGATCTGATCATACAGCAGATGAAGGGAAACTTTGTTACAAATGATTTAAGGTTGAGGGCTTACAGAGGGGCAGCCATTGAAATTCTTAACACCTTCTCAGAATCTCAACTCACCAAGATTCCTAGAAAGCACAATTTACATGCCCATAGCTTGGCAACTTTTGCCAGCACTTGCAAGCTTCCTTTTGGACCCAACCACCACTTCACTGCTGAAATCAAACATAGGCCTACTGTCCCAGATAATGTCAAAAACTGGCAGGTCTTTGAAAATGATACACAGATAAATAATTTCCTGACTCTGAAGGAGGAATTCTCAAGTATAAACATTGATACAAGTACCATGGATGATCAACAACAGATAGACCAAATTGAACAAAACATATCAGCTGAAACAACAAATCTAATTTTGCACCCAACAACTTTTGATGACAAGAATTTGCAAGAGCTAAAGCAAACAGATTTTGATGAAATAGCTGAGGCAGAAGCTGAAGTAATTGAACTAAAAGATAATTTTCTGCCCACAGGCTTAACTCCTTTGGAGGATTTATTCAATTCAAATGATATTTCAAGGAAGCCAAAAATGCAACCTCTCAATGCAGAAATTGAGGACTGTAACATTAGAACCACACAAAATCCCAAAATGGTAAAGCTCTCTAAAGCACTGCCTGCCGATCAGAGGTTGAAATACATTGATTTGTTTAAAGAGTTCCAAGATGTGTTTTCCTGGAGTTATGAGGATCTCAAATCTTATGATACTTCAGTCATCCAACATACTATACCTTTGAAAGAGAATCAAAAACCTTTTAAACAAAAGCTTAGAAGAGTGAATCCTCTCCTCCATCCCTTAATTGAAAAAGAAGTTAAGCATATGTATGAAGCTAGAACCATTGCACCTATCAGGTTCTGAGAGTGGATTTCAAATCTAGTCCCTACTAGGAAGAAAACGGGAGAGATACGATTGTGTGTTGACCTAAGAAATTTGAATAAAGTCTCTCTCAAAGACCATTACCCTTTACCAAAAATGGATCATATCCTACAAAGGGTAGTGGGAGCCTCTAGGATCTCATTTCTAAATGGATTCTCAGGATTCAATCAGATCTTAGTACACCCAGATGATCAAGACAAAACTGCCTTTACAACACCTTAGGGAACCTTTAAATATGTCAAAATGCCTTTTGGACTCAAGAATGCAGGGGCCACTTTTCAAAGAGAAATGGACATAGCCTTTTCCAAAGAGATCCATGATTTCTTAGTCATATACCTTGATGATCTCACTGCTTTTTCAAAATCAGACCAAGAACATTTAGAACACTTAAGGCAAGTGTTCCTAATTTGCAGAAAATATGGCATATCATTGAACCCAAAGAAATCACTGTTTGGCCTAGAAGAAGGCAAGCTCCTAGGTCATATAATCTCAAAAGATGGCATTAGGATTGATCCGGATAGAATTCAAGCTATCCTTCAAGTGCCTCATCCAAGGAACATCAAAGAACTGCAAGCTTTTTTAGGAAAGATCAATTTCCTAAGAAGGTTCATTCCCAATTTGGCTGAGCTTATAAGACTGTTAAATAATATGCTGAAGAAATATTCTAAAGTCAAATGGACGATGGAAGCTAAACAAGCCTTTGAGGACATCAAAACAGCTTTGACAAAAACACCAGTCCTCACAAGTCCCAAGTTTGATAGAGATTTCATCATTTTTTCCTTTGCATCTGAGCATACAATTGCTGTTGTCCTATTACAAAAAGATGACCAAGGATGTGAGAAGCCCATTGCTTTCTTTAGCAAAGCCCTTAGAGATGCTCCCTTGAAATACCAGATCATGGAAAAACAAGCTTATGCCCTTGTAAAAGCCATCAAGGATTTCAGAGTTTATATCTTATACTCTCATGTGATAGCCTATGTTCCAAATGCTGTGGTAAAGGACATTTTAACTCAAGAAGGAATTGAAGGTAAGAGGGGCAAATGGATAGCCAATATTTTAGAGTATGACATTGAAATCAAGCCTACAAAACTGATAAAAGGACAAGGGCTAGCCAAATTAATGACTGAAACCAACTTTCAAGCCCTTGATATCAATGAACTGGACAACGAACAGGAGATGGCGACTCCACAGATCAATCAAGCCTTTTTACAATCACCTTGGTATGCTGACATATGTTTTGTATTATTAAACCTGCAAGCTCCTCCAGGGTTGTCCAGGACTAAAAAGAGATTCTTGAAAATGAAAGCATCAAAGTTTTGTATTAAAGATAATTTGTTGTTTCGGAAAAATCATGAAGGTATTTTGCTTAATTGCCTAACATCGGATGAAACTGACAAAGTTCTCAAGGAATTTCATTCAAGGGACTATGGAGGGCACCTGTATTGGAAATCAACAACTGATAAGATTCTAAGAGCCGGTTTCTATTGGCCTTCCCTGTTTGCTGATATGAAAAAATTTGTAATGTCTTGCCATAAATGCCAGATCTTTGAAGGCAAGAGAAAGCTGTTACCTTTACCCCTCAAACCTATTTCAACTAAAAGACCATTTCAGCAATGGGGTTTAGACTTCATTGGTGAAATCCACCCTTCATCCTCTGGTCAACACAGGTGGATTTTGACTGCCACAGACTATTTTACCAAATGGATAGAAGCCATCCCTTGTAGGCAAGCCAACGACTCAATCATCATGCAATTCTTAGAAACCAACATCTTGTCTAGATTTGGTTGTCCAGAAAAAATTATTATAGACAATTTTGTTGCAGTCAAATCCAAAAGAATGATCAACTTTTGCCACAAATACCACATTACCTTGGGCCACTCCACAACCTATTATCCTCAAGGTAATGGCCTAGCTGAGTCATCCAACAAAAGCCTCATCAACATCATCAAAAAGGTATTGGAGGAGAACAAAAAGAATTGGCATAAAAAACTTGTGAATGCACTATGGGCAGACAGATTGACCACCAAAAGATCCATTGGAACAAGTCCATATGAATTGGTATATGGTCTGGAGGCAGTCTTCCCCTCCTCTTTGGGAATCCCTGTAACCAAATTACTGCAAGAAATTCAAGCAGAACCCAATAATATTCAAAGAAGGATCAATCAAACTATTCACTTACATCAGACAAGAGAGGAAGTATACCAGAGAACCCAGGTTCTACAAGATAAACTCAAGAAGATCTTTGATAGAAGAACAAAGGCTGATGACTTCTGCATAGGAAACAAAGTACTGAGATGGGATTCTAGAAGAGAAGATAAAGGGAAACATGGGAAATTTGATTTTCTTTGGAAAGGACCATATGTTATTCATGTTGTACAAGGTAACAACACCTATTTTCTGAAGAGTTTGGATGGTAAAGATAATGAGGAAGGTCCAGTCAATGGACGAATGCTCAAGCATTATTTTGATTCCCTTTGATCAACATAACACGACTGTATATTGTACATAAATATTTGTATTTCCATCAGTTTTTATTTACAGCAATTAGATAAGGAACAACATGCAGCAGATTTTGAGCTAAAAGTCAAGGAATTACACCACTTTAGGTGTGCATTTTGAAATTACCACAAGAGATCAAGAAGAAAGCTTGGGATTTATAAAGGTGATAATAAACACTCAGAAAAACCAGCAAAGACAGAGCTGTAACTTTGCACCAATCAGCTCATAAAGACTACACACATGCTACAAAGATTCAGATCATTTGTTTCCAATGGATGGAAGTTTTGAATTACAGCAGCCAACTGAGAATAAGGAAATCTGACCTGTTTTTCTTGGCTTTTCACCAGGAAAAGCCATCCCCAAGTGGAGACATAGTTAGGTTCTTATACCAATAGGTTTCTTTATTCATGATTGACTATGGAAGTGCCAAAAATGTTCATCCTTGCATACTGCAATGGTTCCATATTTTGTGAAACAAAGAAAGAAAATTAAAAAATGAAAAGAGGGTATGCCCGAAAAGAATAATCAGAGGGCAAAAAGAGTAAATTGGTCAGAAACAATAAAAGAAAATGAACCCCAAAGAAAGACCAGGAAAGTGACCAGTCAAAATGCCACTGCTATCTTATGTACAAGTTCACAATCTGCAGATATGGTTGCTTACAACACTTGATGGGTGGCCCAATAGTTAAATCTGGACCATTGCATGTTTAAATTACTTGTTGTAGAATAGAGAATGAATAGCTGTCCAAACAGTCCCAGCTTGGCAGATGAGTAGAGAGGTAGAGAAATTAAGGAGCCCAACTGCTTAATCTGGGCCCTTGGAAGAGATAAGGGTACATTTAGATAGGAGGGCAGTCAAAAGAAAAGAGGAACTTCAGGGTTTGCTAGTTCAAGTGCACCCAATCAAAAGGAAGAAAAAATGTTACGTGTATTAGGCAGGGTAGGTAGTTTGAGGTTGCAGAAGCAGGTGGGTGCTCACTTTTGGTCTTGTTAACAAAGACTCATCTCATAAATGGCATTGGTACCATGGCAGTTGTTTGTTTGCAGAACAGTGGAAGCATGACTAATTTCCCCTTCATTCCCCAGAAGTTATTTACTAACATCCCCTCAAGGACCTTGGGATCTCCCCAGTAGTCCTATTTTACTTCATTCTATGAGAAATACTAAGTTAAACTCTCAGTTTGCTTAGTAGAAAGAAGCCACATTTCTTGTGTAAAAATCATCATTCCACATTCCTCTCATTTTCTTATGCCTAAGTTTTCACTTTATAAACTTGGCATTTACTTATGCAGTCTCACTCCGTAAAATCATATTAACGCCTAACTTTATTATTTAGCTCCCTCAGGAATTTTCCCACCCTTATTTTTACAAAAAACTATATTAAAAACCCAAAAAATGTAAATATCCCCACCCCTTGGCACTATAGCCATATAATACAAAGTTTGAGAAATGCTAGGCCCATTTGGGGCCTTGTTATTAGCCCTTCAACGTCCAAAACTTGGGATTAACTTAACATTTGGTTAAATTAATAACCATAGTCCGCCCCCACACATAAACTTAGCCTCAATACCCTCCGCGCTTGTATATTTTGGGATTGACTTAATATTCGATTAAACCAATAACCACGCCCACGCAAACATAAAACCAACAATCCAAAGTTTTAAACCCCCCCCACCCCACCCCGCCCCCATGACATATTATAACATTAAATACGGGAGGGTCCCCGCACCATACCGTACCCACAACTAAGCATCCCGTCAACCCTCTGATCTACTCTTCCAGATCCGACGGCCCTCGCCGATATCGGAGCGACCCCGCTGTACGAGGGTTAGATCCCGATAGAAGGCGGTTTTGACGTCGTACGTGGGGACGCGTGGCCCATTCTGATTGCATCGGGCCCGCACTGACACATACCGCCCCCGTACCAAAGGCGGTCAGATACCAAACCACTTACCGCCTGTCCTCCCCGCCGCCACGTCACTATCCTCGTCAGCTTCCACGTCATCGCCCCGTACCCACTACGTGCCAAATTATATCATGCTGACCTCATCCTCGAAAAACGCCAAAAGCGCCAAAATGTCCAAAATTCGATAAAAAGTCGCGAAAACGACTATTTTGTTTGTTTTTAATTGTGCGCCCCTGGAGCCTTTTGCATGAAATTTTACGTTCAAATCGCCTAACAACCTACACAGTGCATCACCTGGCGAATTCGCCTCCATAGTCCGACCTTGCAACTTGAAGTTGTACCTGGTAACAATTCTCTGTGCCATATAAACAGGTATTTACCATCTGTTCACCTACAAACCCTGTTTTCCGCAGTTTATCCATTAAAGTTGTTTGAACACCTGTGAATTCAAACCAAAAGGCACTTGAGCTCCTGAAATTCCACCTGTTAACTCATTTATTGACCCTTTGTTCAAGTGCAACTGGGCAAATTTTCCCTCCTCTCCAAAATCGCCATTGAGGCTCGAAATCCAGCTCCAGTTAGCGCGCAAACCACTAAAGACTATCTGCAAAATCCCTGCTATCTCCATTTCTTGCAAGCTTACTTGTTGCAGAGCCCTGCATACTCTTTATTCCCCTTAAACTCTACTCAACAGGAACATATTTGCACAGAACTCAAAACTGTAAATTCCTTGCCAAAAAACCACTGACAAGACTCTATTTTCCTGTTGAAGTATACACCAAATTGAATTATAATCCCAGTAAAATCATGGGGGCCCCATTTGCCCTCAGTATTGCACCACTAAATGCACCCCATAGAGAGTTAGAATGGATACCTCTAGCAGACAGAGACTACAAATCGCTAATATGGAGGGAATCAAGCCTCACCTTCAGGCCTTCTGTGAGATAAGGAATAAATTCAGAAACAAAGCTGACCTATTGGGAATATGGAAATCCAACATGCCAATGTACTACTTGCCCTCAGTAAATGTCTTCCCTGACCTCATCCATCAGTGGTGTGCAAATTATGAGCCTTCTCAAAGGGCAGTGATGGACCCTGCTGGAAATGTCCTCGTTTACATTACTCCTCAGTCCATAAATGAGATGCTGCAATTCAATCCAACTCAGCCTTTGGTCCCCCTTTCCACGAAAAATCTACTAGATCAAGCCTCAAAGTTGCCCTCTGCAGAAATTGACCAAGTTGCCAAGCTGTTTATGCCATCAGACTGCTACTCCAGATTTACAATTCCCTATCACTATGCTTGGTTTACTGAGGAGGGAAAATTGCTCATAGACATGATCTCCTACATCCTGGGATTCATAACAAGTGAAATTGTAGATGAAACTTTATTTGCCTTGATGTCTATCTTCACTCCAGGACAACCCCCTGCTGTCAAGTATGACTATGCCACCTTCATAGCCAACAAGATTCATGAGCAGTTCATGAACTTAGAGAGGGAAAGGGTATTCAAATACACCTCATATATCTATCATTTGCTGCTATATTATCAGTATGAAAGTTTCTCGATTTTCCTTAAGAAATTGGATGCTACAGGGGGAGTGAAGGTCTGTCATATTTTGGTCCTCAGTGTTCCATCATGTTAATCTCTCCCCCTACACATACTGTGAGTTCATTGACCTGTTTGTCTACCCAGCAACTTGCCTTTTATCAGCAGATCCTCCTCCTAGGCTCACTGCTGAAATGTAGAGAATTCTGCACCTCTCAAAAGGATACAGCATTGGTGACTGGTATTACTACCAAAACCACACTGTAACAAGGATCTATGGTTGTGAATTAGCCCCATGCAGACTACCAAAATATGTCCCCATGAGACTCTTTGCCTTGGAATACTACAGGCAGTTCAACAGTGCAGACTTAAAGAACTTCTATGGTGCTTGGAAGAAGGCACAGCTTAAAATTAGACATCAATTAGGCCCCTTTATTTTTAATAAAAGGGAAGAAGCATGGAAGGATGCTGATGAGATTCTGAGAGAAAAACTCAAGCTCAAACTGAGTTTCTATTGGTCGCCATATGACCCTAAACACTTTATAAGCTTTAGAAGAGTTAAGAACAAGCTCACAGGGTATCCCACCACAGAATCCCTGAAATTGAACAATTTCCAACCAACAAGAACGGGTAGAGGGCACATTAGTGGAAGAGCTTACTGAAGAAGAGATAACAGAAAAAGAAATCAAGAACCTTGAAAAATCAGTTGGCTTGGAATGTTTTGGACAGGTGTTTTTCACAGCTCCTCGACACCTTGGAGAAGGCACCTCATCTGCCAGAGCTTCCCAATAGCCTGCCCAAGAAAGTGGTCCACAAGGAGGAACATCTAAAGGTAAGGAGGTGGAGGATTCAGAACAACAAGTGCACCATTCTAAGTAGCAAGAGACAATGGCAGACTAGCCAGTTTCTACAGATGAACAGAGTCAAGGGCAAGACCCTTCAACTCAACCAAAGGTGATGGAAGTTCCTGTATTACATACTCCTCTTAATGAGGAAAGGGCCAAGAAAAGAGATAGACAGGAAGAGACTCCTACAGGGACATCTGTAAATCAGCAAGGAGAAAAGAGACAGAGATTGAATCCTTATTCAGAAGAAGAAATGCCAAAGGGGCCAACTGAACAGCAAGTTCCCCCAAGCATGGAAATGTCAGCCAGCTCCTTCCAGCCAGAGCAAGAAAGACAACAGGGGGTGGAGGTAACATCTACCAGGCAACAAAGGAGACAGGGCTCGGATTTTAAGAAGGCATTCATTGATATTAAGGCTAGAAATGAGCCAGTGAGGTACCAGCTCTACAACCAGTTGCTAAGGATGGCTCCCACTAATCAACAAAGGCTAATGGCAGCCTATGACATCCAAGACGGCAAAATGACTCTTATTCATTTCAGACATATAATGTAGGAAACACAATCAGCTGCTGACTATATCAGAACCAATCTGGAAGTTCTCGCTAAAGACATCCATCCGATGGACCAGAATGAATTGCACAAGAAGACCGAGGAAATGGTATATTCTACCTTGGCAGACAAAACATTGTTGGCCCATAGATTGAAAAACTCCCTGCACAATACTTCTGCCCAACTGATATTAGAGAAGGCCTCCTCGCAGGCCAAGGACAATAGAATCAAGTCCTTGAGGAGATTATTATAGAGTTGGGACATGATCCCTAGGATTCGAAAGGAATTCATGCCTTCATCAAAAAGAAAGAGGAAGACATAGCATCCCTCAAAAGACAACTCATGCTGTCAGCTACACTACATCCTCAAGCCACAGAGATAGCACAACAAAAAGAAGAGCATGATGTGGTAAATTTGCTTATGAGCTTGCATAAAAGGTCGATAGAAACAGAGAGTGCCTTGGAGGCATCATTGCAAAGAACACAGGGAGAGTTGGCCTCTCAGCCAATTCAAACAACTCACACTCTTACAGTTGCTCCTCCTATGGCCACCATAACAGTCCCTCCCATTGATCCAACATCCATAGCAGGTACCTCAAGTTCAGCACCAGTTTCAGCAGCGACTACAGCAACAGCAGAGCAAGAGACCAGCTTGAGTATGGAGGGGATGATGAAAGAAATAAAAGCCCTGGAAGTACAGATGGTAGAATTGAAAGAGGCCAAAGAAAAGCTGGCTAAAATTGAGGAAAGATATGACAAGTCAAAGCAGGATGTAGCTGAGAAGACAAGGGAAGTGAAAACCCTGGAAAAAAGAATAAAGGAGCTAGAGAAAGAGCTTACTCTTGATAGGACCTTAGCTGAGGTCAAGAAAATTTTGTGGGCCAAGATTGGCCAATCCATTACAGACCAGTGGCAATCAATTGAGACCATACATGAGCAAATGGACTTGATAGGCTTAGCTCAATTTGAAAATCAAAAGGCTAGAGCTTCTTTAGGAAATATGCCTGAGCAAGCCAACAGAATGATCCAATTCCTCAACACTCATACCAAAGAGCAATTGGCAGCAATAGGTATCAGGAACAGGACTGATACTATCTTACTAGTAAAAAGAGTGCTGACCCTAAGGAATTTTGTGCAAACTGTAGAGAGAAAATGCCAAGAAATGCAAGCAGAGGTAAATGAGTTTAGAATAATGTTTGCAGCATTACAGAGCAGAGGGCTACCATGTTTAGTAACTAGTGCCGGAAGACTGCTGTCACATGAACATTATGCCAACAGGGTAAACAACTATGCCTCCAATCAAATCACAGCCTCCTCGAGCACATCAGAGGAAACATGGCCTCCATCTAGACAGAGTCACTATGACAAACTAGAAAACTTGCTTTACATTGAGCATGAGATAAACCATCTCTTTGAAGTCCAGCCAAACTTTTATAGATACACTGAAGCTGATGAGACTGATAAAGATACAAAGACATCAGCTGCCTACAGAAGATTGGTGGAAAGGAATGATGGAGACATTGCTCAGGTGATCTTGTTTATTAATTCTTTTTTGATCAGCTACAGGTCAGCATATACAGATAGCACAGTCCGCCTGTCAAAGGGAAGAAAAAGCAGCGCAAGGCAGAAATGGAATGGTCACTATATCTCAATGAATGCAAAGAAACCAAGCATTGATGATGAAGACCAAGACAGCAACAAACAACGTACCAGCAATAGGACAGCAAACACAAAATGAATGCGTAGCAATCAGCGAACTCACACAGCCCAGAAAAGTCAAAATAGCTCTGACTAATTGGACAGCTAGCACATTCATATTTATTACAACATTTATTCCCTCATTTACTACTTCTTAAGAGTTGGTAAATAAAGTTATGAGTTCAAAGACTTATCTTCATGATATTTTGTATCTCCCTTTTGTATAAATACCTCCCCATAATATGTATTTGGGGCTGGTGATTTTCTTTCTAAGCTACGCTATAATTTTTGGGACTATCTAATACAAATGGTTGTTGAAGTTCATGGTCTCTGCGCTGTTTGAATGTGGAAATGATGGTCTGGGACATGCTACGGGATTCCTGTGTCACTCTATGGAACAATAAGTTATTCTAAACTCTGTTCTATGTTTTCTGTGTTTGTAAAATGTCATCTATGTTCCATAATCTTAGTAACAGAGAAGAATAATAGCCCAGGATTTGTTTAAATGCACCCTGTGCTCAATCTCTGCTATTAATTATGTTTTCTTCAGAATTAGCCACAAATATGAATTCTTAACTGCTCATGTTTGCACTAATTCCATTCATTTTGAATATTGTTTAGGAATTCTTTGTTGCTCCTGAATAATATTCATACACTTTCCCTCTACCAGCATAATGAATGATCCTTAACTGCCTTTCATTCCCTGACTTCATTCCACCAATTTCCAGATTTGAAAATTGTTCCAGAACTGCCTCTCGCTCTGTAGTATTTCCTTTAGCCAGGAAACACTTTCAACTGTACACCACCATAGACTCCATAGCCCAGTGGAATAGACTATCTTAGACTTGCATCTCGGCTCTGCTTGAAATCACCATCCAACAAACTTAAAACAAAAACTTGTGCATGATAACTAACCTAAAATACTCCAAAAACAAAGGTAAATTACAAAGAGAGAGCCCTCTCTAGTTGCAGGTAGGCTAGGACCTGCGGCTAAAAGATTGGTTAGTGGTTACCTCGGCCATATTCCCTACAGGAGGCAGGGAACAACCTGAGTGATAACAGGTCCCTTCACTTCTAACTTAATTCTTTGAATTATTCGGATTGGTATGACTCCCTCGCATTAAAAAATTCAGTCTAATTATTAAAACTCAACCTTAGCAGTGGCTTATGAACGAATGATTGGGATGGCATTCTTAACTTTTTCTTTGATCTCAATCCTTCAAATGTCCTTTTTAGTTCCCGTATCAACAGTTTTATGACTGATATAACCCAATAGTGAGAGTTAGCTAGCCTCATGCCCATCTTGTTTTGACTTGGATTCCCCTGTGCTGCTGGGTTTGAGCTTATTTTTTTATATATTATTGATTTTAAAATATCTATATAATTTTTTTGTATTTTATACAATAAAAATTCTAAAATATTTTTTTTTTTTCAAGCATGGTAGGATTTTCTATTTTTTAGTTTTTACATGTCCATTATTCACCTCATTTCCGGGGAAGGTAGCACAAGAATCGAACCCAAAATCTCTGATTTAATGAGCCTTCATTTCCACTGCCATATATATATATATATATATATATATATTCATTCTACGTAAAATAATTCAAAATTAAATAATAATTAAAATTATAGAATTAATTTTTTAGGCTTGAACTCAACTTCAGGATAAATAATTCCTCACTATAAGGGCTAATCGAGCTAACCCATGGGCTTACAAAATCAATTATATATTATTTTATATATATATATATGAATAATTAAAAAAATCACTCCTAATTAAAAAAATATTATTCTTTATATTCATCTATAATTATTTCAATATCTAAATAATAAAGTGTTAGACAATAGAATACATTTTAAAGGCAATTGTAAGCTGTTACATCAACTTACGAAAAACAAAATCTAATTATTTTAGTTATGAATCGCCAAAAACGAAAATAGAGGCAGTACCTGTTATTTCCATAATAAAATATCGTTTGTTTACGGGTGAAGGTTGAAATATAATTTAGATATATTGTTAAAATAATTAAAATAAAAATAAAAATTAATTATTTAAGCTAAGAAAAGGAGATAGTTGAAATTTAAAATATAAATTATATATATTTTGAAAATATTATATATATTATAAAAAAAAATATGTTTCTTTCAGCAAAAATGATTTAGTAGTAAATTCATAATGGAAAATTCAAAAACTAAGAAATAAAACAATGTTTAGAAATGTTATAGTAATATATTAATTAAATTTTTCAAATTAAATAATTTATATAAGGCTAGAATATTATATATATTAAATAAAAAGTCTGCAAAAATGTAATAATAATTGTATATATTATATAATTAATATACTAATATAATAGATTAATTTTTATAATTTTAATATTTTTAGAATGTCAAATTTATTGTTGTAATTAAAAGAAAAATTAAGTAATGAAAAATCAGAATCTCCACAGGAAATTTATTATCCAACTCAAACAAACAAAAAAACTTAAAATATATAAGAGTTAAATACAAAAAAAAATCCAAAACGTTTAATAATTAAAACTTCAACCGTGTAATATCGATGAATCTCACACATAATCTTCCACATACATACAAAACACTTAAAATATATAATGGTTAAATACCAAAAATTCCAAAACGTTTAATAATTAAACTTCAATCGTGTAATATCGATGCATCTGACATAATTTTTCACATCCACATTTATGATTTAATAATATGGAAAAGGATTGTATTTATTAAATACGTGGACATGCTTTCGATTGTTGATGCCAATATTTAGTTAGGGTTTAGAAACGATCTGAACTCCCTGATGACCCATTCTCCTTGTCATAAGAAAAATGCGGATATCCTTGTCTATTTATGGAGCCATACTATTGGTATTTCTTTCGTGCCTATTGACTATGATCGATGCAATTTGAAACAAGGAGGGTTGTGCTGTAGCTAGTCCTTGCCGTAAGCGGAAGAAACAGGGGAATAATCTCCAAAGCACGAGTTTCGGAGAGTTGTAGAGTGTGTCTACACGCAATCTATCTGCTACTAGAGAGTAATCAATCGTATAATGATATTACTGTACAAGGTTCTAAGGAAACAAATGTAGAGCTTATGCCTCTGGTCTCTATTAAGGAACTAAATTACATCTTGAAGAATAAGAAATAGTGAAGATAAGGTGCATTGTTTGCAGTTTACTTTTTGTTATCTTTAGCACAATCTTTTAAGCGGGAACTTTTCTTGTTCAAATTGAAAATATTAATTCTCGAACTACACACTGAAAGTAACTTTTGAAGAGTTTAGAGAGAAGGACTTAAGCGGAAACTTTTCTTGTTCAAATTAAAAATAGTAGTTCTTGAACTACACAGTAAAAGTAACTTTTGAAGAGTTTAGAGAGATGGACCCAAGCAAGCTAAGTAGGAGAAAGTCAAAGAAAAAAATGTCCCACATCACAAGGTCTTAACAGTCCAAATTGGAAAAAGCTAATGTACTAGTCTAAAGCACTAGAAAAAGACCCATCTACATAGAGTAAGCTAGTGAGCTAAGTTAATTGATCCACTAGTTATACATGAAAGCGAGTTACTTCTTAGAACACCAATTAGAGTGTACATTTAGTAGCACAATTTACAATTTTAAAGCAATTAAAAAAATGGTAACTCTACTCTTGTAGTTAAAGAACTGGTAACTCAATATGAAACTAGTAAGAGCAAACCCTAAAATAGAAAAGAGTAACCCTAAGCCTATGCATCCACTGTGTCAAAGAATCTTAATACACGCTTTCTACGATTTCTGCTACATCTTCTCAAAGATTAACCCTAAGCCTATGCATCCAATGTGTCGAAGAGTCTTAATACACACTTTCTAGGATTTCTCCTATATATTCTCAAAAGGTCGTAGTGTAGTGGCACATTTCCAATGTTTTTTCTTGGCCATTGAAACATCTTGGCTTGTCATGTTATGGGATTCCTTGTTCTAGAGAACTGAATTCAATAATGTTTGACCCTTTGAACATTGCCATATTACTGATCTAATCACATACAACTTTAATGATTATGTTTTTGTACCTATTGTGTTGTAGTGCATCATGTTGAGAATGCAACAAGATGATGGAGCTTGGTGGAAAGAAGTCGCCTTCACTAAGTGGGCCCGCAGGGTATTTTTGGTGCAAAGTCTATTTTTAGACTATGTCTATTTTTAGACATATGGATCATGGTCTATGTGTTGTAGGATGTTGTTTATGGATGATTGGTCATGTTGGGAAAAATAGACGGACTTCTATTTCTGGTTCACAGCGGAGTGATCAGAGTCTATTTTTAGACTGCCAGGCTAAAAATAGAAAAGTAGAATATTATTGTCTCATAATAATATTTAGACTGTAAACATTATCTTATTCTCTTGGAGCACTTCAGTTTGAGCTGCAGATGTGGCACATGCAGCTGTCATAAGGAAATACGCTTTTCTTGTGGGTCAGTTGAGCTATTGCATGCATGACGTCAGTTAGAACTCATGCATGTGAGTTTTGTGGAGTTGGATGTGGAGTTGATGGAGTTGTGTTCAGTTTGACTTGGTTAAACTAGTTGTAATTAGTCTAACTGAAAATAGACTAGTGATGAGTGATGTGAATTAATTGATTAAATTAATTCACTAATTATTAACTCATAATGCAACTGAAGAATATATCAGTTAACTCAGTGCATATACAATTCAGTGGAGACAGGTGTTAGAGTTTGAGATTGCTATAAGTTGTGACTATAGTTGTGCATGAGATCTTGCACAATCAATGGATTGAGTATGCCCATGAGGATTCCATAGTATATTCCCAGTGATATAGCCTGTGCTCACGTGATTTTCAGGGTGGGTGATTTTCACTTGGTATTGTGCAATAGAGGCAAGCAAAGCAGTGGAGAAGATTTGAACCTCTGACTTGTTCGGATCTAAGCTAGTTTTGTGTGTAACAGGTGGAGATAGTGTTGGATACTTGAGAGGAGTATTGTACTATGTATTGCTACATGTTCTCAATCATTAATATACAGATAGTGTGGGGTTTTCAGCTGTAAGCTTTCCCTGGGTTACATACTGTGTTAATGTGTGCATGCTATTGATGTTACATTGTTTTTGATGTTGCTAAAATGATGATCAACGTAGAGGAGATTATGTATTGTGCATGTATTCCACAATAGTGTATAATCGGGATAATGTCTGTGAATAAGTGTTTATTATTCAAAATTTCTACACATCACATGTGGATGATCTAATCACATATAATCCATTAGTTATGCATGAAAGAGCATGATCAAGTGGAAGCTTTTTTCAGTTCTTGAACTACACAAAGAAACTAAATTTTGAAGAGTTTAGAGAGATGGACCCAAGCAAGCTAAGCAGGAGAGAACCATAACAGAAGAAAACCCAATTGCCTTTATCTAGAAAAAAGAGGGGATATCTTTGTATGGTTTTTCGCACAGGGCAAGGTCTAAACAGTGGAAAACCTTAGATCGAGATGACAACAGTCTACTAAAGTCATTCAAACTACTCCATAGCAAATTGGAAGAAAGATGACGTGCTCTCGTAACTCAATATGAAAATAGTGAGAGAAAAACCTAAAATAGAAAACAGGAACCCTAAGGCTATGAATCCAATCCATCAAAGCTTCTTCTATTCAAGCATTGATGTCGTAATCTTATGGGAATACATTGAGGCCTAGTTTAACGTATACAATGAATACTAGATGTGTTAAGCTTTCTCATATTACTAGTACGGTTTCAATTCCATAGTTTGAGTCACCATATTGAGTTATGTATTATCCATATCAAGTTCTAAGTCATGACATGTGCCTTATGTTTTTGCAATAAAGGAGTAGGATTTAATTTGCAAATGCACATTTGATGAATTAAGATTCTTGACCAAAACTTTCATTTCGTTGAAGAGCTAACGTTTTGGATCAAAACCTAGAAACATTATGTCTACTCAAATATGAGAACCTGCATTTTGTTAAAGAATTGAGGCTCTTTCCAATCTTAGACTTTTGAGTTTCATGAGTTCATATGGTTTAGCTGCTACAAAATCCATTGCTAAGAAGAAGAAACAAAGAGAGAAATATAACAGGTCAAACACTAAAGGATTTTTCATTGCTTGTTGAATTAGTCTACTCACACCAACATGACATCGAGCACTTCCTTGGGAACATTAATCTGTTGGTTTGTATTTTCTTCAGAAATACTAAACAAAGGCTTCCTGGTTCTAGAAATTGCTCCTGATGAAGCTTTACCCCGATATTGTCATTATTATGATTGTAGTTATTAATGATGGTGTAGTCCTAAAGCCTTGCAAATAAACCTTGATTCTTGACATGTTGTTGTAGACAATGAATACCTTCAACCTTTATCTGCTACAAAGATATTTTATAATTTCATAAATTCCACCATGCAAGCCTTCTTGCCATCAAAGCACAAACCATTATGCTAAAAAAATTCTTCACATGAGACAAACCCCATAGGCATTTTTGATAATGGAGAATGGTCTGTAGATTGAGATGATTAGAGTTACAGAGTAACACTTGACAGAGATGGAGAAAATGATCATAATGCACTGAACAAGGCATGGAGAGTAAGTCTAGAGTCTTGAGAGGAGGAAACAGGGATATAATGGCAGAGTGTCAGAGTAATTCCTGAAGACACTTATCGGATGGATAGCTTAACTATTGTATAGACTATGCTTGCTGTGGAAGTTATTTTTCTCTTTTTCTACCAGTCTTATGGATGCACGAGTGAGCTTTCATGTCACAAAGGTGAAGTGAAATAAGAGCACAACACTATTTTAGTAATCCTTTAGAATGAATTTGTCTCTGAAGTCACTGTAATTGATTATGTGCAACGATTTGATGACTTCGAGGATGAAAAAGGTGGTAATGGTGCAATGCAGATATACATGATCACATAAGGTAGATAAATTTATCAAATAAATCAGATATAAACATAAACAGGAAAATAATCAGATATAAATACACAAGGGTTCATATGCTAAGAGATATATTGCAAATCTTCATAGAAGTTAAGGCTAAGATAAATGGAAGATTTCAAATTTATTTTCAAAGATTTCAACTTTATTTTCAAAGATATTTCAAGTGTTATATTAGAATAAAAATTTGAAAGGCCACTAAAAACATGAATTTGAAATTAAGATTGCAGAAATTTACAATCTGCAAATTAGTAATAAGTGCAAGGAGGTGTTGATTTTATGTTTTTGATATTGAATATTACATTAATAACTTGAATTCTAATCGAAACAAACATGGCCATGAAGCACAATTCTTCGTTGAGATGCCTAAATTTTCGTAGCAGTTTAAAATCAGATTGATTGCTTCACAAGTCCTGTGCAAGATGCAGGACACGTGCAGTGTGGCCAGTAAGTTCACCCACTTTGACCATAGTAGGATATTTCCATAGATAATTGATTTTTACTGAATCGATGGCTGCTCAGGAGCTCCTTTTGATGTTTGTTCCACTGCAGGGCATAAACCTGGATTTCTAGATCAAAAGCTATCAAGACCAATCACAACGTGCAAATATTTGAAACAAAGAAGTTGAGAGTTATATTCCTTACCTGAGATCTTGTGTATTGATTGTTGACACAGGCTCCAGTTTGTGTGTTCCAAAGCTTTATGCAGCGATCAGCTGTGCCTCCACAGGAAGCTAGTAAATTTGCTTGGAAAGGACACCATGCAAGAGCTTTTACAACAACTTGGTGCTTGTCACATCAATGGAGATATTGATTACCCGATGAGGACAATGATGAAATTTCTTTTACATCCCAAATGAGAAGGAGATTATCATTACCTCCACTTGCAAGTTTCTCACTAGAATCTGACCACTTAAGACCACAAACCTCCTAGGAGTGCCCTTGAAACTGGGAAACAATGTGATTCCGTACTCGGACTATAAGAAGAACTTTTGTCAGATTATTTCATGTATATCCTTCATTTTAGTAGTGGAAATGAAGCGACTACCATTTTGATTTCTCTACTCCAAGACTCCCAACCATCCCTAATTTTATACCAGAAAACAAAAAAGTATTTGTAAAACAAGTAACATTGAAACTAGAACCAATACACTTAATCTCTAGATAATTTGGTTACCAGATTCCCTTGATAGTTTCTAAGTCAATAAAATACCATAGGAATAAATATCTTCAGCTCTTAATAACATTGTTCCTACAGACTCTACATAACCCGCAGGCACACCTTCTCTGGAATTTTATATAACGTCTATCCATATTTTTGCATCTTACTGTTTTGTAATTGACTGTCCTTTACACACTCTTGAATGAAGAATAATATCAAGACATTAATCTCAGAGAGCACCAAAAATTCAGTGGAAGACTACAGTGAATAGCAATGATTCCATCTGATATTATTAGTTATTTTAGAGACTAACTTTATTGTTTTCCTTCTTGTGGCAAGTTATATTTGCAAGTTCTTGAACCTCAACAGGTTAAATTCACAAATTTGGGTATTTTGGTTGTACATGATAGAATCACAAACTCTAAGCTCATTATCATCTAAACACTGAGCTAATAAGGCCAGTGATGCCAATGAGAAAGCATAAAAAATACCATACAGTTATATATAAAGATGTGATCAATGATGTCCTCTAGTGTGTGGAAGGGCTTAGGGGGCCTTGTTGTATGATCCTCCAGGATTGCAGTAGCTGTGTTCGATCATTGAGAAGCCCTCGTATTCCAGTATCACCTGAAGTAAAAAATTTGATTTTGAAACACCTAATAGCTAGAAACAACCCAAGAGCTAATGTCAGAAGGGTTAACCCATGGGAAACAACTAGATATGGACCTTTGGCTTTACCTTAAAACTTGCATGACCTCCCAAATAATTATCTGAAGTTGCTACCAAAATATGATGCAGAGAAAGAACAAAATGCACTTAAAAAAGAGGCTAGAAATCTTGTTGAACCATATGATTCTTAAAATTTCATGAGCAAGGTATGATTGCCATAGGTTTACTACAAATTGCATTTGCATCATCCTTTACAAAACCTTAGACTTTCATCTTTTCTTGCTAGAACAAATTTAAGGGCCATAATTACATGCAACATCAAGGAGATAGAAATACACTCCAAAAAAGAACATATACTACTCATTAAAAATATAAAATTACTTAAAAGATTAGTTCTACAGGAATTCATAGCCTCTTAAGAAAAAGATGCAAGTCACTCAGATCGGCCCCACTCCATTTTAAGAAATCATTGCAAATGTAAGTGTTGTAGATTGCGAGAATCAAGAAAAATGTAGTTAAAGGTCCCATATGCAAAAAATAAGGTATCGGGCTCTGTATGTTTATTAATAGGATGCATTAAAGCATTTCAATGACTATGACAATAAACATGCATTTAAATAGCTAGGAATCAAATATTTTTTTTTATGAAAACGGAATCCGGTGCAAGTATGGATTTGTATAAAAGTACTCTGAATTTAGAAAGAGTGAATGGCCACCTATTCCTATCTGAATATGAAATTTAAAAATAGTGAATGCATACCTGTGTGGACTACAAAGTACCTAAATTCAGGTTCTGCGCCATTCAAAAAAAACTATTAAATATGTTGCAATATCATTATCCATGTCGAATCTTCTAAGGCAAACCTGAAAGTATAGACACTAAATTGAAAATGCAATAGTACCTAAGGAGGGACTTCCATAATTGGTATAGTTTTCGAAACACATTTCAAGTATCGAAGTGTCGTCGCCCTATAAAACATTCACAGAGCTGAAAATATAGACACTAGCTTTCGAGGGCCTTGCAAAACACTACTGCCTTCACCAGTTTTCATTTTGTAACCCAATATTTATCAGTTTTTTTTTATTTGTAATAGCTCTGGTAAGCCCTTTTATGCCATTCTTAATAGAATAAATGTAGGGTTGGTTATAGATTTTAAGCTAGTAATGCCTTTCAATGTGCCTATATCTCCTACTGGTGCACTATTTATACTGAGGTTACAATAGACATCACTCCTCACTCTTCCATTTTTGCAACCCATTTAAGTCTTAATCCTTTTGAAAATTGTGCATTATGGTGAAGGAAGGGGATAACTTACCTTGTCATGGTGGAAGGAGATTCTGCGACACTGGTGATGATGAACATCTCTTATATAATAAGGTATAAGATTCATTCTTACGCCTACCATCTTAGAATAGAAGTGAAAGGCAGGAAATGTATAGGCATGATCCATAGACGTATGATGGAATCAGATTTACCAACAAACGTAGAGTCATAGGAAAAGGCTAAGGTACTGGAGGGAACATAAATACCAACAACAAAATGTACGACACCTACAGTAACAAGTTAAGCATCACCAACAAAGACAGATGTTACAGATCTGGTTAACCTCTTTGGAAACAAGATCTCAAGCGAAATTTGTACTGCAAGAATGAAGAATGAATAAAGAGCACATACTTTCAGTAAATTTGTCTTTGTCACCATACAAAAAGAGTTTATAGAGCTACATTAGGTAAAAATAAGTCTCCCCACACTGCAATCTCACAATATTCAACCGTTGTTTCTCTGGTAGCTCTAACACTAAGAACTTCAAACCAACTTTGTAGCAATAAGAATTAGTTGAAAGTTAAGGTTCACAAAGCCATTAAAGTTCTTAAAATATTAAAAATAAAAAGACCTCCATGGACCATGTGGGCCCTCCCATGAACACCACATGCCTTATCTCTTTCTCCATAACATAGCATGTACGGTGTAAACCATGCTACTTAACATTGTATCATTATAATATGTGTGTTGATATGTCAATATGTCAATACAAGAGGTAGAAGGATAATCCAACTTCCCACTGCAGGTGCACCATATTCAACCTCATGGCCTTCTGCACTTTCTCTCAACAATCCCTAAGGATCTACCTGGCTGAGTAGGTGACCCATGGGTGAAGATTGAAGCAAGAAAATACAACCTTGCCCTCGCACTAGATTCCAATTTCCACATACTGTTAAACTACATTCTGGGGTTGTTGGAATGTAGGGTTTCATCAATGGTGGATGCCCATGGTGATACTCATTATTTCCTATGAATATTGAAGAGAAGACTTTATGTTGAAAGGAGAGCTTACAGCTCCAAAATAGAATAACAGAGATGAGAAGCAATATTAGGTTCATTAATGGAGAGAGTAATGTAGGGTTAGGGTATGGAATAGCCATTTCAGTTCGGATTCTAACCACAATCATGTCTGCATCTTATGTGTGTGTGAGAGTCTAGGGAAGAGGTTATATCAATGGAAATGGGATGCCCAACAGTTAAACTATTGTTCCTCAATCTTCAGTTATGTTTGTGAATGAGGAAACTACCATTAATGTCAGTGAAATTAATTATAGTGTAGAATGGAGCACTTCAATTTAGGAAGCGCAACAGGCAGACTTTGATTGAGGAAGCGTTGTAGCAGTCGACTTCAGCAACATCAGAAAAGGTAAGAGAGCTAGTTGCCTCATCATTTTCTTTGCACTCTTCATTTTCTTCGTAATATTCATATCATAGTCTTCATATAACTAGATAAAAAGGCATCAAGGCATCAAGTAAACTCTAGTAACTCAAAAGTATTGGCAGGAATGTGCACTGGTGGGTGGTTGTGAGTGCTAGTGAGCACCGTAAAGTAAGGTAAGTTATTCAAGTATCGTTTGATAGAATAACTTGAAAGATAGAGGCCATAAAAAGAAACCGTTCACATCCTACCCGAAGGCATCCAAAAATTGGCATGTGCATATCCCCCTCTCCCCCGAGAGTTGGCCCTATATCAATAAATTGGACTCTGCAACTAAACATCAACTATGCTCCTCAAATTGTTAGATGGGAGCTTCTGTGCAGGCTCAGATCTTCTTCCTTTGCCAAAGATCCAGATCCAAAACCAGATAGAGAGCTTGAAGCAGATCCACTTGGCTAAGCAGTCAAAGTTATCTGCATGCATCCATCCACCTGTAATCTGCATGCATCCAACTATAATCAAGTTGTGGTTCCACTACAACAACCTGCAACAACCATAACAAAAAATCATTTTCGCACCCTAATAATACATAACATTTAATAGCTCAAACTAATGCTAATATTAGTTTGACACTGGAAAACATTTCTAAAAATGAATGACCTATCTGAAAAATATTATATAGTCCAACCTCTTCCACCTCGGGAAGAGGCCGAACAAGACGATAAAATTGAATAAGAAGGGATTAATCTCAAAATAATGAAACATGAAAGAAAAAACCTTTGCAAACATGAAGACTAAGTAATTTCAAATAATTAGACCAATTACTCTAGTCCCATGCTAGATGGTAGGGACTAATAATGGTACAAATGAAATATAAGGATCACGCATGAAGGAAATTTCGATGGTAGAAATTTTTAAATGGTCACTGTAATGGCACCATAATTGTTTAAGTTATCTCATGATCAACTGTAGCCATAGAGAGAAGAGTCTTTTCACTAGACTAGACGAGAGAGATAAGAAACTATGTATTTTTGGTGGTAAATAATAGATAATTCTTATGGTGTTCTTTGAAAAATAACACATTGTATTTGTTCTTAGTTATGGTGCAAAGAAAATAATGTTATTCTTGGACAAAAACATGGAAGAAATTATGGTGATTTATCTGTAAAAGGAATATGTGGCTTTGTACATAGAAATGATAGCTATTACATTAGTTTTCTTGAAGAAGAATAGGTTCTAAATAGATATATTGTAATAATAATTATTGTGTTAGTCTTTCTCGAAAAAGAATAGTTGGTTATATGCAGAATGAGAATAGTTCTTGGGCTAGTTTCTTTTGGCAAAGGAATATTTGTTTACACACATAAAGATCATAACTATTGGGTTAGTTTCATTCATAAAATATTATGTATTTGCATGTATTAAAAGAATAGTTATCGTCTTAGATTTATTGGAAAATATTATTTTTTTTCATATATAAAAAGAATATCTATTGTGTTAAATAATAATGTGTTTCTATGCACAAATATAAGGGTTGTTGGGCTATTTTATTTTGGATAACTATTATGTCTTTGCATGCACAAAGATAATAACCATTAGGCTATCTTTCCTTTAAACTATGTATAGTTGCAGTGGTTTTTCATTAGGAAACATTGTGTTCTTATGCGAAGAAAAGTAATAGTAGCTATGGGAATATTTCCATTTGTTTGTGTGGGGAGTTAGTAATACCTAGGGTGAATCTTTTAAATATTATTGTATTCTTATGGAAGGAGGTAAAATGTAACTATTCTATTTCTTATAATTCATGGGAGGTATGAACAAATAGGCGTGCCTTGGTAACCTTTATACAAGTGAGCTCTATATAGGTAGACATGTGTGAGAGCCATACACATGCATAGATAAATAGATATATTTTTTTAATTATGTGCTTTTAGTTAAAGTATTTGCATTATCAATAAAAGAGACTTGTCTTGATACTTTGTTAGTCATTTTATTTATGCACATGAAAAGTTTTTTGAAGAATAAATGGTAAAAATTCATCATGGGGTTTGACAAATATCTTGTATAATCATGATGGAAAATTTGTTAACTTATGTGAAGGACGTATTATATTTAACATTATGATAGACAAAAAAATAATGTTCGATGTCAATTGAGGGATGGTAAAATGCAGGATAATCCGCTATAGGGAGAAAGCATGCCACAAAGACACAGTGCTCAAGGAATTATGGGGTAAATGATTCCATGATTAATGTAATCACCTTTTGCTTATTATTTTTTAATTTAAGATGATATTTATTTGTATATTTTTTAACAATGGTCACGGGATGGACTCCCTTACAACCATTTAACGAGGGTGGAATACCATCATGAAACATTTAATAAAATAAACCTTTGATGTTTTTTCCTTTTGGGGTTTCCAAAGTATATCACTATCCATTGGTGTGTTTTTCTACTATGTCATTCTAATGACATTGCTTCCTTGCATGACGTTGAAACTTACATCATCAAATATGTGATTAACTAGCCTAATTACATAAATAATGATATTAATGTAAGGTTACAAGAAGGAGATTTATGCTAATATGTTGGAACAAGGGTTGTTACATTATGTGACTTGTTGTACTATCTCTAAATCTACTTTCTATAATGAGGATGATTTTTGTAACAGGACTCGTAAAAATTCTATGTAAAAATATACAAGACCAAGGTTGATGGGACATATTCCAAGCTGAATGTTGGGCAAGACATTCTAGTGTGGGTGTTCATTTGGTTGTTTATCGCTAAGAAAATTGGCAAAGGAAATGACAAAGGCTTTGGAAAGGCAAAATGGCCTTTTTGACACATTTATTTATGAAAATAATGGAAATTAGGAGAAAAGGAAGGTGAAAGGTAATACCTTGAGGAAAATGATGGAAAATGAAGAAAATAGAGGTGTCACTGATAAAAAGGCTTCTAAGGATTAGCAGAACTTTGGCATTAGACAAAGAAAGGTAGAGAAGGCAAGGGGAAGCAAATATCAAGCAGGGAAAGGCAAGATCAAGTAGCTATGAAAAGATTCATTGCAGGTATCGACTTGCATGTGTATTTTCCTTGCTAGATTTGGCATGTATGGAATTGCCTGTGGTTCTTTCCTATCATGGAATGAGTGTTTCTAGGTGTGACAGTGATCTTCAGCCTAGCCTTTCCATTTCCTTATAGCATTGATGAGAGGGGTTCTCATATTCATTTTAAGTGGGATGGTTAGATGGATTCAACGCTGAGTAGTGTGGATCTTCGAAATGAAAAACACATGGCCTAGTGGTCCCTAAACTAGATTGTCGATCAAGGTAAAGCCACTGGCCTAGTAACCCCTAGGCCAGACTCCGGGTTGTGGTAAATCCAGGATTGTGTGCCTTGGTGGGCCTAGGAATCCTTGTTGGTGAATGGAAGGATATACGGTAAATCTAGATGGTGGATTTCTCTTTATTGGGCCTTGTAGTCCCGAGATGGCATGTACGGTAAAGCCTAGAGAGTGTGTCTTAGAATAGGGCCTAGTGATCCCTAGATTATTGTGGATTACACTTGAGCCTGAGAGACTATGAGGCACTCAAATTTATCACGCTATAGGTGGAGAACTCTGGTGGCATCCATGATTATCTGGTTTTTTTGGTGTGTTTTATGATCCCCACATTCATGCTTGGAATATTGCATGAGGGTGATTGGCTAAAGAGAGACTTGGCTCAACAAATCTATGCTTAGGTGGATCGTGGTAGTCCCATCTCCTGTTGGATTATTGAATCATTAATGAAAGGTTATTTCTCCTTTTAATTCTATGAGTATTGGATGGATTATATGTGGTCTATATGGTTCTAATTTCATTAATATTTTGGTTGTTATTATGCTAGTTATGGATATGTTTTGTGAGAAAAAATATGTATGAATCTCATGATGTTTTTACTTGTGAATGAATGAACAATGTGTCTCTGGCCTAATGATGGAATGGTAGTTAAAGTGATAAGGAAACAATGCTTCATAGAAAATCTCAGGTACGTATGAGAACCTTATGCTCATATCTATTATTTACACATGTAGGCTGCATATTTACTAAGTGTTTGACAAAATGTCCACCATGGTTAGGCTTGGTTAGGTCAAGCCCTTGATCAAGTTTTGTGTTAGAGGATTGGCCTTTGTGTAATTAATTTTCTTGGAAAGTATCGTGAAGTTCTAGGAATGGTTTGGAGATTAGTCCCTAAAAGTGGCTTAAATAGCAAAGTGTTTGATGAGCCTAGGTATTGCAACAAGAATGCTGCAACTCCCAAGGCTACCAAATTTAATTATCAACCCGGGGTTCGTACAAACTTAAGAGGTATAAGAATTATATGTGAAACATACAATGTGTCCTTTCCTTGATGTCATGATGTAATGGAATGAATACAATGAAATCAAATCCTAAACTAATTTTAGAAAATGAAATGCTCAAAATGAAAACCTTAACCTATTGCAAGAAAGAAAATACAAGGAAAGAACATATTACTATTGCATAAATTAAATATCATGAACTAAAGTTCAACCAATACATTTCAAAGAGTTTAGATCCACTAACATAGTTCATTGGATGTGGCAATCGTCGTTGTATTATCTATTTCATAAATTTGTCCATTAACCCAAATCGTTGAAATGGTTTGAATCAGTAAAGAGGAAAACTATAAGTGGTCTTTAGTCTTCCCTAATAGTTTATTTAGAGCCTAGCTGTCTTGGTTCAACCATAAGGGACAATAACCAAGCTTCTCGAGCAAATCTGGGCAAGTATATACACGTTGGAATGATGCTACAGGGTTCCTGTAGTTTACTACAGGAAACATCATATTTGTTGTAAGGAGTTATAACTCACCGAATGACTAACAAACTTGAATCCTAATTGGATCATAATTTTTTTTTTGTTGACTAAGATGTATTAGGTCTCCATTCCAAGCAGAATCACTCAAAAATACCTCTGTTAACCCATGCTAAAAGTTGGTAGAAAATTACTAATCTAAAATCTAGAAATTCGAGAACTAGTGAGCTAGTAAATCTATCAAACGCCTAACCTAATCAAGTGAAAATTCAATGAGGTAACTTTTCTTATTAACTAGAATGACTTTCTATTTTATTCAAGTGAAATCAACTTGATTGAATATCGTTAGCATGCTCTAAAAAATAGCATAAATTTACTATTATTTGCCAGAAAAGACTTCTAGAAATATAGATTTGGGAATAAGCAAGTTAATCCAAGTATCTAAATGATTACTATGACCTTCCAAATATATTCCAATGATTAAATGATGCTTTTGATCCTGCAAAATAACTTACCTCATCCATTTAACCCTATCCTACAACAAGAAATCATTAATACTAAATGTAGCAATAGAATAAACAAGAAGAGGAGATGCATATGAATAAGAAGTGAAAAGAAGAAAAGTTAATGATACAAAAGGGCTATGAGGCTCGCGGAATGACCAATACTAAGGATAATTAGAGTCCTATGGAGGAGACAAATATTTAGAAGCTCAAAATGACACTAATCTTCATTATTTCCATCAATACAATTACAGCTCTGCAACAAATGATAATGGAGCTACAAAAATACACTTTCTCTCCACATGAATACTAATTAAAATCAACCTCTAGAGGCAAATTTGACATGGTGCTTATAAAAAGTTATTAGGAATCATTCCCCATGAAAGGAGGAAGCTTTCCCCACAAAAATCCCCTACTTAGTGGATCTGGATCCCAATACTAGGAATCTGCATTAAATGGTAGGGAACACATTCCTAGATTTGCTCAATCATTGGAGTTTCATAGTCTGTGCCATAATTCCAGAAAATATTGTTGATTTATTATTTAATGTTGATCCCCCTATAGTAGGGAATAAGTCCCTAAATTATCTCTTCCTCCAAATCCTCATAATCTGCCCATTTTCTAACAATACTCCACAAGAATAAATAATATTAGGCACAAATATGCAATTATCCATAAACCTTCCTAATAAACATATTAATGTTAAATATACATTATATAATGTAGAAAGAGAGGTTTAATGGGTTGAAGGATGGTCAGATAACCCTTAATTTATCTCTAATTTAGAGGCCCATCATACCCCCTGCTGAAAGTGTTTCTCATCCTTTGAGGAACTTAGTGACCACATTGCACCTCATTCATGGCCCTAGTGGCCTCTCACTTGCACATTCCTCATTCCTTTCTCTTAAGAATCTTGGTCTTAATTTCTGCAAGGATAAGCATAAATGTAGTGATTCTTCTCATGATCGTTTAATAGTCTTTCAAGACAAAACATAAATTTCCTCTTGGCAAGTGAACTTTGTTAGCTTCTAGATCCATTTCATTCATATCCTCGCCTTTCAAACCTTCATTCCATTTTCACTCATTTTTCCAAAATTGTTTGTGCATAGAAAATTCACAATTTTTCTTCAGATCATTACCCTGCCTTCTTCCCCTTATTCAAGATGGGATCTTGAATATTTTTTGGTTTGGACAGGTCTTACACATCCTTTTACAACCTCCTACCACCTTTTTTCACCATTTGAACACTTCCAAAACCTTCAAAATGCCTTTAGATGAGAAATAGGATATTATGTAGTAATTTTGTTTTTCTTGTGGTAAACTATAACAAACCCTGTTTAAACTTGTTTTGAGAAGAAATGATATTTTGAGCCTGGTATAGACCCTCAACTTGACTACCATGCATTTATCCCCTTTTTATAACATATTTTAGGCCTTGGAAAAAAGCTAGAAAGAGATTAGAAACCTCTAAGCCTCTTTTCGTCACTACAGTTTGAGTTCTATTTTGATGGTGAATGTCTTATTTCCTTTTGTTGCCTTCTTCTTCTCTTTTGTGGCCTAGATAATTGCCTAATGGCCTTGGAGTTCTCTATTTTGATTAGGTCTCTCTTAGGAACTGTGATTTTGGGTTTTAGCACAATTTTTGTTCTTTTCTTACTTCTTGTAGCGACATTCTGCCTTCCTGTAGCATTGATTCTTTCTCTTTCAGGGTCTTCTAACTACATGGGAGTGATGTCAAATGATGTAGAGGGTTTGGAGGATGATGTTAGGGATGAAAGGGAGTGGTGTAGGTTTGTAAAAATGGAGAGGATGTGCTTTGTGTGTTTCTTTCAAGAAATTTTCAAGGTGAGATATAGTGTAGGGTTTGTTCTTGAAAAATAATTTTTTTTTTTTTATGAAATGGCACAGGCGAATGATGGATAGATAGTCGATATGAAGTGGATGGAAGGATTCGAGTGTTGTGGTGAATTGGCCTTCGTAGAAATTTATTCTTTTAACTGTTGTCCCCATTACTCGAAATCATCACCCTTCTTAATTTGGCTTTTCCACATTGAATGGGTGAAGGAGTGAGCTGCAATTAACTAGTTGAAGGTGGTTGAAACTTCTGACCCATCCTTAGCTTATAAAACCTCATCTTTCATGCATTGAAAACAAATTTTTAACTATAATATGCTCAAGAGAGCAGGTCAGAAATATTGCATGCATGTACCTACCTGATGGTAGTTGGAGAGGCATGCATGTTGTTGTTGAGTTAATGATCGATCCATGGTCCTCGGGAGGTGATAATTTGCTTTTTCTGGTTCTACACAGGTCTTCAGAGCTTGTGATGAGCCCCATAAATGGGTAATTATATGGGCTCATTTTGCCTCCTAACTCAGCTTAATCCATGATTCTCATTATTTATTGCATGTCTTTTATTATATTTATGCTAATAGAGTGAATTGTGTTATTCATTATGCCATGAAGGCTAATGTGTGCTTTATGTAGATTTTTGGTCAATTTTGAGACAAAGTCAAAGGTTTAATGAGCATTTAGCAGCCAATATTCGAGGAAAATAAGGGAGAGGATTTGTAGGAGGATGTCCCCCTCATTTATGACCCCCTACCTTGAATCCTCCTTCATAAAGCTCAGAGCATGAGCAGCCACATCAATTCATCAAAGGGGCAGTCGAGCAAGTGAAGAAGAACTATTGTCTATCTCTAGTCTTGGGAGCCAAGCCTCCTTGATTTTAGGAGAGCTGTTGGAGGCTCCAGTTGTATAAATAGGAGGGCTTAGGTGCTTAGTAGTTTAGTTGGTTTTTAGTCAAATTTTCGCACTTTTGTTGCAGCTCTTGCTCAGCTCATTTTCAAGATTACTTTTGTGAACAGTTTTTTGTAATGTGACTATTATTTTGATAATGGAGATGAAATATTTTCTGAGCGAGCACTGATTTCTTTCATAGCGCTAAAGCTCTTACATTAGGGCCCAACCCAAGCTGCCCAACACCTCTTTCTTTGTATTTATATGTTTTTTTTTCAATTCATGAATTAATTTCTGTTACATAGATTCATTTTCCCTTGATTAGAATATGTTTCTTTTGTTGGTTTACATAGTTGTTTCGATTTCAAGTTGTTGAAGTAGGTTAAATAGTGGTAAGATAAAGATAAAAAAGGGCCATCAGTAGAACATGACCTCCTTTCCTCCTTTGGGGATCATGAATTGAGGTTGAGATCTGCTTGCTGCCACTAAAAACACAGTTTGGCTTTCCCCATACAATTTCTAGTGTTATTGTTGATTCAGAGGTTAATGTCTTGCTTCAAATCCATTTTGCCAAGCTCATTTATATTTCTGCATTAAGTTTGTTTACATGCTTTCCTGTTCATATAGAATTGTTCAACATTTTAATCTTCTGGGTCAGAATTTAGGTTAACATAAGAGATAGTTCTGTTCTTTTGGTAAAACTAGTTCGTTTCTTTCTCAATTTCAGTGTTTTGACTTGCAGCTCTCTTACAACATACCTATTCTCATAACACATCAATATAGTAGCCATCATCAGCTCGTTTTTCACAAGTTTCACAAGTGATTTACCGCCCTTCATGAATCTGCCCTAATTTCTGCATTTTCTTCATAAGCTTTCCTCTTGCCTCTAGAACAAATCTGACAATCATTTTCTATCGTAATCACCCTTGATGAGCTTCAGACATCTTAGCACCTTCCTCTAATATTCATCTACCCTTTCCCAAAATTATTCCACCTCTAAGACCTCTAAAAACCGCTCTCGGTATCGTCTTGTGGATCCTCCTATAGATCCCCTGCAGCCTCCTGTAGAATTTCCTGAAAGTGACTTTTTGAAGCCCGATTACAGAGAATGTCTCCATAAGGTTACCAAAGACTTCTTACGACTGCCCCACACCTTCCTACACCTTTCCAAACCCGAAGGCCACCTTCCTTCACCACCGAATCTCTGCCACAACCACAAACAGATAAATTACAAGCATAAAAATTTCACATAAAACACTCAAAAACCTAAAAAGATGTTTTTTTCTTGTTTCCTTCTAGAAGTAGATTGAGTAAATGTAATTTACCTTTTCAGTAGTCAATGGCACTCATCTCATCAGTTTTCATCTCTTTTTTTGCAAGAGTAGGGTTAGTTGGAAGAGTTAGGGTTTGCTAGGGTTTGCTTTACACTCCAATCTTCTTTCTCTTTCTACAAGTAGAATAGCCGCTTTCAAGTTAGCTTTCTTTCATCACATCTAAAAGCTTCTTCTGAGAATTCATAGAAGTTGGCTTAAGCTCCTAGTGATCTTGCTCCAACTGACCAAGTGACAGCCTGTAGTAAGAGCTAGTACTTATGAATACATCATTGTCGCTTCCAAGTTTGTTACGAACTACCAAGTTGATAAAAGTAAAGTAGGAAGCCACAGGAGTTGCAGAATTCTTGCTGTAATACTGGTGCTCACCACTTTTTGGTGCCATTGTCGGGGAAGCGTCAAAGTATTATGTGGTTAGTGCTTTTATTCTATTTCCTACTGCAACATTCTGCTAAGTAGTTTATTTCAGCAAAATTAGAGTAGATGTTTCTTTCAATTCCTGCATTTCCTTTCTTTCATTTCAATTCTATAATTTTCATTCCAGAAAAATTAGATTAGCCATTTCCTTGCTTTCATTTCATTTCTGCAATTTCTATTCCAGCAAAAGTAGATTAGCCATTTCCTTGCTTTCGTTTCAATTCTGCAATTTCCATTCCAGCAAAAATAGATTAGCCATTTCCTTGCTTTCATTTCAATTCTACAATTTCCATTCCAGCAAAAGTAGATTAATTATTTCCTTGCTTCCATTTCAATTCTTCAATTTCCCTTTTCAGCAAAAGTAGATTAGTCATTTCCTTTCTGCATTTCATTTGCTTTCCTTTTACAGTTCTGCACTTTCATTTCAATAATTTCATTTCAGTTAGTTGCAATTTGTTTGTTCAATTAATTTCATTTTTGCAGGTACAAGCAGTGAAAAAACAAAAACCAACAAAAAATATTTCCTTTCATGCCTCGTAGGAATAGAGATAATTCAAGAAAATGTTTGCCGAACACCCCCATTGCTTCACACAGCCAACCTTCTCTCTTTTTCGGTGGCTGCAATCAAGAAAAACCATTAGGTAACAGCTAGACATATTTGAAGAACCTATAGGGAAAGAAGAAGAAAACATTCCTTTGGAGCCAATGGCTGAAAATAGAAATGTTGGGAGCAGTACCTTTTCTTCCAACTCATCCATTAAAGGTGAAATTGGAAACATGCTGGAAAACTTCAAGAGTGAGATGCTGCATATTCTTGCCATGCATATCAAAAGAAAACAAGAGGAAGAAGAGGCGGATTTGGACATTTTTTTCCATAGATGCACCAAGAGGCATCCTAGGAATAAATGCCCACTAAGCTCTATAGAGATTTTTTCAATCTGTGAACAAAATCATTCTACAGACAAGTGCCCGTCCTTGCCCAAACTTTAAGTTGTATACCAAGGGGCCAAAGGAGCCACTGAACCACTCTATTTCATGAACCAGAGGAGACCACATGGACCTAGACCATACCAGCAAGGAATGCAAGGGACATCTCAAGCATACTATAACCCCAATCAAGCCACTTCCATACCCTCTCGCGGTCCCCTTGCTCATCCTTCCTCGTCCACACCTCCTCCTTGGTCCTATCCATCTCAATATCATGCCCAACCAGCTACTCATTCATTTCACTACTATGATCAGCCACAACCTCAGTGGAATGCATCTCATTAGGGGTGGAGGCCCCAGTACAACTCTCCTCCCATTTTTTTGCCTCCACCACCTGCTCAACCATTTCCTCCTGCTCCACCAAGGCAACCCCAAATGTCTGCCCAGTCGAACCTGAACCCGAACAAAAGACACGCTCAGCAAGTATATAGTGGGGAACCACCTACCCAACCACAACCCCATCCACATCCATCTCAAATATACACTCCCACTCAACTACCTGTACCACCATTTCGAAACCCACACATTGAAGTAGTTCAACCCAATTACAATGTTGAGGTACAACACTTCCAAACTACTCCTCTTGAGCTTAATGATATTCACCATAGCTCATGAAGAGTATTGCAAAAGAGAGATTATATTGATATCATTGAAGGACCACATCCAATAGAAGAAGATTCAAAAGAGAAGATCAAAGAACCATGGGCTGCACTTGATGAAGAGAAGAAATGAAAATTAGAGATTGAGAGAGCTCCCTCATGGTTACCATCAAATCCTCCATGTCTTCAAGAGAAAAATCAACAGAAAGAGGAAGATATGAAGGTCATGGTAGAATAATACATGAATAATGGTCTAGATCAGCAGAAGGGCCAAGGACATCACAACTATATTGAGATATGGTTCCAAACAGTCACTAAGTTGTAGCATCACTCTTTTCCTCAACTATGCTTGATCCCTTCAAAGTCAAATCATTTGGTCTCTGAAATCTGGATATATGTCAAAGCATATGTTTCCAGCCTCCACATCATTTTGTCTATCATCTCGATGTGCACATGGCTCCATTGGAAGTATTCTTATACTTGAAAATGATTTTGTTTTGTAGGTAGGGTAGGGTAGAGAAAAAAAATATATATATGAAAAATAAGAGAAAAAATAAAAATCTAAGGTGAAAACCTCCTTGGAGGCGCCTCACATTGGATCATTGATTGAAAACCTGCACGAGGTGGTCAATGGGTTGGAAAGAAGAAAAAAGAGAAAAAGAATAAGATCCCTGGGTGAAAACCTCTATTGGAGGCGCCCAAGGTAGGCAATTAGGGTGAAAACCTCTCTAAGGCACCCTAGTTGTTTTCAAAAAAAAATTAGAGAAAAAGAAAAAGAAAAATGAATTTCCAATTGTATTACAGGTGCAGGAGGACTATAGGAAGCAGCAACATGTGCCAAGGGAGCTCTGAAAATAATAAAATCACTTATCCTACCTTCCCTCGCCTTTCTCCATCATTCTTGACATTCTTTTCACCTCGCTGTGCTTCTTTTTTGAAAATTGTGCTTTCTACAGGAGGCCCTGTTTTTTCTAAAAGAGGCTCCTACAGAAATTACAAAGAGCCAGAAATGGATTTTAAAAGTAGTTTGAGTAATAGGGAAGCTTCATAAAGGGTTTATCCTCCTGCAGTCTTCAAACCTCTCTTCTATCATTTCCAAGCCTGCGTCACACCCCAAGCCCATTTTTTTATTGTCCAAAAAAACTGCAAGATGGTCTAATACAAAAATACATAGAGCAAAATTTTTTTTTTCTCTAAATTGAAAACCGTGCATCCATTTAAAAAACTGTTTCATGAAGAGTTTCATCTGGATGATGGTAACATGCTCAAGCAATTTCAACAACTTCCAATGCACGATTACCAAGAAATTGGCCTCCACCACCTTCAGCCATTTTTGCATTTTCTCAATATCTGTGCATCCATTTAAAAAATTGTTTCACGGGGAGATGCATATGGATGATGGTAACATGCCCAAAAAATTTCAACCAATTCCAGTGCACGGTTTCCAAGAAATCAACCTCCATCACCTTCAACCATTTCATTTTTTCTCGCGATCCATGCATCCATTGACAAAACTTTTTCTATGGGAGGTGCATAATGATGATAGAAACATGCTCAGAAAATTCCAGGTCAATCTAGTCTACCGTTTGGGAGATATGGACAAAACAAGTCACTGTCCCATTAAAATCTAGCATGAGTAGCATGAGGGTCCAAATCTAAAGGTTGAAAGAAACATCTGAAGCTAGATCCAGCCAGAGGATACCTACACAAAGCAAACAAGCCACACATCGAGGAGAAGGAATCATACAACAGAGGAGATACAAGCATGCAACAACTGAAATACAAGCATGCAGCAGCAACAAAGCTTAGAAACACTGTAGCGTGAACATTTCAACTTGCAGGTAAGTGTCTAAAGTCGTTCCTCTATTGCATCTGTATAATTTGAAACTGCATAAACGAATGGAATGGTTGAAGATTAAACCTGGAAGGTGGCCAGTTAACTAGCCACCCCTGTCCAGTTTGACTGTGCTCATCTAGAGATCACACTGCACGTATGTCTAGTCAACTCAAGGAAAATCCAAAAAAATAGGTAGTGGTAGATATTGAACTCCAATGCAAATGATGGGAAGTCATTGCGGGTAGAAAGAATCAAGTCTCATGATGAAACTCCAGTGGGGACCAACGGTCCAAATAATGGTAACATACCCTTTCCGCCACCTCACCTTGTCACTAGAAACCTCTCCAGTAAGCATAATTATGCTCTCTCAAGTTTATTCACCACCTTTGTTTCCATTTTTATCATTGTGCCCTCCGCTGCAGCGAACTCCCTAACAACTCTAGAGCCTCAAAACCATCGCTCTCTGTCATTTTCAGAACTCCTCCACTTATCGGCTTCTACAGGAACATTATTAGGTTCTACAGGAGCAGTAATAGGTCCCACAGGAGCCCTTTCTATAGGAGGGCCAGTGAGCAGTCTTGCAGAAGAAAAAATGGGATTTTTATTCAAATTCGGGCTCGAATAGGTAGGCTTGGTGCAAACCCACTTTGCATATTCATATATACAAGGGGTGATGTGATTTTAAGAAATAATTGAGCTTGAAAAGGAAGAGGAATTGCATTCAAAAGTTCTGCCTGCCTCTTAAGAAAAAACACAGTTTTTATCTGTTCTTTGTTTCTGAAGTATTGTCTCGTTCTCGACCTTGGTACTTACATATACGAGGAGTGATGCATTTTTAGGAAGAATTAAGCCTGAAAGAAAGACAAATTGCGTTAAAAAGTTTGCCTATTTCTTAAAGAAAAACACAGTTGTTTTCCTCCGTTTCCTGGTTTTTGAAAATTGTTGTCTTCTTCTCCACCTGAGGCATTCCAAAGAGTCTAAACATAATGACAGGGGGATTTATGCGGAAGGAACCTCTAAAATCAACAAGGCTACATGAACACCCCGCGGTAGTAGCCCTTTTCATCAGAGCCAATTGGATGCCATTCTTTGAAAAACTTCGTGGGTATGATGAAGAAGTAATGCATGAGTTTGCCCTATCCTTAATACCTAACTCAAAAAGCCATGCCACTATTAGTTTCAGGGGTCTCACCATGGAAATCACTGCAGAGTTCATTAGTAGGGTTATCAGTCTCCCACTTGGACTACCCTTGAGCAAGGAGGAAAAACCACTAGGTCAAGTTGCCAAGAAAACCTTCTTCCAACCAAATGAGCATCCTGTAGAGGACAAAAATGGCATCAGGAGAACAAGCATACCTTACCCTTGGGATGAGGTCAGTTATAAAATTATCAAATACATTTCCTGTGAAGGAAGGTACAACATAGTTTATGGGTACCATTTCAGACTTTTCCACGAGTTAAGATATATCATGGATCATCCTGCACCCCAAAAACTTAGTATTCCCTATTTTCTCCTCCAGTCCCTAATAGATTCCAACATTAGACTGAAGGCAGGAGGTCCGGACCAATTCGCTCACCATGGGCTAATTAAACTGTTGGTGGAAGAGGCCCTCCACACCTTCACAATACCCATAGCTTGGGATATTTTTAGAAATATGACAAGGGAAGATGATGTAAAAGCCCTCACATATGACCTCAATCCATTTGAAAGTGAGGGAAAAGAACAAAAAGGGGAAGTTGAGGAGGAAACCAAAAAAGAGGAAGAGAAAACACAAACAAAGGAAGAGGAACCTGACACGGGGAAGGAAAAGACAAAAAAAGAGAAGGAAAAGCCTAACATAGAGGAGGAGAAGACCAAAGCAGAGAAGAAGGAACCTAGGACATAAGAGAAAAAGATTAAAAGAGAAAGGAAAAAGACTAAATTAGTTAAGACAAAGACTATCGCAGAGAGGGTAGAAACTAAACAAGAAGAGGAGGAAATTAAAACAGGGATAGAAGAAACAAAACTAGCAGAGGTAGAAAAGACAAAATAAGAAGAAACAGAAGCAAAGAAGGTACACTAGAAAGGGAGACAGTAGATGTTATGGCTGCACTCAGTGCCCCAGTTAACCCTAAACAAAAGAGAAAAAGACAACCATCCATGTATTTCAGGGCTTGAAAAACACTAGGATAAAAATAGGGAAGCCACATTCACCCTCAAAAGGCCCTATCACCATTGAAGATTCTCCTATTGCCAAAAAGGAGGAATCTCTAAAACCCCCATTACCTATGAAAGAGGATGCCCTAGATCTTCCACTTGGAAGGAAAGAATGAAACTAAAAAAATCAAAAATAGTCCTATAGGAGGCACAGACTGCTCTATAGGAGACCCTAAAAAAGCTATAGGAGACTGAGAAACTTGAGAAAATGGTAGAAGAGTAGACCAACGGGAAGGATAAAACAACAAAGATTTTAGAACTTGACCACAGCCTAGTTTGGGCTCTTATTACAACCTTCTTGAAGGGGGAAAAATTATTCCATAGAAATTTGCAGTCCCACTTTTATTTGAACTGGAAAAAGAAAGGGTAAGGAGCCATAGATTGATGAAAATTTCCAGGTCAAAAGGGGTGGAAGATTTTGGCCACATGGAGAAAAAGCCAACAGAAATGGGTAAGGAGTTCAACATTATAAGACATATAGAAGTGATCAAAAGAACTCAGTTGGAAGCAGAAAATGAAATGTTAAGGAAACAACTGCAAGAGAAGGACACACAATTGGCATGGATGGCCAGCTGGTCTATGGAGGCACTACAGTGCAGGAAACTATCCAAATCATATGGAGTATACCTCAAAGACCAATGGCTACAGTTTCAAATCAAGACCTTGGCACAGAGAGGCAACATGTTTTTTCAGGATTATAGACAGTTCATGGATCTCTGTGATCACAGTTCAACAGAATACAAGGAAAATTTGGCAAAGTTTTATTTGCATAACATGGCCCTTACTAAAATGAACCTATGGGACCCCAATGCTACATTAGGGGACTTGCAGCTGATGGCCATGGCATCTTGGATGAGTCATGAGGAGAAAAGGGTAATAGAAATCAAGAAGTTGATTACAAAAGAACAGAATGAGCCCCTGATGATTAGAGCAGAGACATCAGACCCTATGGTTCTCATTAACACACACCAGATACTTTCAGTTGATCCTCAAAGTTCCCCTAAATACATCAATGATCAAGCCCAGGATATTGCACATTTTGAGGACATGGAGATGATTGCATTCATGCCTGTAGGAGAAGGTGGAACACACTGCCACACAGCCTACAGATTAGGGAGTATCACTCCCCAAATAGGATGAAAGAAGCATTGAGGAGAGTGCCATTGTACAAGCACTCTATACAAAGCTTGAAGGTCCATTGGATTGGCCTCAAGTTGAGTCCCCCACTGCTGCTAGGATTGTTAGAGGGCACAAAGGAGGAAGAAGAAAGATAACAGTGGGAAGAGGTTGATAGAAAGGCTGGGTTCCATGATAGGGAAGTGGATCTCACATCAGAGGCTTGGGATGTTAGGGAGACCATCAGGGCCATCAAGGATGAGGAGATAGACTAGTTGCTCAGAGGATGAGCAACACATTCAGTAGTGGGGTGATGAAAAGCCCCATAAATGGGTAATGATATGGGCTCATTTGGCCTCCTAACTCAACTTAATCCACCATTCTCATTAGTTTATTACATGTTTTTTATTATATTTATGATAATAGAGTGAATTGGGTTAGTCATTATGCCATGAAGGCTAATGTGTGCTTTATGCAGATTTTTGGTCAATTTTGAGACAAAGTCAAAGGTTTAATGAGAATTTGGCAGCCAATATTCAAGAAAAACAAGAGAGAGGATTTGTAGGAGGGTGCCCCCCTCATTTATGACCCCCTACCTTGAATCCTCCTTTAGAAAGCTCGAAGCACAAGCAGCCACATCAATGCATCAAAGGGGTAGCCGAGCAAGTGAAGAAGAACTGTTGTCTATCTCTAGTCTTGGGAGCCAAGCCTCCTTGATTCTAGGAGAGTTGTTGGAGGCTCCAGTTGTATAAATAGGAGGGCTTAGGTGCTAAGTAGTTTAGTTGGTTGTTAGTCAAATTTTCACACTTTTGTTGTAACTCTTGCTCAGTTCATTTTCGAGCTTACTTTTGTGAACAATTTTATGTAATGTGACTATTATTTTGATAATGGAGATGAAATATTTTCTAAGCCAGCATTGATTTCTTTTAGAGGGCTAAATCTCTTGGGTTAGGGCCCAACCCAATCTACCCAACAAGTCTTTCTTTGTACTTATATTTTTTTGCTTCAGTTCATGAATTAATTTTTGTTAAATAGATTCATTTTCCCTTGATTAAAATAGGTTTCTTTTGTTGGTTTACATAGTTGTTTCCATTTCAAGTTGTTGAAGTAGGTTAAATAGTGGTGATATAAAGATACAAAAAGGCCATCAACAAATCCTAACCTCCTTTCCTCCTTTGGGGATCATGAATTGAGGTCGAGATCTGCTTTCTGCCTCTAAAACACAGTTTTGCTTTCCCCATGCAATTTTTAGTGTTATAGAGTATTCAGAGGTTAATGTCTTGTTTCAAATCCATTTTTCCATGCTCATTTATGTCTCTGAAATAAGTCTCTTTACATGCTTTCTTGTTCATATAGCGCTATTCATTATTTTAATCTTCTAGGTCAGGATTTAAGTTAACATAAGAGTTAGTTTTGTTCTTTTGCTACAGCTAGTTCTTTTCTTGCTCAATTTCAGTATTTTGACTTGCAGCTCTCTTACAACACAACTCTGCTCATAATACATCAATAAAGCAGCCATCATCACCTCATTTTTCACAATTTTCACAAGTCATTTATCAACCTTCACGAATCTGCCCTAATTTCTGCATTTTCCTCATAAGCTTTCCTCTTGCCTCTTGAACAAATCCAACCATAATTTTATTTCCTAATCACCCTTGATGAGGTTTAGAAATCTTAACACCTCTCTCTAATCTTCAGCTACCCTTTCCCACCATTATTCCACCTTTAAAACGTCTAGAAACTGCTCTCGGCATCATCCTGTAGATCCTCCTATAGATCCCCTGCAACCTCCTGTAAAATTTCCTGAAAGTGACCTTTTGAAGTCTAATTGCAAAGAAAGTCTCCAGAAAGTTACCAGAGGCTTCTTAGGACTCCCCCACACCTTCCTACACCTTTCCAAACCCCAAGGCCACCTTCCTTTGCCACTGAATCTCTGCCACAACCACAAACAGATGAATTACAAGAATAACAATTTCACATAAAACACTCAAAAACCCAAAAAGATGGTTTTTCCTCATTTCCTTCTAAAAGTATCTTGAATAGATGTAATTTACCTTCTCAATAGTCAATGGCACTCATTTCATTAGTTTTCATCTCTTTTTCTACAAGAGTAGGGTTAGTTGGAAGAATTAGGGTTTGCTAGGGTTTGCTTTACACTCCAATCTTCTTTGTCTTTCTGCAAGTAGAATAGCCTCTTTCAAGTTAGCTTTCTTTCATCATGGCTAAAAGCTTCTTCTGAGAATTCATAGAAGTTGGCTTAAGCTCCTAGTGATCTTGCACCAGCTCACCAAGTGACATCATGTAGTAAGAGCTAGTACTTGTGCATACATCATCGTCTCTTCGAAGTTTGTTACGAACTACCGGGTTGATAAGAGTAAAGTAGGAAGCCCCAGGAGTTGCAGCATTCTTGCTGCAATACTGGTGCTCACCAGCTTGGTGATTCTAAACCTCTGTCTTCCAACTACCATGAGTAAGCTATGTTAGCCAAATCCAACCTTCTTGGGGTGTTGGGCTTGGACATGAGTCATTTTTCCCATCACTATAAATTATTCTACCATTAGGCACCTTTCCCACACTTCATTTCACATTCCCTACCTTCCTATAACTCTCAGCTTGTTTCCTGTACTAAACTAAGACTCTTGTAGTACTACAGGAAACACTGTAGCAGCCTTGTTTTGTCCACATCTCCCAAATGGTAGAATGGATTGACCTGAAATTTTCTGACAATGTTTCCATCAGACTTATGCATGTCCCCATAAAAAAAATTGGCTAATGCATGCATGTATATATATAAAAAATAAAAATGGTGAAAGTTCATGGAGGCCAATTTGTTGGCAACCGTGCATTGGAATTTGTAAAATTTTCTTGGGAATGTTACCATCCTCCATATGAATCTCCCCATTAAACAAATTATTAAATGGATGCACGAATATAGAGAAAATTCAAAAAAATGGTTGTAGGTGATGGAGGTCTATTTCTCAAAAACTGTGCACTAGAATTTACTAAAATCGCTTGAGCATGTTACCATAATTCATACATATCTCCACCTAAAATAGATTGGTAAATGGATGCATGGTTTGAAGATATGACAAAAGTAAATTTATGTTCTATGTATTTCCCTTTCCTGTAATAAAACAGAGCATTCCTGTAGTTTTTTAGGAAAACAAGGAAAATGAATGGGAAAGTCTTGGGAATGATGGGTAGATGGTGGAAATAGATGAGGGTGATGGATTGGCCCTTCTGGATCATATGAGAAAAGGAGGAGAAAGTCCAAGTTTGACTTCCTTTCACTACAATTTTGACCAAATTTTTCTTTTCTTTGGTGCCAACTTGTTTTTGTTGCTTGTAGATGTTTGAGAGCACCTACATTCATCAGCGAGATACATGGAGAAAATTTACTTTTCTCCCTTCTTTTTTCTTCTAGGCCTACAAGCCACCTCAATGAGCTTTTCAACTAGTAGGTTAGTCTAGGCACCTCAAACCATGTTTTCACCTAGGATTTTTTTTTTTTTTTTTCCAACCCATTGACCGCCTCATGGAGGTTTTCAATCAATGAGCCAATCTCAGGTGCCTCAAAGGAGGTTTTCACTTGAGATTTTTATTTCTTCTCTTATTTTTAATTTTTTATTTCTTTTCCTATCCTACACTACTTGAAAAAAACAAATTCATTTTCAAGTGTAGGAATACTTCCAATGTAGCCACGTGCACATCAAGATGACAGATAAACTGATGTGTAGGCTTGCAATATGTGATTTGACATGTACCTAAATTTTAGACCCCAAATGCTTTGCCTTTGAAAATATCAATCATAGTTGAAGAAGAGAGTGATGCTCCATCTTGTTTATTTTCTGGAACCAAACCTCAATATAAATTTGATACCCTTGGTTTGCTTTCTTATGTGGATCATTCTTCATGTCCTCCTCTACCATGACCTTCAAATATTCATCTTTTTGTTGATTTTTCTCTTGAATAGATAGAGGATTTGGTGGTAACCATGAGGGATCTTTCTAAATCTCCTATTTTAATGTCTATTATTCATCAAGTGCAACCCATGATTTTTTTGTCTTCTCTTTTGAATATTATTTTTCTACATGTTGTCCTTCAATGGCATCAAGAGAATACCCTTTTTGTAATATTATTCCTAAGTTGAGATGAATACCATTGAGATCAAGAGGAGATATTTGGAAGTGTTGTACCTTAGCATTGTAAGTGGGCTGAGCTACTTCACTGTGCAACTTTGGAAATGGTGGTACAGGTAGTTGAGTGGGAGTGGATATTTGAGATTGATGTGGTTGGGTTTGTGGTTGTGGTGGAGGTGGATGGTAGGGATAACATAGAGTTGAGTATGTAGGATATTGAGGAAAATATTGAGGATATTTTGGATGGCTCCCATAGGTTCCTTTCTAACCTTGTTGCGAATATTGGTTTTGGGGTTGAGATGGACAATGTTTCCAAGGAAGGGGTCTGTTCCAATTACTTTGAGGTGGATATGCATAACCTTGAAATTGTGAATTAGGCTCTTTAATTATATTAGGTTGACTAGGCTACCATGGTCCTCTTGGAGCTACATAACATAGCTTCTTTGGTGATTGAATTGCTCCATTGTCCTCTTGGTAAACTTCCTTCAACCTTGGTAATGATGAAAAATATTTAACATCATGTGATTCTACATGAACAACATAAATATCAACATCTTCTTTTTCTTCAACTTGCATTCTTAACATTTCTACTTGTTTGCATAGATTGCTAAGAATTTATGTTTTAAAGTCATAAAACAAATTTCTAATTTTAGCTTGAATTGCTGATATTGATGCTAATTTACTTACCCTTGCCCTTCCTCTTGATATGTGTTTACATGTTTCACAAATTTCTTCAAAGGATAATTGGTATACATTATCTCTACTCATAATATTAAGGAGATCAATCCATTCATACCTAATTGTTCTAAGTAAGAGGGTTTTTAGTTTGTTGTATTTTAAATAATGTAATTTTTCCCTCTTAAAATTATACATGAACCTCTCTATTAGATCCTCAAGGCTCTTGTATTCTTTTTTATTCATTCTAAGGATTTCTTCTTTAAGATCATTATCTTTATATTTTTCTTGAAATTTCTTTTTCATGTCATTCCATGATCTTATTGAATTAGTCCCTAAACTCATGAACCATTTAAGAGATCTATCATTCAATGTTGCCACAAAAAATCTTAGTTTTTGAGTGTCTAATAAGTAACCAAAAGATCTACAAAGCATTTCAAATTCAAAGAGAAAATTTTCTGGATCCACTGACCATAGACCATGAAAGTTTGGAAGAAAATATGGAAGGATGTTCTTCATATGCACACTAACATTAGTCTCTTGAATGGGGATCTAAGAATATCTTCTTCATTGTCATAATATTCATCCATTTCTTCTACCTTCTCTGTCATCTCTCCTTCTTCTACTTCCAAAAATGAATGGTGATGTCGCTCTTACTGCACCACGTGATCGAATGTGGGGGGGGGGTGTTGGGGTTGGTGTTGGAGAATTTTTTCTTTTGTTTTTATGATTGAATCAAAATAATAATGCAATGAATTTTTTTATTTTTTAAATGAAATATGGATAATCCTATTTTTTTTTTATTTTTTCAGAAAGTAAAAGAAATGAATAAACTAAAGAAGAAAACAATGCATACTTTGACCCCTCCCCGACGACAACACAAAAAAGTGATGAGCCTAGGTATTGCACCAACTTTAAATATCAACCCGGTTCGTAAAAAATTAAGAGGTATCAGCACTATATGTGTAACATACAATGTGTCCTTCCTTTGGTTTCATGATGTAATGAAGTGGCTATAATGAAATCAAATCCTAAACTAATTTCAAAAAATGAAATGCTCGAAATGAAAACCTTAACCTATTCCAAGAAAGAAAATACAGGGAAACAAAACTATTCTAATCGCATAAAGTAAAGATCATGACTTTTAACCATTAAATTTGAAAGATTTTAGATCCATTTATAGAGTTGATTGGATGTTGCAATCATCATTGTATTATCTATTTCATAAATTTATCCATTAACCCAAATCGCAGAAATGTTTTGCATGGGTAAAGAGGAAATTCCTAAGTGTTCTTTAGTATTCCCTAATAATTTATTTATAGCATAGGGTCTTGATTCAACCCTAAGGGACAATAAGCAATCTTCTTGAGTGAATCTGGGGAAGTATATACATCTTGGAAGGATGCTACAGGGTTTCCTATAGTTTACTACAGGAAGCAATATATTTTCTATAGGGAGTTATAATTCACCGAATGGGACAAATTTTGTTATTGAATAGGATGTATTAGGTCTCCAGTAGAAGTATAATCACTCAAAAATACCTCTGTTAACCCATGCTAAAAAATGGAAAAAAATTACTAGTCTAAAATCTTGAAATTTGAGAAGTAGTGAGCTAGTAAATATTTCAAATGCCTAACCTAATCAAGTGAAAATTTAATGGGGTAATTTTTGTTATTAACTATAATGTTTTTGTGGTCTAACGGAAGTGGAATCAACTCGATTGAAGCTCGTTAACATGGTCTAAGAAAAGTAGAAATTTATTGTTGTTTGCGTCAAAGGGCTTCCAGAAATCTAGATTTGGGAATAAGCAAGCTAATCCAAGTAGCTCAATGATTACTATGACCTTCCAAAATTGTTCCAATGATGAAATTATGATTTTGATCCTGAAAAATAACTTACTTCAACCACTTAACCCAATCCTACAACAATAAATCATTAATACTAAATGCAGAGACAACAAAAACAAGAAAAAGAGATGCATGTGAATAAGAAGTGAGAAGAAGAAAAGTAAATGATAAAAAAATGCTCTAAGGCTCCTGGGATGACCAATTCCAAAAGGACTAAGAGTCCTATGGAGGATACCAAGATTTAGAAGCTTAACATGACAACAACCTTCATTATTTCCATCAATACAATTATATATATGCAAGAAACGATAATGGAGCTACAAAAATACGAGTTCTCTCCACATGAAGACTAATAAAAATAAACCCCTAGAGGAAAATTTGACTTGGTACTTATACGAAATTATTAGGAATCATTCCCCATGAAAGGAGGAAACTTTCCCCATGAAAATCCCTTGATTAGTTGGTGTTCCCAATACTAGGAATTTTCATTAAATGGCGGGGAACACATTCCTCGATTTTCTCAATCATTGGAGTTCCACAATCCGTGCCATATTTACATAATATATTGTTGATTTATTATTTAATATTGATATTCTTGTAGTAGGGAGAAAATCCCTCAATTATCTCCTCCAAATCTTCATAATCTGCCCAATGTTCTCACAATATTCCACAAGAATAAATAATAGTAGGCACAAATATGAAATTATCCACAAGCCTTCCCAATGAACATATTAAAGTTAAAAATACATTATCTAGTGAAGAAAGATAAGTTTAATGTGTTGAAGTATGGTCAGATGGGCCTTAATTTATTTCTAATTTACAGGCATGGGCCTTAATTTATGTCTAATTTAGAGGCCCATCAGTGTCTGGCATAGAACTGGCTGGAAAAAAAAACATTCTCTCTATTGCAAGAATTGTAGGAGTGATTATAGGATTTTAGTCGCATACATGCCTTGTTATGGGAGAAAATTTTGGTTTATTTCATTGAAATACTAGGATAGCTCAGTGGTTAGGCACCTGGAGTGGTGGATTACCTTGTGGGGGTCCTAAAGCACCTGAGGGAGGTTTGTAATGTCTTGTTTTGTTGACTCCATTTCCTTAAGGTTACCTAGGAAGTTGAGTCTTATCATAGTGGCCTTTCGTCGCATGTTTACCCTAACTGCTCATTTTCATGGGTTGATGTGGGAGGAGGGTGTTACAGCGTGGTACCAAAGCATGGTTCACCCCTCAAACTGGATGGGCTATGTGTTGGTCATACATGCATGTCAGTTTCATGTGTCTACCTTACACTTTCAGTCCATGTTCTTGTTACTTTGCATAATGTTGATCATGGTTGTAGTAAGGTTGTCATGACGAACTTGATGTTGATTTTGTGGAATGCATTGTTATGAGTATATGACCAGCTACATATTGTTATATGTCGCTTACATGTTGTTCTATGTTGATTGATTACATCCTTCTATGTTAGGTTTCATTCTTGTATGTTTGGTCACATGTATCGGTCTTGTAGTTTTGTAATAAGTATTGATCACTTATGCTTAACTACATGCATTCATGCATATTTGTAGTTGATTATTCATTGCTTATGCATGTTGATGGTTGCATGTGGCAATGCGCATAATGGAGTAATGGCTGTTGTCATACCTGAGGTCGTGGTTTGTAAAGTTGATATGGTCATGCATTGATGACTGGACTCTAGGTAGAAGGATATGTATATGGTTTTGTACTCATGTGTTATATGTCTATATGCAGTTGTTATACATGTATGGTCTTGGTTATAGTTATGCGTGAATAATACGACAAATATGCATTGTGAAGTCATGGTATGCAATTTATGTCATCATGGCGCTATTGGTATGTTATGATACTAATGTGTTGAATGAGGTGATGGAGGAGATGAAGATCATCAAAGTGAAGTTGCAGCATTGAACCTCGACGCAAGAGCATGTCATCATACAGGGTTGTATGTTGGGCATGCACGTATGTAGGTTAAGGATAGTTATATGGATTAGGATTATATACATTAGGTTTATGTACATGTCTTTTGATGTTATGGTTACATACATGATAGATGATAGTTGATTAGCGTGGTCATATGCACATGAGTCATATTGTGAAGAATGATGGTAACTTATGGTTGTATGGATTGCTATTGCTATTTTATTTTAGATAACTTGGTGATTAGTTTATAAGTTTTTCATTATCATGATATATAGATTATTGTTTTTATATGCTAATAACTTGATGATTAGGGTTATTTCATTGAGATCTTGATGCTGTAATTTGGATTGGTCATATGTGTAATGGTTATGTTCATTGCCTTAAATATCTTGATGTTATATGTATTTTGTTAACCTGGTTTGACCTATTCATATGGTTATGGTTGCGATATTCAGGTATGAGGTGACATATTTTTGATATCGTGTCGTACTAATCTATATTGATCATACATACGCGATTGTTATGCATTAACGACAAATGGTTATGAGCTTATGATGTGAACATGTTAGTTAGTTACTGTTATAGATATCATGATTTATGTTTGAGTTGATATGTTGTGAAATTGTATTCTGCTAACCTAGATTTATTATAAAGAAAAGATTGCCTGCCCTAAGACACATCAAGGTATGAGTCTACTTATATCCTATATTTTGTACTTGATTGTTTGATTATGTTCTCTAGTTGATTTATTTAACATGGTACGGTTGCAAGTTTGTTGAATGTTTGATGAATTGCATAATATGAGTATGTGTCCAAATGATCTTGTTTTAAGATTGTTGTACTTATACATATGTGTTGAGACAGTTGATATTAACTTGAGTGTAGTAGGTGACACTTGTAGCATTATGTCCAATGACTACGATTTGAATATGGACTATGACATGATTGTTAGTATTCGTAAAGGTTTATTTCAAATTGATAGATATTATAGTTTCAATATTTGGAACATGTGGTTGACATGTGTGAGAAGTTGCAGGAAACATGCTTGGTATTAGCCTGACAAAGTAATAGTTGATGTTTTTATATAACTAAGCCTCGATTGCAACAAGGTAAAAAGGTAAAAGAAAGGAATTTGGCAATAATTCCTTGGGCTATGTTTGGAAACCCTAATTCCAAAAAAAATGATTGTTTTGCATACATAAAGTCTTCTTAAGCTTGATTTGTCTCAAATTATGTGGATATGTATTATATTCATGGACATGTATTTGACAGGTATATTAGGTAGTCTCTAGTTACAGGTGGATTTTTCAAGGGGATTGGAGTTCCTTGAGAGACGACATGGACATGTTTAGATACAAGGTAATGTGATTGGGAGAACAAGATAAGGTATCTGGTGTACTTTTATGTTTATTTATTCAATAACAGTTATGTGTTAATGGTTGTATGATGCAGAGGATTTCATTGCAATGAGATTGCCATGAAATCTTGAAGAAGGCTCAAGTTGAGATTTCCCTCGGAATCACTGGGAACCATGGGGATTGCGTCATGGTGTCTATTGTTAGTCTTGTGCTTTTGGTCTTTTGTGATTTTCTTGGGCTTGATTTTCAATTTTTTATGTATATTGCATGATCATGCCACCTTATTTGTGGTGTCGTATTTTTGTTGGTTTTCCATGGTTTTCTTCTTGTTTTCTTCTCGGTGTTTCCTCTATTGGTTTAAGATTATTGGGAACTGGTGAGAAAAATAGTAAATTAATGGAGCTCGGGGATATTCACATGGTACCCAATAGGTAATATAAGACTCATATGAAGCTATGTGCATGAGTAAGTGTAGCGAAAGGTAACACTATGACAATCGGTTGGACTGTTTGGGTCCATTGTCGTAAATAGACGGTGGCAGTAAATTCATGAGAAAGGTAACCAAAAAGGTAAAGTAAATGCATCTGAGGCATCAGATGCCTCGACTATGTTGGGCATGACTATTCTTAATGTTTCCCATGTGTTGCATCAACAAAGTAATTTATCTTAACCCCTAGCCTTGATATCTAGTAATTATGTTATGATCATGATTATGTCAATGTTTATATATGTATACATGTAGGTGTGTATGTATGTCATGTTTGAAAGGGTCATCATGGATCATGATTATTAATGCTAACATTTAGGTATATATATATATATATATATATATATATATATATATATATATATATATATATATATATATCTGTATGTATATCGTTGTCTGGCAGGATTATGATCTTTTATGCTAATGTTTATGTATATGTATGTATCTATCCATGTATCTGTGTCAGTGTTCGACAGATCATCAAGAATTGTTCTTATGGTGGAATGTTTTCATGCAGGTGAATGGCATGAAGAATTTCTTGGCTATGAGGAATCAAGTGGGAAGAGTAGTCATGACAAATACATGAGGTCAGTATTATGTGAATATTAATTTATATTGTATTCTTGTATTATGCTAATGCATATGTTATGGACATGTTATATTGAGGGATAAATTAGCAAAATGAAGGTAGTGTGGTCTGCGACATGCTATGATAAGCATGGATAAGACATTGGAAGCAAGGATTATTGATAAGACCAGTGTGGTTTTGAATGTGTGGTACTAATTTTGTGCATATGTTGCATATGTTGTACATGTTGCATCTATGATGTGTGAACATGTGGTGTTGCATATATATAGTGTGTGTACATGTTTTTTATGTAGTGTTATGTATAGGATGGTACAAATTGTGTTGTGTGAATATTTCATATGGTGTTGCATGCATCATTGGATATGTAGTGCTATGTATAGATGATGCTATGTACATGTTGGATATGCAATGTTATGTACATGTAGTGTTGAGTGCATGTTGTACATGTGGCGCTATGTACATATGGTTTTGTGTGCATGATTGTACAAGTGGTGCTATGTGCATGTGGTGATGCGTACATTTGGTATTTTGTACATGTGGTATTGTGTACACGTTATACATTGGTGCAGTGTGGATATAGCATTGTGTACACATTGTGCACATTGTGTCGTGTACATGTGATGTTCTGCACACGTTGTGCATGTGGTGCTTATACATGTGGTACTGGTGTACATGCGGGATTGGTTTCATGTCATACATGCTATCTTGCAGGCATGCAGTACTATGTATGTGGATTGTGTAGTCATGGTATCGTGACATAGGCATTCATTGTGTTGCACTCTATATACATATTTGTGTTGTGTTGTACACCATTTGTAGGTGTATGTGTTATATGTCAGGTGTAGGTGCATGTATTGCATGGTGTTGTGTGTAGTATGTGGTTGCATGTGTGTGATGCACACTATGTGTACATGCACGGTTGAGGAGAAGGCACTAGGTGATTATCAAGTGTAGCAACCGATCCAGAGTGTGTATGGAGTAAATAGAAAGATATAAGCTAAGCATTGATTAAATTATAATTATCAATATTTTAATTCAGTTTAATTATGCATATGATCTATGATTCTTGTTTATGATGGTCACATGTGACTTATGATGTTGTTATATGATGGTTGTGTTTTGAGCTAACCATATGTCATATTCTTAAACAAGATGTTTTGATCAAACAATTAGTTTGACTTGTTGTGACAGGAAGTGAACAAGATTGGAAGTGTACCTTATTGACGAGCCAACAATGAGGTATGATTTGAAGTTATTTGAATTTATTTTTAAATCTAATGGAACCTAGGTAATTGGTACAGGAAGGATGGAAATTCTAGTTGGGTGGTTTAAATTGACTGCAAGAAATTGCAGCAGTAGCAAAGGAATTTAAACAGACAACATTATGTTGGTAAAGCACTTCAGGAGTAGGGAATGAGACATTGATACCTAATAGTGTCCATTGATTGCGATGAAAATGCTATGAATGGTATGATGGTTTTAAGGTAGGGATATGCAATAGGTTTTCTATATTCCGATGAAAGGAAGCATTGCGAAGGGATGGGTCACCCAGGATATGGGATGTCGGGAAAATTGGAAGGTGAGTGACTACACAAAATGTGTGACCGAATTTCCCAAGGGACTGTGTAGTAGAGAAGGGAAGGTCTAGGATATATTTGTTCTGGTCATGATCATTGCGAGATGCACAATGGGAGTGCACCCCAATACAATTAGTCAGTACTTGTTCGTTAAGAGGAAAAGTGGCGCAGGATTGTAGCGTTAGATATTGGATGTAGTTTTGAGATTTTAGACTTCCTACGAAGGAGGTGAATCCTGGTATTACTTTGAGGGTGCAGGTGTGAGCCTCTAGATAACCTTACTGTGGATGTAGTCATCGTATGCTCTATTTCCTAGTTTAGCAAATGTGCATATGTGTATATGTGGTAATTGTAAATATCGTAATGAGTTGTGTTATAAAGCTCCAATATGCGATACGGTTGTTATCTAGTCATGTTGTCAAGATGTTTTTATTTTGAGCATGTCATTCATTGTAAATACCACAATGAGTTGTGTTATAAAGCTCGATGGGAATTATGTTTTTTCTTCAACAGTCTTCTTGGTTATAGGTGTCATTCAACATTGAGGATGTTGTCCCCCAAGGGGGAGGATTCTCTAACAAACCTGGTAAAAATTCCATGTAAAAATATATAAGACCATGGTTGATTGTACATGTGTTCCAAGTTGAATGTTGGCTAAGACATCCTAGTGTGGGTGTTAATTTGGTTTTTTATGGCTAAGGAATTTGGTAAAGGAAATGGTTAAGGCTTTGGAAAGGAAAACTAGCATTTTTGGCACATTTATTTATGAAAATAATGGAAATTAGGAGAAAAGGAAGGTGAAAGGTCACAGGTTGCATGTGAAGATGAAATGTAAGGAAAATGATGGAAAATGAAGAAAATAGAGGCCTCATTCATAAAAAATATTCTAAGGATGAGTTGAAAACTTTGATCAGTTCAGTTTTGGAGCTCTCTTCTATTCTCTCTCTCTCTCTCTCTCTCAATATTGGACACTTAGATTTTTCTTCGAGAGCTTTGGCATTAGAGAAAGAAAGGTAGAGAAGGAAAGAGGAAGAAAAGATTTAGCGAGTAAAGGCAGGATCAAGAAGCTACAACAAGATTCATTGCATGTATCGACTTGCATATGTATTTGCCTTACTAGATTTGGCATGCATGGGATTGCATATGGTTCTTTTCTATCATGACCTAGATTTTTCCACGTGTGACAATGTTCTTCAACCTAACATTTCCATTTATGGTAGCTTTGATGAGATGGGTTCTCATATTTCGTTTATGAGGTATGGCTTGATGGATTCGAAGCTGAGTGGGATGTATTTCCAAAATGACAAACACGTGGCCTAGGAGTCCCTAAACTAGACTGGGGATCATGGTAAAGCCACTGACCTAGTAAACCTTGAGCCAAATTGTGGGTTGCGGTAGAGCCAGGATTGTGTGCCTCGGTGGGCCTAGGAATCCTTCCCACTGAATGGAAGGATATATGGTAAAGCAAAGAGGTGGATTTCTCTTTGTTGGGCCTAGTAGTCCCGAGACGGGACGTACAATAAAGCCTAGAGAGTGTGTCTTGGTGTAGGTTCTACCGATCCCTGGATCAGATTGTGGATTATAGTAAAGCCTGAGAGACTACGAGGCACTCAAATCCCTCATGGTGTAGGTGGAGAACTCCGGTGGAATCCATGCTTATTTGGTTTTTTTGGTGTGTTCTATGAGTCCCACATTCATGATTGGAATATGGCACGAGGATGATGGCTTGAAGAGAGACTTGGCTCAGCCAATATATGGTGGGGTGGAACATGGTAGTCCCATCTTTGGTTGGCTTATTGCATCATTAATGAAATGTTATTTCTCCTTGTATTTTTATTAGAATTTTGAGGGATTATATGTGGTCTATATGGTTTAATTTCATGATTATTTATGCTGTTATTATGTTGGTTATGGATATGTTTTATGACAGTAGTTATTTATGGATGTCTTCATGTTTTCACTTATAAATGAATGAACAATGTATCTATGACCTAATGGATGGAATGGAAATTAAAGTGATAAGGAAACAATGCTTCATGTTGAGTCTCAGATAAGTATGATACCCTTATGCTAAGATCTATTATTTACGCCTATAGGTTACGTGTTTACTAAGTGTTTCAAAAAAGGTCTGTCATGGTTAGGCTTGGTTAGGTCAAGACCTTGATCATGTTTTTTGTTTGAGTCTTTGCCTTGTTTTCATCGATTGTCTTGGAAAGTGTCATCAATTTCTAGGCACTGGTTTGCACACTAGCCCTGAAAACGTGGCTTAAACCTTGTAGTCCTTAGCATAAAATTGGCTGGAAAAGAATGTAGTCTCTCCCTTGTAGGCATTGTGGGAGCGACTATATTTTCCAGTTGCATGCATGCCTTGTCATGGGAGAAAATTTGGGTTTAGTTCATTGAAATTCTAGGTTAACATAGGGGTTTGGTAGCTAGAGTGGTGGCTTAGCTCCTAGGGGCCTTGAAGCACCTGAGGGTGGTTGGTAAGGTCTTGTTTTGTCTACTCCATTTTCTTAAGGTTACCTAGGAGGTTGATTTTTATCATAGTGGCCTCTTGCGCATGTTTACCCTGGTTGGTCAATTACATGCGTAGATGTGGGATGAGGGTGTTACAATTTTATATAATGGCTAGTTAAGGAATTTGAAATAAGTGAATGGGAATTTTACATGCTAGTAAATTCCATAAAAAAAAAAATTCTAAACATATTTATTTTTTCACGATGTATATTAGGCAATGTTACAAGTGGTATTAAAGAAAAAGGCTATCAGATAGAGACCTATTAGGTTCTATAAGAATGCAGAGTAGAGGTATGATGCTAACGGAATGAAGTTTTGGTATGATAGTAACAAAAAATTCCATTGCAATATATGAAAAAGAATGAATTTGGTTGAAGATTCATGACGATTCTAATAACCACATTGAATAATGATAACGCTAATGTCTACTTTAAAGAATAATTGTGCTCATAACATTTGATTCTTTATGTGGACAAAAGACAATAAGAAATTACGTTGCATTCTTTGTACCTAAACCATGAACATGTTTGAATACTCATACTCACACTATAATTAGTGATAGCATGGGATACCTACCAACTGTTTCATGCATAGTCTTATAATAAATGCTTAATGGTGCATTTGAAGAAAAAAAATTATAGTTACAATGCATTGCTTATAACAAAAGAATCAATGCATGTATTTTTTTTTGTGATAGGAAAGGAATGTAAAAAAGTGGGGGTTTTCTTTGAACATGACAATAGATTGTTTCAAAATACATTATAAGAACCCATTTGAATATTGAATATAAATAATGAGTCAAGTGGTAGGTCTTCACTGTAATGACTAATCTTTTATTAAGTCTTGTTGTGGATTTTGATTGAGTTTATGATGGTTAGTAGTATTTAGTATTTAGTATATTGCACTATGTTTCATGAATTAGTATTGCATGTCATTATTGTTGGTAATTTCCATAGTAATGAATCGTATGCAATATTTTGACAAAATACTCTTCCAAGGTGTATTGCAATATGCATAATTTGGTTTTTGATTTAAGATTATTAAAGGTTGGAAACAATGTCATAGTGGTAGTTCATTTCCATGTTATTGGTCTAAATGGTGTCAATACGTTATTGAATTTGGGATTGATTGGATTGTTACCATAAATGTTATCGACACTTACTTACTAATGATAAATCAATGTTTTTGTATGATTAAGTCTTATATAAGGTCTTATTCATATTTAGGGAAGTATGATGGTTATGGAAGTGGATATTTGCTTAACAATGCATACATATGACTAGAAGTTCTTGAATGTTACAAAGAACTTAGATCATGATAACAATAGTGTCTTTAAAGTGATTTATTTAATAAAAATGAATTGTTATGTCAATAATAATAATAATAATGGAAAAGGGTTGTGGATTTGCATATGAACATACATAAATGGTCATTGGTTGGATGAGGGAAGATAAGATTATTTGATGGTTTGATAATGTACCAAAATGTATTGGATGAAAAATATTATGTACGATATACCATCTTAATGATAGAACTTGTAGTAATAAGATGTTGATTACATTGTTTGTTAAAACTTTACAACTCCACAAATTCATTATTCATTGATAATTTTAGTTGGTATGCATCATACATCAAACAAATATGGTGTGTTTGTCCTCTGGAAATTCATCTGGTATGTGTGGATATTGTGGTCACACTACATGTTAAACCTAATCAGTTAAGTCCATTTTGTTTTGGAAATGTGGTGTCTTCATCACTAAACAAGAATTTTGGATGGCATCTTAAATCTATTAGCATTACTAATTGACTTAACCATGAAAATACTTGGTGATTGAATTCAATTTAGTGATGTCACATAATTACTATTCATTACATACATATGTGTAAGTGAAATTTCATTTTGAATGAATTAGAACTATAGTAAATGGCAGTGATTGGATTAGAAAGTATACATATTTTAAAGAGGTCTTATTTACTTAAATATTGTTGGAAAATTATTGTTCATTAGGTAGTTTTTAACAAAATAATGAAGGAAAAAATTGGGGGAGCTTCGATGTGTCTTGATTGGGAGAGCTTGTGATTTGATCTAGGGTTTTTCTTAATGGTTTTTGTAGCTGGTTACCATGGAGGGGTGACGAGGAGGGAGTTTTTCTCCCTCCCACAGTCAAGTAGTTGTGGTCAGAAGCGAGGGAGTTGGTTCCCATCACCTCAAGAAACCAATGGAGGTGGCAACAGAGATTACGAATAATGAAAAATTGGAAACCATCGGACCTCAAGAATAGGAAGGGAACCATGAGGAACCTAGTAAGGAGAAGAGGATAGAGGGTAGTAGTCCGAAAGTTGCTCCCATGAATACATCAGGGGCATGTAAACCCAAGGCGACCACAATTCCTTGAGTCATTTTAAGTGACACAGTGCTGGAGGTGCATAGAGAACACATCGCAGAATATGTTGTTATCTATAAATTTATGGGGATCTGGCCGATGGAGAGGGCTTTGAAAGCATGGATAAGGAACCACTGGAAACCAAAGGGGAAAATTGACCTCCACCTTGGGTCCAAGGGCTTCTCCACGGCGGTGTTCAGAAGCTTAGAGGACAAAGGTAGAGTGTTCGAGGGAGGACCCTATTTTTACGCGTCTGCAATCCTTTACATGAGACCATGGGTAATGAAATTTGTCCCAGAATAAGAGAATTTCACCTTGGTAGTGGTATGGATAAGACACTACTCCCTTCCTTTAGAATATTGGCTTTCGGAGTCTCTAAAGGCTATCGGTAACAAGCTAGGGCATTTTATAAAAATATCAGATACTACTTTAAGAGGAAAACACACTTCCTTTTCCTGGATATGTGTGGAAATGGACTTATATGGGGCACTTCCAGATGCAATCATTTTGGAAGTGTATGACGAGGAATGGGTGCAAATGGTAGACTATGAACACATTCCATTCGGGTGCCGTAAGTGCCATGAACACGAGCACCTATGTAGGGACTTCCCTTTGAACAAGCTGGAGAGCAACAGGAAAGCCACTACAGGAAAGGATTCCAGAGGCTTTACTAAGGTAGGGAGTAAAGGGAAAGGAGGCAAGAGGTACCAAAAGAAAAATACTGAAGACGGACAACTGAACCACAATAGTTTCAAGATCTTAGAAGAAGAAGTTGAAAACAAATGGGCAAACCAGGAATTAGAGAATATTCCCAATGAGAAGGAATGGGATGCTAACATGGAGGATATAATATAAAAAAACAAATAAACAGATGATTTAACGAATATGATGGAGCTCATCAGGGACCACGAGATGACTCCAAGTGACGCAGTAACGAAAGACCATGAACTGCAAGAGATTATAGAGAGGGAGAATTTAGATCTAGAAAATTTTCAGGAGCAGGGAATCACCAAAGGGGTTGACTCTCTGGCAAAAGTGGAGTTTGACAGGGTTCAACAGCTCTTCCTCTGGAGATCACAAACAAAGTTCTCTGGAGTGAAAGGAAACTAAGAAAACTAGGAGAATAAGGGAGTGAAAATGATGGAGGATACGTCAATGCTTTCTTCAAAGAACCCGGGTACGAAAAGAGGAAGGTAAAAATAGAATGAGTTGTTGTTTGAATGTGGAAAACTTATGATCAACTCAGGTAAGATGAAGGATCTTACCAGTTACTCCTTTACAAACCTTTCTTAATGGAGCTTACAACCTAGAACATTAGGGGTCTAGGAAGTAAAAGGAAACAAAAAATCTTAGCAGTTGAATAAAAGAAGAAAAGTCAGATATGATTTTTATTCAGCAAAAAGAATGTTCGATGGACAACATTAGAGAGATACACAACAAATGGTCAATAAAATATAATCATCTAGATGTAAAATCAGATAACTCGGTAGGGGGGATTCTCACTCTATGGGATCCTTAAAAACATGGAATCCTGGATGCTGAAGCTTCTAGGAATTATCTATCGATGGTGATTCAACCTTTGGGGAATAAGGAGATCTACATGATCACTAATGTCTATGGCCCTCAAAAACTAGAAGACAAACTAAATCTTCTCACATTCCTTTGGGAACCGAGGGAGAGACATCTTGATATACCCTAGATTCTGGCAGGGGATTTCAATATGATCAGATCTCTTACAGAGAAAAAAGGAGGTACAAGGAAACTAGGCAGGGACTCCATTGCCTTCCAGAACTTCATGAATAACATGGAGCTAATGGACATAGAAATAGAAAATGGCATTTCTACTTGGAATAATAAGAGGGGAGGAGCTTCTCAAGTTGCCTCTAAATTAGATAGATTCATAATCTCAGCAGAACGCCTTATCACAGTCCTTGATATTTCAGTTTTAATCCTTCCCTTCAGAGGCTCAAACCACTAGCCTATCCAGATGGAAGCTAATTTTATCGGAACACCAAGGAACAAACCCTTTAGGTTTGGAAATATCTGGCTCTCTCACCCTAACTTCACCAACAGTATTGACAAATGGTGGATGGAAGATAGGCTCATTCAAGGCACTAAAATGTACATACTATACTATAACAGAGACTCAAGCACATCAAATATAGGCTCAAATATTGGAATAAATACGAGTTTGGAAATATTTTTAAAGCCAAAAAAGAAGTTGAGAAGAAAATCTAGGAGATTAATCATATCAACATCTTAGAGGGTTTTACCTAGTAAAGGAAAATTCAGGCTGACTCTCTTTAGAATGAATGGGAATATCGGAGCTTGCAAGAGGAGATTTTATGGAGACAAAAATCGAGGGTGCAATGGAATAGAGAAGGAGAAAGAAACACGAAGTTTTTTCATAGATCAACTTTGGATCACAGATCTCATAACAGAATTTCCAAACTTAAATATTCTCAAGGGAAAGAGCTTGTCTCAAACATAGAAATAAAATTTGTCCTAGTTCAACACTTCATTAGCATAGTAGAGGAGCCTCTCATTGACAAATCTTGGTTCATAAACAAATTCAAAAAGTTCATTCCTAAGCTTGTAACCAGTGAAGACAACCACAATCTTAACAGGCCAGTGTCTGAAGAGGAGGTTAGTGAGGCTATCAATGTGATGCAAACTGGGAAAGCTCCTGGCCCTCATGGTTTTCATGTGGATTTCTTCAAAGCTTATTGGAAAATAGTCAAAAAAGATATCCTTGAGGTTGTGGAAGCCTCTAGAAAATCCAAAACTGTTTTGAGATCTCTTAATGACTCTTTCATAGCTTTGATTCCAAAGAAGAAAAAAGTTATGACATCGGACAGATTCAGACCCATAGCCTTATGTAATATGGTGTACAAAATTATCTCCAAAGTGATTGATAATAGACTAAAGCCTCTTCTTCATGCTCTTGTTTCAGAGGAGAAAACTAGTTTTGTGGAAGGAAGACAGATTCTCAAAAACATCATACAAGCACATGAGGTGTTACACTCTCTTAGGAGCAAGAATTAAGCTGGTATGATCATGTAACTAGACCTAGCAAAAGCTTATGATAAGCTAAGTTGGGTGTACATCAAGGGGATCTGCTCTCCCCCTTCCTCTTTGTTCTCATGATGGAAGGACTAAGCAGAGAGATCAAAATGGCAAATGGTGAAGGAAGAATCCAGGATCTGAAACTTACCCCAGATAGGGATTCCTCTACTCATCAACAATTTTTAGATGATATAATGTTGCAGGGAATTCCTACGGCTAAGGAAGCTATAGAATTAAAACAAATCCTGAACGACTTTGCTTTGGCAGCTAGTACAAAGGTAAGCCTTAACAAATCAAAGGTTCTTTTTTTTTCAATACTGGCATTGCTATTCAGAGGAACCTCACCAGAAGTCTTGGGTTTCAGAGGGCTCAGTTACCTTCCAAGTACCTTGAAATGCCTCTTACTGACAAACCTTTGAGTAACGAAGTGTGGGAACTGGTCACTGATAAACTTCAAGATAAATTCAGAAAATGGACATGTAGTTATTTGAGCTTGGTAGGGCGTCTTGTGCTTACAAAGGTTGTTCTATAGGCTATACACATTTTCATGTTTTCATCTCTCCCTGCTCCCAAAGGTGTTATACAACAAATCAGGAGTATTAAACGAGATTTTCTTTGGGGCAAAGGAGAAGAGAAAAAGAAGTGGGCGTTGGTAGCTTGGGACAAGCTCTGAAAACCTAAGGCCTATGGAGGCTTAGGGCTTCATGACCTTGAAATCCTCATCAGAGTTTCGGGAGAAAAACTTTGGTGGAGTTGGTTAAAGGAATTGGTAACCCCTTGGCAAAAGCTTTGGAAGCAGAAATATGCAAAGAATTGGCAGGAGAGGGATCATATCAAAATGTCAGGGCTCATCAAGGGCTCCCACATCTGGAACCTTTCTTGGGAGAATAGATGGATTGTTCAGCAGGATAGTTTCTAGGAGATCAAAGCTGGGAATGTTGCACGATTTTGGGAGGATAACTAGCATGAGGAACCAAATTTGTTTAGAGAAGAACTAACCGCACTAAAAAATGACACTGATAACAAAGGTCTACTCATGGTAAGTGACTTCTGGGATCAGGTAAGGGACAATGGCAAATGGCGAATGTGAAGAATCTTGGTTATAGTGAAGAGAGTCCTTTGAAAGTACAAGAGGATTCCCTGGCTCTAGACTTGGGGAAGAGTAAGATTTTATTGTCTTCCTCATCTGACCAACTAATATAGGGCCGAAACACCAAAGGCACCTTTAACCTCAAAGAAGCTAAATGCATGGCCCTGGGTTTTGATTATCCAAATCCTAACCAGGTTTGGAATAGCCTTTGGAGGAACCTGCAATGGATGAAAGTCAAGTTATTTATGTGGTTAGTTCACCAAAAGAAGATTCTCACTTGGGAGAATCTTATGAAAGGATATTTTTTGGCCTAGCCAAATGCCATCTATGTGGATTACAAGAAGAAATGATGGAGAATTTACTAAACCACTACCCCTTCACCTCTACCTTGTGGGATTGGGCGGCCTCAGTCTTCAGGAAAACTAACAAAGATAGACTCAGCATCACCAACACATTGAAGAATTGGAGGAAAGACTTCTGAGGTAATGAAATCATTAACAAGGCTTGGACTCTGGTTCTAGGCGCAATGGTAGGATTTTCAAGAACAAAACTGGCTCGACCCAAAATATCATTAGCCAAATTTTATGATAGATAAAAGATACAGTAGGAGCCCTTATGTGGAAAATTCCTGACGACCCCCCTTCGGCCCAAGAGGCTCACATTTTGAGGCAGTTGGGTCTCCATAACCTGGTTCCCCTTTTCATTGGTAAGGGTGTGAGAAAAACAACTTCAGGTAAAGATATTTGGTAGCCTCCTCCTCATGGATGTTATAAAATCAATATAGACGGGGCCTCTAAGGGCAAACCAAGGATGGCTGGATTTGGTGGTGTCATAAGAAATGAGTAGGGGAGCATAAAGGATATATTCCGTAGTCATTTGGGGAATACCACTAATAACATAGCGGAGATCATGGTCTTATAAGAGTGCCTAGAAATCTTGATTGAGTTAAATTTACACAACGCCATCATTGAAGCTGACACAGAATTGGTCATTAGTGCGGCCAAGAAAATGTGCAATGGAACGGCACCTGGAAAATTGTCAAAACATTGGAGGCTCTCGCGGGTCTTTTAGCATATTCACTCCCACTTGCGAACCCTGAGAATAGTCAATTTTGTTCACGTGCAAAGAAAAGACAATATGTTAGCTGATCATTTGGCGAATGAAAGCGTGATATGCAAGGAGAGTTATATCTAGTATGACTGGGAGTCTATACCCTCTAGTAAATTGAGGGAAGATTGTCATAGACAAGTAGCCAAAGATATAGAGTACTTCCAGATCATGAATAAGAGCAGGAGGAAGACTCGTAGGAGTGGGAAAGGGTAGAAGTCCTGGAGCCTGGTTGAAGTGCTGGAGAAAATCCTAACCGTAGATCCCACAGTCGATGCTTACGCCATAGCGTAAACAACATGCTTGGAGGGAGTGGAGGATGGGATAAACAACTTGCTTATTGGACTCTGTTGGTCTTCGATATCGAATGGATATCGGGTTTCAAATTTATCAAAAGTTAAGGGGTTGAGTGAACCCGATATCTTTTTAGACACTGGTTATAATCTATATCGGGCCCGTAAAGCAGGTAAATACTGCATAAGTTTCAACAACGATGACTTGTTGGCCATCAGATCAAATGGGCTTTGATCAACAGTGCAGGATCATCGTGCAACTCAGTTGATCGAAGTGATTATCTACCGTTCGATTGAAGGAAGGACAGATAGTGGATCTCAGTAGATTGGAGAAATTTTAAACCATCTGATGGAAAGTTAGATTGACGATGGGGTTTGAGGGTTAAGTTTTGGGGAGATTGAGTGGTAAGATTTGAAGGAGAAGAATGGCGGAGAGTTCAGCAGTTTGTTCATTTAGGTTTTGTCCAGGGGGCTTCGGTGGGTATTATTATAAGGTTTTGGGTTCGGATGTCCCAGTTGTATGTTTGATCTTATACTTGTCTATCTTTTGTTGGTCTTTACACTTATAAATACGTGTACCATATGTAATCTTTGTTTGATTAATTGAAGGATCCACTCTTACTTGACCAAAAAAACTATTGTTGGAAAACAACTTGATGGAAATTTTGTTTTAAAAGGTCTTTGGATGTAGTATTATTTGTTATGATTACTCTTAATGCATGGGAATGGTTCATGAAATATGGAAAAGATCAAGACCTTTCTACTTTATTGAAATATTGATAACATTAATGCATGTGCAAAGTGAAATCGACAAGATGTTTTGTAAATAATCATTTTTTGTAGAAGGTATTGTTTTATCAAAAGCTGTTATGACTAATGTTGCTAGTGTGATTAAGCAGGGGTAGCCTAATGGTAGTATAGTAATGTCACTAAAATTCCAGTACCACACAATATAAGAACCAGTGCAAGGTAAAAGGTTGCAATGTGATTTGCAACTGCAAATGTGGAGATATAATGTTTAACATTATGACATGCAAGATTTGTGCATAGAGTATATAGTAATGTTTTTTCTAAATTGCATGTTGATTATTAGGGGGGATATTTTGAAATGAACACCACCTGTATGACATGATATACTAGTCATGCTTTTCTATCAAATTTACTTTTACATTTTATGGGTCCATGATGAGGCTAAAGTATGAATATGTGATGTACATAATTGTTTCTTTTGATGTATTATTAATGCACATATGACCAGTTATGTAAATTATGGTAGGAAAAAATGATAATGAGAATTTAACATTTGATACAGTTATAAGATAGTTGGGAAATGCCCATGGAGGGCCATGGGCAAAGGGAGTTTCCTACCCAAATTTCCTCTCACTGGAGATAAATGATCTTAGTAAGGGAAAAGGGTTGGTTAGGAAGGTGAGGGGAGAATCCTGGGGCAAACCTGTTAGTTTAAGAGCCTATTTGAGGAGGCCCAAAAAAATTATATGTTGAGCTAAAATTACTCAAGACATGATGTTGTCAGAGGAATAGGAAGGATGTTGCCAAGAGGAATCCTAGATTGGACTCGGTATGGTTAGTAAAATCCTAGGCTGTACCTAGTGTGGTCAATGCAATCCTAGTTTGGACTCGGTGTGGTCATTGTTAGTTAATTGTCTTAGATGTAAAATTGGCTCAATTTGGTTAGTGGAAACAAGTTCTCATTGGTTGGGAGGAGAATTATTTTTCCCACAGTGGTTATCATGGAAAATCAACTTTACTAGCAGATAATTGATGTGTTAAAATGATTTTTTGTATATTTGTGTAAGAATTTTGTATACATCCTGATAGGAAAGGAGCCTAGTGCTTGGGAAGGAAATTCTGTAAGTGTAGTTCATCGACTATATTACTAGTCTTTTGGATGTCTTTAGTGGGGGCTAAGACAGTATGAACTTGGTACAATTATGACTAATTTGATCACTTCAATGATTAGAGATCTAAGTGCTCTCTATGTACTTACAGAGGTACTATGATAAATGATTGAAAGTTAAAAATATTGTGAATATCATTTGATTTAGAATGTCCTGACTAATTTGATTATGTTTGATTTTATGATAATATGCTATAGGGTGCTTGAAATGGAGGATGATAAATCACCCTAGGTGCTTGTTGTCGGTCTAATGAACCACTCTTAGAGTGATTGCCACAACTGATAAACAACATGTAAAATTATTGCATAAAATGGTCATGATTTCCAAGATTATTGGAAAGTAACAATAAGTTGATATAGAGATATTGTTTTTGTTTTATGAAATTGAATAATGGAAAACTAATTGAAAGTGAAAATTGAATATTTTTGTAGCTACAATTTTTTATGATTATTAATTAAACATTATGTTTTTTTACTTATTGGTATTTCCTAGAAATGATATCCTTCATTTTGAAGGGAATGATACCCTTATGGTTTTTATGGTTATAGAAATGTTATGACTGAGATAGATGTCATGATTTAAATATGATTTAGAAAGAAACATTGCTAAGATAAAATAAACCTAAATGAAAATACCAAGTTCTAGTGGGAGATAAAATCGAGCAAACATGTAATAATAACGAAAAATGGAAAAGACAAACATTGAGGACGGTGTTATCTTTAAGGGAGGAGTATCTAATATCCTTGCAGTTGTAATATAATTTTTCACATCAACATTTATAATCTATAATAAGGAAAAAAAATAGTAAATACATTGCATGCTCCCGATAAGTTCATGCAACGATTTAGTTAGGGTTTAGAAATGGTTTGAACTACCTTACGACCTAATCCATGACAAAATCTGGAGGGAGGGGCATATGAGGATTATAGTCTTGTACTCCTCGATTAAAATTGTTGGAAAAGAGAAATAGAAATCCTATGATATTTTTGGTCTGCTTCTTGGGAAAATATTGTAGTGAAAAATATTATGAAATTTCTCCTAACAAAAGTGCAGATTCACTTGTTTTATGGAGTTATAGAATTAGTATTTCTTGCATGCCTACTAACTGTGATCGAAGCAAATAGAAATTGTAGTTCAAATAAAATCCAAGTATCATGCATGAAGGGAGTTTCGATGGTAGAAATTTGTGGATGGTTTTCATAATGACACCACAATTGTGTATGTTGTCTCATGATCAATCATAGCCACTAAGAGAAGAGTATTGTCACCAAAGTACACCGAAGAGATAAGTAAATATGCCTTTTTGGTTGAAAATAATAGATAATCCTTTTGTAGTTCTTTGAAAAGGAACATGCTGTTTTTGTGCTTAGTTGTGATGAAAAACAAATATATGTTATTATTGCATGAAATCATGGAAACAATCATGATGATTTCTCTCTGAAATAGAGAAATATGTTTTTATATGCACAAAGATAATGGTTGTTGGAATAATTTACTTTTGATAGTACGCATGTATTTTCATGCACAAAGATAATAACTATTATGTTATTTTTCCTTTATACTATGTATAGTTGCAGTGGTTTTTCATTTGGGAAAAAATGTGTTCTTATGTGAAGAAAAAGCAATAGTACTTGTGGGAAGATTTCCCTTTGGTTGTGCGAAGAGCTAGTAATACCCACAGCGAATCTTTTAAATATTACCACATTCTTATGGACAGAGGTAAAATGTAAATATTCCCTTTCTTATCATGTTGGTAGGTATGGAAAGATAGGAATGCCTTCGTAATATTTGTACATTTGATATTTGCATATATACACATGTGTTAGAGCCACACACATGCATAGATAAATAAACATGTTTTTTAGCTCCACCCTTGTCGTCCTTAGGGCAAACAAGAGTGGAGTTGTCGTCATTCTTGACAGGTTTGATTATATCCACAAAATGGTAGAACATCTATCTAGTAGTGGTAGTTACACCAATCTCAAGAAAAATCCCCTTAATTCCATCTCTAAGGAGATTGCTTCTTCGATTAAAGTTGATCCTCCTCTTAATCCCCTTTCCTGTAAACTCATCGTGAGAAACCCCCTCACCCCTAGAATCTATGGACTTCCTAAGATTCATAATTCTGGTGCCCCCTTAAGACCTTTTATTCATACCATTAATGGTTCGACCTATCCTCTAGCTAAATTTCTAGCCCAGAAGCTCAAACCTCTTGTAGGTTGCACTGGTTCTTTTGTATCCTTGATAAAGACACTGCCAAGTTAGTTGGCTTGTTCCTCACCTCCACTTTCTTTAGTTTCCAATGTGAGTTCTATGAACAAACATGTGGAGTTAGGATGTGATACCCTCTCTCCCCCATTGTCGCTAACCTGTTTATGGAAGATTTTGAGACAAGGGCCCTTGCATCTGGCAAATTTCATCCTAAAAAATGGAAGCGGTTTGTCGATGACACTTGTTTCATCTGGTCTAATGGTCGTGAAAGGCTAGATCAGTTCCTCAACCACTTGAATTTCTTTTCAGATTCCATTAAGTTCACAATGGAAGCTGAGGAGAATGGTCGCCTTCCCTTTCTTGACATTTTCCTTTCTAGGAGGGATGATGGTTCCATTTGCCACCAAGTTTATTGAAAGAAGACTCACACAGATTAGTACCTCCAAATCAACTCTCATCATTTCCCAGCTCAAAAATTCAGGGTTCTCAACACTCTCGCCACCCATGCGCTAAGAATCTCTGATGATGACCACCTTGATCAAGAGAAGGCTCATCTTCTTGAGGTTTTTGAAAACAATGGGTATAGCATACCCCTTAGCCTTAAGGTCTTTCACAAGCCTAGCAAAGAGCCTAAGCTTAAACCCTCTCTTACTGATGCTATTCCTAAGGTTTATCTCCTGTACATCCAAGGGACCATGGGCAGGATAGCCCATATTGTTAAGAAGACTAATGTTTCTTCCTCCTTCAAGCCTCTCAACACCATTAAAAATTCTCTTAGATCGGTTAAGGGCCCCATTGACCCTAAGGACTCAAGGGGGGTCTACCTCATTCCCTGCTCCTGTGGTATCCCCTACATCGGAGAAACGATACCCTACATCGGAGAAACAAGAAGATCTATTAAACAAAGGATCAAGGAACATGCTGCTAACATCAGACACAATCGCTCACGTACCTCAGCTCTTGCAGAACATGCTGAGAAATTAAAACACCATGTCTGCATTGAGGAATGTATGTTAATTGCTAAAATTGATCACTTGCACCATAAGAAGCTAAGGGAAGTGATTGAGATTCAGAGGCATGCCAAAAACCTCATCAGGTATAATGGTTGGAAATTAAGTAGGAGCTAGATTCCAGCTCCCACTTCATAAATCTGCCTCCCTTTCCTCACGCTTATATTTTTCGCCTTGATGGGATTTCCTTCACCCCATCTTTTCCCCTTTTCCTAATTTTCTGTATCCTCCTTTCTAAGGAAGGTTTTCTATCCTCTTTCCTCTGATCGGCTCCTTTAATCTTTTCTTGAATCTGTCCCCACATTGTTGGTTGAGATAGATATTCTTTTATTATATTCCCCCCCATCTCATAGTACCTTATGGAATTATTTTATGTCCTAATTTTTACAAAATTTGTTAATTAATTCATTACATAATAATTATATAAATTTTTTTTCTTTACTATATAAATTACTGATTCTTGATAGCTTTGACATCATTTTATTACCACCTATTTTTTATTTTTTTTTATCCACCCTAACTATTAATACTAGATAATTAAATCATCCATAGATAATATCATTATGTATTAAATAAATAATATTATTATTTGGCTTATTAAATTAATTAGTTTTTATACTATTACAAACTAATTCCTTACCTAATAACTAATCTCAACCAAAGATTATTATATATATTATTAACTAATTGATTATAATGCCTAGTTTTATTAAATAGGTTAAAATTATATATTAATATTATAAATTATTCTTAGAAAATATTATTAATTTAAATTGACGAATATATTAATTATTAATTTAATATTATTATTAACTAATCTATTAAAGATAATGGCTAGTCTTCTACTGAACTTACCTTGAATAACTCAACCCTAACTTATGATAGTATACCAATTAGTTAATCTTATGTTATACTATTACTTAAATTGATAAATAATTTACAATTTCAATATTAAATATTTAATTATCACATAACAATTATTTTCTAACCTAATTATTTTATTTTATCAATGACTAGTTTTTGAATGGATCACCCTGAACCTTGATGCATCCCTGCTATTTATTCTCTCAGATCGTATGGTTTCTCACCTTGTCCTGAGGATGAACCGCATTAGTTGGTTCGAAACGTCAACCCAATCCTTACTATGTGATTAATTTGAAAGACTACTCTCTATATGTTCTCTTAGTTAACGTATGTGCAGTATTGATAAAAGAGGTCGATACTTGGTTGGGAATTTTATTTATGAATATGAAAAGATGTTTGAAGCATAACTAGTAAAGATTCATTATGGGTTTTGATAAACATATTGTATAATCATGATGACAAAGTTTTTGACTGTAGTAGTTTTAGGAAAGGATTGTTGTTGGCATTATGATATAAATGTTGTCTTTGATGGAAACTCACACAGATGACAGTTCACAGTGCAACAGGTTAACTTACAGATCAGACTCCAGAGGTTGAAGAAAGAGAGTGGTTAAAGAAGTATACGCTGGTTCACCTTGTCCAAGCAGCGTATACATGCGAGTTGAAGAAAAAAAGGAGCGTATATGTATACACACACTTTCACAGAAGGAAAATTGCATATGGGGTGGAAAATCAAGGTTTTGGTCCAAGGTATTGGTCTGAGGTATTTGGTCCAAGGTATTTGGTCTGAGGTATTAGTCTGAGGTATTTGGTCTGTGGTATTGGTCTGAGGTATTTGATCCAAGGTATTGGTCCTAAGTGGTTTTGGTCGAAAAAGGCCTAAAGCTATATAAGGAGGAGAAGATCATCAGGACAATGGGGCAAGTATTGAATATCTTATGAAGTGTTAGATAAAATATGCACGTTAAGGGTTTCTGATGCCTTGCTTGATCTGAACTAAGGATGCACCTATGTGGTGTTTTATGGATGATGGATCAGGATCATGAGACCTAAAATGAATTATCATTATGTGGTTTGATCATGGATAGTCTAGATCTGAATACTCGCTTGTTTTATTCTGAAAATATTATGATCTAGGTATAACTGAAGTTTGTAATATCTTAGAGGTTTTTAAGTTAGCATTTGCAGATCTGTATGCTGGTACACTTTGGTGAAGGTGTGTATACACGCTAGTTAGGATCATCCAAGTAGCGTATGCAAGAGAAAATATTTATGTTCGAGGATGACTGATCTATCATATCAGTGCTGCTATTTTATTTTTGTCTGCCAATGAATTCTTCTTATATCTAAATGTAAAACTAAATGAATAAGGAGTTTGATATTTGATAGATTGATTGTATAAGTGAGAAGAAGTGATATTTTTTTCTACCTGTGTAAAGCTCTGTAAGTTGATAGCAGATGTTCAGTATATTGCTAGTTGGTACAGATTTGATTCAAAAGTTTATGTTTGCAGTCGCTTTGGAGGTATACGTAGGCTTGATTAACGGAAGTAGCGTATACACGGAATTTGGGTTCAGCCAAGTAACGTATATATTTTGATGCATGGTTTATGAGGTTACAACTGGTTCTGAATGATGATGCAGGTTTCTAGGTTCAGCACAGTGTTCTGGTGTCAGTGATCTGATTGTTCAAATTAAATGAATGTTGTTTGATGCAGTTTAACTTTAAAATTTGTTGATGGGTCCAGTATGAGAATTGGATGAAACGTGGCCTTCATATTTTGGTGTTGTGTTCCAGGAGTATCCAGTCTAAAATTCATGAAACATGGTCCCTGGAGGAAGAGAGAGGGTTGTAGCCTTTTGCAGGCCGGCACCTACATACTGGTAAACATATCGGCGGGTACAAGAGCTAGGGGGTTGGAGCTCCCTTTTAGTAGTAGCTAGAAATTGAGTGACGATTGGAGCCTTCTATAGGTTGGCACCTAAGTACTATTAAATGGATTGGCTAGTACAAGAGCTAGGGGCTTGGAGCTCCCTTCTAGTAGCAGCTGGAAAACAAGTGAAGGTTGGACACTTCTGTAGGCTGGTGCCTACGTACTAGTAAATGGATCGGCTAGTACAAGAGCTAGGGGGTTGGAGCTCCCTTCTAGTGGCAGTTGGAAAACAAGTGAAGGTTGGAGCCTTCTATAGGCTGGCACCTATGTACTAGTAAATGGATTGTCTAGTACAAGAGCTACGGGGTTGCAGCTCCCTTCCAATAGCAGCAGGAAAACGAGTGAAGGTTGGAGCCTTCTGTAGGTCGGTGCCTGCGTACTAGTAAATGCATCAGGTAGTACAAGAGCTAGTGGTTTGTAGCTCCCTTATAGTAGTATTTGGAGAATGAGAGAATGTTTTTGCCTTCTGCAGGTGGGTGCATGTGTATTCTTATGAGTTTGCACCAACACAAGATTGTAAATAGGTTTTCCTTATTTTAAAAGAAGACAATAGCAGGGGGTTTTTGTCCTGCATTGGGTTTCCACCTTAAATCTTGGTGTTCATGTGTGTTTCTTATGTGTGATGGTTTGTTTTGTTATTACTGCACATGGTTACTATTTATATAGTTAATGAAGTACTGATGCACTGATTAAAGATCAACATATGAAGAATTAATTGAATCATAAGTTCGTTGGATATACGTTGGTTGCCTTAAATACGGTTGCATGTACATGCGAGTTATCTTCATTTAAGTAGTGTATATAAATCATAGTATGAAAAGAAAAATGTATTGATTTGAGAAATAGTGATTCACCCCCGTCTCAATATTATTTCCAACAATTGCGACTTATGCAAAAGACTGATTATATTTAATATTATGATAGAAACATAACTAATGGTCCATGTTGATTGACAGATCATTAAACATGGATAATCCACCAGAGGGAACAACTTGACCACAACAACGTATTTATGAAGGAATTATGGTGTAACTGATATCATAATTAATGTAATGACATCTAGCTTGTTATGTTTTAATTTAAGATGATATTTATTTGTAATTTTTTTTACGAACGGTCAAGGCATGGAGTCCCTTAAAAACATTGAGTGAGAGGTGAAAACACTCACGAAATGTTTAGTAAAATAAACATTTGTTGGTTTTTCCCTTTAGGGTTTCCAGGGCATATCAATGCCCATTGGTGGTTTTTTCTATTATGTTATTCTAATAATTATGTTTCCTTTGATGATGTTGAAACATACATCATCAAATATGTGATTAACTAGTGTAATTAAATGAAAAATGATAATGATGTAAGGTTACGACATGGAGCTCTATGTTAATATGCTGCAACAAAGGCTGTTATGTGATGTGACTTTCTATTCCATTTCTAAAGTTACTTTATGTAATGACAATGATTTTATCTCATGGCTAGTTAAGGAAAATGTAATAACTGATTTGGAATTTCACATATAAAAAAACTATAATGCTATGTACTTTTACATGAGGTTAACTGGGGCATGTTACAAACACAATGTTTCTATTTTCGTCATTCACACATTTTTCTAAATAACATTACAATATTTCATTTAAATTTACATCACCATGCATTTATTTTTCACTAAAATATATATATTACCATCACAAATATTTGGATTTTAGGTTGAAATATTTCATCTTTGATTATTCACTTATTTACAAAAGTTTGTATCTAGTATTTTTCTATAACTGCAAATCGTGTATGATTAAAATTCTATGTAACTACCATATTCTTTAGAAATTAGTAATCTCATAAAAATATTTGATCAGTTCTTTTACATCATTTTGTTGAGAGACCAATACAATATGAGAGAAATGTGTTTTTCCACACGCACACACATATATTCTAAACAGAAAATAAATGTTGAATATGGAAAAAACCAAAAATGAATATTCATATTTAGTTAATTTTAGCTAAAACCATTATAAAATATCAAGAATCCCAACCTCACAATAGTCACTTGACTTTTTATCAATATTAAAACCCAACGTGGTAAACATATTTCACTCACTCTTAGTTATAGATAAAATATTTTGATGTGCCCATGACATAATATAATTTTATATCAACTTCAAAAATATATCAAGTAATTATTTCAACGCAGTATTTAAATAAGTTATTTGAAGATATATATGTTTATGTGAATTTTGTATATATCTATATATAGAAGGAAAATGTTAAAGAAAAATATTATAATCTCCAATATAATGAAATATTCAATATCCAAATGAAAAAGAAATATGAAAGTTAAGAAATAAAATAAAAAATATCAAGCAATTAAACTTTGGAACTAAGGGGCAAGAATTTGCATAAATTTTGGTTGGTAGTAACCACTAGTAAATATCCACAATTATATTTTTAATTCTACTTATTAAAGTGCTAAGGAACACATAAGTAATGGCGTGCAGTGGTAAGTATTTTTATTTACATCTTATTCCTATTTATGTTTTCAAACATTTTCTTTTTTTGTTGGTTTTCATATGAAGTTTAACAATGGAAAATCACTCCACGGGTATATAAAATTCATGGAATAAATATTACAACAACATCCAAGAATTATGGTAAAAAAATTTTGAGGTAGTTATCAACATGGCACAAAGGCTAAGAAAAAACATTCAAATTATGGTCCAATACAAAATTTGCAAAATAAATTTTACAATAATATTGAAAAATAAATATTTGTTTTCCAAAGTTAAACATTATAAGTTGCATTGGTGAATGTTAAACTAATAGTGGTCAATAGGAAAATCGATTGGTGAACTCTTGCCTTGGCAAGGACTAATAATAAAAGGGAAACATGTAGTTCATTCAATTATTAAAATAGAATTAATATGTGACTTTTAAAATTATTCATAATAATACAAAATTTCAATGTGGGTTGTTAATAAAATATTTTAATATGCGGGATTAAGTAATATGTTAACAAGAACAAAAATCATTTTATGTAATTAAAAAAATAAAAGGTTACACATTATGTGTGTGTGTTTATATATATATATATATATATATATATATATATATATATATATATATATATATATATATATATATATATATATATATATATATATATACAGAGAGAGAGAGAGAGAGGACCACTACATATTGATTGGGATAGATAAAGGGATGAGAGGAATACATTTTTTTATTTATTTTGCACTCTAAAGGAGGTTTTCATCTAAATAGATTTGTTTCCTCTCAGTTCATGCAAGATCCATACTTAAGATGGATCTACAATTATTTATATTAATAATAATATTTGGGTCCCTTAAGATGTACCCTTGATCATGCCCTTAGTGGAACAGTCATGCAAGTAACAATTCAAACACTTACTCATCATGTATATGTTTCCTTGTCAATCAATGTATTGCAAATAACTTTCTTTTTATAATTATCCTATAAACAAACCACTCTCATGTATATAACATAATAACAAGTTTCCTTTATGTGTAATATCCCTTGTCAACCATACTTTTTTCCATGGCCCTTTATCAACAACTACCTAAATGTCCACCTATGCCTTACTCAATGAACTCTTGTTTGAGCACACTAAAAATATGTTTAAATATTATTAAGAATGATTCTAAACTACCTGCAAGAATACTAAGAGGACACAAATGGAGGTGGTTATGTTGGATCTCATCGAAATCATATGATCTAATACTCCATGCACTCGCCTCATTTCACGTGCACCATTGGTCACTCTGGCTCTGAGACTAAATGAAAGAAAGCATAATAATATTTAACAATGGCACACCACCTCGCACACGCCAACTCAATACCCATTGAAGCACTCACGTAGAAGCTATGGGTTCTTCTAAACTTATGTTACCATGTGAGATTATTATCCTAGAGATATGGCTATGCCAGTTCTCATCGAAATGGTTATAATACTCATTATAGATATATGTTTAATTGGAAAAACTCACATAATAGAGGTAACCACTCAGTGTTTTATATAAACTAATATTTTATATCCAATTATAGGGAATCTGTTGAGATTTTCTGTTTGGGATGAAATAGGCAAAAATCTCCGAAGGTGACAACAATAGGAATTCAGTTCCTAGATTAGCTCCAGGTTGTTGGGAGGGAGTTAATGCCTCCTATATTTGATGTGAGGGAGTTAATGAGGCTGTTAGATTCTCTATGCTATATAACAGGCAACCATTCAGATGGTTTGCTAAGAGAGTGTGAGGATTTCTTGATGTAATCTCCAATTTGATTAATAAATTCCTGATGCCTATGTTTGGTGGACGTAGCCCAGATTGGTTGGGTGAACCATGTTAAAAATTGTCTCCTATGTGCTTGATTGTTCTGCTGTGTTAATTATGTGTTTATTTAATTTTTGTTGTGCACCTGAACCAACAATTGGTATCAGAGCATGTTGGAGGTGCTGCCTGGAGGAGCTGATCGAGGCGCTGCGCTGATCGATGATGGAGGTGCTGCGTTGATCTGTTAGCGTTGGCGGACTGTGCTGGAGCGCTGAGGGTGCGTTTGTTTTGGACGTGACTGTTGCTGTGACCTGCTGCGTGGATTGCTGGAGGAATGAGCGTAAGGCACTACATCATAGTGAGGAGTAAAGGTATGCGCATTCAAAAACGATTGATGTGTATTTTGAAAACGGCGTGGACATATTTTATTAAAACAGCGTGAATATATTTTGAAAAACGGCGTGGATGTATTTTAAAAACATGCGTGGAGTGGATTGCTTGTTAATGCGTGGAGATGGAATTATTATCAAACGGTGTTAATCCATATTTACAAACGGATGTACATTTCCAAGACTGCGTGAACGAGAGTAATTTCCATTTGTTTGCGTGATTAAATTGTGTTTGCTGCGTGGGAGGTGAATTTATAAACACCTGCGTATCTGCGTGGAGATACATGCGCCGGTTTGAGTAATCGCTGCGTGGGGGCTTCAAATGTTTTGTGACAGCGTGAAACTGTCTTCCGCACGCTAGTTTGAAATTATCTGCATAGTTATATGTTAAAACTTTAACAAATGCGTGTATATATCTTTAAAACACAGCACGGATTTATGTAATATAAAACGGCGCAGTGATATTCTGCTGGAACGAATCCTCGATTCCTTCGTTAGGAAGAGGAATGTGGCAGAATGCCGGTGTTTAACTCCTTGACTGGCCTTTGTCAACGCAGAATCTAGAGACCACAGGTTTTTTGATGCACTTTTTTGCCTACGCAAATGATCTGGATCCTTCTGTTTGGATTCATAACGACGGCACTATATATATTTGCTGGTTGATCAAACAGTTAAATGAAAGCAAATTAGAATAAAAGGCAAGTGTATGTTTTTTTTGTGGGGTGGAATTTGCACAAGTAAAAGGAAAGTTTTTTTTAAAAAAGGAAAGTAATATAAGTGCAAAGGGCAGTTTTTTTTTTTAAGGCAAAGGCAGAAAGGCATAGGCAATTTTTCCTTTTATTGCTGGTTGGATATTGGAGATTACTGTGTGTTTGTTTTTTTGCTGATACAAAATGGCGAAAACTCAAAGTGCCCGTTTTGAAATTGAGAAATTTAATGGCAAGAATAATTTTGAGATCTGGAAGGTGAAGATGCACGATCTGCTAGTTCAACAAGGTGTGGCGAAAGCACTGTTGGGGAAAAACAAAAGGCCTCCTTCCATGACGGAGGATGAATGGGATGAGATGGATGATAGAGCTCTGAGCGCAATTCGGTTATGTCTGGCGGACGATGTTCTGTTCAACATTGTGTCAGAGAAAACCGCCGCAGGCCTGTGGACGAAGCTTGAGAAGCTCTATATGACGAAATCTTTGACCAATCGGATTCTCCTGAAGTGGCAGCTTTATGGTTTACGGATGAAAGAAGGTACCTCAATTGCTGATCACCTGAATGTTTTTAATACCTTATTGGTGCAATTAGAGAGTCTAGATGTGAAATTTGATTCAGAGGATAAGGCAATAACTCTATTGTGTTCATTGCCTGAATCCTGGGATCACTTTGTTACTTCCATAAGCTTTAGTACATCAGATATCCTTGAGTTTGACGATGTTGTTGGAGCCTTGTTGGCTGAGGAGACGAGGAAGAGGTCGAATGCAGACACCTCTACATCAGAGGTAATGATGGCCAGAGGTCGCTCACGAGAGATACACTCCGGGGGAAAGCATAGCGACTCTCACTCAAAGTCCAAAGGAAAGAAGCCAAAGGTGAAGTGCTGGCATTGTGGCAAGGCTGGACATCTAAAAAAGGATTGCTGGAAGCGAAAGCAGGCTGCTAAAGAAGGCTCTTCGACAGAAAAGAAGGAAGCCAACACCACAGATACAGGTTCAGTATCTGGTTCAGGTATGAGTGATGAGGTATTGTCAGTTAATATTTCAAAACATGATCAACATTGGTTGTTAGATTCTGGGGCATCTAACCACATTTGTATTCATAAAGATTGGTTTAAAACATATAAATCAATTGATGATGGTGTTGTGTACATGGGTAATGATGTAACATGTAATATTGTGGGAATTGGGAGCATACAACTGGAAATATTTGATGGCACAACCAAATTGTTAACTGATGTGAGACATGTACCAGATCTAAGAAAATATTTGATTTCATTAGGAGCACTTGATTCAAATGGATATAAAACTGTAATTCAAGGTGGAGTTATGAAAATCTATAAAGGTATCTTACTAGTGATGAAGGCTACGAAGGTAGGAAATCTTTTTCAATTAGAAGGAAGAACTGGGTCAGATCATGTGTCTGTGTCTGAACATGACAGTAGTTCCATTCACTTATGGCATCAAAGATTGGGGCATATGAGTGAAAGAGGATTGAAAATTTTGGCTGACCGAAAGTTACTTCCTAATCTAAGATCTGGAAAATTGGATTTCTGTAAACATTGTCTGTTTGGTAAACAAAGTAAACAAAAGTTTAAAACAGGCAAACATACTAGTAAAGGCATACTTGATTATATCCATTCAGATGTTTGGGGTCGAGCCCCTACAGCGTCATATGGTGGCTCGTCGTATTTTGTGTCGTTTATTGATGACTTTTCTCGGAAAGTATGGGTCTACATGTTGAAAAAGAAGTCTGATGTTTTTATAGTTTTCAAGCAGTTTAGAGCATTGGTAGAAAACAACCCTGGTAGAACTATAAAATGTTTAAGAACTGACAATGGTGATGAGTTTTCCTCCAAGGAGTTTGACAGCTATTGCAAGGATGCAGGGATCGAGAGACATAAGACCACGGTTTATACTCCTCAGCAGAATGGAGTTGCTGAACGCATGAATAGGACTCTTCTAGAGAGAGCAAGGTGTATGCTGAGTAACGCCGGGTTGCAAAAGGAGTTGTGGACGGAAGCGGTGGCAACAGCTTGTTATGTGATAAACCGATCTCCATCAACGGCGATAGGCTGCAAGATTCTGCAAGAGGTATGGAAAGGACACCCTTGTGACTATTCTAAACTCAGAGTGTTTGGCTATGATGCATATGCTCTAGTGCCTAAACATCAGCGAACTAAATTAGATCCGAAGTCTAAAAGGTATATCTTTGTTGGGTATGGTGATGGAACAAAGGGATATAGATTGTGGGATCCTACTACCCGCAAAATCATCATCAACAGAGATGTAAAGTTTAATGAATCCTCTCTTGTACAGTTAGATGTAGATAGAAGATTGAAACAGGATGATGTATCTGATTTCCAGCATATTCAGTTTGACAGCATTTCTAATGATAGTCATAACGACCACAGTTCAGATTCTAGTCATGAACAGGTTTCAGAATCAGATTATGAACAGGGTTCAGATGGAGGACATGAACAGGTCTCAGATTGCGATCATGAAGAAATTCCTACAGATGATAAACAGCCAATTGTGGAAGCACCAGAAACATTCTTAAGGAGGTCTACAAGGATCAAACGCCCTCCGAGAAGGTATGATGATCATGTTACTTCAATTTCTTTGATCGCTAATGATGATGAACCTTTGTGTTATCAGGAAGTTGTAGAAGGTTCAAATAGTGACAAATGGAAAGCAGCTATGAAGGAAGAAATGATGGCCTTAGGTAAGAATGGCACGTGGGATCTGGTTGAACTTCCCCAAGGCAGGAAAACTGTGGGATGCAAGTGGGTGTTCAAGGTGAAACGGGGTGTAAATGATACGGGAGACAGGTACAAAGCGAGGCTGGTTGCAAAAGGGTTTTCTCAGAAAGCTGGCATAGACTTTCATGAGATATTTTCACCAGTTGTTAAAATTGTTTCAATTAGACTTGTGTTAGCATTAGTGGATTTGCTTGATTTAGAGTTGCAGCAGTTAGATGTTAAGACTGCATTTCTACATGGTGACTTAGATGAGGAAATATATATGGAACAACCAGAAGGGTTTGTTCACCATCGCAATGAGAAATTTGTCTGCAGGCTCAAGAAGTCATTATATGGCCTGAAGCAGTCGCCTCGGCAGTGGTATAAGAAGTTTGATTCTTTCATGTTGAGTTAGAAATATGTTAGAAGTGAATATGATCATTGTGTTTATTTTAAACAGTTGAATAATGGCATATTCATTATCTTGGTGTTGTATGTTGATGATATGCTTTTAGCAAGCAAAAGCATTGAAGAAATCAACAGGTTGAAGACTCAGATGGCAAGGACGTTTGATATGAAAGATCTAGGAGCGGTAAGGCAGATTTTGGGCATGGAGATTTTTAGAGACAGGGGCAATGGTAAGCTGTGGCTATCACAATAGAAGTATGTTGAGAAAATACTTTCGAGGTTTGGTATGAATAATGTGAAGCCTGTTTCAGTCCCTTTAGCTTCCCATTTTAAGCTTTCTTCGAGTTTATGTCCTAATACAGATGAAGAAAAGGATTATATGTCTCGAATTTCGTATGCCAATGTAGTAGGATGTTTAATGTATGCGATGGTTTGTACTCGACCAGATATTTCTCATGCAGTTGGGGTTGTCAGCAGGTACATGGAAAATCCGGGTAAAGAACACTGGTCAGCAGTGAAATGGGTGCTTCGGTATTTGAGAGGCACAAGTAGTTATTGTATTTCTTACAATAAGAGTAGTGAATTTGTTTGCAGATATGTTGATTCTGATTTTGCAGGTGATTTGGATAAGAGAAGATCAACTTCAGGGTACGTCTTTACTCTTGCAGGTGGAGCTATAAGTTGGATGTCAAAGCTACAGAACATTGTCGCGTTATCCACTACTGAAGCAGAATACATTGCTGCTTTGCATGCTTGCAAAGAGGCGGTTTGGTTGAAAGGTTTGCTTGGTGAGTTTGGTAGGTTACAGGGCAACATCAGGTTACTTTGTGACAATCAAAGTGCAATACATTTAGCTAAGAATCCGGCCTATCATAGTAAATCAAAGCATAATCCAATTAAGTACCATTTTGTAAGACAGGTTATCACTGAAAGGGGAGTTTCTCTTGAAAAGCTGCATACAAAGGAGAACTGTGCAGACATGTTCACGAAACCAGTTTTGTTGGAGAAGCTACGCTGGTGTTTGGCTTCTCTTGGCTTGCAGAAAAGATAAAATAACAATAACAGGGCATCAGGCGAATTGTTGTCAAGGTGGAGATTGTTGAGATTTTCTGTTTGGGATGAAATAGGCAAAAATCTCTGAAGGTGACAACAATAGGAATTCAGTTCCTAGATTAGCTCCAGGTTGTTGGGAGGGAGTTAATGCCTCCTATATTTGATGTGAGGGAGTTAATGAGGCTGTTAGATTCTCTATGCTATATAACAGGCAACCATTCGGATGGTTTGCTAAGAGAGTGTGAGGATTTCTTGATGTAATCTCCACTTTGATTAATAAATTCATGATGCCTATGTTTGGTGGACGTAGCCCATATTGGTTGGGTGAACCACGTAAAAAATTGTCTCCTATGTGCTTGATTGTTCTGTTGTGTTAATTATGTGTTTATTTAATTTTTGTTGTGCACCTAAACCAACAGAATCATTTTCTATCAACTTGCAACATACTTCTCTAAAGTTAGTTCCGAGTTGGAACATCAAGCCTTTTCACCATTAACATTCCTATTCATCCTATTTTGGTACAAGTTTTGGGATTTCACCTCACCCAATTCCTTATTCATCTATATTTCCCACAATGGTGATTCGATCCTTATCAATAAGCCCTAATCATATGCACCTTACAAGAGGTTCAAATTTACAAGTTTTAAAAGCTAGTGGTGGTCGCCATTGGCAGGACTATTCCATGACCCTACCACAAGATGAACTACATGATTATTTTTTTTATCTTTTTTAGTGTGCTTGTAGAAAACATTGTTTTCGCCCTTGTTTTACCACTATTCCCACAATTTGCTTCAATGAAGCCAATATAGTACACTCTACAATTGGTGTATTTACTATGGAGATATCTTCCACCAATTAATCTACTTTGATCATATCATAATATTATCTTACATGTATTTTACATGTGGTTAAAATTATTAGATAACCAAATCATGCATATAACTACTTTAACCCTTTGTGGCTGACGAAATCGTGGAAACACCTGGCCATTCTAGTTTCCTTCCACATTGTGACATTATTTTCTCTTGACATGCCCCTATACACAATGTAATCACATCCATCACTTTTTATTCTCAACATGATTTTTAACCAATAGATCCATCTCCTAATTAAGGATGCAAATTTCCTATCTCACAATCACTCTTTTTGGTGATATGAGTATTAATGGGTCAATTAGATACCATATGCTAATTTACAAATAGGAACACATAATTAGGTGAACTCAATGACTATATATAAATTTCATAAAATATAGTTGCAAATATGAGTTCTTTTGGGAGGATGCCATTATCTATATCCTTACTTAAACCGGACATAGTGAGTTTTTGTTTTTAAATATGGAGTACTATTTACCTTTATAATTTTTTATATTAATAAACTAACAAAATAACTCATGAATATTGTTCTTTTACTCACAATATCTAGAGATAAATGTTTATCATTAACATATCCATGCTCAATACAAATTTAAGTTTTAAGATGCAATCGGCACTAGCAAGAGTTCTAACAGTAACTGAATTCCTCCCGTATCCATTTTGGTCTCTTAACAAGAAACCCAATTATTAATGAGAGCATGACATGCCACTATGTAAGTATGTATATGTGGTCCATTTTAAATTTGTACTATATATATACGTGCATATAATAATGAAACGTTTATGGTTACGCTTTCTTGAATTAATATTCATGAATACGATTTAAGTCGATATGCATAATTATTCCCCTTATGCTTATTCTCAGTTTCAAAATTATTTTCTTCATAAATATCTACTTCTGCAATATAATATATTGCATATTTTAATTCCTAAATATGATTATGTAGAAATTCTATACCCAAATCCAACTTCACCCTCAAATATTCTTCATCATTCTCTCCATCATTCTCTCCATGATTTCCCACCTTTTCAAAATTATTTTCTCCATAAATATCTACTTGTTGAAGATAATATATTGCATATTTTAATTCCTAAATATGAATTCTATACTCAAATCCAACTTCACCCTCAAATATTCTTCATCATTCTCTCCATGATGTCCCACCAATCATTTTTTATGCTTTGTAGTCATACAACAAGTCCTTTCAACTTCAAATATAGTCACTGAGGGAATTTACCACATACGTCTCACAAAGTGTCTTTGGACTTAGGGGTCTAATACCACATGTTTACAAAAGGAGGCTTATGGCATATCCATTTCAACAAAACAAATCCTTGAGAAATGAAAAAGTTAATTGTTGTTCTTGAACTAAGTCATAAAAATGGGAAGATGACGGTAGTTAGAAACACTTTTGGTTTCCCATGTTTCTAATATATTCATCTGCGAATGATTTATTTAATTTTCTAAAATGTTGAAATAAGTAAGAAAATTAATGAGCAATACTTTTAATTCACAAACATGAATATTAATTCAAGAAAACGTAGCCATAAATGTTTAATTACTATATGCCCATGTCTATAGAGCAGAAATTTAAAATGGGCAAATATACATTCTTAAATGGCATGCTTCTAAAACAATTTTTTACCAAATCCATTTCAGTTAATTAAACACCATTTTATAGTGAGATTAGTTCCCATTAACTTACTTTTGGAATAACCCAACAATAAAATAGTGAATTCTTGATCATGTGAGTATACCGGTATGCTAAAAGAACTAAATATATATAGGCTTCCTCAAATGGATATTGTAAAGTTAATTATTTTTTCTCAAGGATGAACAGTTTCTTCTTCACATTTGGAGTTAATCGTGTCTTTGACAAGTGTATACTCAAGGTAAATTTGGGTGCATACGTCTATACGAAATAATTTATGTTGTTTAAAATTGTTCTTTGAAATGCCTCTTGTGATATTTATATGTCGGGTTGAGGCATTGATATTTTTCCTTTCATTTGGGAACAAAATTTGTAAATTTGTGTTTGTATGGATGAATGGTGTGGTAGGGTAGTTTTGAAAAGATATGGATGGTCTTTTGGTTTGTGCATTTTTCACCACTTTAAGTTTTTTTTCTATTTTATAGGTTTCTAATTAAGAAAATAAGAATTGCATGATGAATTATGTTCAAAAGTTCTTTCTTAATACTGCTAAAACATTCTTAAATGATTGAATTTTCAATTCTCTAAGCGTTTTTATAAATTCAATAACTACATCTATTTGGAATAATCTTATCATATATATTACATAGTGAGTGGAATGTTTAAAGAAATAATAAATAGCCTTCTCAAACTGTCTCCAAGTCATTTAGACTTTATAATGTTTCTGATACCATTGTCAATATTGGAAATGTTTTGAATCAAATATAAGACAAACACTTTGAGTTTCATTAGGTAATTAATAATTCATAGAGAGAAAAAAAGTGTTCCATTTCAGTAACCCAACCAAATGTATGAAGACCATAAAACATATTCATGCCTACTTTGGAAAGTGGTGCTATAAATTGTGATCATGAAAGTATGCATCATGATTACGAATATCTAGGAAGAGTGCATGAAGATATGTCTCTCTTTTTTTGGAAGATTATGCCATGAATGATCCATGTGATCTTCTAGTTCATTCTATTTTTTAAATGCTAATAATCAGTGTAATTAGTATTTGTATCCAACATTATTTTGGGTACATTATTATGCATTCTAGTAGGTAATGTTTGATGATGCATTGGTATCCCATTTCTCAACATTTTCCTCAAGTTAAGAAATTGAGTTGAAAATCTTTTGATACTTAGTTTTAATGTATTTTATTTTTCCCTCATGGGTTTCCATCATCCAATTATTGGCCATGAGACCACTTAAGATCTGATGGAAGTGTTATCCTTATATTTTCTTAGTATGACTACAGACTTGGGAAGATTCCTTAGAGAGTTATCACCAACTATTTTTTTGTAAGTCCAGAAAATAAAATGTTACTAAAAATGTGTACATATGAAATGAACATAGTACAAGGAGTCTTTTGACATTGTCGTCCCCGAATGGTGCTATCAAGAAGTAGTCTTTTTTCAAACATGGGTGGGATTAGTACTACAATCACGAAGTTCCCATTTTCCTTCTGTACTAAATGATGTACGAATACTAATAATGAATTAAATATCACAAGGTTAGGGCCCTAAGGACAAATGAATGTGAACTTTTATACTTCCCTTATATGCCTAAGGGTTACCATCAATGATTTTGGGCTAAAAATTTCATGACATTAGCCAAGGTGGAGAGATTATATCCTTAGTTGTACTATGGTTATTTGGTAAGTAAGAGTGATCTCACTGATTATTATTCTATTTTTACTATAGAAATATGATAATCATAAAATCATGTAAGGCTATTTTTAAGTGTTGACACCTAATCCTCTGCGATTGGGTGAATTTGGAATGTGAACAGTCATCAGAAGATGAACTGAGCAGTCACATTCTTTGTATATAACAATAGCTACCTAATGAAATAAATCGTATCAGTTTTCTGCCAAACTGGAGTTACTCCTGGCCTGACATGGTATCAGAGCCAGCTCCTTGTTTTAGCTATTATGTTCATGTAACTCCTCTGTCCTGTACTGAAATGGTATCCTGCTCTGCCTCTGTCCTGAAATAACCTCCCTCTGCCATATTCACTTTCAGCACTGCCTCATAATGCATCTATCCATGAAGCGTTGTACCTTAATTTTTTTTTGTAAATAGCGCTGCCATACTGCCATACTAACATTTCTATTCATAATACTCTGCGCTGTTCACCTTCTGAAATATCCCAACATCTGGTAATACCTTCTGGACGTTGCCAGAGGCGTTGGAGGATTTGTCAGTAGGTGTTGGAGGCAGAAAGAAGCTTCCTTCAGAAATCGATGGAACGATTTTCCTAATCTCTGTTTGCTATTGAGAATATGGATTCTTTTTCGATTGAACACAGATAGAGTCTATCTGATTGCTGGCAATTTTAGTACTGGAAGCTGAGCCGCACTGCAAGGCTTATGCCTGCCACTGATGAAGAGACGCTGATGGTATCAAAGCCCTTCATGAGCACGTAGCTTTGGCTGCTATTCCTGTATGACTATCGAAGGTATGGCTGCTCGGATTCGAGCCCAGGTCTCCACGGCCATAACTTTCTGGTGCTGTCTTCAAAGTTGAGCAGCAGTCCTCGTTTTGGGAACGACGGGGCTGCCGATTACATTGTTCGCCGGTCAGGAAAGTCGTGTCCACTACGGGCCCTTACGAGAAGTGACAAGCTGTTGGAAATGGCAGCCTGCAATATTATTAGTGGCATCAGGTGTGAATTGGAAAGGGCTTCTCAATAGACATTTATAAAAGAAATATTTATTGTGTGATTGTATTTACGCTACCATCGAAATCATTTGCCTTCTGCTCATGCATCGAAATCCTTTTCAACCCTGTTCATATAGTTAGAGCATGCAATAGCGGTGGATACCTGTGGAGACTACGCTGCTTACTTTGATAGACAAACAGAACTCTATCTGCTATCTATAAACTAGAGTTTTATACATGTCTGCAGAATAAGGATCATTTGTTTTCTGCATTTAAACGGTGACTGTTATATGGTATTAAGGCGATACGCTGAAAGGTGGATGTTCAATTAACGATGGATGTTCAATTAATGGTGTCCACGGTGCCCGGTGTATTTTCATATCTGTCTCTATTTAAAGTCTAGTCAATATATTGAAGGACAGAGATGTGAAATTGTTGTATGGTGAATAGTGTCAAATACATTTTCAAATGCTGTTGTTTCATGTAAAAACATTGGTGGAGTGAGAGAGGCATGAAATTTTATTAAGCTTTTTTTGGCAATATGTTATATTCTTGAGAAGTGGAAGGTATAACATATATATATTGTTTTCTATCAGCATAAGTAATTTCTTTTCAGAATGCATTCAATCATCTCCATGGTAGGAATAGTTCTCACTGGCAAGGAGAACTATCCTGAATGGTCCTGAATGATAAAACACACACTCATCTTCAATGAGTTGTGGAAAGGAGTGTGTGTCGGAGAAGGAGACAATGACCCAGTGCAACCTACATTAGACAAAGAGCTCGTCATTTGGGAAAACAAGAATAGCAAAGCCTATGCATTAATCGCAGCATCTGTAAATGAAGAGGTGAGTCGCCATATTTCGTCATATTCAACTGCCTTTGAAGCCTTACAAAAGATGAAAGAACTCTATGACTCACATTCTGCACTTGAAGTTGTTCAGCTCATGATTAAACTCTTCACTCTTGAACTGAAAAATAATGATCCTCTTGCTCTTGCATCTAAAGTAAAGTCTATAATGCATGATATCAAATCCACTAAGGTTGAGCTGGATATCCCTCTTATTGCTTTTCTCAAGGCACTCTATCCTACCTACTCCAATTATCTTGAGTCTTTACAAGAAAATGGAAATCTTAAAGATATAACCTTTGACTCTCTTGTGAAAAAGTTTGCTGAAAGAGAGAAAGCCTTTGGAAAGAAGACAACCCCTGAATCTTCTGAAGGGACTGTGTGCCTTGCTCATAAAGAAAAGCATCCTGCTCAAGATTGTACAAGAGGAAGAGGTGGACGAAGAGGAAGAGGAAGATACTTCAGAGGTAGGGGGGGCAGACATTCTCAGGGAGAAAAGGCAGACTTACACTGCATTCGCTGCAAAAGAAATGGATCACATGATGCTTCTACATGAAATCTACCATGGGACAAAATTGAGCAGAAAAGAAACCAACAGAAAGGTAAAACTGATGATACAGACAAAGGTAAAACACCTGAATCCGCTCACTATATTGAGGCACAATGTAACATTGGAGTAAATGAAGATTTGTTTAATGCTTCACTTGCTTCTTCGAAAAATGATTGGTTGCTTGATTCAGGAGCAACCTGTCATATGACTCATAGAAAAGATTTTTTTGAAGATTTCACTGACAATGTTGATGGAGCAGTATACTTTGCAGATCAGTCAAAAATCAAGCCATCAGGGCTTGGCACAATCAGGCTTAAACTGCCTGGTCTTCCAAACTTTCTTCTGGATCATGTTCTATATCTCCCACAGCTCAAAAGAAACTTGTTGTCCTTGGTTCACATCCGCTAGCAAGGTCACTCCATTCATATGTTTGATGGAAAGCTTGAGGTAAGAAAAGCATCTGACCACTCACTTGTCATGAGGGGAATAGAAGAAGAAAGGCTTCTCAAACTGCAAGGAACCTCTGCTCATGCACAACATTTCTCATATATTTCTCATCATGAAGAAGGTACACTTCCATCAAGTTTATTATGGAATGCTAGATTTGGACATTTAAACTATGACAGTCTTCGCTTATTGAAGAAAAATGATGTTGTTGGTTTGCTTACAATTCCTAGGAAACATAAGCAATGTGATTTTTGCATTCTAGGAAAGCATAGCAAACAGTCTTTTCATGATTCACATTCAAGAGCACATAGGAAGCTTGAACTCATTCATTCAGATTTATGTGGTCCAATGCCTGTTCCTTCTGCAAATGGAAATAAGTATATCATGACATTTATTGATGATTACACCAGAATGTGTTGGGTTTATTTATTGAAGAACAAATCTGATGCTTTTCAAACATTCAAGAATTTTCATAAATGGATTGAAAATGATGCACAATCTCATATTGGGTCTATTCGCACTGATAATGGAAAAGAATATACATCAAATGAATTTGAAAACTATCTTCGCCAACATAGGATCAAACATCAAACAATTGTGCCTTATAATCCCCAACAGAATGGTGTAGCTGAAAGAATGAATAGAACAATCTTGAATATGGTACGATCCATGCTTTTCTTCAAAAATGTAAAGATAATGTTTTGGGCTGATGCTGTTCTATGTGCTGCATATATAAAGAATAGATGTCCATCTAATGCTATAAGAAACAAGACTCCTTATTAATTGTGGTATGGACATGTTCCTTCAGTAAAACATCTTAGGGTCTTTGGTTCCACCTGTTATGCTTTGATACCAAAGGTTCATAGAAACAAACTTGGTGCTAGAAGTCGTAAGTGCATCTTCCTGGGGTATTCAAACACCTCCAAAGCATACCGCCTCTATGATGAAGTAAATAAAAAGTTTGTTGTATCTAGAGATGTAATTTTTGTTGAATCATCCAAATCTGACAATGTTGTTGAGCGGCAACTTGATCGCTTGGATAGATTCGCAAAAACGAAATCATTTCAAGAATTTGATAATCAGATTCCACATCTTGAAGGGGGGATTCCTATTCTAGATCAACATGTGGAATCTTCTTCTGAAGAACACTCTTCCCCGAATGAAACTCCAACAATGGATGATGCTTTAAGTGATGTAATTGATAGAATTGGGAGACTCAATCTTGATTCAGTCCCAACTCAATCAACAGAACAGCCTGGACCATCTCAGAAAGGTCCCCAAAAGTGGCTGACAAAGACACTTGAAGGTGTTCATCCTAATGAAATTGGAAAAACAGGAACCAGAAATTCAAACCGACAAAATGGAGGTGATGTAGATGACTCTAATTCACCTGTTGATATGGATGTTTCTTATGATTCTGAATTGAACTTGTCTACAGATTTTGAACCAACTTCCTTCAAAGAAGTTGCTTCTCATGATAAATGGAAAGAAGCGATGCAAAAGGAGTATGATTCCCTCATAAAGAACGACACTTGGAAGCTGGTTGATCCTCCATTTGGAACCAAACCAATTGGCTACAAGTGGGTCTACAAGAACAAGTACAAAGCTGATGGCTCACTTGACAAGCACAAAGCTAGGCTTGTGGGAAAAGGTTTTGCACAGAAGGAAGGGGTCGATTATGAGGAAACTTTTTCCCCCACAACAAAATGGGCCACCATCCAGACACTCTTTGCACTAGCAGCTCAGAACGGTTGGAAAGTCCATCAAATGGATGTAAAAACTGCCTTCTTGAATGGAGATCTAAAAGAGAATGTTTTTATGTCCCAGCCCGAAGGATTTGCTGTGAAAGGACATGAACAAAAAGTATGCAAACTTGTGAAGTACTTGTATGGCCTCAAACAAGCATCGCAAGCCTGGTATGAAAAACTAACTGAGCATCTTCTGAAACTCAACTTCAATCATTTTGATCTTGATGATGCAACTTTTTTTGTCAAGAAAGTTGGCAAAACAATTGTATATCTTGTGGTATATGTAGATGATATTTTAATGACAGGGAACAATGAAAGCTACATTGCATCCATAAAGAAGGAACTGGGGAAAAGTTTTGAAATGACTGATTTGGGCTATGTTCATTACTATCTTGGCATTGAAGTAACCCAACATCCAAAATCCATATTTCTTTCTCAGAAGAAATACAGTGGAGATTTGTTAAACAGATTTGGCATGACAGAGTGCAATCCTCTTTCTACTCCAATGGAACAAAACTTAAAGCTCACATCTATTGAAGGAAAGGAATTTGAGGATGCAACAAAGTATAGACAACTTGTAGGAAGTCTCATCTACCTCACTACTACAAGACCAGACATTTCATTTGCTGTTGGAATCCTCTCCAGGTTTATGCAAAAGCCTTGTGAGGGACATTGGTCTGCTGCAAAAAGAGTTCTAAGGTACTTGAAGGGAACTCAAGACCTTGGAATCAAGTATACGCAGGTGGACGACTTCAGCTTGATTGGATACTCTGATTCAGACTTCGATGGAGACAAAGAAACTGGGGTATCTACTTCAGGATATGCTATGAGTCTTGGATCAGGAGCTGTCTCTTGGAGATCACGCAAACAATCAGTTCCAGCAGATTCCACAAGAGAAGCAGAATACGTGGCAGCAGCTGAAGCAATGAAAGAAATTGTGTGGCTCAGAAAAATTCTTGAAGATTTGCAGGTAAAGCAAGTACAATCAACTCCACTCATGATTGACAACACCTCTGCAATAAAATTGGCCAAGAACCCAAAGCTCCATGATCGTACAAAAGACATCAATACTAAATATCATCTGATCCGACATCATGTTGAGGCCAAAACAATCCATCTCCGTCATTGTTCCACAAATGAGAAAATCGCAGACATCTTCACCAAAGCGCTTGGAAGAGAAAAGCTTGAAAGATTTAGAACGATGCTTGGACTCACCAACATCCCTTCAGATTAAGGGGGGGAATGTTGACACCTAATCCTCTGCGATTGGGTGAATTTGGAATGGGAACAGTCATCAGAAGATGAACTAAGCAGTCACATTCTTTGTATATAACAATAGCTACCTAATGAAATAAATCGTATCAGTTTTCTGCCAAACTTGAGTTACTCCTGGCCTGACATTAAGTGCACCTAGAGGACTTTAAGTATACCCTAGGGTATAAAGGAAAATTCTGTGCAAAAGTGTTGTTTAATATGGAACTCTTTGAAAGGGTTCTAATAGGGTGTCTAACTAAGTGACAACAAATTTTTATTTTCTATATGTATTCTTCCTCAATTAAAAATTTACTTATGAAATTATAGATCTCTATGCTATTTAAACACATCTTGACACATTTCAAGCCTTAAAAAATTAAGCTAGAACCTAGATGCATGTTGTCTTAAGGAGGTGTAATGCTATTTGTAGTGGTACTCAACCCTTAGACAAGAATTTTAGATAAGGTATTCAAAGAATATAAATGCAAAAATGTAGATACAAGAGACAAAAATGAAAAAACAGGGAAAAATATACCTTGCCATTAATAAATTTTGAAGGAAAAAAAAGTAATATTTCTTAGAGAATATTTTCACACTAATTAACTATCCAATAGCTTTTTTATGGGCCTTATTCATTGAATATGTCCACTACATTAATTTAATAACTATTAAATACCCTAATGTTGGGAGGTTAGAGTAGTACATTAACATGGGCCAACCTAACCACTTTCTCCCAAACTCAAGTGCTAATCAAATTTGTATTTCAAATATAGTGATATATTAAACTAACACTTAATCTACAATAGACTCCAATAGACTCCAATTATGTTGCAACATAATGGTACCTCTCTCCTAACATAAAGTTACCTCGTGTCAATTTCACATTGACACAAACAACCATATTACTCGGGAGAACAATATTCGCCAAATCTAATCTTTAGAGCCTAAGAAAAATGGCCATTATTATTGAAACTCTCTGAGATCAGAATATTGTTATTTTTCCTCTTCAAAGATTTAACTAATTTGTTACAAACACGCATGGTTTATTAGGCCCAAAGATATTAAATTCCCTCTTACTTGAAAAGATCTTTTACCTTTGTGATTGACCTCTGGAATACAATGTCGTAAAAAAATATGCACCACCTTGATTACATATTACCTTGAATCCTTTAATATTAGTGGGAATAATCCCCATATCTAGTTTTGAAGCTGACACGATAGACATGGGAGCTATCATAGGCTAAATGATTGGCATGGCCTTAGGTCCATCATGCATTACTTTGTGGCCTTGGATATTATGGATGTTTTTTTATAACAATAAGATTTAGTGAATGAGCCTCCATTTTAAGTTACTTCATTAATCACATCTCATTGTATTATGGCTTTCCAATGATTTCTTAGAAGGTTCTTCTTTGGTCCCTTTAGAGATTCACGTCGTGTTTTCGAAATGCTCATGAGTTATGAGAACTAAAGATCTAACGAGTTGTTCTTGCTCCAAACGGTCTTTATCTTTATTGTTGACTTACGAAATTCTAACTACTCAAATAACATTCACCATATTGATTACATATTATCTCCAACCCCCTAATACTAGTGAAAATAAACTCCATATCGCGTTTTCAAGCACTATCATATACAACACCATTGTTGGAGATCAGATGCACAACAAATAATAAAACATATATACAGACATAAAATCATGCACAGGCAACACAGGAATTTAACGTGGTTCACCCAACCAATCTGGGCTACGTCCACCAAACATAGGCATCGGCAATTCTTTATTAATCAAATAGGAGATTACATAAATCAAATCCTCACAAACTCTCACACTACAAAAACAATCCCTATGGATACCTGTTTTATAGCAAGGAGAATCTAACTGCCTCATAAATCCTCTCACATCAAATTTAGGATGCATTAACTCCCTCCCAACAACCTGAAGCTAATCTAGCAACCAATTCCTATTGTTGTCACACATTAGAGATTTTTGCCTAATTTATGAAACAGAAAATCTCAACAATCTCCACCTTGACAACAATTAGCCTGATGCCTTGTTTGTTTATTGTTTTATCTTTTCTGCAATCCAAGAGAAGCCAAACACCAGCATAGCTTCTCCAACAAAACTGGTTTCGTGAACATGTCTGCACAGTTTTCCTTTGTATGCACCTTTTTAAGAGAGACTCCCCTTTCAGTGATAACCTGTCTTACAAAATGGTACTTAATTGGAATATGCTTTGATTTACTATGATAGGCCGGATTCTTAGCCAAATGTATTGCACTTTGACTATCACAAAGTAACCTGATGTTGTCCTGTAACCTACCAAACTCACCAAGCAAACCTTTCAACCAAACCGCCTCTTTGCAAGCATGCGAAGCAACAATGTATTCTGCTTTAGTAGTGGATAAAGCGACAATGTTTTGTAGCTTTGACATCCAGCTTATAGCTCCACCTGCAAGAGTAAAGACATACCATGAAGTTGCCCTTCTCTTATCCAAATCACCTGCAAAATCGGAATCAAGATATCCGCAAACAAATTCACTACTCTTATTGTAAGTGATACAATAACTACTTGTGCCTCTCAGATACCGAAGCACCCATTTCACTGTTGACCAGTGTTCTTTACCCGGATTTGCCATGTACCTGCTGACAACCCCAACTGCATGTGAAATATCTGATCGCGTACACACCATCGCATACATTAACACCCTACTACATTAGCATATGGAATTCGAGACATAAATTCCTTTTCTTCATCTGAATTAGGACATAAACTCGAAGAAAGCTTGAAATGGGAAGCGAGAGGGACTGACACAGGCTTCACGTTATTCATACCAAACCTCAAAAGTATTTTCTCAATATACTTCTGTTGTGATAGCCAAAGCTTACCATTGCTCCTGTCTCTGAAAATCTCCATGCCCAAAATCTGTCTTGCTGCTCCTAGATCTTTCATATCAAATGTCCTTGCCATCTGAGCCTTCAACCTGTTGATTTCTTCTATGCTTTTGCTTGCTAAAAGCATATCATCAACATACAATACTAAGATAATGAATATGCCATTTTTCAATTGCTTAAAATAAACACAATGATCATATTCACTTCTACCATATTTCTGACTCAACATGAAAGAATCAAACTTCTTATACCATTGCCGAGGCGACTGCTTCATGCCATATAATGACTTCTTGAGCCTGGAGATAATTTTCTCATTGCCATGCTGAACAAACCCTTCCGGTTGTTCCATATATATCTCCTCATCTAAGTCTCCATGTAGAAATGCAGTCTTAACATCTAATTGCTGCAACTCTAAATCAAGCAATGCCACTAATGCTAACACAATTCTAATTGAAACAAATTTAACCACTGGTGAAAAAATCTCATGAAAGTCAATACCGGCTTTCTGAGAAAACCCTTTTGCAACCAGTCTCGCTTTGTACCTGTCTTCCGTATCATTCACACCCCATTTCAGCTTGAAAACCCATTTACACCCCACAGTTTTCCTGTCTTTCGGAAGTTCAACCAGATCCCATGTGCCGTTCTTACCCAAGGCCATCATTTCGTCCTCCATGGCTGCTTTCCACTTGTCACTTTTCGAACCTTCTATTGCTTCCTGATAGCACAGAGGTTCATCGTCATTAGCAGTAAATGCAACAGAAGTGACATAATCATTATACCTTCTCGATGGCCGTTTGATTCTTGTCGACCTCTTTAACGATGTTTTTGGTGCTTCCTCGATTGGCTGACTACCATCTGTAGGAACTTCTTGATGACCAGTATCTGAAACCTGTTCATGATTTATACCTGAACCCTGTTCATGTTCTGATTCTGAAACCTGTTCATGACTAGTATCTGAACTATGGTCATCATGACTATCATTAGAAATGCTATCAAACTGAATGTGCTGAAAATCAGATACATCATCCTGTTTCAATCTACTATCTACATCTAACTGTACAAGAGAGAATTCATTAAACTTTACATCTCTGTTGATGTTGATTTTGCGGGTAGTAGGATACCACAATCTATATCCCTTTGTTCCAACACCATACCCAACAAAGATATACCTTTTAGACTTTGGATCTAATTTAGTTCACTGATGTTTAGGCACTAGAGCATATGCATCACAACCAAACACTCTGAGTTTAGAATAGTCACAAGGGTGTCCTTTCCATACCTCTTGCGGAATCTTGCAGCCTATCGCCGTTGATGGAGATCGGTTTATCACATAACAAGCTATTGCCACTGCTTCCATCCACAACTCCTTTTGCAACCCGGCGTTACTCAGCATACTCCTTGCTCTCTCTAGAAGAGTCTTGTTCATGCGTTCAGTAACTCCATTCTGCTGAGGAGTATAAACCGTGGTCTTATGTCATTCGATCCCTGCATCCTTGCAATAGCTGTCAAACACCTTGGAAGTAAACTCACCACCATTGTCAGTTCTTAAACATTTTATTGTTCTTCCAGTGTTGTTTTCTACCAATGCTCTAAACTGCTTGAAAACTGAAAAAACATCAGACTTCCTTTTCAACATGTAGACCCACACTTTCCTAGAAAAGTCATCAATGAATGATACAAAATAAGATGAAACACCATATGAAGTTGTAGGGGCTGGTCCCCAAACATCGGAATGGATATAATCAAGTATGCCTTTACTAGTATGTTTCCCTGTTTTAAACTTTTGTTTACTTTGTTTTCCAAACAGACAATGCTTACAGAAATCTAACTTTCCATATTTTAGATTTGGAAGTAACTTACGATCAGCCAAAATTTTTAACCCTCTTTCACTCATATGCCCCAATCTTTGATGCCATAAGTGAATGGAACTACTGTCATGTTCAGACACCATAGACACATAATCTGACCCTGTACCTCCTTCTAACTGAAATAGATTTCCTACCTTCTTAGCTTTCATAACTAGTAAAATACCTTTGTAAATTTTCATTACTCCACCTTGAATTACAATTTTATATCCATTTGAATCAAGTGCTCCTAATGAAATCAATTTTTTTCTTAAATCTGGTACATGCCTCACATCAGTTAATATTCTAGCTGTCCCATCAATCATTTGTAGTTGTATGCTCCCAATCCCCACAATATTACATGTTACATCATTACCCATGTACACAACTCCATCATTAATTGATTTATATTCCTTAAACCATTCTTTATGGATACACATGTGGTTTGATGCACCGGAATCTAACAACCAATGTTGACCATGATTTGACACATTAACTGATAATACTTCATCACTCATACCTGAATCAGATGTCGAACCTGTATCTGTCGTATTTGCCTCCTTCTTTTCTGTCGAAGAATCTGCTTTAGATGTTTGCTGTTGTCGCTTCCAACAGTCCTTCTTTAAATGCCCTGATTTTCCACAAAACCAACACTTTAGCTTACTCTTCTTCCCTTTCGACTTTGAACGTGAGTCGCTCGGCCTCCTCGAGTGTCTTTCTTTCGAACGACCTCTAACCATCATAGCTTCTGATGTAGAGGTTTTGGAATGCGACCTTCTCCTTGTTTCTTCCGATAATAAGGATGCAACTACATCATCAAACTCAATAGTTTCTGATGAACTAAAACTTATAGAAGTAACAAAATGATCCCATGATTCGAGCAACGAGCACAATAAAGTAATAGCTTTATCCTCGGATTCAATATTTACTTCTATACTTTGTAATTGCACAAGAAGAGTATTAAAAGCATTTAAATGATCAGCAATCGATGTACCTTCCCTCATTCGCAAACTGTACAACTGTCGCTTCAGGAGAATCCTATTGGTTAAGGATTTGGTCATGTACAGTTTCTCCAGTTTCGTCCACAAACCAGCAGCTGTTGTCTCCGACACGATATTAAACAGGACATCATCAGCTAGACACAGTCGAATAGCACTTTTCGCTCTTTCATCCATCTCAGCCCACTCATTATCTGTGATGTTGTAAGGCTGTTTGGATTTTCCCAACAATGCCTTTGCCACACCATGTTGGACAAGCAAATCGTACATTTTCACCTTCTAGATCTCGAAATTATTCTTGCCATTAAACTTCTCAATTTCAAACCGGGCACTCTGAGTTTTCGCCATCTTGTATCAACCAAAAAACACAATAATCTCCAAAAAACCAACTTTAAATAAATGAAGTTTGTGTTTAAAAAATGCCTTTGCCTTTAAAAAACAAACAAATATCTGCCCTTTGTATTTCACATATAAATTTCTGCCATATGCACTTATATCCTTGCTTTTAAAAAAACTTTTGTTTTTGTTTTGTTGCTGTGCAACTTACAGTACATTGGGCAAAAAATTAATCTCAAAAAACAAACAATTCCTCCACGCAACAATAACTTTAAATACCAACACGCATTACATACTTTTTCTCTCCGCTCTCACTTCACTTTCAATATTTTCTCTCTTTGTAAATCAAAAGTGCAATGGAGCAATGCAAATACAATATAATAATGTCTTCTCCATCAGCTTACGACAAAGAAAAATCAAATGCTCAGCTTTTGAAAATCTTTATCACACCCTTTTGCTTAGTATTGCAAATAAAGTTGAAATGCAAATAAGTCTGAGAGATATATATGTATCTATACAATGTGTGCACACAACGCTGGGCGAGCGTGTCCCATTTCATTGATGGCCATATAAAACATTTTATATATGACAGCACGTAAAACATCAAATATGCATACCTCCAGCAACGCAAGGGATGTTATACTTCCAGCACGTATCCACACAGCAAAGGATCATACGCTCCACGCAGCAGGTTAATGTATGTTCCACGCAGCTATATACTGATTTCACTGCCGGTTCATTACACAACACGCACCACTTCACGCAGTTGTATTCTGATTGCCCTCTGCGCTGATACATTAAACACGCACCACTTCACGCAGGCTGGAAACAACAGTGGACAGCAGTTGAACAATTGCTCATATACGCAGGTCCAAAACTCGCCACGCAGGACCATTCAATGCACCAGCAGTCACTAACACGCCTTTGCGCTCCACCTCCAGCACGCGCTCCACCTCCAGTACGCGCTCCACCTCCAACTGCTCTGATACCACTTGTTGGAGATCAGATGCACAACAAATAATAAAACATATATACAGACACAAAATCATGCACAGGCAACACATGAATTTAACGTGGTTCACCCAACCAATCTGGGCTACGTCCACCAAACATAGGCATCGGCAATTCTTTATTAATCAAACAGGAGATTACATAAATCAAATCCTCACAAACTCTCACACTACAAAAACAATCCGTATGGATACCTGTTTTATAGCAAGGAGAATCTAACTGCCTCATAAATCCCTTCACATCAAATTTAGGATGCATTAACTCCCTCCCAACAACCTGGAGCTAATCTAGCAACCAATTTCTATTGTTGTCACACATTAGAGATTTTTGCCTAATTTATGAAACAGAAAATCTCAACAACCATAAACTTACTAAATCCCTGTCCTATCATTCATTTATTTACAACGTTATTACCCGTGCTTTCACATATCAAAATGACTGATAGCTTCTTTATTATACCCCATCTAAATATATTATCATTTTCGGAACGAAATTTATTTATTTATCCTATGTAATGATGCTATGATTTTCCCATGATATTCTTGTTCCTTTTCATTCTTTTAAATTTTTTCACCTCATTCATGTAATGAATGGAATCTTTATAGATGGTATTCCTTATAATACTTTGTAATACCATTGAACAACTTTAACCGTTAATATAATTAACACCTAAAATAAACTTTTTACCAATAAAACACATAAAATGGACAAAGTTGTATAAATCATAACATACAATTTCTTAAAAAAAAAAAAAACAAGTTATTCAGCAAATAAAACACCCACCCAATGTGCATGACGTCCTCGTCGATTTCCTCTCACTCGTGGAATGGTAGGTAGAAAAGATTGGCATTTGAATGATATGCACGTAAATGGCAGGTTGACCAGTTGGGTATATTTGTCCGGACCTCGTTTTCATGGATTGTCTTTGACAGAATCATAGGAAAGGTGAAAAGTGAGATAGGACGCTCGTACCGAACACTTTAATCGGTTTGTCTGAACAGAAACTAACTGGGACGTGCCCCAGCGTTTTATTACTGCAAATGAAAGAAATTCACGACTTTTGGGCGCCGATGGTCAATAAATTGTTATCCGGGAGATACATTTACGAAAAGATAATTATGACGAGAGACAACCGGAGTAGGCTGTTCTTCGGTCTAGGAATCGAGTATCTGTACGAGCTCTTCTTAGAAAGAACGAACGCCAGTATCTGTATCTTTACGAGCTCTTCTTAATGAGACGACACACTTGTTAAAAAAAAAACCCTTTATGTGGGAATCACCTTGTCTGCCACCCATACGTCGGTGGTCCTTTCTCAACCGCCCTCTAGGCGTCCCCCTCTCTAACACCTCTATGCCGATGATTGATCCCTCGTCGGCAACTACTTTGGTGTCCACCTCTGAGCAATGATGACTTGTCTTATTCAACGACATTCTTGTCGAGCACATGTCTAGGTTGATGATAACAAAGTTAGCAACTTTATTATGAGCCATTTCGTTGTCGACCATTTTTATATTTTTTTACATTAATTGACTTGTCATTGGACCCTCCCTTATGTGCCCTTTGTTACGAAGCCCTCGTTGTGAAGGCCCATGTCAAGAACAACAGTCATAATGACAGTGCTGCATTTTCATACCGGATTTAGTTAGGTCAGCATGAAGGATTGCATTAGTGAACTTCATTTTCAATAATCGTAACTTTGTGTTGTCGAAGTTGTTTGAACAAAGATAAACAATGTTTATGTTTATCTTTGTTGTTGACTTTTGCATTAGTGAATTTGGTTTTCAATAATCATAACTTGGTCTAGTCGAAGTTGTTTGAACAAAGATAAACCATGTTTATCTTTGTTGTTGGCTTATCAAATTCTAACTGCTCAAAATAACATCCACCATGTTGATTACATATTATCTCCAATTCCCCAATACTAATGCAAATACACCCGATAACTAAATTTTATGCACTATCATGTAAGGTACCATAGACTTAGTAATTCCCTTTCCCATCATTCATTTATTTATAGTGTTAGATATTCATTTATTTATAGTGTTAGATATTACATGTGACATATCAACATGATTAATAAAAAAGCCTTTTTCTGGCTTCTTTATTATACCCCATCTAACTATACTATCATTTTTAGAAAGAAATTTATTTATTTGTCCTATGTAATGATGGTATGATTTTCATATGATATTCTCGTTCCTTTTCTTTCTTTGCCATTCTCTGACCTGATTCATGTAATCTTTATATATGGTATTCCTTATAATACTTTGTAATACCATTCAACAACTTTAACTTTCAATATAATTAACACCTAAAATAAACATTTTACCAATAAAACACATCAGACGGAGAAAGTTCTATAAATCATAACATACAATTTCTTCAAAAAAAATGTTATTCAGCAAATGAAACGCTCAGGCAATGTGCATGACGTCGTCGTGGATTTCCTCTCACTCCTCGAATGGTATGCAGAACAGATTCGAAAGGTTGAGCGATTTGGGATATTTGCCCGACCTCGTTTTCATGGATTGTCTTTGACAGAATCATAAGAAGGGTGAAAAGTGAAATGGGACATTCGTACCTATTGTCAACTGGGAATGGAAGAAATTCACAACTTTTGGGTACCTATTGTCAATAGATTGATATCCGGGAAATCACATTTACGAAAAGATAATTCAATAGATTGATAATAGATATCCGGCAAATGATATTTACGAAAACATAATTATGACGAGAGACAACCGGAGTAGGCTGTTCTTCGATCTAGGAATCCAGTATCTCTACGATCTCTTCTTAGAAACAACGAACGCCAACACTCTTGAATATATAAACTTAATGAGACGACACACTTATAAAAAAACCTTTATGTCGGTGGTCCTTTGTCAGCAGCTCTCTTGGCGTGCCCTGTCCACCAATTATGTCGGAATCTCCCTCGTCTACCACCTATAGGGCGGTGGTCCTTTGACAACAGCTCTCTTGGCGTGCGCTCTCCACCAATTATGTCGGAATCTCCCATGTCTCTAACATCTCTATATCGGTGATCGATCCCTTGTCGACAACTACCTTGGTTTCCACCTGTCAGCCATGAGGACTTGCCTTAGTCAACATTATTCCTGTCGAGCACATATCTAGGTTGATGATAACAAAGTTAGCAACTTTATTATCAGCCATTTCGTTGTCGATGATTTTTTATATTTTTCTGCGTTAATTGACTTTTCATTGGACCCTCCCTTATGTTCTCTTTGTTACGAAGCCCTCGCTGTGAAAGCCCGTGTCGAGAACCACAGTCCATGCGTCATTAGCGAAACATTTGACTGTCTTTTACATTCGTATCAATATATTTACTGGTTGATTCTTTGTGTTTCCCTTTCGTATCGATTTAGTTTACTCGATTACCAAATTCCAAGGAACTACCATCTTATGGAAGTGCATGTATACATGTTTTATGAAGCACTCATTGAGAGACCTCATGTGGAGAAAATAGATTATCAGTTATTAATTCAACGACGGCCTCTTAGCCTTTAACATTATTGATTTTGTATTTTCATGTATTAATCAGAATTGAACAAGTCAAACTCACGTCATATCCACGTACATGTGAATATACACGAACATGATTTAGGGATTTTGGAAGATGGAGAAAGGCTTAAGATGATAATAATATTGTTGGAAAGGCAGAGAAGGCAAAACACAATTCACACATAAAACTTGAGTTGTTGCTCTTCTATTGATCACACAAAACATAATCATTACAATGAACTTGGTGAAGGGTATTTAAACCTTTTCCAAGTAGCTAACTGCCTAAAATATCTTGATATGCAATTACATGCAATCTCACACTCAAAGTAGCCTATCACCAAACTCACTTGACTCAACACTCAATCATGAAATCACTCAGTTATCTGACTCTCTATTTTTATCTAACTCCTCATGCAGGAGTAATTATCTTATTTTAACACTCCCCCTTAATTACGACTTCTAAACTAAAACATGACTCACGACAACCCAAACATGCCTACTGGTCTATGTCTCAACTAGGCTTATAACACACAAGTTTCTTCTATGAAACTCAAACACATCTTGTGCTAAAGACTTAGTAAATATATCAGCCAATTGATTACTAGATTTACAAGGCTTCAAGTGAACTTCTCCAGTGTTCACAAATTCTGTAATAAAGTGATATCTAGTATCAATATGCTTGCTTTTCTGATGAAACACACTATTTTTGGATAGTGCAATCGCTGAGGTGTTGTCGCAATATATTGTTGTTGATCCTTGTTGTTTCTACTTGAGTCCATCAAGTACTCTTCTTAACCATACTGCTTGACATGCTGTTGATGTTGCTGCTACATATTCTGCTTCTATTGATGAAAGTGTCACAATTGGCTGCTTCTTAGATGCCCATGAAATCACACTTGAACCAAGGTGGAACACAAAACCAGAAGTGCTCTTCCTATCATCCAAACTGCGTGCAAAATCATTATCTGTGTATCCAATCAATGCTTTCTTTTCTATGCTTGCATACATTATGCCAAAATCTCTAGTTCCTGTTATTATCTCAGAATTCGTTTTCGTACACTCCAATCTGTGTCTTTTGGAGTCTCCGTCAATCTAGAAATCAAACTCACTCCTTGCATGATATCTAGTCTTATCACTGTGAGATACATGAGGCTACCAACCAATCTTTTGAATAAAGTTTGATTGAAATCTGATCTTTCATCATCCTTGCTTAACTTTGTACCTGTTGATACTGGTGTAGGGACAGGTTTGCAATTTTACATCCTGAATCTTTTCAATAAATCTTTGGAATATTTATTTTGACAAATAAAAAATCCTTTTTCAGATTGCCCAATTTCTATGCCAAGAAAATATTTCATGAGACCAAGATCTGTCATCTCATATTCTTTCATCATGACTACTTTAAACTCATCTATGTCAAAATCACCTATAAAAATCATGTCATCAACATATAAGCAGACAGTCAAAATCTGTCCATGCTCACTTACCTTTGTGTACAAGGTAGGCTCAATGTTGCTTCTGCAAAATCCATTCTTGATCATGTAATTGTCAATTCTGCTATACCAAGCTCTAGGCGCTTGCTTCAGTCCATAGAGCACTTTCTTCAACCTGTAAACTTTGTATTCATTACTTTCAACTTCATATCTGGGAGGTTGCTACACATAAATTTCTTCTTCTAGAATTCCATTCAAGAAGGTTGATTTCACATCCTTCTGATATACTTTCCACTTGTTCTGAGCTGCTGTGGCTAGGCTCTTACAGTATCCAATCTGGCTACCGGAGCAAACGTTTCTCCAAAGTCTATTCCTTGTTGCTGCAAGAATCCTTTTGCTACAAGTCTTGCTTTAAATATGTCAATTTCACATTTCTCATTCAACTTTGTCTTGTACACCCACTTCACAATAATGAGAATTTTGTCCTTTGGTAAATCAAACAAATCCCATGTGTCATTCTTTTCAATAGCTTCAATTTCTTCATCTATGGCTTGCACCCAATTTTCATCTTTGATTGCTTCTTCAAATGAAGAAGGTTGGAATGACAACCATGCAAAATTTGAAATAACATCCAAACCATCATAAATATCTTTCAAACTTCTCATCTTTCTCTTACCATTGCCTGATTCATCACCTAATTGATTGCTGGGAGAATCTTGATCTATTGATCTGCTTGAGGATCCATGCTTCTCTGAAAATCTTGGAGTCCTTGTTGGTGTGTCTTTGTTTGGTGTCTTAACCTATGATTCTTGTTGCTCCTCTTCTTCTACATCATCTTCTTCCATCAGTGGCACTTGTGCATCAAATATTTTGTCTACAGTTCCATTCCATAACTCTTATTCCTTGAACACAACATCTCTGCTAATTATCGTCTTCCTTGAGACATGGTTATACAATTTGTAACCTTTTGATTACTCACTATAACCAACGAATATGCATTTTTCACTATTATCGTCCAGTTTTCTTCTTCGCTCCTTAGGCACGTGTGCATAATCTACACATCCAAATACTCTGAGATGAGATACACTACAATACATACTTGACCATGTTTGTTATGGTACTTTGTTCATCACACTCGTTGTAGGAGATCTATTGATCACATAAATAGCACATGAAACTGCTTCTGCCCAATACTCATTAGAAAAGTTTTTGCCCTTCAACATGCTTCTTACCATGTTCATAATTGTCCTGTTCTTTCTCTTTGCTACACCATTCTACTGCAGTGTGTACCTGGTTGTAAATTGTCTTCTGATCCCATGTTGTTTGCAGTAGTCATGGAATACCTTTGAGTCATATTCTCCACCACGATCTAACCTCAATACCTTGATTTGTCGATCACTTTGGTTCTCTACTAAGGCTTTGAATTCGTTGAACTTTGCAAAAGTTTCAGACTTCTGCTTCAAAAGGTAAACCCAAGTCTTTTTGCTGTAGTCATCAATGAAAATGAGGAAGTAGCAACTTCCACCAACCAACTGTGTCCTCATAGGTCCACACAAGTATGTATGCACTATCTCAAGAGGTTGCTTTGCTCTGCATGCAACTCCCTTTGGAAAGCTTTCACGGTGTTGTTTTCCGAAGATGCAAAACTCACAAGTACTAGCAGTGTCTTTGATGGGAGGCAATCCTTTGACCATCTGTTTCTGCTGCAACAATCTTAAACCAGAAAAGTGCAAGTGTCCAAATCAAAAGTTCCATAACAAATAATCATCATAACATGCAACTGTAAAAGAACTCACCTGACCACTGTAATTCAAAATTAGAGGAAAGAGTCTGTTCCTCGTCATCTGCACCTTTGCTATCAGTTCCCCGCTTTGGGGCTTGTCGTATATAACAACTTTTTGACCTTGAAAGATAACTTTGTATCCTTTCTGTGTTGATTGACCAACACTTAACAAATTATGTTTAAGACTAGGAACATAATATACCTATGAGATTGTCTTCGGCTCCCCCTTCCTGGTCAAAATGTTGACCACTCCTTTTCCATCTACTTCCACAGTCTTGTCAGTCCCCAACTTTACCTTTGTTCTCACAAATTGATCGAAATTTGCAACCAAATCCTTGTTTCCTGTCATGTGGTTACTGAAATCACTGTCTAACAACCACACACTAGCAGAAGGTTCATGCATGGTATGGCAAACTAGGAACATAGAGTTATTACTCTCTGTAGTGACATTAGATCTCTAGTTCCCTTGATCAGTTATCTTCTTCTTACAATCACGAGCAAAATGACCAAATTTATTGCAGTAATAACATCTCATCTTTGATTTGTCAAATGTTTGATTATTGTTGAAGCTTTTGTAATTTCTTCCATTTGCATGTTAATGATCTTTTCGGTCATCTCTCTGGCCACCATATCTTCTGCTTCGTCCTCTGCCTCTCATTTTACTTCTGCCTCGACCTCCATCTCTTGAAATAGAAACCTGACTTTTGAAAGCGGTCTATAAATTGGAAAACTTATTTCTGTCTATCCTTGCCTCATGCGATAGAAGTAATTCCATAAGCTCATCAACTATCAATGATGCCAAATCCTTGGCTTCTTCTATGGCTGCTACCACAACATCAAATTTGGTAGACAAAGATCGGAGGACCTTCTCAACCACTCTTTGATCTTTTATATATTCACCATAAATCTTTAACTAATTTACAACAGTTATGACCCGATTCATGAAACAATCAATTTCCTCTATCTCCTGCATCTGCGAACTTTCAAAATCTCTCCTAATATTCTGCAACTTAACAATATTGACTTTGGCCGTACCTTTATAGTTTGTCACCAAAATATCCCATGCTACTTTTGCTGAAGACATGGTTATAATCTTCTAGAACACTACTAGGTCCACTCCCTATTGAATAAGTTGCAACGCATGTGCATTCTTCTTCCTGTCTTTCTTCCATTGTTGCCTCTCTACATTAGTGAGAGCTTGTTCTTCTTCTACGTTCATAGGTTCTGAAAACCCAAACTTCATATAATACCAAACATCATGTGCCTACAACGTGGTTGCCATCTTAATGGCCCACACATCATAATCTTTCCCTGTAAATGGTGAGCACTAGGGCTGCAATGAAAAAGCCAACTTTCTCCAAAAATTTATTAAAAAAAAAAAAAAAACTAACTCCTTTAATAAGTTTTAAAAATAAATCTCATATCTTAAAAAATTTCGTTTATAAAATAAAACACTTCATTATTTTTTAATATAAAAAATCTTTATAATCGCTTCAAAAGAAATTGGTATGATAAAACCACATAACAAAATCGTACCCACATAGCTTTAAAAAATCACGTGACTTTTAAAGCCTTTCAAGTTTCAAACACTTTCGACGGTCAAACACGTTGACTCTGTATTGAGTTGCGGCAGATGCTAATTTTTTTGCGAAACTGCGGCTTGCTCGCTCGTTGACCAATCAATTTTCCTGGTGACGGTGTTCACGGCAGCTGCGCCTCCTTCTTCATTAAACTCTATCTATGTTGTTTACAAACCAAGCAAGTTTGAGAAACTTCTGACTATTTTCTTACTCGCACATGCATGATGCGGCTGTAGAATCTCTCGATTTTAAACCTTGATCGGATATTAATTTGTTGGAAAGGCAGAGAAGACAAAACACAATTCACACATAAAACATGAGTTGTTTCTCTTCTATTGATCACACAAAACATAATAATTGCAATGAATTTGGTGAAGGGTATGTAAACCTTTTCCAACTAGGTAACTGCGTAAAATATCTTGACATGCAACTACATGCAATCTTACACTCAAAGTAGTCTATCACTTAACTCACTTGACTCAACACTCAAACACTCAATCATGCAATCACTTAGTTAACTCAATCTCTATCTTTATCTAACTCCTCATGCATGAGTAATTATCTTATTTTAACAAATACATATATAAATTGGAAGATGCAAAATAAGATGATAATAATACATATATAAGTTGCAAGATCCAAAATATAATTACAAAGACACTTGTTGTGTCATGCTAAATAGGTGTGAAAGACTATTGAGATGGAGAAAGGTCTAAGATGGTAATAATACATATATAAAATGCAAGAGGCAAAATAAGATGATAATAATACATATATCAGTTGCAAGATTCAAAATAGAATCATAAAGACACTTATTGTACCATGCTAAATAGGTGTGTGTTGAGATTTTATGTTTTAGTCAAATAGGCAAAAATCTCTGAAGGATGACAACAATAGGGATTCAGTTCCTAGATTAGCTCCAGGTTGTTGGGAGGGAGTTAATGCCTCCTATATTTGATGTGAGGGAGTTATGAGGCTGTTAGATTCTCTATGCTATTTAACAGGCAGTCATTCGGATGATTTGTTGAGTGAGTGTGAGGATTTCATGATGTAATCTCCTAATTTGATTAATATATTCCTGATGCCTATGTTTGGTGGACGTAGCCCAGATTGGTTGGGTGAACCACGTTAATTCTTGTGTTTATGTGCTTGATAATTGCTGTGTGTATTTATGTTTGCTGTGCACCTGATCCAACAATTGGTATCAGAGCGCGTTGGAGGAGCGGCTCTGCTGAAGGTGGAGCGCTAAGGGTGCTGAGAAAGTTCTGTGCGGATCGTTTGCGTGGGTGAAGCTGTACTGGAGCCTTGCGTGAGCGTGGAGCGCTGTTATGGGTGCGTATTGGCTGCGTTGACAACCCTGCACGCTGGAATGCGCAGAGATTACCTGAGCCACGGCAATTGGCAGCAGCGTATCTTGCTGTGCGTTTGATTGGAGGTGAAGATGCACGATCTGTTGGTTCAACAAGGTGTGGCGAAAGCACTGTTGGGGAAAAACAAAAGGCCTCCTTCCATGACGGAGGATGAATGGGATGAGATGGACGATAGAGCTCTGAGCGCAATTCGGTTATGTCTGGCGGACGATGTTCTGTTCAACATTGTGTCAGAGAAAACCGTCACAGGCCTGTGGACGAAGCTTGAGAAGCTCTATATGACGAAATCTTTGACAAATCGAATTCTCCTGAAACGGCAGCTTTACAGTTTGCGGATGAAAGAAGGTACCTCAATTGCTGATCACCTGAATGTTTTTAATACCTTGTTGGGGCAATTAAACAGTCTAGATGTGAAATTTGATTCAGAGGATAAGGCGATAACTTTATTATGTTCTTTGCCTGAATCTCGGGATCACTTTGTTACTTCCATAAGTTTTAGTACATCAGAAATTCTTGAGTTTGACGATGTTGTTGGAGCCTTGTTGGCTGAGGAGACGAGGAAGAGGTCGAATGTAGACACCTCTACATCAGAGGTAATAATGGCCAGAGGTCCCTCACGAGAGAGACACTCCGGGGGAAAGCATAGCAACTCTCGTTCAAAATCCAAAGGAAAGAAGCCCAAGGTGAACTGCTGGCATTGTGGCAAGGCTGGACATCTGAAAAAGGATTGTTGGAAGCGAAAGCAGGCTGCTAAAGAAGGCTCTTCAACAGAAAAGAAGGAAGCCAACACCACAGATACAGGTTCAGTATCTGGTTCAGGTATGAGTGATGAAGTATTGTCAGTTAATATTTCAAAACATGATCAACATTGGTTGTTAGATTCCGGGGCATCTAACCACATGTGTATACATAAAGATTGGTTTAAAACATATAGATCAATTGATGATGGTGTTGTGTACATGGGTAATGATGTAACATGTAATATTGTTGGGATTGGAAGCATACAACTACAAATGTTTGATGGCACAACCAAAATATTAACTGATGTGAGGCATGTACCAGATTTAAGGAAAAATTTGATTTCATTAGGAGCACTTGATTCAAATGGATATAAAACTGTAATTCAAGGTGGAGTTATGAAAATCTATAAAGGTATCTTACTAGTGATGAAAGCTAAGAAAGTAGGAAATCTATTTCAGTTAGAAGGTAGAACTGGGTCAGATCATGTGTCTATGTCTGAACATGACAGTAGTTCCATTCACTTATGGCATCAAAGATTGGGGCATATGAGTGAAAGAGGATTGAAAATTTTGGCTGACCGAAAGTTACTTCCTAATCTAAGATCTGAAAAATTGGATTTCTGTAAACATTGTCTGTTTGGTAAACAAAGTAAACAAAAGTTTAAAACAGGCAAACATACTAGTAAAGGCATACTTGATTATATCCATTCAGATGTTTGGGGTCCAACTCCTACAGCGTCGTATGGTGGCTCATCGTATTTTGTGTCGTTTATTGATGACTTTTCTCGGAAAGTGTGGGTCTACATGTTGAAAAAGAAGTCTGATGTTTTTACAGTTTTCAAGCAGTTTAGAGCATTGGAAGAAAACAGCACTGGTAGAACAATAGAACGTTTAAGAACTGACAATGGTGGTGAGTTTTCCTCCAAGGAGTTTGACAGCTATTGCAAGGATGCAGGGATCGAAAGACATAAGACCACAGTTTATACTCCTCAGCAGAATGGAGTTGCTGAACGCATGAACAGGACTCTTCTAGAGAGAGCAAGGTGTATGCTGAGTAACGCCGGGTTGCCGAAGGAGTTGTGGACGGAAGCAGTGGCAACCGCTTGTTATGTGATAAACCGATCTCCATCAACAGCAATAGACTGTAAGGTTCCGCAAGAGGTATGGACAGGACACCCTTGTGACTATTCTAAACTCAGAGTGTTTGGTTGTGATGCATATGCTCTAGTGCCTAAACATCAGCGAACTAAATTAGATCCGAAATTGAAAAGGTATGTCTTTGTTGGGTATGGTGATGGAACAAAGGGATTTAGATTGTGGGATCCTACTACCCGCAAAATCATCATCAACAGAGATGTAAGGTTTAATGAATCCTCTCTTGTACAGTTAGATGTAGATAGAAGATTGAAACAGGATGATGTATTTGATTTCCAGCATATTCAGTTTGACAGCATTTCTAATGATAGTCATAACGACCATAGTTCAGATTCTAGTCATGAACAGGTTTTAGAATCAGATTATGAACAGGGTTCAGATGGAGGACATGAACAGGTCTCAGATGGCGATCATGAAGAAATTCCTACAGTTGATAGACAGCCAGTTGTGGAAGCACCAGAAACATTCTTAAGGAGATCTACAAGGATCAAACGCCGTCCGAGAAGGTATGATGATTCAGTTGCTTTGATCGCTAATGATGATGAACCTTTGTGTTATCAGGAAGTTGTAGAAGGTTCAAATAGTGACAAATGGAAAGCAGCCATGAAGGAAGAAATGATGGCCTTAGGTAGGAATGGTACGTGGGATCTGGTTGAACTTACCAAAGGCAGGAAAACTGTGGGATGCAAGTGGGTCTTCAAGCTGAAACGAGGTGTGAATGATACGGAAGACAGGTACAAAGCTCGGCTGGTTGCAAAAGGGTTTTCTCAGAAAGCTGGCATAGACTTTCATGAGATATTTTCACCAGTGGTTAAAATTGTTTCAATTAGAATTGTGTTAGCATTAGTGGTTTTGTTTGATTTGGAGTTGCAGCAGTTAGATGTTAAGACTACATTTTTACATGGTGATTTAGATGAGGAAATATATATGGAACAACCGGAAGGGTTTGTTCAGCATCGCAATGCGAAATTTGTCTGCAGGCTCAAGAAGTCATTATATGGCCTGAAGCAGTCGCCTCGGCAGTGGTATAAGAAGTTTGATTCTTTCATGTTGAGTCAGAAATATGTAAGAAGTGAATATGATCATTGTGTTTATTTTAAGCAGTTAAATAATGGCATGTTCATTATCTTATTGTTGTATGTTGATGATATGCTTTTAGCAAGCAAAAGCATTGAAGAAATCAACAGGTTGAAGACTCAGATGGCAAGGACGTTTGATATGAAAGATCTAGGAGCCGCAAGACACATTTTGGGCATGGAGATTTTCAGAGACAGGGGTAATGGTAAGCTGTGGCTATCACAACAGAAGTATGTTGAGAAAATACTTTTGAGGTTTGGTATGAACAATGTGAAGCCTGTGTCGATCCCTTTAGCTTCCCATTTTAAGCTTTCTTCGATTTTATGTCCTAATACCGATGAAGAAAAGGATTATATGTCTCGAATTCCTTATGCCAATGTAGTAGGATGTTTGATGTATGCGATGGTGTGTACGCGACCAGATATTTCTCATGCAGTTAGGGTTGTCAGCAGGTACATGGCAAATCCGGGTAAAGAGCACTGGTCAGCAGTAAAATGGGTGCTTCGGTACTTGAGAGGCACAAGTAGTTATTGTATTTCTTACAATAAGAGTAGTGAATATGTTTGCGGATATGTTGATTCCGATTTTGCAGGTGACTTGGATAAGAGAAGGTCAACTTCAGGGTACGTCTTTACTCTTGCAGGTGGAGCTATTAGCTGGATGTCAAAGCTACAGAACATTGTTGCTTTGTCTACTACTGAAGCAGAATACATTGTGCTTCTCATGCTTGCAAAGAGGCGGTTTGGTTGAAAGGTTTGCTTGGTGAATTTGGTAGGTCACAGGATAACATCAGGTTACTTTGTGACAGTCAAAGTGCAATACATTTCGCAAAGAATCCGGCCTATCATAGTAAGTCAAAGCATATTCCAATCAAATATCATTTTGTAAGACAGGTTATCACTGAAAGGGGAGTCTCTCTTGAAAAGGTGCATACAAAGGAGAACTGTGCAGACATGTTCACGAAACCAGTTTTGTTGGAGAAGCTACGCTGGTGTTTGGCTTCTCTTGGCTTGCAGAAAAGATAAAATAATAATAACAGGGCATCAGGCGAATTGTTGTCAAGGTGGAGATTGTTGAGATTTTCTGTTTTAGTCAAATAGGCAAAAATCTCTGAAGGATGACAACAATAGGGATTCAGTTCCTAGATTACCTCCAGGTTGTTGGGAGGGAGTTAATACCTCCTATATTTGATGTGAGGGAGTTATGAGGCTGTTAGATTCTCTATGCTATTTAACAGGCAGTCATTCGGATGATTTGCTGAGTGAGTGTGAGGATTTCATGATGTAATCTCCTAATTTGATTAATATATTCCTGATGCCTATGTTTGGTGGACGTAGCCCAGATTGGTTGGGTGAACCACGTTAATTCTTGTGTTTATGTGCTTGATAATTGCTGTGTGTATTTATGTTTGCTGTGCACCTGATCCAACAGTGTGAAATTTTCTTTAAGGTTTTAGATATCAGTGGGTAAATATTCTATTAAGATAATATAAAGATTAAAAATTTCTTTTTGGGTAAGTTAATTTGTGATGGTGATGAAAATGAAGTGTTATGTATCGAGAATTTTGAGGTTCAAATCCCTTCATTTATCCATGATTGGGATAGGGACATATTTAGGCATTAAAGAGTTATAGTGGCAGTTGTCAGAAATCCACATTTTGTGATGCTCAGTATAAAACTCTATCAATTGCCAATTTCTCTAGTTACAAAAAACAATTAGAATGTGAAACCCATATTGCATTAATAAATAGATTTTTAATCTTATATTAAATATCAATTATTTATTAATAAAATTATATGCTCATTCTAATCCAAGACAATATAAGGGCGATGTGTAATTCTGTGTGCTCAGTAATTTAATTCTCATTATGTTCACTTAGTTTGTTATTACAAATCTATTATGAAATAGTTATAGTAAACATATTTCACTTTCACTCTTGCAGTTAGAAATAAAATATTTGGAAGTGTATAGTAAATAATATAATTTTATATAAATTAAAAAAACAACTATTTCTCTTATAAATATTTCAATATAGAATTTAAATGCTCAAAAATAATTAAAGATTAATTTAATGTAAAATATTAATAATAATAAATTATTCAAAAATACAATTTAAATCATGATATATGGTTGAATATCCATATAAACATAATATCTATATATATATGTATATATAACGTTTATATAGATATCTGTTTATTTAGATATCTATAGTCGTTCAAGATGTATTAAACTCTGTATATAATTACAATATTATAATTGGCAAAGTTTAACACTAAAATGTATTTTTGTTTTATTGAAAAACTATTTATTTCTCATTTAATCGGACGAGAGAGGCATAAATAATTTTTCATTTAATTTTAAATAAACCAATTACCAACACGGATTGTGTTTAACACAACTCACAATAACTTCCATCTAATAACCTTAAAACACAATTTTAATATTTTAATATATTTGAAATGATGATCAACTAGAATACCGTCTTTTTAAATAATAAAATCTCTGATAGTACCGAAGATGATTAAGGAGAACTGTAAATGGTTTGAATTGAACTCAAATCATTGAGTCTGAATATTACGCAAATACAATTCAACTCAATAGCTACATGACTCCAATTATTTTCTCCATTCAATTGTCGAACTGTCCAGGTGACCAATTCGTATCAATAGTTGGTAAAATACTTATTCTATTTGTAAATTACGCAACTTTTAAAGTCTCTATGAGTCACAAAATCAATCTCCGCTTTCAATTTTCTATTTCACCCTTTGTATAAATACGAGTCGGTGCAATGTTTTCTCCAATTGCAAAGTTGGTATATTAATGGTGGAAGTCAGAAATTTAATGGTACGAGAATATAAAAATTGATCTAGTGTTGAATATAATAATAGCAACTTATATTTGTTGGCATCATGAAAGGAGGACCCATTAAAACAGCTATTGCATTGAAAACATGGATTCTTTTGTTTCGGTTTAAGATCTCGTACATTTAAAACGAAACGTTGGGAACTCAATTAAACATCTTTGACATTTTCCATTAATAATTATTATTTTGAAAATATATCAACAGCTATTGCATTGAAAACATGGAAGAGTTTTGTTTTGGTTTAAGATCTCGTACATTTAAAACGAAACGTTCGGAACTCAATTCAACATCTTACTTTGACATTTTCCATTAATAATTATTATTTTGAAAATATAGTTGGATATATAAATGAAATGATGGATAAATAGATATTAAATTATTTTTTTATTATATATAATTGTAAAAATAAGTAAGGTATGAATTAAATATTTATACCATTTTTTAAAATTTTAATTATAGATATTCACTTCAATTTTGTTGTGGAAAATTGTAATTTATAAATAGAGTTCGTTTCAATATTATGAGGCAATATAATGGTTTACTAAGATTATATGTTCAGAAAACTATAACTCAAGTTGATTTGACATTTCTTTTAATTAATTAACTTAAAATGCATAACTATTTTTAAAATAAATCATTAAATTTAAATTGTAGAACACTATTCCAAAATAGACAAGCCTATTCATTATATAATTATTGATAACTAAACTAAAGAAGTTAGGTCTAACAATCTCCCTTCTTTGATGTCGTTGCAGTCATGGAAAAGCTAGGAATATGCATTTGGACAATCAACCCTCACACAAAGCTAGGACTAGGCATCACTAGGTCGATATTCAGATAGTCAGTCGGATAGCCACTACACAAATCCCAGAGATAAAGCTAGGACTAGGCATCACTAGGTCTATATTGGGATAGTCAACCCGACACAACAAGTGAAATCAATGTCGATGCTCCAATTCTCTTGACGAGAGAGACTATAGTTGTCCCTTCACCATTCATTGTCCCTTCACCATTCATTGTCGTAACTATTTCTACTCTAATCTTAGAGAAGAATTAATCCAAGATGACCATCAAAACCTAACATTATAAGATATGTGGCTTTTAGAACAACAATATTTATATAATAATAAGTATTTGATAATTTCAAACAATATCAATTCTATGTAATAATATGACATTAAATGGAATAGAATCTAATTCCACTCGTTAACGATCTTAAATTTCTACACCTGAGTATATGAGGGAGATGATGTCACATAATGTTACATAAAAAAAAAAATATGTATATGTATCAGTTGATATATATATGTGTGTGTGTGTGTGTGTGCTCTAGAGATGTCATGCATTATATATATATATATATATATATATATATATATATATATATATATATATATATATATGGGGGATATATATAATTCGTATAATATGCTAGATATGTGTAACATAAAGCAAAGTAAATATTTTAACTCAGTGAAAATAAAATAAAATTATCAAAACAAAAAAACTTATAGAAATTAAAGAATAAAAATAATGCATGGGATTGACCCATGGTTTTAAGAATCCACCATATGGGCCCATGGTATTCATGTGGAATATAACCTATTTAAGGGGGAAATTAAACTAGTGTAGATCCATATTAGTATCATATTGTATTTAGATACATAATCCATGTAGCTGTAAAAGTAAAATTTGTTTATTGATATGTTAGTGCTAGCCATTTGTTTCAATATGTTCAAAGGTGGAGGAAATATTGGGAAACATGTAATTATTACATTTTATCTAATAATTTTGCCTAACTCCATCCACATTTTTACTAGGGTATATAGGGTAACATACAATATTATAATACTACATTTACCCAATATTTGTCCTCAACTAGTCCATGTGGAGATGTGGTAATCTTTACAATTGTGACTTGGTAAAAATAGAATAAAAAACATATTAATAATTATATTTATATCGAGATAGATGATGCGAGTAAACACTAGGAGGAGGAGCTAGGGTTCGGAGCAGGAAGTAACAAGAGAAGCGAGCTGAGAACCATGGAGGTGCCAGGAGGAGGGAGCTCCACTCCCTCCTATAGCAACGTTGTTTCAAATAAAAGCAGAGAAAAGAGTTCGAATGGATTCAGGCGACCCTGGGAGAAACGAAAAAAATATAGACTCAATAGAACCACAAAGTAGCAAAGAGGAGGTTCAAGAAGAAACTCATGGGATGGTCAAAAGGGAGAAGATTCCAGAGGACAACATTCAGAATAAAAAAGGGTACAACTCGACAGAGGGATCCTGTAAGCCCAAGACTGCCACCAAGCCTAGGGTGGTTCTGAATGATCCCTGACTGCAGGAGCACAGAGAACATATGACGACTTATGCTATTATCTGTAAGTTTATGGGCTTATGGCCCACAAAGAAGAATCTGTATACTTGGATCAGAAACAACTGGAAACCAAAGGGGGATATAACTCTTCATCTAGGGTCCAAGGGCTTCTTCACAGTGGTTTTCTATAGCCTAGAGGATAAAGACAGAGTTTTCAAAGGAGGACCTTATTTCTATGCTACTGCAAGACTCTATATGCGACCTTGGGTTATGAACTTTGTCCCGGAGCGGGAGACATTCTCTTCAGTCCCGGTATGGATAAGACTTTACTCCCTACCTCTAGATTATTGGTTTCTTGAATCCTTGAAAGCTATAGGAAATAAATCAGAACATTTTCTAAAAATTTCAGAAGAAACTCTGAGAGGGAAATACACTTCCTTCGCACAAATATGTGTGGAAATGGATTTATCAGGAGCACTCCCAGATGAAGTGGTCTTAGAAGTATATGATGAGGAATGGGTTTAGGCGGTGGACTATGAAAATGTCCCTTTTAGATGTCGGAAATGTCATGAACACGGACACCTTTTCAGAGATTACCCATAGAACAAGTGGGAGGAGAATCCAAGGACCAACATACACAAAGATCCTAAAGGATTCACCATGATAGGAGGCAGAGGGAAAGGTGGGGGAAGAAGGTATCAGAAAAAACAGGGTGATAACAAAGTAGAAAATCACAATAGTTTTGAAATTTTAGAAGAATAAGGGGGGACGAGTGAGAAAGAGGTAATGCCAGACAATCATCCTAAAGAGACAGAAAAGGAAGACAGCATGGAGATAATACAGGATAACAACAAACTACAGGAAGACATACCAAACAGCATGGAACAAAGTAGGGATCAAGAGATGACCCCCAGTGAAGTTGGGACTGAGGACCAAGAACTATATGAGATACTTGAGAGGGAGAATCTTGACCTGGAGAAATTCTTAAACCAGGGAACCAGCAAAGGGATAGACTCCCTACCACAAGAGGAGTTTGATAGAGTGCAACAGCTTTTCCTCTGGCGATCTCAAATAAAAACCTCAGGAAACAAAAGAAACCATGAAATCCAGGACCAAGGAGGGGTCAAATCAATGGAGGAAATACCAGGACACTCGGCTAGGAACCCAGGCAGGAAAAGAGGCAGAAAGAGTCAAAATGAATTGCTAATAGAGTATGGAAAGCTCATGATCAACTCAGGTAAGATTAAAGATCTTACTAGTCACTAACTCAAAAACCCATCATCATGAAGCTCACAAATTGGTACATCAGGGGTCCAGGAAGTCAAAGAAAGCAGAGGAATCTCAGCAGAAGAATAAAGGAAGAAAACCCAGATATGGTGTTCATACATGAAACAAAATGTTCAATAGATAAAGTCCAGAAGATACATAGTAAATGGCCTAGTAAGTATGAATACCTAGAAGTAAAAGCCAATAATACAACATGAGGGATTCTCACTCTCTAGAATCCCTAGAGATTTGACATTTTGGATGCAGAAGCATCTAGGAACTATCTTTCAATGATTATCCAACCTTTAGGTGACGAGGATATTTACATGGTCACTAATGTTTATGGTCCTCAAAATCCTGACGATAAACTCAAGCTTCTCACCTCACTGGAGGAGCTTAGACAGAGACACCTAGCAATACCCTGGATTCTGGGTGGAGATTTTAACATGATCAAATCTCTTATAGAAAGGAAAGGAGGCACTAGACTAATGGGCAAGGATTCCATTGCCTTTCAGAACTTCCTCATCAAGTTGAAGGTAGTCGACTTAGATATAGAAAATGGGATCTTCACTTGGAACAATAAGAGGGGTGGAGCTTCACAGGTTGTTTAAAAACTAGATAGGTTCCTAATGTCGGAGAACCTCCTCCTCTCGGGGGTTAACTTGAAGGCTTTTATCCTACCTTTTGGATGGTTGGACCACTGGCCAATTCAACTACAAGCTTCTTTTATTAGCACTCCAAGGAATAGACCCTTCAGGTTTGAAAATGTTTGGCTTACTCACCCTAATTTCATATCCAACATTGATAAGTGGTGGAACGAGGATTTACCAGTTCGAGGTACAAAAATGTTCATGTTGCAACAGAGACTCAAGCACATCAAGACTAGACTCAAACATTGGAACAAAAGTGAGTTTGGAAACATTTTTAAAGCCCAAAGAGAAGTGGAATGAAAGCTTCAAAATATCAACCAAACTCTTATCACGGAAGGCTTCACTGAGGATAGGAAATTGCAAGGAGACTCACTTCAACAGGAATGGGACACTAGATGTCAGCAGGAGGAAATCTTCTGGAAGCAGAAATCACGAGTCCAATGGCTCAAAGAAGGAGAAAGAAATACAAGGTTTTTCCACAAATATACCATGGAACACGGGGCCCACAATTGGATCAAAAAGCTCTTAGATCCGTTAGGAAGAGAGTGCAATACACACAAAGATATGGAGTCCATTCAGGTACAACATTTTCAAAAAATAGCAGAGGAGCCTATCTCAAACAGATCACTAGCTATCAAGAAATTTACGAAGCATATTCCAAAACTAGTGTCCAGGCAAGACAATTTCAATCTCAACAGACCAGTATCAGAAGAAGAGGTAAAAGAAGTAATAAATGAGATGCATAATGGGAAGGCACCTGGACCAAACAGTTTTAACGTAGACTTCTTCAAAGCAAGCCGGGAAATAGTAAAAAAGGATAGTTTGGAAGTGGTGGAGGACTTAAGGATTTCAAAAACAATCCTAAAAGTGCTCAATACCTCTTTCATTGCCCTCATCCCTAAATAGGATAACGCAATGAATCCAGATCGGTTCAGGCCTATAGCCCTTTTTAATGTGTTATACAAAATCATCTCCAAAGTTATTGCAAACAGATTAAAGCCCCTCCTACCAACACTCCTATCAGAGGAGAAAACTGGTTATGTGGAAGGAAGGCAAGTTCTTAACAACATCATTCAAGCACATGACATTGTCCACTCTCTCAAGAATAATAAGCAAGCAGGGTTGATCATTCAACTGGACCTAGCGAAGGCTTATGACACACTGAGCTGGTTATATATCAAAGAAGTTCTAATTGCTTATGGCTTTGACCAAAATTGGATTAGATGGGTTATGGCTTTGGTAAATTCAGCCAACTTTTCCATCCTCCTCAACGGCTCTCCCTCCAAATCCTTTCGGAGGCCTTAGGTAGGGAGATCCACTTTCACCATTTCTTTTTATTCTCGTGATGGAAGGATTAGGCAAAGCAATCACTTCTTCCAAAAGGGAGGGTGTTATCCAGGGTCTCAAGATTACCCAGGAAGGGAACACATTAACTCATCAATTATTTGTAGATGACACTATGTTACAGGGCATAGCAATGGTCAAAGAAGCCAAAGCCTACAAACAAATCCTGCAAGATTTTTCCTTAGTAGCCGGTACAGAGGTAAGTCTCTCTAAATCTAAAGTGTTTTTTTCAATACAAATATTGCAATTCAGAGAAACCTCTCTAGAATTCTCGGATTTCAGAGAGACCATCTCCCCTCCAAATATCTGGGAATACCTCTCACTGACAAACCTCAGAGCAAGGAGGTTTGGGAAGCTCTGATCAATAAACTAAAGGACAAAATCTGCAAGTGGACAAGCAGATCTTTAAACCTTGCTGGCAGGCTTGTTCTCACAACAATGGTCCTACAGTCTCTTCCAATCTATATGTTGTCGGCTCTTCCTATCCCTAGTGGAGTTGCCCAACAAATTAGGAACATGCAAAGAGACTTTCTATGGGGAAAAGGTGAGGAAAAGAAGAAATGGGCACTGGTTTCTTGGGACAAACTTTGCAGGCCCAAAGCTCATGGGGGTCTTGGTCTCCATGACTCGGAAATTGTTAAAAACGTTTTGGGGGCCAAACTTTGGTGGAGATGGCTGAAGGAATCCTGCAACCCATGGGCCAAGCTCTGGAAGGAGAAATATGCAAAAAACTGGGGAGAGGGGAACTTGATTAGAATGACAGGGCGCATCAGGGGTTCTCACATCTGGAATAATGCTTGGGAGACTAGAGCTTTAGTTCAGAATCACAGCTTCTAGGAGATTGGGAATGGAAACCTTCATTGGTTTTGGGAGGATAGCTGGCAGCAGGAATCCAACTTAAGTAGAGAAGGACTGGACATTATCAGAGAGGAAACTGTCAACAAAGGAATAAAAAAGGTTAGTGACTTTTGGGATAAAGCTAGAAACAGTCACAAGTGGAGAACTTGGAAAGTATGAATTAACAGTGAAGAATCTCCTCTGAAGACCCAAATAGAAACTCTTGCCAAAATCCTGGAAAAAAGGAAAGTTTTGATCTCATCGTCCCTAGACCAACTTAGATGGGGAAGAAGCAGTGAGGGCAATTTTAATCTCAAAGAAGCCAAAGATGTGGTCACTGGATACAATTTTTCAAACCCGGATAACACATGGAAGGACCTATGGAAGCACCCTCAATGGACGAAAATCAACTTGTTTATGTGGATGGTGCATCATAAAAAGATTTTGACTTGGGAAAATCTTAGAAAGAAAGGTTTTGCAGGACCTTCCAGACGCCAGTTATGTGGTATCTAGGAAGAAACAAGGGATCACCTTCTCAGCCTATGCACCTTCACCTTTACCCTATGGAATTGGGCAGCCTGTATCTTTAGACAAATTGATAGAGATGAAAACGACATCTCCAAAACCTTAAGGAATTGGAGGAAAAAACTCTCAGAGAATGAGATTGTCAACTCAGCCTGGACCCTGATCCCAGGCTTCCTTATCTGGAACGTCTGGAAAGAACGCAATAATATAATTTTCAAGGACAAATATGGCCCACCCCAAATCATCATAAATTATCTCCTCAGGCAGCTCAAACAGACTATTAATACATTTCAGAAGCACCCTCCTGAGAATCCGCCTTCTCATCAGGACACGCGAATGCTTCATCTTTTGGGCCTACAGAAGATGGTCCATCAGAGCTCAATCCAGATTCCTTCCCGCGCTACTATGAGGTAGGACTTCTGGCGTCCCCGCCCCCCTAGGTATTTAAAATTAAATACAGATAAAGCCTCAAAAGGTTACCTAGGGGAAGCAGGATATGGAGGTGCCATCAAAGATGACAAGGGGAATTTAATATTCATCTTTCGCAGCTACTTAGGGAATTCTACCAACAACATGGTGGAACTAATGGCCATAGAACAAGGCTTAGAGATTTTGAGAAATCTCAACATGAGGAACTCCATAATAGAAGCTGATTCTGAATTAACAATCAATTCTATAGAAATAATTGCTAATGGCTCAGACCCTGAGAGAGTCTCGCACCACTAGAGACTGTTGCAGGTTTATTGGTGCATTCGATCACATTTGAGAATCCTGAGAACCCTAAGCTTTGCTCAGGTGCGTAGGAATGCCAACAGAGTGGCGGACCAACTGGAAAATGAAGGGGTGCTCTGCAAAGATGAATACAGTTTTTACAAATGGGAAATGATGCATGCAATGAACTTGAGAGAAGAATTTTACACTCTAGCTCACGCTAATATTGAGATTTTTCTCAAGTAGGGCTGGGAAGAGGATGGGGGACCAGGGTTCAGCTAGCCTCTGCTCCCAATTGTGATGTTTTGAAGGCTTTCTTTTGGATGGTAGGAGGTGAAGAACAACTGGTTTTCGTTCACAAAGGAATAAGAGGTAAAGTGGTTTTGTGGTTTATCGCGTTCATCCAAGCCCTAAAGTGGTTTTACAAGGTTTTCCTCTGATGCCATTCATCAATCAACACGTGGCAGTGGACGGAGAGAGAATACCGCCCATATCACGCAGGTTATCCTCATGCTTCTTCGCCATGCGATATTCTCCTCAGTCATCAGATTAGAGGAGGGAGATCAACGGCTCTAGTACATCAAGCTAGTTAGTGGAGTTATCTTTTGTGCTTTTCAAAGTACTATGTGTTGGCTCCTGAAGGGCGGATCTCTCTGTCGCATGGGTTTTAACCCCCGGGCGGACCCGTTTTTTTATTTGTTTTGAGTCTTTTCTCCTTTTGTGTTTGGGAGCTTGTTTGTTAGTGGGTTGTTTGTTGTTAGGATTGCAGCCCGTTGTTTAGGGTTTGGTGATCCCCAGTTGTGCCCGTTGACTATGTCCGGGACTTGTATCATAGTTCTGTAATTTTTTAAGCCTTTGAATGAGAAACGAAAAACACTCTTGCCTTAGCAAAAAAAAAAAAAATTATATTTATATCGATCTTAATGTAAGTAAGTGAATCAAAATAATGTAATGTAATATAAACATTTTAACTCGGTGAAAATAAAATAAACAAATTAAAAATCAAAATAAAAATAACCTTATAAAAATAAAATAATAACAAAAATAAACCATATTATTAACCCATGGTATTGATAACTCATGGTATTGACATGGAATATATCCTATATAGAGAGGGAAATTAAACCAATCTAGATCTATCTTAGCTCTACATCTACCAAATGTCCAGAAAGATTAAATTTCTTGATATGTAAACCTCTTTTAGAATAAAAAAAGATTTGATCTTTCTAAAAATTTAGTAGATGCAAAATTAAAATGAATCTAAACGGATTTGATAATATAAATAATATTATTTTTTAATTTGATAATTTATTAAATAAATATTTATAATATACAAAAATATTTAATATCTTTAAATTATATATTTCATTTTATAAAATTAAAACCTCAAACTTAACAATATTTAAATAATTTTATCTTAGAGTGATCGAACTTAACCCAAATAAAAAACCTTTTAAAAATATGTCGTTTAGCACTTTTCTTATTTTTGAATTACGCGCACATGCGTTTGTCACGTCATATCTTATCCTATCAGGAAATTTATATTCGAGAAATAGAGGAATATAATAATATGTTACATAAGAATAATCGTTTTTTCTTAATATAATGGCTTTCAATTTTATTTATCAAAAGTTATTTTTGACTTAATAATTTATTGGATAACGATTTTAAAAATTTATGTATGCATATAAAATATTTTAAATAAATAATTTAAGGTTTTAGTTTTTATATAATTTTTTTTTTAATTTAATGAAATTATTATTTTAATTATAATATATTTTTGATACTCAGTCATTAGGGTTAATTTAATTGGTTAATTTTTCTTTTTAAAGCATCTTTGTATTGAGAAATCATCTGTTTAAAAGATTAACATATAGAAAAAACTATATAACTTGATAAAATTTATTATTTTTTAAATATTAATGTAGATTCATCATAACCCTGTAATTATTAAATATTTAGAATGAGTCACTATATACAAACCATATAAAAAGATAATACATAATTCCATAAAATTAATTAATTTTGAATTATTAATGTAGATTCATCATAACTTCAAATTATTAAACATTTAGAATGATCAAATTTCTTGAGGTGCAAAAGTATTTTAGAGTACAAAACTTAAAAAAAGTTTCTATCTTAAGAATTTGATCCCCTTAACTCTCAAGAGTTCCGAGATTAAAATAGATCTATACTAATTTTTATTTGTGTATACCTTTATATGCCAACTATATATCAATTTTAAATTAACCAAAGAAAAATGACACATCATTTTTATTTTCAATTTGGAAATATTTTACTCAATAGATTATAGAGAGAAAGATAAATAGGTAAAAACCTGTCTTTGATCAAAATTCTACAATTAAAATTTGGAAAAATTTATTCCTTTAGAAAACTATCTAGGGGACGCACCATAACTGAAATGAATTTTACCTTTGTTTTCATGAATTCTTTTGAACACATATTTACTGTTTCTATAATATTTTCTTCCAGTCCAATTGTATTTTGTCTCCACTATTTCATTTTTTTATACATTTCTCCCCTGTTTTAATTCATATCCGTTTTAACTGATTATAGCACATGTGACGAATAAACCTTCATATTATTCCTTATTTCCTTGACTTTCAAAGATGGGTACGAGGTATTGCGCATGTTCCATCTTTTCATGAGTCATAGATGCTACATTTACATATTTAATTTGGTAAAGTAAGTTTTGAAACACCATTAGCCTCTATGTGAGTAAATAATAGTGCTCATCTATTTTCACTTTATCCCAAATATTGGATCACCGTAAATGTTGTCTTTTCCAAATCTAAAATTTTGACATGTAGTAATTTTATAAGCCTTCTTTATAATTTTGTAAGTCTAATTAAAATTATTATATTGCAAAATAATATTATTGTTTTAATGACTTATTATTATTGTATATCATATTGAAAATTATTATTTTTTTTTATTATTATTATTTTAATATTATTAATAGAAATAATTAAAAAATCTTTAATTTAGTAGGCTTATTTTTACAATCTATTATGAGGGAAATTTGTAATTTTGTCCCCTTAAAAAAAAATTTAAATGAAAATATATTATGGGCTGTAATAAAATATAAATAATTATACATATATGGTTAGTTTTAATTACAAGCATTATAAAACATTAATAAGTGTATTATGATTATGCTAAGTTGGTTTGCTGATATTTCACTTTCACTCTTCTAGCAATAAATAAAATATTTTGATGTTTATGTTAAATAATACAATTTAATTAAAAAAAAAGGAATTATTTCTCTTACAAATATTTCAATATAGAACTTGTATGAATATATGTGTTAATGATTACTTCATTAAAATATTTTAATGTTTAAAAGGAAAATATAATTAAATGTAAAATAATTTAACTACTTACGAGGAAAATGTATAACTCATTCAATTTTTAATATAAAATAATTATAATAATGTGAGTTACTTTTACTTTCATGTTTCTACTTTACAGTGAAATGAACTCTTGTTTTTACTTTTGAGAAACGCACAATAAATGGATTCAGTAATAACAGTAGTTTTATTTAATAAAATAAATAATTATGGCACATGTGATATTCCATGGGGAATTCTAAAAAAAAAGAATTACCGTTGAACCTTAGTAACTCTCGTTTACCCAACAGTTAAGAGTTATCAGTTATCAGTTATTAGTTAAAGAAACAGTTACCCCTCCTCTGCTCTTCTCTTGCATAAGGGAAGGGAGGAGGGAGGGGTAGGCTTTTTCTCGAAAAGAAAAAAAGACATTCCTTGAGCTGAAGGAGGTTTCAGTGGGAACGAATCTTGAAGAGACTTCCCAGCAGGAAGTAGAAACCATTGTTGGTTGGACCTAGAGTCATGAGGCCAAAGAAATAGAAACTGCTACATTAAAGGTAAGTGATTGTTGGGAAAAGAGGAGCTTGAGCAGAGAATACTTTACGTGATTGCCATGTTCTCGTAGGAAGGGTGGAGAAGCGTGATTGCCAGGTTCTCATAGGAAGGGTGGAGAAGCTCACTGATCGTGGTTTAGTCTTGTCATGGTACATAAGTGAAATTGGTTAATTATGTTATGGCAATTTTGATTAAATGCTAATTTGGCCATATTGTGCAATTAGGAAATAAACATTATGATAGTGGATTTGTGTTTTTTTCTTTAATTCCATGTCAGTTAGAGAAAGAATGTAAAATAAAATAGAAGTAAGTTAATTTAGATGTGCAGGTAATAAGCTGTACGAGAATGTACATATTATAGTATGAGTAGGCTAAATGAATAGAACCTATACCATGCTTCCTGAATGCATTAGTCTGTCTGCATAGATCCAAGAATCTGGGCATGGGCAAGGGTCGGACTGTGCAACCAATTCCTAGAATAGAGTCTTTCTAGAGAAAAATAAACTCAAATATGCAACAATATATGAAAAAGAAGTATACAGTATGAGAAGGCTAAATGCATAGAACTTATACAATGCTTCCTGAACGCATTAGTCTGTATACCTAGATTCAAGAATCTGGGCATGGCAAGGGTCGGACTGTGCAACCAATTCCTAGAATAGAGTCTTTCTAGAGAAAAATAAACTCAAATATGCAACAGTATATGAAAAATAAGTAGTCGAGCGAATACAAAAAAGAATGAAAGCTCATGAATATGAGATAGAATATTCCTCCTGTATATGACTTGAAAGGAAAAGACAGACACGTGATAATTCATACTTAATCAGGAATGATATTGACAAGCAAACCAGTTAAGTTATATCATTGGTGAATTCAACTTTAATTGTCTAAACAACTCATCATACCAATAACCATATGAATGAAATGCGCATAAACATTATCCATGCGAAGGGACATATACATATATACATATATACATGGCTTGTTCACTCCTATTTCACTCGAAACAGAACCTTTTGTGTTAAACAAGGAAAGCAAACAAATTTGCAACCATAACCTTGTTCTAGGACGATAAATAAATAAACATAATAACTGTAACGCAGAGGTAGGAAACCCGAAAGAGAGGGATTTTATTTAACAATAAAATAACACTTTAAACAGTTCCATAACTTTCTGATTTGTTTA